>CM053769.1:126477011-126648970 GCA_028658325.1 Potorous gilbertii
ATGAACTAATGGTTCTCTGGCACTAGATGGCAGTGTTGACTGAGCCTATACCCTGGAATACAAAAAATTCAATTCTCCACAAATAGCGCCTTAGGGTCCAGATACCTTCAGTATGACATTAAGAAGTATCCCTTAAAACCTTTCCACAGTACCCTTCTGGCTTTGGCTTCAGCTAAAGAAGGCTTGATTGAGTATGGTGAAAGTGAGCCTCACAAAAACTATAAAGTTTGTCTTTTGTCCTATAATCTAACCCACACCACCCCAGCTCATCTAAAATAGACTCTATAGTAAGTTCTCTCTGCCAGCTGACCTTCTTATACCCGAGATTTTTCACATGGTTGATCCGATGTGGAATCTCTCAAAAGCTACACAGCTCCCTGTCCTCCTGGGCCAATTCAACTGGATCATAATGTCCTCACTATCACCAGTGCCCCTGTGGTTATTACCCATCATTTTCAGAGAGCATAAAACAGGGGCTGTGATTTCAACTTTTTCTTATTATGTATCCTTGGCAAGTCCCCTGATATTTCTTTTCTTTTGAGAAATGAAATGTTTTAGGACTCAATCTTTTTAAAGTCAGCCCATTTCAAGGAACCACAAAAAAATTACAGATGAAGAACAGTCCTGAGTAGAAGTAAAAATTGAATTTTGGCTTTGTTTTTCATAAATTGTAGAAACATTTCAACTTAGTGTTTCTAGATATTTTAATGTAAATATTCCATATAGCTGTTTGTTTTTTAAACTTGATTGTAGAAAAAAGCATTAAACTGGAGCCTGGGAGATATGGTCTGAAATCTATCATGCTTACTAGTATGTGAACCTGGGCAAGTCACATATGGTCTAAGCTTCAGTTTTTTCAGCTGAAAAAATCAGAATGATAATTCTTGCCCTACTGACCTCACATCTTTGTGAGGAAACTGCTTTGTGAATTTTAAAGCACTATATAAATATTGGCCATTTATACTCCTTTTCTCCAAGATGATGGGCATGTTCAACCTCCTCTCATATATTTTACAGGCAAGATCTGGAACCAGCAAATGTCAAAGTTAATTGACTAATCTCTTGACCAAAATAGTCAGTTAAAAACCTAAGCTATGTGGGAGAAAGATCTGTTCTAGTTTATGTCAACCAATGTTAGCATTTGTCTTATGACTGACCTTGTTGTGACTTGATCAAATAAGAGACTTCCCAAACACATACTGGACATTAACCCAACAGTGTAACTAATGTTCATATTAGCCAGCTTAAGGTAATATCTCAAATACAACAAATATTTGGATTGATAATGAAAAAAGTAGGTGGGTTATGGGGGTGGAGGGGAATACTAAGGTAGTTCAGGAAGAAAAGCAGGAGAGGGCACTGATGTGAAGGGTCATAAGGCTTAGCATTGAAAGGGACCTTAGAGATCATGTGAGACAAAGAGTTTTAACCTGGAATTCATGGATAGATTGAAGGGGATCTGTGAACTTATACAGGAAAAAAAAATAACATCTTTTTCTTCACTAATGCCTAACTGGAATTTAGCATTTCCATTATTAATGAAAATGACAAACAAGGGGATCCATAGGCTTCCCCAGTTGACTAAATGAATCCAGGACATATAAAAATGTTAAGAACCCCTGATCCAAAAAAAAACCCTCTTCCATTTCATAAATGAGAAAACTGAGGCAGAAAGAGAGGAAGTGACTAGTCAAAGATTAATGAGAAATAAGGAACAACTTATTTAGAGTTAGATCTCCTGATTTAAACCAATGTTCTTTCTGCTAGACCCTTTTTACTTTGTGCCTTTTCTATGCCAACCCAGATACATATTAAACTTTAGATGATCAAAGCAAGCAAAAATTCCTGTCAAAGAAAAAGAAAATCAAAAGTTATGCCATGCCAGTGAAAGTAATTCTCTTCCAGAAGAGCAGTATGGACATTCCCATATTCAGCGCTCTTCTCTCTAAAGCTCAGTCATTTAACATTTGAGAAGGGGGAAGGCAGGATCCTTGCCTCTTACTATCCTTCAAACTAATTGATCATAACAATGGTACCATTAGCCCTATAATTATCAAGGAAATGGAATCGAAATTGTCCTTCACTGATTAAATATGACTTAGTCAACTTGGGTTGGCTTGAGGCCCAGTCAAACATTAATGACATTCAGAGTTTGGACACTGCAGGAATGTAATGTTCCAGACCAAAGGTGGCCTGTAATCATTGTTGCTACATGAAAGTGATGTCAGGCCTTTGGTAGGAAGCAGGGAAGAAAATTACTTCAGATTCTCCCAATTCTTTCATTTGCCCTGAGACATTCATTGAGTAAGAGTGAGCAAGGAATTCAGATCTAAATTTTACTTGTACTGTCCACTTTTGATTACAGTTTCTAGCCTATGTGATCTGTATCTCCATAAAATATCCATATTTTATTTTTTTCATCTATAAAACAAGGCTGATCCAACAAAGGTAATTGGCAACAGACTGCCAAAAATGTTTTTCCACATAACTTAAAATACCTTCATTTATTGTACTGGAGACAGTGCTAATTGGTTACAGAGGCATAGGACCAGAGAGCTGAATGAAATCCCAGAGGTCATTCTAGTCCAAGGCAACAAGAACATTCACTATGATGTATCCAACAGGTGGTCATCTAGGCTTTTCTTAATACCTTCCATGGGGGGAGCCAACTACCTCCTAATACTGCCCATTTTATTTTTTAATAGCTCTAATTATTAGGAAGTGTCTTATTTATGTCAAACTGCAACACTCCCTCATTGTCCATCCTAGTACTGACCTCTGAGGCCAGGTAGATCAAATCTAATCAGTCTTCCAAATAACAGCTCTTCAAATAATTGGAAAAAAGCTTTTACATCCCCCTTAGATTATCTCCAAGCTAAACAACCCCAGTTCCCTTTGATCCATCCTCATATGGCATGAACTCAGAGTCCTCAACATTTCTGGATACACTCTACTTATCAAAACCCTTCCCAAAATTGCATCACTTAGAAATGAACAGTATTTCTAACACGATAAGGAAGACTATCTGTTCCTTAGTACTGGTATTTCTTGGTGTGTCTTAACCTCACATTAGCTGCTACATCACACTGTTGACTTCATATTGAATTTAATGTCCACTGAAATCCTCAGGTGTTTTTCAAATAAATTGTGACCTGCCTAGCTTTAGCTTTGGATCACTCCCACCCATTGAAAAGGCAAGAAATGTGATATCAGTTATATATGTGAAATCATGCAAAACACATTTCCATATTAGCCATGTTGGGGAGGGAAAACAAGAAAAATAAAGTTCAAAAAAAGTATGTTTCGATGTGCATTCAGACCCTATCAGTTCTCTCTCCAGAGCCGAAAAGCATTTTTTCATCCTAAGTTCTTTCGAATTGTCTTGGATGATTGCATTGTGTTTCATAGTTACAATGTTGCTGTTATGTGTAACAATGTTTTTTCCTGGTTCTGCCAAGTTCACTTTGCCTCAGTTCATGTAAGTTTTCCCAGATTTTTCTGAAACCCTCCTACTCATCATTTCTTATAGCACAAGGGTATTTCATTATATATCACAACTTGCTCAGCCATTCTCCAATTGATGGACATCCCATCATTTTTAAGTTCTTTGCCACCACCAAAAGAGCTGCTATATAAATGTTTTTGTACAAATAAGTCTTTTTCCTTTTTCTTTGATTTCTTTGGGTTTATCAAACACTAGATTACTATGGTCAGATCTAATAGATTAGGTATTGTGTACCTAAACTATTCCACTGATTCACCACTCTTTTCTTAACCAGTACCAGATTGTTTTCATGGCAACCATTTTGTAATATAGTTTGAAATCTAGCTAGGCTGCCTTCCTTTACATTTTTTTATTGATTGCCTTGATAGTCTTAATATTTTGTTCTTCTGGATAGATTTTATTGTTTTTTCAAGCTCAATAAAATAATTTTGGTAGTCTAATCGACCTGTCACTGTATAGGTAAATTTAGATAGAATAACCATTTTTATAATTTTGGCTTGGCCTACCTGTGAACAATTAATATTTTTTCAGTTGTTTAGATATGCATTTGTATGAAGTGTTTTGTAATTGTGTTCGTATAGCTCCAGGTTTTGTTTTGGCAGGTAGACTCTCAAATATTTTATACAGTCCACAGTTATTTAAATGGAATTTCTCTTTCTATCTCTTCCTGCTTTGTCGGTAATACATAGAAATATATACAGAATATATAGAAATGTTGATAATTTATGTAGGTTCATTTAATATCCTGATACTTTGCCAAAGTTGTTAATTTTTTCAACAATTTTTTTAGCTGATTCTGTAGGATTCTCTCAATATACCATCATATCATCTGCAAAGTGATACTTTTGTTTCCTCACTGCACAGTCTAATTCCATCAATTGTTTTATCTTATTGCTATAGCTAGAATTTCAAGTACAATATTGAATAGTTGTGATGATAATGAGAATCCGTGTTTCATCTCTGATCTTACCGGGAAGGTGTTTAGTTTATCCCCACTCCAGACAATGCTTGCTGATGGTTTTAGATAGATAACACTTATCATTTTAAGGAACATTTCATTTATTCCCATACTTTCTAGGGTTTTTAATAGTAATGAATGTTGTATTTTGTCAAAACCTTTTTGATAATCCTGATTTTTGTTCTTTTTGTCATTGTTAGTTATGTTATTGTTATGTTATATTAGTTACTGTTATTGTCATTGTCAGTTATGCTGATAATTTTCTTAATATTGAATTCCACTTGGTCATAGTATATGATCTTTGTGATATATTGCTGTAATCAGAAAAGGGAAATGACAACTCTTGGAGGGGCTTTTGGAAAATTTAGACACTAAAATAGTTTGCGGGGAGCTGTGAACAGATTCAACCATTCTGGAGAGCAATTTGGAACTATGCCCAAAGGGCTATAAGACCTTGCATACCCTTTGACTCAACAATCCCACCACTGGGTCTGTATCCCAAAAAGATAAAAAAAAAAGGACTATATGTACAAAAATATTTATAGAAGCTCTTTTAGTGGTGGCAACAAGTTGGAAATTGAGGGAATGCTCAACAATTGGGGAATGGCTGAATTAGTTATGGTGTATGATTGTGATGAAATACTATTGTGCTATAAAAAATGATGATCAAGATGCTCAGAAAACCCCAGAAAGACTTACATGAACTGATGAAAGTAAAATAGAAACAGCAAAATTGTACAGTGACCAACTATGAATGACAACTCTTCTCAGCAACACAAAATGATCCAAAACAATCAATTCCAAAGGACTTATGATGAAAAATGCTCCAGAGAAAGAATTGATAGAGTTTGAATACAGATCAAAGCACACTTTTAAAAATTTTCTTCATTTTTCTTGTTTGGGCTTTTTTTTTGCCTTGTGTTTTCTTTCATAACATGAATGATATGGAAATACATTTTGCATGACTGCACTTATATAATCTATATAAAATTGCTTGCCTTTTCAAAGAGTTGGTGGGAGAAGGAGAAAGACAAATTGGAACTCAAAGTTTTTAAAAGCAAATGTTAAAAATTGTTTTTGCATGTCATTGGGGAAAATAAAATATTAGATTTACTGCAACGTATTGCATTTAAATTTTTGCATCAGCATTCCTTAGGGAAATTTACATGCATCATTGATCCCATTTCATTTACCTTTAGCAGATCATTCCATCCATCATTCCCATTCTCACTACGCTTCAATCTATACCTTTCTACTGACTGTTTCACTGCTGCCTACAAACACAATTATGTCTCCTATATATTTAAAAAAAACCTTTCATTTGATCTGGCCAACCCAATTATCATCTGTTGTCCTTTATTTCACCTTTTCTTTGTGGCTAAACTTGAGAGGACTGTCTAGAAGAGGTTCTTTCATATCTCTCTGTGTCTCTGTATCTGTCTTTCTGTCTCTCTGTGTGTCTCTGTCTCTCTCTCCCTCTTCCCTCATTCCTTCCCTCTAGCTTGGCTTCTGACCTCATCATTCAGCCAAAACCACTCTCTCCAAAGTTACTAACAACCTCTTGTCACTTCTAATGACCTTTTCTTAGTCTTCATCCTTTTAAACTTCTTTGTAGCTGTTGACACCATCAATTAACTTTTCCTGGATACTCCTTAGGTTTTTGTGACACCACTGTCATCTAATTCTCCTACCTGACCGCTCTATCTCAGTCTCCCTTTCTTGATCTGCATCCAGATCATACCAGTTAACCAGGACTCTGTTCTGGGCCCTTTTCTCCCTCTATAATATTTCCCTTGGTGACCTCATCAACCACCATAGCTTCAATTACCATTTCTATGCCAGTGATTCTGACATTTCTTTATCCTACCCTTCAGACTCCTATTTCCAACTGCCTATTAGCTATCTCAAACTGTAGATTTGATAGACATCTTCTATTTAACATTTCCCAAAATGAATTGATTATCTTTCCCCAAACCTCTGCTCCTCCTAATTTTCCTATTAATGTGGAGGCCTCATCATCCTCCTAGTCACCAAGGATTGCAACCTAGTGCCATCCTTGAATTCTTACCCACCCCCATATCCAGTTTGTTGCCAAGTCCCATCAATTCTACCTTCATAACATCTTTTGTATGTAACTTCTCCTCTCCTCTGATACTGCTACCATCCTGTTGCAGGTCTTTATCATCTCATTCCTAGACCATTGTAATAGCCTACTGGTTGGTCTCCCTGCCTCAAGTTTCTCCCTACTCCATTCCACCCTCCACTCAGCAGTCAAAGTGATCTTTCAAAAGCACAGTTCCGACCATGTCATCCTTTTATTAAATAAACTCCAGGATCAAGAAGAAAATTCCCTATTTGGCATTCGAGGCCCTTTATAACCTGACCCCTTCCTCCCCTTCCTGTTTTCTCACACCTTTATACCTTACTAGCCTCCTTGCTGTTCTTCACAGGAGACACTCCAGGTTCTGATTGCATTCTCATTGGTTGCCCCCCACACCTGGAATGCCCTCCTTCCTCAGCTCCATCTCTGGGATTCCCTGACTTCCTTCAAGTCCCAGATAAAATTCCACCTTCTATTAGAAGCCTTTCTCAATTCCCCATAATGCTAGCATCTTCCCTATTAATGATCTCCAATTTGCTTTGTATCATCTTGTTTGCATATTTATTGTCTTTACACCGACTGTGATCTCCTTGAGAGCAGGAATTGTATTTTCCTAGGTAGATGATAAGTGCTTAAATAGATGTTAACTTATTGATATCCAGCTACACAGTTCCCACATTGTATCTAGAAGGCTGATTTTTTTGACCCAAGTGTAAGCCTTTCTATCTGTCCCTATTCATTTTCATATTCTTAGATTTAGTTTAAATTTTTGGCCTACTAAGAACTTTTTGAACCCAACACCCAATCCAGTGCATCTGTTCTCTCTCTTAACTTTGTCTAAGCTGTAAATTTGATAAATATGCCTTTATTTCAAAACACTGATAAAATGTTAAATGACATGGAGCCAAGGAGAGACCTTCTTCCAAGTGGATACCCACCTATTAATAAAAGAAACCTATAGACTATCATCTGGTCCACATGTCTCCATAAGAAAAGCATGAATGACCTTATCAAATGCTTTACTAAAGTCTAGGTAAACTATATCTGGATTATCATCATGGGTCTAGTGGTAGAAGGGACCTCAGAGGCTATCTAGTCTAGACCCCTTATTTTATAGATGACTTGCCCAAAGTCACATAAGTAGTATAGGTCACAAGCAAAATTCAAACCCAGGTCCTCTGATTCTAGTGCCAGCTCTCTTTCCATTGTCCCACACTGTCTTCCATTTCCTTGATTTACCTGTTGAGTGGCCCTTTCAAAAAAGGAAATTCTGTTGGTCTGACATGACTTGTTCTGGATGAAGTCATAATGGCTCTTTGTGACCATTGCTTCCCTGTTTAGATATTAACTATCCTTTGGATATGCTTTGAGAAAGAGAGAGAGAATTTATCCTTCTCTAGTTCTACAGGTACCTCTCCATTTCCCACAATCTTTCAAAGATCATCTTCTGTGACTCCTCAATCTAATTTGCCAATACTTCAGTATTCTAGCATGTATTTTGTCTTAGCATGATGGGCTGAATTCATGAAGGGTGGCTAGGTGCCCTCTTAATATCTCCCTACTTACCTTGCGTTTCAACTCCTTATGATTCTCTCATCTGTCTTCTCCAGTTTATTTTCCTTCCCAGAAGAGGGAAGGGGAGACAAAAAGAGTTGAATATTTCTACTTTCTCTGGCGTCTATTACCATTGTCCATGTCAACCAAAGCAGTGAGCCTGATGCTTCTTGATCCCCTCTTTTCCCCAACATTGCTTAGGCTCATCTTTTTATTGCCCTCTAGTCTGAGCTGTATCACTTCTGTTCTGGGTTTAAGCAATTTCTGGGAAATTCCTTTCTCTTACTGCCTGGACAAATAGGTTTAGCCAAGCAAAGGAATTGGATGTTTGAATACTTAATATACTAGGGTAATTTGCATTTGTGTGATGGGTCAAACATGATTGGAAGTCAGAAAGTGTTGAGGGCCAGGATGGAGTGCGGTTGGCCTTCAGGGAAGCTGTTCTTTGAGACTGTGCTCATGATCATCCAGAATGGCTCTCCATGCCCCCCCCTCCCCCATGTTGCTGTTTCTGTGAGATAAACAAGAGAACTACAGAATATAAGGGATATGTAAAATAGATGCCCTCCAGGCTAACAGTCTTAAAGACAGTAAGATTGGCCAAATCACTAGGACAGGAGATGAGTAGAATATCACATAGACTTTCAGTTTCTGTCTATAAATATCCTGACCCTCAGATCAATAAATGGAGTTGCCCTATGTTCTCCCACCTGCCCATGTGTCTTTGTTTTTCACCGCTCTCACTGAGCCACGTGGGGATGCAAACCGTCCACCACAGGAAAGTATAATTCAATACAGCTCCCAACCCTCTTCTTATGGGACCATGACACACTTTCATATTCTTCCTCTATTACCTGCCCTTGCTTCTATCTTTTATTTGTATCTTTTAAAAATCTACATTGCTCGAGTTCCCTGTGTATCTACATTGGTCTTATTACACAGCTTTCCCTTTTCTTCTTTATTGAACTCTTTTCTCTGTATCTTCTTAGTTTCATCCGTGAGAGCTTCCCATTCCACTGGGACTACCTTGTAGCATTTCAGCCCCTGGAATCCTACTCTGTGAATCATTTCATTCTCTGTGAACCCTCTGAAATCTACTTCCCCTAAATTCATGGAACATGTCAGTCAACATATATTCAGCTTTCCTCTTCTTTACCACAAATTTTAAGAAGGAGTGCTCATTTCTACCCATAGAATTTCCATCACTTCTACCACAAGACTTTCTTCTTTCTTTGTGAAGACATCCATAATAGCAATTCCCATTGCTGCCTTCTCTTTCAAGAAGAAACCACTGGTTCATAGGACCATAGATTTAGAGCTTGTTAATAGAACAGAGGCCATGTGGCCCAATCTTCTTACTGTACAGAAGAAACCTGAGGCCGTGAAAAGGGGCAGGTTTTGAACACAGATTCTCTAATTCCAAATCTAGCACACTTTCTACTTTCTATCAGTCACTCAATTATTAAATTATCCTCATATCTCTACGTTGCAATATAGTATTTTAAATCTTTCAAGGAACACATTCACAGCAAGTTTGAGTTTTAGTGGCATTTTTTCCCCTCTCTCTCTCCATGTCCTTTTCAAGGACCAAGTTTGAAACTGATGATTTGTTATGCCCTGGGATTTTGAATTAATCTCTGTCTCAAGGTGAATCTATGCCTAAATTATCTTTAGTGAGATACCTATATTACCCAAACAGTTCCAGCTGTGGAGTTACCATTTTGCCATCCTATATCTAAAAACTATCTTTAGGAAAAGAGATTACACAGTTTCTGCTGGTCTCATTCTGAGATCTATTGATCTCTGTGTGTAGTTAGTAAGCAGAGCTCCAGGAAAATGTGAATGATGAGTATCACGTCAGATATGACCTTTCTCAAAATGGTTCCTATTAATCTACATAAGCAAATGCCTCATTTTATCCCTTCACCCAGAGGATAAACACAGCTCCTCAGCTGAAAGACCAGCATGCTTTCTAGGCCAAACTCCTGAATGGGCATGCTTTTATTGGCAGGCACAGACCCGTGGGCTCGACTCCCGACAATCTGTGACAAAACTTTTCCAAAGTCTTTAAGGCACTGTAGTAAGGAGCCCCTTTGCAAGTGGGCGGTCACAGTTTTCTTTAGCTGCACCTGGATAGTCTAAGAACTGACACTTTTGCTGGACAGGCTAAGACAGAAATTGTTGTCAGCACTTTCCAGTCAAGTATAGCTCCATTGCCAGGGGGAAGATACAAAGAAGTCAACAACTGGAAAGGTTGACAGAACTAGTTGTGCCTGTCTCCTTCCCAACTCAGAGATGGAGACTTGTGGGTCTCAGTTGATCTCCCCAAGTTTTCTACACTACACTGGTGGACGCTGGCTCTGTAACAGATTGTAGGTGAAAGCAAATTTTTAAAAATTTCTTGAAAACTTTGTGATGAAGTTAAAAGAGGCTCCACAGATAGATTTTTATATTTTGCTATATCCTTGATGAGAGCTTTGCTGGATTTAACGAGAGATATTTGCTGACTTCAGGACATGGACTTGAGGACTCTGGTTACGCTGTTACCCAGAAGCAACACAATTCCCCATAAAATAAACAGCCCATTGCTCTATATAACACAGGAGAAGAGCAGAGCTCGTTGTTTCCTAGATGCCCAAAAGAGCAGCAACATCACATGACTACAACCAATTGGGAATATTAAAGTTTAACCATTTTCCTTAACAGCCCTAACCCAAAAAACAAAACAAAGCAAAAGAAATCTGCAACAATTCCAAGCTCAGTTGATTATGGTATTTACAGTGTCACTGAAAAGTGTCCTCCTCAGCCTCTTGCTGCTCTGGGGCTAATTCTCTGAGATGAACCAAACTAACAATGCCTGTGGCTATGCTCAGGATTACACTGAGTCCTGGGCAAAACACTGGCTATTATTATGGCAATGGTGGGAGATGACGGGCAATGACATCTTCCACTGGTATCCTCAAGATGTTGAGAAGTAGAGAAAGGCCCTGGCATGCTGGATTGAACTGCACCATGCAAGCCCTTTGTGAAAAACGAGCTTAAACGTGAGCTGGCCTCAGACACTTACCAGCCATGTGACTCTAGGCATCACTTACTTGCTCTCTGCCTGAGTTTCTTCATCTGTAAAATAGAGTTTATAATAGTACCCACCTTTCAGGTTTGTTGTGAGAATAAAATACTCATAAAGCACTTTGCAAATGTTAAGGCACCAAATAAAAGCTATTTCTTTTAGTCATGGTTTCCAAAACACTCCTCGTGACCACCTAACGAGGAAGGCAGTCAATAGTTGATCGGCTGTCACTTTATTAGCATGGGAACCTGGTGACTAAGACAGAGGTCTCAGAGTCCTGCCTGTAGCTTGGTCCCCTTTCCAATGCTGGTGTGGTGATCCAGCGACGCTGGTCATGCTGTTCCGTGAATGGCACTCCATCTCAGCTCCAGAAGTATTCTCCTTGGCCATCCCCCACACCTGGAAGCCACACATGCTAATTCCCTTTGGATGCCATGGCTGAATATCTATGCCCAGCCCACTTTGTCCCCCTACTCAACTAGAAAAGGTTTTCAGAAAGAGGATCTTAGGAGAAAGGCTTCTTCTCCACCAAACACCCCAGTGTGCCAAACTTTCCATGGCCTGACATTCATGCCATCAGTCTTTGAAACCCTGGCTGAGCTTTTCAGGAAAAGGCTTAGGAAGTCTGGTGTGGATGGTGCTGAGCCATTACCCTCATTGGAACATTCTAGTTCCACTCCAGTCTTGGCACCTGGAGTCTTTCTTTAAAACAAAGAAATCTTGGTATGTATGGTGATGTGAAGTCCAGAAATGTCTGAAGGGATGCAGGAGAGCAGCTAAACATGAGCCCTGACAGCTCCAGGGGCCCAAGGAGGTGACTCGGGCATTTCCCAGGATGAAGTGAGTGGATGACCCACCCTCTTCCCAGAAGGGGCAGTAAATGATTCCACCTCCAGCTGCTGATTGTTTATTGCACAAGAGATCAGCATCACTGAGGCAGGAGGGAGATTACAAAATGAGCCGGTGACCAGCCCGCTGCTACACAAGTAGTGTTTTTTACAGACACTTCATTTATGTACACATATGTACACACATACACACACCTAGTACTGACACCTCATGGCCAAGGCAAGAAGCCCCAGCAGCCACAGCCTTTGTGATCAAAGGGGTCGCAGTACAACACAGCAAACAAATGAGGAAACAAGGGCTGGTCCCCCCCACCCAGAGCTAGGCGTCATTCCGAGGAGGACATGACACACAGCAACTCAGAGCTGCTGGGCTCAGGGCCCAGAAAGTGGAACTGGCCGGAAAGCAGCAGCTGAAGAACCCTATGTTAAAGCTAGAACCCTATGGCATGGGCTGGGTCAGGCAAGGAGATGGAGGAGGCATTTGGGGACTCCTTGAGTAAAGTACATCTGCTGGAATCAAGAAGGCAAAAGGGGGAAGCTAACACAGGCCCAGAGGCCAGGAGGAAAAGGTACCGCTTCCCACCATCCTTACCGGCAGGCTCATGGAGCTTCATTCAGCAGATGCAGAAAGAAGACGGCCCTTGCCATCCAACTCTGACATTTCCTGTCTCGCTCCAAACCAGAAGCTAACAGGTGCCCTGAAGAGTGTCCCTCTGGGGTGTGGGAAGGGACCCCCATTCCTGGGAACCAGGAGCCTATAAGTCAGGGTTCACCCGCTGAAGCCCCTGCTCTGGCCCAAGGCCCTCCCCTGAGGGAAGGAAGCTGAACTAGCCAGCAGCCAGCTCTCCTGCCAAGCTGCACCCTGTTCCAGGGGAGCTTTCAGAGAATTCATTTCTGCACTGAGTCCTTGCCTTTAGGAAAATGGCTGTCACAAACCTAGGCAGTCCTCTTAAGGTCAGACTTAGGCTTGGAGGCCCCCTTGGACTGTGTCCCTAAGAGGAAGGAGGGGAGAACTCGAACCTTTGGGGCCTGGTTCCCCCCAAAACCCCAGCCCAATCCCGAGCTAGGGCTCCGTGGAGGGACAGCAGCATCACACCAAAAGAAACAAACCAAAACCCATGATCTGCTAACTGGGATGACCACTGCCATGGCCTCCCCACCTCCATTCCAGGGAGCTGAAGAGCTGAGCCCCTGCTGGGCTCACATAGAGGAGGCAGGTGGGCTCAGCCTGGCCCTCAGGCTGCACCCCAAATCCCTCACTCTCACATTCAATTTAAATGAATCACTAACAATATTTTAAACTTCTATTTCAAACACCAAAACTTCTCCTGTTGGGAAAGGTATAGGAAACCTCCCCCAAGAGCTCATCTAACTTGTATTCCTCATTACCCATTCTGGGCATTTGCTTGGTCCAATCAGAATAAGGATTGCTTCCCCCCAACTCACAAATGTGATTCTCCTGCATTAAGGAAGGTGGGAACACCTTCACTGAGGAGATTCTAGCCCTCTGGTCTCTGATACAGGGCACACACGCGCACACACACACGCACACACACTGTGAGAAGAGGGGCAATAGGTAATCCCAGGCTCCATTCCAGTCTCCCACCAGCTGGCTGCCAAGAGTAGGGCACAGCAGCTCATGGGCACTAGGGCCTGGGAAAATATGCCAATGTTAGGAGAGGTAGAGATCCCCATCACACCACCTGCTGGGGGCCTCTTGAGACTCCAATGTCCTGCTGCCACACGCACAGGACTTAGTGACTGCCCAGCCTAGCAAGACAGGGAACTCAAGAGGGGGCTGCTCTTGGTCACTCTTGCCCAAAACCCTCTGTCTCCTCAATGGCGTACAGCAGCTTCTCTTTCAGCTGTTCATAACTCTTGTAGGGGGGAAGATCCAGACGGTTGAAGCTGGCAAGAAAGAAGGAACAGCACTGTCAGGGAAAATCCAGGTATCTTGGACTCTCCCTGTGTAGGGCTGCCCACCCAAAACAGAGGGAATCAGGATAGGTCAGACAGGCTGTGCATCTGAGCACTTTGGAACATCTTTCTTGGATAATCCATACCCCACTGTTTGCTTTAGGAAATGTCAGGCACAGACCAGGGGCTTCTAAGCAAGCACATGCATCAACCCCAGCCTTGCTGGGGTGTTCTGTGTTCCCTAGGCCAGCAACTCTCCAAAAGGAGCAGCTTACCAGGTGTGGCTCCGAGGCAGCCAGGTTTCTTTGCCAACCTTGTCAATGCAGAACTTCTGGGGTCCATTGCTGCCTAGTGGCCATAATAAAAGTACAGGGTTTAGAAGTAGAAAATTGTCCCAAATTGGTGCTACCCCACCCCATTCATGCTGGTTCTAGGATTTATAAGCAACCAGGCTATGCCCATCCCAAGCAAATGCTCCGCCTGAGCCTATGGAACTCTGGGCTTGACCAAATTCTGACTGTATTCAGCTCAGTCTACTGGATGGCTCTTTTCCTAACTACCCTGGACCTCCCCTCTCCGTGTATGGTCTCCACATTTCAGGGGGAAAAATACTAACCAATGAGTTCTGCAAATCCTCCCACAGGCAGGCGGCAGGTACCAGTGACAAACTGCAGTAGGCGAATCCTTTTCTCATTGTCCATCTCCTTCACCACCTGAAACCCAAAGAATGGAACCCCAGTCAGACATGAGATTGGGCCCCAGACACTGTCCTAACCAACAACCTGATGAAACAGTTGAAGTACAGAAAGAGAGATGAGTCCCTATCTCTGCCGTGGGCTATTACAATATCCCTACGACTTTCTTAGTGAACTTGTGATCCCCAAGACAGTACTGGACACCCCAACCTAACCATCTCCCAAAAAATGAAGCTGCTGAACATTAGTAGCAACCCACAGGGTAGTACCATAATCAGCCCATGGAGCCTGAGAAGCAAACTTGGCCTGGGGCTCCCTGAGCTTGGCTAGTCTTGGATCTTTAAAGGAGGAAACACTCAACTCATGAAGACCAGGTCTGAAAATCCATCCCATTTCTCTTCCAGACTGGTAGGGATGGCACTGATGGACAAATGCTTCATTTCCAGCCTCTGCTCCTCATCCAAAGCTCTGCCTCCCACACACCAGTGATGACGGCTGGCAGGAAGGCAACCACTAACTTCTACTTATCACCCTAGAGCTGCCATGCCAAAGACTTTCCAGGCCAGGAGAGCCCTATGCTTTCTTTTCAAGGAACCACACTTGAAAGTCTGAGGACAAACAGCCACAGACATTAAGTGTGTGTATGTACATGGTTGGGTGTTTCTGTACAAACCACCAACATATAGGCTAAGAGGTGGGGAAGGAGTGGGAAAGGGTGGCTTTGGGCCGCCTCCCACTTAGGAGGCTCCATGGGCCCACACAGGGTCCACATCACCCACTCCTCCCACCCTACCCCCCAGACTCACCTGCCAGAACCACTGGATGGGTCTGCTATTCTTGGTGTAGTGACGATAGATAGTGTTCTTCTGCCAGTCGGCCATATCAATCTCCTGCATGCCACACAACATCAACTAGGAGACAAATGAGGAGGCTCATCAGCACCGGAGCCAGTTCCCATTCCCCTCCAGAAGGACAGTGGCTGAGCATGGAGTGGGGGGGCGGGGAGGGGGAGAGTGCTGCTCTCTATACCTGAAGCAGACACAGCACCCAATGGGAGAAGGATGTTAGTTATGTATTTATTTCTTTCCCAGTTAACTGAGGTTTACCCCTTTTAAGGACCCAGGCTTTAACTTTAACTGCATGTTTTCAAGTGTTCTGGCCATAATTTAAGCTCAATCGCTGTTCTGTACTGCCCTCAAAGACAGGCGTCTGCCCTGGTCCGAAGTCCCTCAAATTTTCATGAATTCCATTTCAAGGATTTGATACTTTCCAAATCTCATGCATTTTAACAGCTTTTCTGCCTTTCACTTGACAAGAGGCTGTCAGATGTAATTTTCTGCTGTTGTCACTGTGCCAGGCCCATGCCTCCCTCCTCCCTGAAATTTCTAATTTGCTGTTCTGATGTTTCTGGACTGGAAAATCAAATAACAAATCCAATCTGTTTAACTGTGTAAAAGAGGAGAGAAAAGAAGAGCTGAAGGGGGATCCAGAAGCCTCTCCTGAGTACAGTAGCCATGGCTTATTTGGGGGAAGGACTCCTTAACATGTGCTGTGGCTATTCAACAGCCTCCTTTGCTAACTTTCTGGGGATTAACCTAACTTCTAAAAGGCTGCTTTAGAAGCTGCCTCTAGGCATGAAAGGGCCACTCTCCCTACAGGATACAAAGGAGGAATTCTCTACAAAGAAGGGTCACCAGCTACAATGACCTGACTGAGCAGATTAGCCTGGGGCCTGGCCTCAAAGTCACCACTGTGGAGTCCAAGGAGCCTAGTTATCTAGTCTACCCTTTCCTTTTATATGTGGGGAAACTGAGGCCATAGAGATGAGGTAATGATGAGTCTCAGATCCCTTGAATAACAGGTGGCAGATGTGGGACTCAGCCTCAGCTGCTTGAGCTCCAAAGCACTATGTGGCCTGCATTATTGAGAAAGGGACGTCCCCAGAAGCTACTGAGCCAACTAAGCTCTCTAGCTACTAGGCCAACCAAGAATGAACTCACCTCTAATTCCTTCTCATCAAAGTAACGGAGCCATTCCAATGGAGCCACTTCATTGAAGCCGTCCAGGAAAGCTCTCGTCTGCTCCTCTACACCTCGGGTGAATCTCCAATCTGTCAGCAGCCTAAAGTCAAAAACTGGCCTGTCAGCACCAAATAACCGAAGCTCCAACCCTCTTTCTAGGTTCTCCACCATCCATGGAGTCAGTTTACATGGATCAACCTATACAAACCAGGGAGCAAGCCTGGATTCAACCCTGCTCCAGACGCATGATTTTTATTCTTTCATTAATTCAAATATTTACTGAGAGCCTACTCTGTGTAAGGTGGTGTAGAGACTGAGATATAAAGATGAATAAGACATAATCCCCACCTTCAAGCAGCTCATAATCTAAGAGGAGATATAAAACAACTACATTAATGTGCTAGTGTTATGTTATAAGGACATGAGAAGACACCTCCTCTCTCATTGCTTTGCAGAGGTGGGAAGTCCACAGTTATGACAGTAGATGCTGTCAGATTGTTTTTTTTACTGATTAGCTTTGTTGTTCTGTGATTTCCTCTTTTTCTTCTGATAAAAATATGTGTTATAAGGGATGATTCTCTGATAAGGAAGCAGGGGAAGTGTATAGAAGGAAATTTTGGCCATGTAAAAAATATTTATCAATAAAAATTCATTTTTTAAAAAAAGTTCAGTGCTTGGTGAGATCATGTCCAAACGGCAAACTGAAATTACATGGAAGAGAAAGATTTTAATCTTAGCCTTCAGGGATGAGTAGGTAGGATTTTCAGAGACAGAGATGATGGGGAGACCATCCCAGGCAAGAAGGCTATAAGAAGGTATCATCCAGTTTAACTGGCACAGAGTATATGAAGGAGAACAGTAGTATGAGCCAAGGCTAGAAAGATGAAGCTGAGAAAGTCTGAACTTTATGCATTTTTTGTGAAAGTGACATGACTAAGGACATGCATTAGGAAGATTAATCAGACTGTGGAGTGTTTAGGAAGACTACTGAAAACAATTAGAGGCAGAAAGGCTGGCTAGCTAAGAGATGACATAACCAAGAGTGGTCAAGTCGTGGCCATGAAGAGGGGGAGATTCTACAGAGCTTAGGGAAGTATGGATAAAAAGGAAGGAACTGAAAATAAATACAAGGTCTCAAGCTTCTGAGGGAGGAGATGGTTAGAGTTGGAAGATGAGGAATTCAGTTTGTAAATGCCAAGTGTAAGGTATGCCAGCAGGACATGTATGTAAGACAGCCAATAGAGAGTTAGAATTACAAGTCTGGAATCTAAAAGAAACCAGAGCTGGAACTACAGAACTGGATACCATTAAAAGGGGCAGCTAGGTGGCTCCATGGATGGAGTGCTGAGCCTGGTATCAGGAGGACTCAAGTTCAAATCCAGAATCCTGCCTCAGATACTTACTGTATGATTCTGGGCAAGTCAACTAACTCTGTCTGCCTCAGTTTCCTCATCCATAAAATGAGCTGAAGGAAGAAATGGCAAAATACTCCAGGATCGTCGCCAAGAAAACCCCAAATGGGGTCACAAAAAGATACAAATGAACAATAAACATCATCCATATAATGCCAAAACAGCTAAAATAATGAGAATGGATGACATTGTCAAGTTAGAAGAGTGAAATAATTATTTTACAATTAAAATTTATGTCATAATAATTTTTTTTGAAGACTTCCTTTTTGAAAGTTTTTAAAAACTAAAACAGAGTCAGAGAAAGAGAAAAAGAGAGACAGGCAAAGAAAGTTAAAGGTAGAGTTCTGAGGAATGGTTATATTTAGAAAGTAAGAGAAGAAAATTAAAGGATCTTCTTTTGTTACAGAAGCCAAGCAAGAAAAAAGGGTCAAGAAACAGAAGGTATCCATAGAAAATGCTGCAGAAAGATCAAGGATGATGATAAATGGAAGAAAAAAAAGTAATGACAGTTAGCAACAGGCGGTCTTTGGTGATCCTCGAGAGAAAAATTTCATCAGAGAGGAGGAAAGTTAGGCAACAAGGGGTCGGCAATGAGTGAATGGGGGTGAGCCTGTGAGCTTGGCCATGGAGATGAGACAGCAATCTCTTTCTAGGCATGCTTGGAGGGAGGGAGGAGGAGCCAATGGACAGACTGGAAATGCAATACTCATTAAGACAATATGGGAAGTAGCATAAAACGATGAAGCGCTGGTTAGGGGTTAAGTGCACAGGAAGAGTTCAGAATGTTTGTGCTGGACATTGCCTTTCCAAGAAAATGGGAGGTACGATCACCTCCTGCAAGTGAAGTGAGTCCCGGCAGGACCGGGAATGTGAGAAAAGTGGAATGATCCCTGTGAGGAATTCAATAGGTAGGTGATAATATGCGAATATGAGAAGTGACATGTAGTAACAGGGGTCCCACATCATAAATGGGTAGTGTGCAAGAGTTTCAGGCCTTCCTCCATCTACCAGTGATTGGCAGCCCAGGTGAGAGAATGGACAAAAAACAATGTCGATGGAGAGAGAGCCTGAGGTTGGGGATGAATGAGGCAGTGCAGAAGCTCAGCAGACATTCCATCCAGCAAACATTTGTTAGGTAGCCCTACAGAAGCAGAAATCAGATGGTCTGGGGATCGTCGTGAGGGTGCTGTTGAAACAGCTACACACCTATGGTGTTGTCTGGGCAGGGAGAAGGGAAGCCAAGAGGACATGCTGAATTGGGAGGAGGAGGACAAGGTAAGGGGCTAGAAGTCTGATGCACAAAAAGGCAGACTCAGTCAAAGTGAGGTGGGAGAAGGGCAGGAGGCTGCTCTCAGAGACAGGACTCACATGTAGTTCAGGTTCTTGGGGGGAAAGCAGTCAAAAAACGTACAAGAAGTACTGGGGACCCAAGCCTGTGTTACTACCCAACTGGGCAGACTAAGCAGAAGCTTTAAAAGATGGGGAGGGAGAGGAGCAGCTGCAGGCATGAGAACGAAAAGGATGGAACAAGAAAAGTCACATGACAGCATCTGCTGAGCTAAGTGAAAACAGGACCCAGGGCTCAAAAGGTCCACTTGGGAAGGAGAGAGGTTTCTAGATTTTATCATCTGAGGTATTTTCTTCTCACTCACTGGAAATCCAGGCATGAGGCCTTCATTGCTCTAGAAGGCTGAAACTTTGAGTGTGTTTTTTTAAGTAACAGAAATTGAAATTACTCAGTGAAAATAAGATAAAAATTCAATCAATCCATTAAAACAAGTCTTAAAAAAAGGCCTGGGATTCTGCAGTGAAAATGCCACTTGCCCAGCAACCAGCCCTTGGGTGTCGTCCAACCTGACCCTGCCCAGGTGAGCCCCCGAGGGCCAACCCCTCCTCCCACTGACAACCTGTGAAATGAGGACGAAGATGAATTCCTGCTTCCCTATCAGCCTTACAAGTCTGAGGGTGTCATGGAGACAGGGGTGATGATGCCAAGGCCAATCTCATCACAGTTTCAACAAAAAATGGAAAAGACCTCTGAAGCCACCCTCCGTGTACTCAGTCTATAGCTTGGATATGCAGCATTTTCCCACATGTTGTGAATGGGAGCTCTCCTGAGGACAGGGATGGTGTTTTTGCCTTTCTCTGCATCCCCAGTACTTAGTGGAGTTCCAGGCATGTGGTAAGCATGTAATAATGCTTGTGGACTGACTGATGCATTAGTTCCCCCCTCCTTTACCATACTAGCTGGGGGGCATGACTATTTTTTGGTTCACATGCTCCAGAAATGGGTGTGCTTTCCCTGTGGGTGGAGGGCAGGGTGGTGAGGCAAACACAGCACTGGATTCAGGGTTGGCAGACCCTGCTCTGAATCTATGCCCACACTAACTTGGATGTGTCATGGAATCTCTTGTCTCAGTTCCTCTGCCTATAAGATGGGGATCACAACACTTGCCCTACTCATGTCAGGGCAATAAAGTGAGTTACTGTGAGTCACTGAGGAGCCTTTGTCATTCAAGGCCCAGTCTGTGGCTGACACCCCAAAGAAGACCACAGGCATGAGGCAAACACATCATCCTACCTTGTGGACCAGCAAGCTTCCTGTGCCCACCTCAAACCCAGGCTCTTTCATGTCAAGTTGTGAACATTGACTCAGGGCAGTGTAAGGGAAAGCCAGGGGCCCACTTGACCCCGCAGCTCCCAGGGCCACCCTCCTCTGGTCTCTGCCCCACTGACTCCAGGGCCGCTCTGCCTGCAGGGCTCCCCTCCCCCTCGCTCCATCCTTTGAGAATTACATGATGTACTCTTCCTTGTTCTCCTCTGTGACTCGGATGCTCTCGCCACCTTCCTTCAGTTCGTGGGTTGTCACCTTCCCCAGGATCTCCATGTCCTGGATGAAGTAGAGCTCCAGTCCACACTCTTCTAGGTTGTTTTCTCTGGGCAGGGAAGGGACCAGAAAAAAAAGGTTTGCATCCTCGGGTGTAACTCCTTGACTTGCTCCCTCATCCTCACTTCAGGCTCAAGGCCAAGGACCTAAAGGGTCCATAGGCTTCTGGTTACTGACTACAGCATGTCCTGCTAGAATCAATCGCCTGATGCTAAGCTTTGATCCCATCATGCAACCTCAGCTCTACAAGACACAAAGGTCATGATGTTTTCATTTCAACCTGTCTGGATTCTAGTTCCATGGGGAAAAAGCAAACAGTTGGGATGACAGGGCTGGATCCTGGGTAAAGAGGCCCAAGAAATTGGACACCCATATGCCCATACAAAGGCCAGACCCTGGCTGGCAATGAAAACCACTCACTTGATCCAGACAATGGAGTTGTAGAATTCGGGATCAATGGACTCCAGGTCCTTCAGCGTTGGTCTCTTGTTTAGCATTCGTTTGTAGAAGGGGAGGGTGAAGCCAGTGTCGATAAACTTTCCATGATAGAGTGCCTAGGAAAGGAAGTGACAGGCAAAGTCACCTCGACCACTGGGCATTCCTGAGCACTTGTGACAACGTAATAAAGCAAACACAAGTTCTACCAAGTCAGACCCTGGCTTCTACAGGGACCCAGAGGTGCTGGGCACTTCTGGGGGGCTGGAAGAAAGAAAAGCTCTTTCCTCTAAAACAAGGGCCCTCTCTGACCCTCCCACCCCACCTTTGACACTCCATGATGAAGGAAATACTCCCTGAGCCAGAACATGTTCCACTGACCACTGCTGCCATTCTTGGGCAGTGCCCGCAGCAGAGGAGAGCTGGGTGGCTGGCTTCCCCTTGGCTTAGCAGGCAGCTACCCCTGGGCTTATTGAGAGCACTTGTCTAAACAGCTCCAGGGGGCTGCCTGACTCATGGGCTACAAGATCTGGGAGGCAGAGGCAGCCAAAAATAATGCAGACACTGGAGAGGCTGGCGGGCCAGTCGTGAGTAATAGTCTGGGGTTTTACTGGTCTGTCCTGTCGGCTCTCAGAGCAGGCAGCCTTTGGGAGACCTGGAAGGAATGTACCCACTTCCTGAGACTGGCACCTTGGCCAATAACTTCTAGACAAGGGGGAAGGGCGACTCTGAGGCCTCTGGAGTCCTCTAGGGAATGAAGGAGAAGAGAGAACTGCGGCACGGAGGGAGGCAGCTAAGTGACATCCCAGTAAGAACATGTCACTTCCCTCAGCATCTCTGGTCTCCTACCTTACACTCCAATACGGCTCTTTGTCACCACAAAGCCTGTGATGTCCATCACACCCGCCATCCTTTGGACACACCCTGATTCATTCGCCATGCATTCTGAATCTTCCTCCTCATGCTTCCCCCTCCAAAGTCTTTACATTTCCAAATTACATCTCACTAACACCTTCCAGTCACAGACAGTTCCTCATAAAACTCCAACAAGTGGCTCCAATGTAATCAAATCAATGGTTGTGTGGTCAAGCTATTACCTCCTTCTCTCTCTCATCTGCTACTCACAGATAGACACCTATTTCTGAAGGGTGGGGGGCCCTCAAATCTCTGCCTCCTCTCTGTTCCAACTAGCTTTTCTAAAGCTCTGAAGTCAGGAGTCAGAAGTGATCAACTAATCAACAGGCATTTATGATGTGCCAGGTACTATGCAATAAGACCCTGGGATACAAAAGTAAAAAAGAAAAGTCCTGCCCTCAGCGAGCTTGTGATCTATAGGGAGATAGCTAATTGACAATGGCCAAGTTTCAAAGATGTTCAGCAGAGAGATATAGTGCATGAGCCCAGGGCCGAAGAATTCTCCCTTGCTGGATGGCACAGTCATCCACCCATCACTCGCTCCTCAAGAGAAAGGAAATAGACTGGGCCTTTAGTTTTTGGTGGGCATCCTATTCCTCTGCAAAGGAAGACAGCTCCTCTTCCTGGTCCAGCTATCCATAAGCATGGCCAACATGGTAGGAATGATGGGGTGGCTACTGGGTCAGTAGAAACACATCCACGGTCAGGGAGAGGGGTAAAGGTTAAGGGAGTCCCCCGGACTTCCTTTCTGAATAAAGTTGGAAGGAGTTAGGTCAGTTGCTGGGAAAGGACTTTGGGTACTAGGACTGGACACATCTTTTATCATGTCCACTTTAGAACAGTCCAAGAGTTTTTAGCATCAAAAACTTGTAAACTCTAAGAGGACAGGGCTGAAGCTCCAAGAAGGAGTAAGCTCCCACCCAGCCATTCCTCTCCTTCAGTGATTCCCCATCTAGCCACAACATTCAGCATCATAACAGGGCTCCCTTCACCCAGTCATTCCCTCCAAGGACAAGACAGCCTTGCCTGGGTGTGCCCCTTGGGCGGGAGGGGAAGCTGGGCACCCAGAGCCCTTACCATTGCTATGAACCTGCCGATGAAGCGGAAGTAAGTGAGGTGATCTGGGTTGATGGAGGAGGCTGGGTTGATCTGAAGACAGTAGTTGTTCTTTCCAGCATATTCAAACAAACAGTACATAGGGTTCAACACCTCGTGAGACAGGAGAAAGAACCATTCTCTGTGAGAGAAAAGACAGAACCCAGGATAAAGGGAGCCAAATCCTGGAGATCCTAGACTGCATTATCTCAGGAGTGAGATCTGGGGCCAGGAATCCTAGGAACAAAGCTGCAAGGGTCCTCCTGGGGATTTTGGGCAGTAAACAGGAGGCAGAAGGGCCACAGGGAGCATGAGCGGCCTCCGCCAAGGGCAAATGAGTAACAACAGTAACATAACAATCACTGGCAGTTGTCCAAAGTGCTCTAAGAACTCTTATGGCTCCTGCTTTCCCTGGTCCTAGTTCAGAGAGCTTGAGGACACAGCGGTGCCCTATGGCACAGACAGGGGCACCTTCAGCACCCACACTGAAAGACAGACCAGATGAAGTGCAGATGTATGGGCTAAGATTTACCTCCTCAACCCAGGCCCCTGAACAGGGGTCCCTGCCTGGATATAATTTCTGGTCAATCCATTATCAATCTAATTTTCCACCATGTATCGTATAGAGAATGTATCAAACTGTGGATGTTCCCCTCACTCCTTTGTGCCCCAGGAAGCCTGTCCTGTGCCACCTCCCCACCATGACACCCTCTCTCATCCTCTTGGGCATGCACCTGAACCAACACCCCACTCCTTGGACTCTCCTTGCTCCTTGGGTACCAGGCTAGTACCAGACTCGCTGAGCCTTCAGCACTTGAGCTAAACCCAAAAGGAGCCATGATAAGTAAGCTGGGTTCCTTCAGTCCCTCCTCCCTGGCTTCTCAGATGTTTGTGGCCAGAGAGACGAGGATTCCTCCGATGCAGAGAGCACCCCAGTATCCTGTCCGTGGTTCTACCCTGTGGTAGAACAGCATGACGTAACCTACCATAGGGTAAAACCACTGGCAGGACACAGAGAGAGACACACACACACAAAGGGCAGGAGCCACACCGGAAGCCCACAAACCAAAGCCTGGAGGAGGAGGTGGAGGAGGGTCACCATGAAGAAGGAACAATAAATCTAGAGTGGGACAAACACAAGAGCAACAAGAGCAGCCCCAAGCAGCAGAGGACGCGTCCAGGAGGCCAGGGCCCACAACCTGGCAGAGAAACCTCTTTCCTGCGCGACATGGGCTTGCTTAAGAATAGAGGACAGCTTCTTTCAGGGACTCTGTCTACCTGATTAGATAGACAGAGACTCTGCCTGTTTGATTAGATGGGCAGAGGAGAAGGAAGGGTAATAATTCAGTGTTCCAGTGATCGAGTCATCAACTTCCTCTCTCCTTGTGACCTCTTCCCTGCACACCACTGTCCTACAAATTGTGACCCAGTTACAGAAAAGCCTCAAGGTGACCACTGCCTCATCTGATCCAAGAACTGAGGGAGTGGATGGGACATGCACAACTTCGGCCTTGCTTGAATTTAAAGTATCAGAGTATAAAATGTATTTCACCATCTTACAAACAGGAAGAAATCTCTGGTTTCTTTTCAGGTGCACACTTCATGCTAGCTCAGAAAGATCCTGGGAAGGTAAAAAGTGATTTAACCTTGAACCCAGGAGAGAGAAAGGAATTCACCTAAGTTGATACTACCTAAAACCTGTCTGGCTATGTGTCTTATTCCCCAAAGAAGGGTAGAAAACAAAAGGCACAGTCCTCTGTTGAAAGCACTCAGGCCTTCATCACTAGACTCACCTGGCAATGCCACCATAGTCCAGGCCTTCCTCACCACGCATGATGATGTACAGCCGACGACGTAGGTCGTATGGCTTCATGTTCATGATCTGAGAAGAGAAAACAGAGACAACCCCCCCCGCAAAAAAGTGTTTTATTTTGCAGCTCTATCACAGAGCTGGAGCTCCAGTTCAGAGCTCCAGCTCAAATCACAGAGTACAGAGCAGAATCAGGGAGGAATCTTAGGATGCCCTTTCCCAAGCACTTGGTTTGAACAGAACAAGCATCTTTCTAAAAATGCTGTCTTTTGGACTACTCCATGTTCTAATTGAGCAGCCAACAGGTAAGAAGGCCATGTGTGTGCCTTCTCTATGCCCCAGATCTCAGGTAGAAGGGCAGAATTCTGGCTCCTTGCTGCTCCCCTACCTGCTGGAAAGAATCCTCAAAAAGCGTCTGCCTGGACACACTGATCTTCACGTGGCTGGGTAGGGCATTTGACTGAAAAGAGAAAAAAAATCTCTTAGCAAGGAATCAAATGATCTTCACTTATTCTACATCCTGCTTCACTCTACAATCATTCCCACCCAGGGGGCCTGCACAGCAAGCAGTCTTAGCCCAGAAAGTCAACCTGAGCCCAGCCAGCCATGAAGTCCAGTTTCCTGAACCACACCCACTACAAAAGTCAACTAGAGATAATCCATCTACTTAGAACTAGACAGCTTAGCATTCCTCCAACCCTCAAGACTATAGAACAATGACTCATTCACTTCAGGCGGAACATAACTAAGCAATTCTGATTAACATGGCTAGAGCAGCCCCCAAAGGGGTAAAGCAACTCACGTGGCAGAGAAAACGGAACTGATGGTATTTCCAGCGAAAGCTTCGATCATAGGCTCCCGGAGAACCGCCCTGCTTATTTCTATGAAAAGCAAACCGTTCCCACAGTTCATGAAATCTCCCACGCATCAGCAATTTACCTTTCTATGTACTTTAAAATGCTTTATTTGGGGAAAGTTGGTTAGTTTAACAATGGAGAAACTAAGACAAGGAGAAAGTGACTTTCATTAACCTATTATGAGTAGTCAATACCTAAACTACTTCAACAATCCAGGCCTTAAATGGTTTGAACACTCTCCCCACAATCATTCCTTGGTAGATGGTTTCCTAAGTGGTGGTGCTGTTCCCCACCCACAGTTAATCTACTGAGCAATCTTCTAATGAGCAGACTCTCTGCAAGCCACACCAGGTCCATGACAATGAACGCACACGTTCTCTATCCCTGGTCCAGTTCTCAAAGACTTTCCAGCATGGTAGGACCCACCAGAGCTTGTGCTCTGCCAAGACAGCTGCAGAGAAGCCAGGGCTGCCACCAGGCTATGACGAAGCATGGAGAAGGTCTTCAGTGGAGGATGGAGATAAACCTGGCACAGAAACTCTGATTTCCTGCTTCCCAGAGCCCTGACCAGGCAGCTCAGATCAGGTTCATTTTGGAGAGATACCAGAACCGTTACTGTAAACCATATGGAAAAAGGAGCTTAACTCCACCACCATTACCACCATCAGGCTGACTGATTCAAGTCCACCACATATACAGTAAGCATCTCCTATATAGGACAATCTGAGTGTTTTTCAAAAGAGATAATGAACACAAACCTATCTGTGCTATTCTTACTGGTCAATACAGAATGATGGCAGTGCAATGTACTTGGGAAAACCAACTTGTTCCTGCCCCTGCCTCCAAGGATCCCAGACCTCTGAGAAAGGAGTCCACAAAGGCATTTTTAAATAGGGGTTTTTAACCTAGAAAGGGGTCCACAGACCCCTTCAACAGACTGCCAGTGGGGTCCAAGACACAAAAAAGGTGAAGAACTCCTGTTTTTAAGAAACTCCAAAGATGCAGAAATGAGTTACTACACCACTATAAATGTGGACCCTTCCTTCTTTCCGGGAAACTTGTCTAGCATCCTATTGGGCACATGGGAATCCAAGCTACAGCTTCAAACCTAGCCACCAGAGGGTGCTGTAGAGCAACACAAAACCATGATGGCCTATTACCTAAAGTCACCAGAGGAACCATCTCCTCCAAAGCTTCCCTGTATGGAGTCCGAGTTGAAAGAGATAACTCAGACCTTGGGGTGGTATGAAGAACTTACCCTGATTCAAATCCAGGACGTGGGTCCTTAAAAGTTGTGGTGCGCGTGTTGTGGTCCACAAAATAGCGCACCCCCTCACTGGTGTATTTCATTTCCCAGCCAGGGGGCAGGGCAGGTTCCTGGATCATTCTGTAGGACCCAAAAGAAATGTCATCATGGGTGATAGAAATAGAGAGCATGTCATGCCTGTGCTGGGTCTACAAGGTCCTTTACTTAGCATGGCCCAGACCTGGGGTTAACTATGACCAGGCTCAAAGATTGTCTTTTAGAAAGCAGCAGAGATGGCAATCATCCCAAGTCTGGGAGAGATTGCCTCTCCTAGATAGCATTGACATGGGGGAGAATCTGTGATGTTGGGGCATTATCCAACTCTCATCACCTTCAGCAATACTCAGCTGTTGGGGTTATCCCTAGGGTCTTACCCTGACTGCACTGGAGGGCAGCAGGGCCAGGTTCACAAGTGGCTTTTTAGAAGCTCCTGGCAGCAAACACTGTCCTGAGAGGGTCTTAGGACAAAAGTGCCTGGCTAAGGGACCGTTCTACTTTCCCTTGGTGACAGATGTAGCACCAGGCATAGTCACCAGTCCAGACCCCAAACTCCTATCCATCCATACCCTTGGGTACGAGGGTCCTCCCACTGGGTAGTGCGCGTGTTGTGATTAACATAATAAACTCGTCCATTGTCCTGTCTCTTTTCTGGAAAAAAAGTAAAAGACAAGGTAAAGAGTTATTTCTTAGCATCTTTCTTTTCCTCTGAACTCATCCTGAAATTCCTGCTCTTAAACCTTTTTAAAAGTTCCACTGATGAGAACATGGTACTTATCCTGCCTCCCCCAGGCTTCACCAATGAGAAGAAAAAGGAGTCTATTTGTGTCTCTGGGTGAGCACTGTCTCTCCTGTTGTGGCTGTTGAGGAGAAGCAGTGGCAGCTCTCCCAGCTGGGGACCTGCCCTGACACACGTACCTCCCTATGCTCAGTGCCTAGCCCACAGCAGGCACTCAGTAAGCGTTGACCGACTGAGCCGCCTCCCCCCTGGTTCTTGTCTAGTCCAGGCTTTGGACTCTATGATTTTTCCATCCACAGGAGACCAAGCAGTTAAGATTTTGGACCCCTGCATGGGCCAGTCCTAGAAGAAAAGCAGTACTGCAGGCATCTGCATTCTTCTATTTGCTCCATCTCATTGAATTTTATTCAGGAGCACCCAACACTGCCTTAGATACCAAAATCCCTCTTCTGTTAAATAGGATCCTAAGTTTTAAAGGTCCCATTGTACAAACTCCTAATTTTACAGCTGAGTGGAAACCAAGGCTCAGAGCAGAAATGGAATTCCAACCCATGTCTTCTGACCTAAGACCTCAGTGCTCCTTCTTCTAGACTAGGGCCTTCTTTCTTACATGTCCACAGCCCTGAATAGGCTCTAGATTCTTCACCCAAACCCCTATATCCTAATGACATTCATAACCTTTGTTCCAGTCCAATGGCAGGTCTACACAGCCATGTAAATAGTGCCAGACACCCAAAGAGAGACATACATTTGGGGTGACTAGTCCAATAATTTTCTCTCTTTTGGCTGGTTCTTCTTACTCCTTAGGTTCCTGTGACCCTTTGCTGAAAGCTATCTCAAGCCCAGGCCTGGCTGCTGCGCTGCCTCTTATACTAATGGAAATGTGTTCAATGACCAAACCTTCTGGAGAGGCAATAGAACTTTGGGGGTCAAATGGACTGCATTTCAAGGTAAAAAACAGTTGAGAATGGCTCTGTAAGAGCTGGTTTGGGTTTTTCTCCTGGACAAGAGAACCCTTGCTAGTGACTCTTCAACTCTTAGCAAGGTTCAAAAGAATTCCTGAAGGGGCCAAGGCTCTGAGGTTCAAAGGTAAGCAGGAATTTCTACAGTCCCAGTCTTGAGGCCGAGGATCGTTATCACAAAGTGCTTTCAGCTCTCTGAGTCCCAGCTTTCGCACCAAAAGATTAAAGTGATATCTAAACTCATTATCCTGCAGAACTTTACTAATACTGAAGGGGAGGAATCGCTTTCTCTCTGCCAACAGATAAAAACCATCAAACTCCAGTCAGCGGCGACCCCTTTCCGAGATCTGGCTCCAGAGCTCCTGGGCATCTGTTTGAACACTTTCCCCCCTAATCACACTAAACGTTTCTAGCAATCCTGGAATTCTAAGAGTTAGAAGGAGCCTTCTGGAGATCATCTAATCCCACCCTTTCATTTTACAGTTGAAGAAACTGAGGTCCATGGAGGGAACGCTTTGCCCAGGAAAGGGTGTAAACCCAGGTCTTTCTGACTTGATAAATTCAATGCTGTTCATCCTGACAGCCACACCTTTATTTATTGCATTCTTCTCTCATCTGTATAGATGGAGAGAAAGGAAAAAAGGCCAGGAGCCATGAAGGAGCTACAGCTGCCTGCAAACAGCCTGTGGCTGGAACCTTCCTTCTGCAGAGGCTTCTGTGGATAAGAGCAGACCCCTCCCAGCAGAGAAACTGCCAGAGAAACTGCTGCTGCCGAAGGAATGAGAGCCTTCACGTCTGCTTCCTTGGGCACAAAGCCAAGCTAACCAATGGGACTCAGGATCTGTCCAGCCCATCTCAAGCCGATACAACCAGGTGTGCTGGTGATGGCTGAGCATGTTGACCTCAGCTCACTGAAGTAGTCCTGTCCTCATGAAATAACAGGGTTTCAGATGAGGAAGAAGCATCTAAGAAAAGTGATGGAGGCTTGGGGTGGGGTGGTGGAGTAGGGGAAGAGTCTAGAGCAGGGGTGGAGAAGAGAATCATTTGCCCAAGGAGATACAATTAGCTAATGGCGGTGCTGGGACCAGAATCCAGGTCTCCTGATCTGCCTTCTCCAGGGCTCTTTTCATAAGATCATTCTGCAAAGAGAATGAAAATGTGTCTCTTTTGGAGAGCATCTAAATCAGGGGTGGGGAACCTTTGGCTTTAAGGCCACAAGGCCAGGTCTAAATGGCTACACAGTTAGGTCAGTGACGTCTAAGAAAAAGAAAATCCCCAGGGTATACTGACAGCCTTCTGGGAGCCAGGGAGACAAATGGGACCACTTCCCTTTTTGTTTGGCTACTTGGTCCTATTTCTTTTTAAATATCTTCAGTAAAGTGGCGACTACCATGGACTCGCGCAGACCAACAAACAGTCCAAAAGAACTTGCGGTGAGGAAGTGTTTCCTGACACTTAAGCCAAAAAAATTCTTTTTCTCAATTTTGTCCTATTATAGCCTTCTAGTCCTTTCAAAACGATTTTGCCTCTTCCCTTGGATTTTACATCCTGTAAACAGTTTTTAACCTGGCCTCTGGCCTGCTCCCATCACAATTTAGCTCCATACTTAGAACTGAAAAAACGTTCTTCTCTCATCTGCTTACTTCTTTAAAAACCCAGAGTGGTTTTTCTTTACTGACAACTCAACAGTGGGAGGAATTCAGAAACAGACAACCTAAAATGTGGTGCTCCTCCCTAGGGCCAAAGGAGCAGCTACTGAAAGTTCCAGCTTGGAATATTGGGTCACAGTGCTCCAAGTTCTGCCTGCTCTTTTCTACCAAATTAGATTACAAAATCATTTTAGTGTGATGCACATTCTTACTTCTTGGAAGCAGCTTTAGTGGAAAGCAAAGAGCACTGGTGGGTAGTCAGATGACCTGGGTTCTACCCCCAACCCTGCCCAAGTCAGCAGTATGACCCAAGATAAGTCACCTCTCCTATTCCGGCTTCAGTCTCTTCGTCTATAAAATGGGTAGAATAATACCTACCTCAAAGGGTTGATTATGAGGAAAGCACTTGGGGAATCTTCACATGCTACATTCCTATGAGTTATCAATACCACTATTACCATTTACTCTGCCAAGAGAAAAATCGTAAGAAGATATGGGGATGGATCAGAAGCACTCAAAGAGCCCTTAGATTCTATAAGTTCACCCTTTCAGCTTCCCAAATCTCTTTAGCTTGTTGGTCTGTGAAATTCTGATAATTTTTCTATTAATATACTTACTCCGGTAGATGACCTGAGTAAGCACCTCCCCAGGAGTAAATGAGGTATATCTGGAGCATACATTAACTCATTTGTGCTGCCAAAGGGAAAACAGGTATGGAGCCTGTTCTGAGCCCTTAAATACAAGAGGGATTCACTCAGTGATCTCCTCATGGTCTAAAAGAATGGATACTTCTTCTTGCTGGTGTGACCACCAAGGAGCAGTTTCTGGGCTGAAGAATCTAGTTCAGTAGATGTCTTTTTCCAGGCAGATACTTTCTTATCATTTTCTGCCCTTCCAAGTCTCCCTGTCTCTGTCCTCCTGGCATCTGCATCTGCTTCCAATTTAATGCCATCACTCCCTTCTGCAAGACTTTGATGGTAGTACTCAACCATCCCTACCACGGGACCTGACCACTGCCAGCTCATTAGTGTCTCTTTAGTGGCCCTCTTGGTCTCAAGCCTTCGTGACAATTCCAGGCGCGTTCATTAATTAGGAGCGCCTTTTTATAAAGTTCACTAGAAAGACACACTCCAACCCAAAGAGCTGAAGAACTCTGAGCTTGGTGGCAGAGCTAACAACCATGGCATGCTGGGAGAGGAAATCACCATGAATTGCCTCTCGATTGCGTTGGTGATATCAGCACTCTTACTATAGTACGTTACCAAGTTACTAGACCTAGTCTGGTCTCATGCTTCTAGCATATAACCTAATCACTATGCAATGTCCATCTACAATCAAGCCCTCAATATCTCTAAAGGGATAGATTTATTTTCTCCCCATACCCCACAACTATTTGCAACATTAGTAATTTTCATTTCATGCCTAGAGAAATTGGGAAAGGTAAGTGCCAGATAGCAATGGAAAAGCAGAGATGTCAGAGTAAATAAAGCAGCAGCCAATTGCTGGAATACTAGGTCCCTTCGCAAGAACCCCTCATTGGAGCACTTCTCTTCTTCCTTTTAGGATGTTCCCCAGCTGCATCACAACCAAAGGAGTTAAGATATCACCAACAGTTGGAAGGGTTACCTTTGTTGGTCATAATGAGGCTTACGTCCCCAATATCTAGGCTTCCATGAGGACCCATTAAAGTGTTTAAAGCCAGCCTCAAAGTCACAGACCAAAAATGAATGTCCTTTATCATAAAATTCACAGATAATCTCAGCATTTCTTAACTTGTCTGCTTGAGCAAAACCCTAGAAAGACTGGTTCAAAAATCCTTTGAAAATCAGGAGGACCAAGCCTTTCCATCGGCTCATGCTGCTTTAACTAATGGGAGCTGAGGAAAAGAGGATGCCTTGCTTTACTTTCTCAGCCTTATGAACCTATTACTCACAATTTCTCCAAAAGATAAAGTGAGGTTTTAGAATGGCATCCCTAATGTCAGGGACAGAGAGTATAGTAAGAAGTCTGGGAATGAAGACGAATGGCTGAGAAAAAGCCAAGAGCTTTACAGGAGAAGGCCCAGAATAGCGAGCCTGGGGAAGGAGGGTCTGGGTTCAGGGACAGAAGCAACAGAATGCACTACTTACCCCAGCCAGGAGGAAGAGGGCCGAGTGGATCATGGTCAGATGAGGCACCAGAAGACTAAATACAACAGACACAGCAAAAAAGAACACACACATATAAAATAGATTAAAAAATGAAAAAAATGTCAACAACTGATTCTTAGATTCTTCAGCATCAGGTTCCCCCCACCCTCCAGACTTTCCTCTGGTACTTATGGAACATAAAGGGGAAATGTGAAATGGTATCTGCTCCATCAAGAACTTAAAAATAAAAAAGTTCACCAACCCAGTACCCCAAAGGTACAAAGAGGGAGCTGAAGGGAGAAAAGTAAGGGCAAGAACAAGATGCGTGGATGAATGGGGGTCAGGCAGGATAGCTAAGGGAGAGGAAAGGGGCTGAGGGATGGCAGGAAAATTCAGGAGCAAGACTCCCCGGGAAGTTCAGACATGTGTGTCTGCTCTGCTCTTGCTGGCCAAGATGACTGAAATCACCACCACCTCCAACTTTCTCCAAGAACCACACACAAGAGGGGAAAAAATATCGCAGGCCTTTCCAATGAAATCATTCCCACAAGCCCTGCCCACGCCCATAGCTTCCTGGCTGGAGACGGCCCCCTCCCCTCCTCATCTCCCTCCCCTCTTTCTCAACACGCTGTGAGAGTAAGCAGGAGTGTGCGATATTAACTCAAACTGAAGGGACATTCATGCCCTCACAGACAGGCGTCTCCCCCAAGCCCCTTCACCTCCCCCCGGAATGTTCTTATGGCCTTTCACAAAGCACCTTTATTCCTCCCTCCTGCCAGGAGCCAGCTCTTCACCCGGCCTGAACCTGGGGATGCTCAGAGCTACAGACCAGCCTCACCAGAAGTTTGGGAAAGGGGGGCAGAAAAAGGGAAGGAGAGAAGTAGAGAGCGGGAAGGCAAAAGAAAGTGTGTGTTAGGGGAGAATTGGCTGAAGGGCTAGAGTGTCACTGTTTATATTGAATTCCCCTTCCCCAGCTCTGCTGGGAGCTCCCCAGGGAATGGCAATGCTAGACTGAATGTTCACATACCCCTGGAGGGGAATTGGGGGGTGGAGGGAAGGGGGATGTTGTCAAACACTTTTCATAGTTGAATAAAAAAAGCATTGTTGCTAAAAAAGGACTTTTTATTTCACCTACTAAAATTTAATAGTTGTATTAGGGGATCACATTCCAAATGCAGGCTTCAGGATGCTTTATTTGCCTAGCTTGGGGAAAAGGGGGCCATGGATCAGGAAGGGTAACACATGAATGGAGCTCAGTCTGAGCTTGTGAAAACATTGATCTAAATTGCTACCCACCCCACCCTCATAACCTCCCTAAGAAGACAGAGGAACTTTTTTCCAAGGGGACAGCACAGCCCACTACTCAATGCAAGAGTTTTAACAAAGAGGTTTAGTTTAGAACCCAAGGATGGCTTGAAGGACTCCATGGCCCTCCTTCAGCCAAATGCCTACAGGAGCTCAACATGAAAACTGGGAGGGGAAGAGAAGGCTCAAGCCCCTGACGAGGTGCAAAGGAATAAGTCAAAGAATAAAAGCAAAATAAGGCAATTAAAAGTGATGTGCTTTCCATAATAAATCAAGCCCCCAAAGCTGTCTTCCTTAAGAGCACTTTAATTGGGTAGGGCAGGCAGAAATTTACTTTTTAGATACTTCCCATCATTCCCCATCCATGACATGCATAAAATCTCAGACTACACACAAGATTCTCTGCTTTACATTACCAGAAAAAGCACCCAAACATGTCATCCAGCACTGAATGCAGATGTCACAAAAGGACACCCCATGTAAAACCAAGCTGAAACTGTCCAGTATCTCACCTGTTAAGTACAACCACCACAAAAACGTTCAGGCAAACGAAGGAAAGACACTGGAACCAGACAGGGAAACAGAACGCAGCTCTTTTCCAAAAGATGGAATAATGCATTAAGTAGAAAAATGTAGAAATGAGATGCCTCAGGAGATGAGCTGCATAAAGGACAATTCTTAGAAAGGGGAGGTGGTGAGAAAAGATAGACTTATTGGCCTCGGTCCTTCTTAGACACCAAAGCTTCATAAAACACATAAGCACTCTTTAAAGTAATTTTTTTTTAAAAGTCCTTCCTATCCACCAACTCTCTATCAGATCTCCAAATCTGAAAGAAAGAGATGAAGAAAAGAAGAAGGAAGGAAAGCACAAAAAAGAAAGGAGTAACGCAATGTAGAATACAATAAGCAAGCAAGCCAGGAGAAGTGGAGGGACTAACGCTTAGAGGGATGGATATTTTACTGGAACAGTTAAGGTTTTCTAAGCGCTGAGCTCTGCTCCACAGATTTCTTATTTTAAAGAATTCAGTGAAGAAAAAAAGAACGGAATAAGCAGTGAACAGAACCAGATCAGAAATGGCTGACATGAATCCTTGCTTGGTAAGACCTATTCCCAAACAAAAAAACACACTTTAAATAATAATCGCATTTATATAATGCTTTAAAGTTTATTTTTTTAAGTTAAATTTTATTTTTTTTCAAAGACCAATCTTGTTTCCTTCCTACTTTCCTCTCCTTCCTCCCAATCCTGCATTGAGAAGAAAAACAAAACCCCTGTTACAAACACATAGTCAAGCAAAACAAAACTTCTCCCTGGTGGTGTCTAAAAAAAGATATGCTTCAATCTGCACTTTGACGCCACCCCTTTCTATCAGGAGGTAGGCAGCACTGCTCCACCACAAGTCCTCAGGAATTGTGCTTGGTCACTGTGTTGATCAGAGTTCCCAAGTTTTTATTTACACACACACATACACACACACACACACACACACACACACACACACACACACAGAGCAAATATATATATATGCACATATATATGTACATGTGTGTATATACACATATATACACGTATATACACACATACAATCATACATATATATGCAAACATTCCTATCTATTCCTACGTACATATGTATACACACATATATATATATATGTGTATTTATTTTATTCTCTTTTAATTAGGATCCTTTCTTACTTTTCCCTCTCAACTTCCATATCCCCCTACTGAGAACAAAAGAAAAACAAAACCTACTACACATACATACACAGTCATTCAAAACACATTTCCACACTGGCCATGCCCAGATAAAAATGTCACACTCTGCATTCTGAATCTTTCACCTCTCTTTCAGGAAGTGGGTTAGCATGTTTCAGGTTCCAGTTCTCTGGAATTATGATGGGTCATTACATTGATAAGAATTCCACACTACTGTGCTGTATATATTTGTCACTTGTTCAGACCTTCCCCAATTTATGGGTACTCAGAATCCCATCCTTTACTAACCTCAAAAATAAACAACTATAAATATTTTTGTACATCCTTAGCATTTGTTTTATATAAAACTAATGCTCTCAATCTATCTTCCCCTCATCCACTCATTGAAAAGGCAAGAAAGCCCATTACAAACATGTAGAGTTATGCACAACAAATCCCTACCCACATCAGTCACATCCAAAAAGAGAGAGGGAAGGAGAGAAGGGCGAAAATACGCTTAATTCGGTACTCAGAATCCATCAGTTCTCATTTTTGGTCATGAGCCCTTCGGAGCTGTGGTTGGTCGTTGTGTTGAGCAGTGCTCCTGAGTCTTTCAAAGCAATTTGTCTTTACAATATTCTTGTTATTGTATATGTTCTCCTGGCTCTGGATCAGTTCATACAAATCTTCCCAGACTTCTCTGAAACCAGTCTCCTCATCAGTTCTGATAGCACAACAAGTCTTCCATCACATTCATACACCACAACTTGTTCAGCCATTCCCCCACTGATGGGCATTCCCTCAATTTCCAATTCTTTCTCACCATAAAAAGAGCTGCTATAAATATTGTTGTCCATATAGGCCCTTTTCCTCTTTCTTTGATCTTTTCGAGGGTCAGACCTAGTAGAGGTACTGCTGGGCAAAGGGTACTCCTGCCTTAATAGCTTTTTGACCAACAGCTCTATGCTGCTGTCCAGAATGGCCGGACCAGTCCACAGCATCCTCCACAAGGCATTATTGTGTGCCTGTTTTCCAACAGTCCTTCAGCAAAATAGAATTCTTAACAATCAGAACTGCTCTAGGTTAGAAGGACACCATCTACTGGGACAAAGACTCCCTGACAAAAACTGCTGGGAAACTGGTAAAGTAGCATGGCAGAAACTAGGTATAGATCAATGTCTTCATAAGCTGTATACCATGATAAATTCCAAATAGATACATATAAAAAGGTCATATTAGGAAAGAAAACAGAGTCTAATGGAAGGAGATTCCTCTCATAACTCTTGGCAGGGGGAGAATTCTTACCCAAATAAAGGATAGAAATAGAAATTAGCATAAAAAATAAAACTGCACATTTCAATTACAGAAATTTGAAAGGTTTTTGCATAAGCAAAATAAATGCAGTTAGAATCATAAGGGAAACAACTGGGAAAATGGGAAAGAATTGATTCAAATATGTAAAAACAAGAAACAATCTCCAATATATATGTGTTGAGAGAATAATACTAACCAGAGGTCCTCAAATGAACAAATACAAGTTTATCAAAAGCCATGTAAAAAATGCTCCAAATCACTAATAAAGAGAATCAACTGCACAGTGAAACTCAGTTTCCATCTTACGCACATCAGACTGGCAAAGATAACAAAAAAGAAAAAGAATAATTATTGAAAAAGTTGGGGGATGACAGTTGTGAACTATCTCAATGTGCTTAGAAAAGTATTTGTGACCATAGCCAAAGTCACAAACTGTCCATGCCCTTCAGTCTGCAGCACTACCAGTAGATAACCCAAGGAGGTCAAGGACAGAAGGAAAAGATTCCCACATATAAGAATACTTACAGCAACATGTTTTGTTGTAGCAAAGAACTGGAAACAAAGTGGATGCCCATCAATCAGGGAATGGCTAAACAAACTGCAGTGTGTGACTGTAATGGACTTGAACTACACGGTAACAAAGGAGTGGGGCATATTGGCTCCTGTCCTCCACCACCAGCCTTCTTCCCACATTCCATTTCCCCTTCACATGGCAATCGGCTCCTTGAGCAGAGGGACAATCTTGCTTGCTTGATGTGTATTAACAAGGTTTAACATGGTGTCCAGCACAGAGCGAGTTTTTCATAAATGCCTTATCTACCTCCAGATTTAGGGTTCTGTGATTTCTATTGGCTTTGGGAGCTAGAAGCAAGGAGATATGTCAGGAGGCTTTGTTAAGACCCCAGGAATATGGTAATAAGGATCCACATTAAAATGGCAGCAATAGAAACAGGAATAAAAGGACAGATGAGGGACATTTTGAAGAACAAATCTACAAAATGTGATGACTGTTTGGATACAGGGACAGAGGAGTCAGAAGACAGAAGGATGAAGCAAAGCTGACTTCCAAGTCTCAAGCCTAGATGACTAGAAGACGAGGAGAACGATCAGAGATGATGAATTCAGTTTTAGGGTGGATGTGGTCAAAGACAGACAAGGTTTCTTTAGGCAGAGATAAGAGAGATCGGAATTGGAAAGTTAAGTAAAAATCCTCTTTTGAGGAAGTCACTGTTTGGTGAGCCCCTACCCATCATCCAGAACAACCATAAGGGAACATGCTGTAGCACACATTCTGTGTGCCCAAAGGTCTTTTTTCTCTTCGTGGAAGTCCCTCATGACTCTTACCTGGTAGAGGAATCTCTGGCTGAACTGTTGCATGGCTCCCTGCAGCTGATTCCTTTGGGACTGCCACTGCTCATAGCTCCTCACATACTCTGCTGTTGGACGCTGCCAGGTAGTGGTTCTGGTGTTGTGGTCCACATAGTAATATCTTCCTCGGGGATCCACGCGCTTTTCCCAGCTAGAAACATCAAATCCAAAGTCAGCACAATGGTCTCTAAATCTTGGGGGACCTCAAGACTTCCCAGGATGAAGAAAATGGGGTTGATTTGGGGCCCAGAAACATGGGGGCCCACCAGGAAAGCATCAAGACCCCAGTCTCCAAGGCTTACAGAGAACATTCAGTATAAAGAAAAACCCAATGGAGCTGTGTATGCAGGAAAGGACTTTCTATTGTCTCTTTTATGAAGCAGGCTTTCCAGGGTTAAACTATTTAACCTTAGCTCTGGAAATGACATGGGGGAGTTAGCAGTAATGAAAGGAATAAAAATGGCAGGTAAGCTTAGTGGGTATAATATGATTCACACTGCCAGGAAAGTCAGTCAAAGGACTAGCAAAAGCTGAATCTCAAGAGTGTACTGACATGCATATTATTAATATGCATTAATGTTAACAACAGTAACATTAATCTTTTAGAAAGACCCTTAGCTATTACCCTCTCTGGTCTCCCCTTGCTATGAATGCAGTGTCATATCTCAATACCATGGCTCTCCCGATTTCATCTTCCAGCCACTTTCTGTCTTCTGGCTCTTGGCTATTTCTCTAGAGTTTTTGCCCCCAACTCCTGCCCCCATTATACTGCTCTGTAGTTGCCAGGCCTGGTTTCTAGGGCTGCTGAATTGAATTACTAACTACCTGCCAGATACCTCCATTTGGACAACTGGCAATAACTTCAAATTCAACATGTCTAAAGCCAAACTCATCATCTTTCCCCCAAATTAGCTCTCCTTTCTGCCTTCTCCTGTTTCTATCAATGTCTCCAGGTGTGGAAAGCTGGATTTATCCTTGTCTCTCCCGCTACCCTTCCCCACTACCCTTCCCCCCTTTCCTACACCAGTCAGTAGAGAAGCAAGTCATAGCAGTCTTTCCTTCACAACGTCTCTTGTATCGGTCCCTCCTTTTTCTATTCCCAGGGCCACCAGCCTTATTAAGCCTTCTGTCCAATTATGGCCTTCTGCTTACACAATGACGGTATTCTCCTTACTGATTTCCTGACATCTGGGACCTCCTTTCTCCAGTATAGCTTATGTATCACTAGTCTGTTAATATTTTGTTCCTATCCTCCTGAGCTCCTGATGAAAAAGCTCCAATGGCCATTTGGTGCTAGTAAGTTCAAAATGCCCAAACTAGCACTCAAAGCTCCTCAATATGGGGCCCCAACCTCAAGCTCTCTAAATCCATCTCCCAATAATCTCCCTACATGAATTCTCCTCTGATCCCAAGCCAAACTGGTGTCTTCATCAACCATCCCATCTGCATCTCCTCCTCTCCTCCAAGTCAAATGTCTACAGTGTTTCTCCTGCTTGGAATGCCTTCCCTCTTTCTCTCTGTGTCACTTTCTCTGGGGGTCTTTCCCCAGCTATCTCAGTTAGTGGTGACCATTCCAATCTCTGAACTCTTAAGAGTACTTTCTGTCTACAGTGGTCACCTGGCACAAACTGTGTGCCATTCACACTTATTTACCTCTTCGTGTAAATGGCCTGCTTACTCAATTTGATAGTAAGGACCTAGAAGGCATACATCATGTTTTACAGATGTTTGTATCCCCTGGGTTTAATAACAACACCCTGCTCACAGTGGGTACCTAAAGAGCATGAGTTACTGATGACAAAGCTGACGATGACAGTGACACAGACATGGCGTCCTATTCCAGTGTAGGCCCTGAACACTCTGGGAAATGAAATAAAAACACCAAGGAAGAAGAAAAGAAGATCAACTGCCTCATGGAATAAATTACCTTTAAAGCAAGGCTTTTACCCTGAGGCCATGAGCTTGGTTTGGGGGAAGGAAGGAAAAATCACATCTTTATTTTCACTAACTTTTGGTCTCCTTTGTAATCCTGTGGGTATAAAAACCTTATTCTGACTGCCAAAGGGGTCCATGACCCCCCAAAAGAATTCATGATTTAAACAGACAAAATGACCAAGTACCCTCCAACCAACAGGAGTACATGAGGAAAGAAATGGCTTCTCTATAATTCTAAATCTACCATAAGGGCTAAAGAAGGGTCTTGAGCCAGAGGGGATCGAAAAGGGAGGGAGTTTCAGATATCAAACCAAGAGTGGGAAACAAGGTCAGTCAGTGGTAACAGATTTACACCCTACAATCCAGCGCCAATGGCCTGCCTGTGGTTCTTCCAACACAGCGCTCCACTGCCCATTTTTCTGCATTTGCCCTGGTGTCCCCCACACCTTCACCCCTCAGCTCCAATCCCCACTTCTGCAGAGGTCTTTCCTGCCCCCATCCCAGTAATGCCTTCCCCTCTTCATCTGTTCTGTATACATTTTTTGTGCCCGGGAAATTGTCTCCCCTGTCTGAATGGAACTTGTAGAAGACAAGAGATTGTACCCTCCATTTGCATTTCTTTGTATCTCTAACACTTAGCTAGGTACCCAGCACACCATAATCACTTAATAAGTACTTGTCAACTGACTGACTGCCTGACAGATTGGAAAGCACCTTAGAGGTTAAATGATTCCTAGGACCCCAGGATTGGGGCTGGGATGTACTTGTAAAAGCATCTAATCAAGCTCTCTCATTTTACAGGTGAAGACAAGTCACTCAAATACAAAGTGTCAGAAGTAGGCTTGAGAGCCAGGACCTCTGACTTCAGACCAGGTACCCATGCCCTGGTACTACTTTGTGAGCAAAGGTCCTTTCCTAGACCTTGGCTCTATGGAGTAAAAGTACTAGGATTAGAGAGATGGGGAGGGAAGGGTTTGCTTTCTTAAAAAACCCTGGAAAAAGAAGACAGAAAGAACCCAGATTGTTTCATTTTAAGAAGATATAAAAACGGAGCTCTTGTTATAAGCAAAGGAGTCAAGACTGGCTGTTGTCTGAGAGAGTTGCAAAGACTAGGAGCCTGGGCCACCATCCTCAACACTCTGAGGTTATCAGGGAAACATCAGAATGGTTCAATACAATTGTTCCATCTGCGCTTGACATGGATGAGTGCATACACTGGGCTGAAGCCATTGGCTCAGTCTTTCCTCAGAGATAAACCAGGTGGTGGCCAAGGCTGGATGACAGAAGGACTGTGCTCTGAAGACTGCCCTACTACTGCTGTACACTGACCTCCCCAGGGTAGCTCTCTTCCCATGGACTGCTGATGAGAGCACAAATGTGTTCTGCCCAGTTTTCCCCACTGTGACACTGCGTGAGGGGCAAGGGGGCTTGAAGTACCGAGAAGAACCAAGCTTTGACTTCCAAATTATTTTCCTTTAAGAAGAATTCAGGAGATATTCAGAGGGAGGGGCAAGGGGCTAGGATAAGTCTCATCGGGGCACGAAGTTGCAATGTGTCTCATGAAAATCCCAGTACCATAATGAGGCACAAAAGCCCCTATCCAGGTCTCACTGTCTCCTCACAGTGCTGAAAGGAGGAAGAGGATCCACTCTCAAACAGCATCATGGAACATCTTTATTTCCATGCCACCCAACCACTAAGACCGGACCTGAATAAACTGTAGGAAATCTAATATAATTGTGTCTAAAGAATAAAATGTCTAGACGTGTGTGTGTGTGTGTGTGTGTGTGTGTGTGTGTGTGTGAGAGAGAGAGAGAGAGAGACAGACAGACAGACAGACAGAGACAGAGAGAGAGACAGAGAAAGAGAGAAAACAGAAGCGAAGGGGGAAAAAAGGGCTGAGATAAAGAGAATTTCCCAGACAACGCATAAAACAAAACCACACCCATTCAGACTTACATGGAAGGAGTGAGAGGTTGCCCTATACTACTACATCCTGATCACACAATGTGAACATCTGTAAAATGTACCATTAAAAAATAATGCTTAACTTGGATCATTCTAAAAATGAAACTCTAAAGCCATTCAAAGTGGAAAACAGAAAAAAAGAAATAATAATGAGAAGTTATCAAAGGATCTTTTCCCAGAAGGGGCAGGAAAGGTGGTGGAAATCCTCCTTCTGGAAAACCCTAAGCTATGAGACTCTTAATGGAAAGTCATAGGGAGAGAAGGTGGGGCTGTGTTTGCTCAGGGCCTGCCTGGCATCTGAGCAGCAGCCGAGCATGAGGCCTCTCAGGTATCCAGCCTGCTGTTGGCCCCCCTTCCCACACCACATTTAAGAGGAAGGAGGGAAGCCTGCCCGCCCATGGACATATAAGCCCTTCATGGCTACTTTATTAGAAAAGGGTTCTTTTTTCTGTGAGTGGGAGACATCCCTTTCAAAAGCTCTCAATGTGGGGATTCACATTTGGAAAGTACGTTCTGTCCCTGGCAGACATGGAACCAAACTGCTTCTCCTTACTCTTGGACAGTTCTCTTTCCTTGGAAGCCCCTCATGTCTCTGGTTATGGCACAGTATGCCCCTCCCTCCCTCCAGAACTCAGATGACTGCAGAGGTATACAGTCTGCAATGGCAGATCTCTTGGAGGATAGATTTAATATCTGATTTCTCCTGCTAATTTGTATGAGTTTTCCAAGAACATTTCCTACCCTTACCTCCTCCACCCTCTCTTCTGAATGCTACAATGACGATGCTCTAAAAATCTCCACACAGACTTGACAAATGAAAGCACATTTCATTATGAGCAAACAGGAAACGTAACCAAGAAAAAGTTCATGTAATCCAAGAAACGTGCTACAATATTTGGTAAAACTAGGTAGAATGCCCTAGAAACATGAGACTCACTTAACAGGAGAAAAGTTTCTATGCAGTGTATTTGTACTTGACTACTGACCTGTAATTGGGCATCCACAGCCTAGGTGCCTCAAATTCCAAAGTCCCCAACTATTTTAGCCCAAGATTCCCCTTGTTACCTAGCAAAGCTAGCTCCTGCCCACAGGTGACACCTGCAGACCTCAAGTCAATGCAGTAGAGACAGGAAAAGGGGAGAGACAAGGGCAAGGGAAGAGGCCAGAAAACTGGAGAGCAGAGTCCCTTCAGCTATACAGAGGATCCCGATCCGATCTGTCTCAGCAGGCTGACTCACCCTGGAGGAAGGGGCCTTTCCCAAGTTGTTGTTTTCGTGTTGTGATCGACATAATAGACCCTCCCGTTGGGCAGCTCTCGCTGTTCCCACCTGAAAAGAAACACAAGAAACCAAAGTGTGAGATCCCCAGGGAAAGGAAACCTGGTGGGCAAGGAAGGGCAGTCAGTCCTTGACCACCAAAACCCCAGGGAATCCCACAAATCCAACCACCAGCACACGCCCCCCCCCCCCCCATGCACAAGCGAACAAGGTGAACAGATTTTAAATGACCCAAGGCCCTGCCCCCAAGAAGCTTCTTGTATCTGAGTGGATAACGGAGGTGCCATAAATAGACCGAAAATCCCATAATTCCTTGGAGCAGAGTCTGTGATACATGAATTTATCTATATCTTGCTATACAGCACCAATTCTATTTTTCTTCCTGGATCACATCGTTTTTGGGGGGAGGGGCCTTGTTAGATGATTACTCGAAGTTCTGGCACACACTGTGCTTTCCTGGGCTGTCCACCATACCTGGAATGCTCTCCCTTCTTCCAGCTGCTGGTGAATCAGGCTTCCTTCATGTCTCTGCTCAAGCCCTGCTTTGTATAAGTCTTTCCCAGTCTCCACTCCAGACACAGGAAGTGATCTCTGTTGTCTTCTCATTACACTTTGAGCTCCTTAAAAGAATTTTTTTCTGCCTCTCTTTGCTTATCCCCAGTACTTAACACAGTGCCCAGCACACAGGCAGCATTTAATAAGCGCTTGGGGACTTGACCCTATATGATGATGATCAAATGTATCTTCTGAATGTAGGACCAACAGATGACTCAAAAAACCAAGATGTATCATTTTTATTTGCCCTCTTTAGTTTGCAAAGTCTGTCTTCTATTATCACCAAAGGTGGCAAGAGTTAACAATCGTATCAGTGCTAGTGGAAGGGCAACAAAGCACTAAATAATAGCCTGCATTTCTAAAGTGCTTTAAGGTGTAAATAGCACTTTACAAAACCTGGAAGACTTCCATGAACTGATGAAGAACTAGAACACTGTCCACAGTAACAGCCAGACTGCAAAGAGGACCAACCACGAAAGACTAGGCTAGTCTGATCAATGCAACAATCCAGAACAATTCCAAAGAACTCATGATGAACAATGCCTTCTGCCTCCTGAAAGGGAACTGATGAAATTTGAGTACAGACTCAACCATATTTTTGTCACTTATTTTTCACAACAGGGCAAATGTGGAAATAGGTTTTGCATGATATTCCTCACCTTCTCAATGAGCAGCAGAGGGAGAAGATAAGTTTTAAAAAAAAAAAGATACCTAATCTCATCTGAGCCTCACAAAAACCTTGTGAGATAAGTGAGGAGGATACTCCTCATCCCCATTTCAATCCTACGTTTTCTCCTTCTCCAGCCCCTGGCTTCTTCACTGTACTGATGACCTTGCCGGACTAAGCACCAGTCTTGGATCCCTTCCACCATCCATTGCTTTCACTACTACTGATGGGATGCTCAATGAGATGAAGAAGACCAGAAAACCACACTAATCTGCACTCCATAACACAAGTGGGCCCTCGCTGTCACAAGGCTCCTTTTCTCCCTCCCTAATTAGGAGTCATCACCAACCATCCCCCTCTCCACAGCAGCTCTTCCAAACCTCTTTACCCCTCCTCAAATTCCCCATTGCTCTCCTCACCACTCTCTGAGCAGAGAAGCTTGCCTCACATTTTACTCTCTTCCCCCCAAAAATAAATATAAGCCATTCATTGAGAGTTCCCTCTCCCTCCCCTCCTCCTGTCACATCATCCAGATGCCTTCTGCCACTATCTTCTCCTTTACTCCCATCTCAGAAGAAAAGGTGGGTCCCTCTGCATGCACAACTAACACCATTCCATCTGATATCCTCCAAAAGAACGTCCCCGATGTCATCTCCACTCTATCACTTATCTTAAATCTCTCCCCATCTACTGGCTGCTTCTCTGCTACCTACAAACATACCTCTGTCTCCCCTCTCCCCCAAAACTCTCACTTCATCCATCCATCCCCACTCACTACTGTCCTATACAGGGTATGTCCTACTGGCTTGCTAAGGTCAAATGTAAACAATGCAGATGAAACTTTAAGATGCATTACGCATACATTCTTTTTCCCCAAAAGGGTTGGAGAATGGGTTATTAAATATTTCTCAATCTATCAATAAGTATTTATGAAGTACCTGCTGTGTATGTGTCAGAAGCACAGGTGTGGAGGGTAAAAGATGAGATGGGAGAGGAGCTGGCTCCAGAACTGAGACACAAGATGGAGTCAAGGTGGCTCACCCAATTCCCACCACCACTTGCTGTTTAACTCCCTTACAGATGATATAAAAAGTTAAAAGACAGTCCCTGACCTCAAGGAGTTTCCAATCCAATGAGGGAGACAGCATGCAAACAAATATATACAAACCATATATGGGATAAATAGGAAAGAATTAACCGAGAGAAGAAAGTGAATGAAGAGAGGTTGAGAAGGGATGTAAGAGATGAGGTAAGACTTAAAGGAAGCTAGGGAGGTCAGTAATTAGAGTAGAGGGCGGGGAGCATTCCAGGAATGGGAGACAGCCAGGAAAAATGCCCATAGCCTAGAGTTGGAATGTCTGCTTCATGGAATAGTCAGGAGGCCAATGACCCTAGAATGAAGAATACATGTCAAGGAGTAAGCTCTAAGAAGACTGGAAGGGACTAAGTTATGAAGGGCTTTGGAGATGCCACACGGAACATTTTGTATTTGTTCCTGGAGGTGATAAGGAGCCACTGGAATTTATCGAGTAATAGGGTGACATGATCAGACCTGCACTTTAGGAATACCTAAAAAGGACTGGATTGGAGTGAGGAGAGACTTGAGGCAGGCAGAGCCACCCAAAGTCCAAGTGTGAGGCAATGAGAGCCTACACCAGAGGAGTATCAGAGAACAAAAGGGCATATCTGAGATGTTGCAAAGATGAGATGGATGGGTTTTGGCAACAACTTGGGTGGGGGGAAGTCCAGGACAACCCTACAGGTGGGACTCTAGCCCTCACTTCAAAGTTCCCTTTTCTTTTTCTTAATCTTCTTTTAGAAATTGAAATAGATTTTAATTGACATCCTTTGTTTTCACGTTGTCTAGATTTATGCTTTTGATATTCTAAAATTAATAAATACCAAACAGGAGTTTTCAGATATATGTATATATACATATATATATATATGTATGTATATATATATATATATATATATGTATGTATGTATGTATGTATGAGAACAGAAAAAGAGGACTGTATCTAAAAACGCAGACCTCTATTTTTTCTTAAGTATGTAATAAAGACATCATGTAACTTTCAAAGCCTTAATTTTCTACGATTCTTTCTGACATTCCTTCTGTTCTCTTCTGTGTTTTCTTTAATGCTTCAAAGATCTTTTCCTTTCTTCTTTCTTTTTTTCCTCCACCCTGTTCTATTCCCCACTTATCTTCCCACCAACCCCCAAATTGGAAAAAAGGAAAACAAAATCTCATAACAAATGGGCAAAGAGAAGCAAAACTAATTTCCACGTTGGCTGTATCTGAAAATACATGTCTGAAACTGCATCTTGAGTCCATTAATTCTCTGTCAATAGGTGGGGAAGCAGGCTCCATCACGAAGTCCCTGGAATACTGACTGGTCATTATATTTATCAGAATTCTTAAGTTTTTCAATGTTTTATTTTTAACAATGTTGTGATGATGATATAAATTTTCCAATGGTTCTACTCAATTCCCTCTTCATATATTCATACAAATCTCAGGCTTGTCTGAAACCACTTCTTTAGTCATTTCTTAGTGAATTACATTCACTATAATTTTTTCAACCATTCACCTGAAGGGCATCTTGTTTTACAGTTCTTTGCCACTGTAAAAAGGGCTGTTATATCTTTCTATCCATACATGTATAAATGATGTATATGTATTTATATATATATATGTGTGTGTGTGTGTGTATATTTATAGCAGCTTTTTGCATTTTATATATGCACAGAGACACACACACACACTCACTCACACACGTCTTTTTCCTCATTCTTTGATTTCTTTGGGTACAGACCTGAAAGTGGTATCTGTGGATCAAAGGAGAAGCTCAGAATAATGGTTTTTTGACTATGGCTCCAAATTACTTCCCAGAATGGCTGGTCCACTTCACAGCTGCACCAATGGTGTATCAGTGTGCCTCTAGGTTTTAGAGACACTCATCTATCCTGGTTCTCGTGCTACCTATCTTGGCACTCTTCAGCCTTCTTTCTTGGCTGGATCTTCATCCAGGTCACACCTCCCAACCATGGGTTCCCCCTGGCCTCTGTTCTTGGCACTTGTCCACTTAAAACTATTTCACATAGGGATTTCACCAGCACCCAGAGATTCAAATATCATCTCTATCCTCATGTTTCTCAAATCTACTTAGCTAGCCCTAACCTCTCCACTAATTTCCAGTCTCACACATCCAACTGTCTATTGAATATCTCGAACTGAATGTCCTGGAAACATCTTATACTCAACATTTCTAAAACTGAACTCATTTTATGGTCTTTGCTCCAAAACACTCCCTTCTTCTTTCTAACTTCCCTGTTCTCTATTACCACAATCCTAGGTGTCATCCTTATTCTCATCTCCCAGATCCAATTTATTCCCAAGTCCTATTCAATCTACCTTTGCAGTATCACTCACATATGCCCCCTTCTCTTCTCTGATACTGCCGGCAGTGCTAGCATAAGCCCTCATCATCTCTCACCTGGCCCATTCAATAGTTTTCTGGGTAGTCTCCCTGCCTGAAGTCTCTCCCCATTTCAGCCCATCCCCCACTCAGCTGTCAAGCTGATCTTAAGTTGTAGTCTGATGATGCTTAGTCCCATTCCATAAACTTCAGGGGTTCTCAACCTATAGGATCAAATAAAAAAACTCTCCATTTGGCACTTAAAACCCTTTACAAACTGGCCTTCGATGACCTTTCCCGTTTCCTCAGGTCTTACTCCCCACCAGGTACTCTCCAATCCAGTAACACTGACTTCCTTGCTTTTCCAGCATTCTTCCTCTGTGCTTTTTCACTAGCTGGCTCTCATGGCTGGAAAGCCCCTGCTTGTCTACCCACTGGCTTCCTTCATGTCTCACCTGAAATTCAACCATGTACAAACAAGGCTTTCCTAGTCCCCTCCACTACTAGTGCTTTTCTTCCGCGATTGTCTCCAATTCATCATATGTTGCTTGTTCATAGTTGTTTGTATTCTGTCTTGCTCGTTAGATTATAAACATCTTCTTGAAGGCAGGGACTTTGTTTTTTGACCTCTCTTTATATCACAAGTACTTAGCACAAAGGTGCCCGGCACAGAGCAAGTGCTTAACAAATACTTATTGATTTTTATTGTAATTAATCTAAGTACCTTTCATGGAAATATATTCAGTGGCCCAATCGAACTTAAATTAGGGGAGTACAAATATCAAAGAATGAAGCAAGTCCTGCTCTCAAGAGCTAACATTCTAGTTTAAGGAGAGTACATACAAGTATATAAAGATAAATAAAAAGAAAATAAAAAGCAATTAAGAAAAAAAGAGTTTCAGAGGGAGGATACTAGCACATGGGGTCATCAGGAAAGGCTTCAAAACTGACCAACACAACAACCAGCCACAATTCCAGAACTCACGATAAAACATACTGCCCACCTCCAGGCAGAAAGCTGATGGACTCAAAAGTATAGGCTGAAACATTTTTTCTTTCTTTTTGGACACGGCTAATGTGAGAAATTGCTTTGTTTGACTATCCATATTTGTAACACGTTTTGTTTTCCTTGCATTCTCCATGAAGGGGGGAAGGTGAGGAAGAAGATAATTTGCAACTGAAAATAAAATAATAATTGAATTTTTTTAAAAAGGAGAAGCAGTGCTTGAGCTGTGCCTTGAAAGAAGAAAGGGACCCTAAAGACCAGGAACTGAAAATTCTGGGGCATCAAGATGCTTGCTTCTCCATGGTTTCCTGAATCTCAGCCTCACTCTTTAGATACACAGATGTATATTGTACAGAGGTAGTATTCAGGATTCTTCAGGGCCTGGAGCAGATATGTCTGCTATACCTTTCCTCTCCTCCAACACAAAGAGAATGAAAAACCCCATTTTCCACCTGGAAGCTTTTGGCCAATCTCCTTGCCACAAAGCAACCACACTGGAGTTCATCCGATTACTTTTCAGTCACCAATTCACCACCTGGGCAACTGTCCACTTGTGGGTAGTGCTTCCCCCTTGTCAAGAGCAAACTATCTGCTGTAGGTGTGAAGGATGAAGGGAGCTACTAAACACATTTCTTTTTATACCAAAAATTCTTTCCATAATGCTTCCATCTGTAGAACCAACTTGTGACAATCCCACCTTTGTATTTCACCTAGTTAAGCCACTTTTACTATGCTTTTAGCTTATGCTTAAATTTTGGACTAGAGTCTTGAAGCTCCCCCCTAACCCCCACCCTCACAAAAGAGGTAATTAAAATCCACCACACCATTTTTTAAATGCCTTTAACTGTCCTCCAGTTGCCCTGCCCTTCCCCCAATCTTTCACTCCCAGATAAACAAACTTGCTTTTGGGGGTTCTTTTCACTTATAACCAAGGAACCATCTCCATCCTAAATTTGATCCCAGGTGATCCTAGGAATGAAAGGATCCCTTAGTGTCTATATATTCAATATCTTTCTACAAATTTATCCTTTCATTAGCTCAGTTAAAAAAAAGATAACTAGAGAAGAAAAAGACCTTTCTTCACTCATTTCTTCCCAAGTTTATCTCCCTTCAGTATCAAACTGTTGCTGAGATCCAACATCCACTTTGGCTTCCCTGAACCATAACTCTAGCCTGGTAGTTTCCTTATGGAGCAAGCACTAGACTGCACATCTATACTATGCCCATGATCCGTAAAGGTCCTTTCGTTTCATTCACACTGCACAGCTATCAAAGTCCAGCATCATCAATCAAAATAAGCCCATCTATCCTTCACTCCCCTCGGTTAACTGCTGACCCTTAGTCAAATTCCTTAGCTGGGTCTCCTTGAACTCAGGAGACACATGCAGGAAAGTCTTTTTCATTAACACTCCCTGTCAGAGGTTATGTCTCTGTCCCTTTTAACCAGCTTTTATGGTGAGATTAAAAACTTTTCCATCAAAATACCAATGGATTTCAAGGTTATTCTGAATGCTTACCCCACAGATCATATCCTCTCTACATGAATAGATCTGTTTGATATTTTTAGAAAGAGTCTTCAAAGCATCAGTCTTGTTCTCAGGTTCCTACCCAACACATTGCTCCTTGGCCTTGTAGGACATTCAATGAAACCATGAACTGACTATTCATACTTTAGACTACCTAAAAAGTAGTGGCACTTTCAATTAATCATGGTTACAGGCTTCTAAAGTCACTTTTTGTCTGAAAAGAATTTTAACTTTCCATCAGTTAGATGGATATATGTATGTATATATCTGTGTCTAAGGATTATTAGAATTGTAAAAAAAAAAATCACTTTGTTGTATGAAAATGAATATACTAGTACTATTTGGAAATACTACAGATACACTTTGTGAATAAGAAGTCACAATTCCACCTTCTGGAGGTGCTCTGAGGCAGTGTGGAACAGCGGAAAGAGTGCTAGAACAAGAGTCTAAGGGCCTGGATTCAAATCCAGCCTTCATCACTTACTACCTGTGAGATCTTGGACACCTAACTTCTCTAGGCCCTGAGTTTCCTCAACTGCAAAATAAAAGGGTTTATCTAAATCAGGGCTCTTAACCTAAGGTCTAAGAACTTCTTTTAAGAATACTTTTTTATAATGGCATTGCCTTATAAATGGTTTTCATTGTAATCCACTGTATTTTACTTTATGTCCTTAAAAACAAGATCCTGAGAATCCACCATTGGCTTTACCACACTACCAAAGGATCCACCAAAAAAGTAAAGACTCCCTGGACAAGATTATCCTCAAAGGTCTATTTTATGACAAATTCTAGTTTTCTGCCCAAAGCCAAGGATTGGGGTTCTTTCTAGCAGACTCTTCCTTGGGTTGGTGCTCCCATTTACCATGTCTATGAATCACAGGCTCACAGACCAAGAATTGGAAAGGACTCCAGAGGTCATATAGACCAACTCCTCATTTTCCAAAGGAGGAAACTAAGTACCACATCCCAAGTCATTCCAATAGCAAGCAGCAGGGCTAGGATTGAAGCTCAGAGTTGCTGACTCCAAACCCAGAAAACTCCCAAACACCTGACTCTTGAAAGGTAAAGTTTCCAAAGCAGCCTAATATTCAGTTACTTGTCGTTAGATCATGTGCTCAACCCAGGGCCCAGCCAGTATACTTCCTGTTCAGATTCCTTTGTTACTGTCACAGGTGAACCTTATGACTCAGTCAGTAGTCAACAAGCATTTTAAGAGCTCACCATATGCCAGGCACTGTGCTACACTCTAGAGAAACAAAGAAAGACAAAAACATGGTCTCTGCCCTGAAGGAACTCACAGTCTGGTGGGGGAAATAACATATAAATATAATACACAGAGAGAGTATAAATGGGGGATAATCTCAGAGGGGAGGCACTGATTATAGTGGGTGTGGGGAGGAGACCACATGGGATTGGAGAAGCCAGGAGGTGGAAAGGGAGAGCATGCCAGGCAGGGAATGTTAGCTCCCCAATGTGTGAGGAATAGCAAGGAGGCCAATGTCACCAGATCTCAGAATATATGGGAATAATCATGATAACACCAGGCAGCACTTAGGTAGCCCTGTGAGATCTGCAAAGCGCTTTGCATAGATGACCTCCTCTGACCCTCACAATAACCTGCGAGGCACGTGCCGTAATTATCCCCATCTGACAGATGAGGAAACTGAAGTAGACAGAGGTGGAATGACTTACCCAGAGTCACAGAGCATCTGGGGTCAGCTCTGGCACTCTCTCTAATGTGTTCTGTGACTGCCTAGGTACCAACCAGATCGTGAATGAGTTTTCCAAACCAGTGGAAAGGAGTCCCTGAAATGTAACGAGTGGGTGGTGGAGCAATATGGCCAGGAAACCGCTACAACAGTCCAGGAATGAGGTGGGAAGGGTCTATACCAGGGTGGTGGCTACAAGCAGAAGGAGAGGTGAGATGATGAAGTGGACAGAATGATGGGTTTCCAAATTAAAGACACTAAATCGTTATTGGTTAGAGAAATGTAAATTAAAATTACTCTGAGGTATCAATTCACACCTTAGATTAGCTAACCTCATACAAAAGGAAAATGACAAATGCTAGAGGGGATGTAAGAAAACAGGCATATTAAAGCACAGTTGGTAGAGTTGTCAGTTGGTCCAATCCTTCTGGAGAATAATTTGGAACTGTACCCAAAGGGATATAAAACCGTACATGACCCCAAAATACCATGACGAGGCCCATATCCCAAAGAGATCCAAGAAAAAATACAAGGACCCACGTATACAAAAATATTTATAGTAGCTCTTTTTGTGGTGGCAAAGAAATGGAAATTGAGAAGACATCCCTCAATTAGGGAAAAGATAAACAAGTTGTGGCATGTAATTGTGATGGAATACTATTGTACTGTTAAGAAATAATGAAGGAAATGGTTTCAGAAAAACCCAGAAAGATCCATAGGATTTGGTGCAGAGTGAAACGAGCAGAAACAGATCACAGTACATAGTATCAGCAATAATGTAAAGATGATCAACTGTGAAAGACTTTAGATACACTGATTAATAGAATGATCCAAGACAACTCTGAAGGACTCATGATGAAAAATGCTATCCACCTCCAGAGAGAAAACCGATGAACTCTTGAGAACAAATTTAAGTATAATTTTTTCACTTAATTTTTCTTGCTTTTTTTTTTTTACAACATGGCTAATATAGAACTACATTTTGCCATAATTTCACATGTATAATTGATATCATATTGCTTGCATTCTCAATGGGTAGAGGAAAGAGCTAGAGGGAGGAGAGAATTTGAAGCTCCAGATTTTTTTAAACGCTTAAATAATGAAATTTTGCTTTCCATATTACAAACCAATGGTTATGTCTTTGCTTTGGCATCTCATAGATCAAACTGGAATGATGAGAGAAGACGGCTTTTCTTGGGTTGAGGTCTGAATCACAGACTCACACACCAAGAACGTACCAGGAACCTTGGAGAGTTCATCTAGTCCAAGACTCTCATTTCACAGAGGAAACAAAGGGACTTACCCCAAGTCACATAAGTAAAAAGGAGCAGATTGTAAGATAGCAACAGAGCTGACCTGTTCTGAAAAGATGTGTTCAGGACGTTTTATGAGCTGCCAGTCTACATCTCATGGAAGACATCTCCTGCCCACATTTCTCAGTGCTTCTGTTGGTTCTTTGTAAACTGGAGTGAGGAATATTCAGCTCAATCATTCCCCAAGGACCTTTCTCAGTATTCTGAGTTACTCTTTAAGAACACTGAGCTCCCTTTCAAAAATATAAACACCCTCTTTATTTCTTTTACACACAGGATGGCATGGTAGCAGTCCTTCAGGCCCCTGAATTACATACTGATTTTTTCCCCTTCTTTAACTAGTCCCTTTCTTTTGCCTTGGACAAGTTTCCAAAGTTTATAGTGGAAGTGTTAAAAAAAAAAAAAACAACCCTTCATATAGTGGCAAGAAGGTTTCTGTAGTATATACAAAAGTACAGTCAATTCACATATTTTACAGATACAATAAAGGGAAAATGAAAAAAAAAGGAATGATTATGAATGAATTACAGCTATGGATAGAATGCAGGTAAACATCAACACTAACCCCAGCAAGGGCTCTGTAAATCCAGGAAGCATGTTTAGCATCACCAGCACATTACCTCTTCAAAAAGTGCCTTAAAACTCTGCAGGAATGAATCTAGATACTGGTAAAATTCAGTTTGGGATGCAATGAAAAGGCAGAAGCTGGTTTCTACTTTAGCATGAAGATCTAAATCTTGATTGCTACTAAAACATCTTTACAAATCAAGTCTCATACGAGAACACGTCAGTCCTGGGGGTCTCTGGGGCCGCCTTGAGAAGGTACCTGTGGAGTTCAACATGGTGGTCACCACAAATCTGAAGGTCTTTGAAGCCACCTTGCTTCAATTAATTTTTCTCTGAGGCAGGAAATAGCTCGTGCAGCCAGTGACTGTGGGGAAAGGACTGTGGGGAGGTAACCCAGCAGTCCAAACAAAACGCCCTCCCTTATGTAAGAAACCACAGCGACATGGTGTTTGCCAGGACAACATAATAGGCCTCTGTGTGAAGCAACAGAGTGCACTGTGGGGGAGCATGCACACTCCCAGAGTTTACCTAAGCCATACCTGTGCGTGCAGTGTTAATGAGGACTCTGTCCCCAAAGCAAAAGACCCACTGATAGAAACCAGATGCAGGATGCGTTGACAGAAGCAACCTTGCTGTACCATTATTGGCTGGCCGAGACAAGAGGGCACAGTATACCCCTTTTAATTGATGTTTTAAGGTCTTTTTTTAAAAAAAAAATTGTTCTTCCACCCAATTTCCTTCAATCTAATCAAATTAAAAGCAAGCTAGACAAAAAGGCTAGACGTTTTAAAGGGAAGAAAAAAACCCAAAGGAATGGCCATTGTCATATTTAGATCTACTGAGATCCACTCTACCCGCAGGGTCTCCAGTCCCAATAGTAGTTTGTGAGATTCCTCTGTGTTTACAATATCTGCTGTATATTTTTAAAGACAGAATGAATGCTTCAAAATTTACATCAACAAGTTCAGAAGGGGAGACAGGGAGAGTTCAGGAGAACATGCTAGGATAAAGACAAGCAGGGAGCTCTGGGAAACTGTTTAACTGCACTCAGACACATACTGGTCGAGGAAAACATTCTCTTAACACTTATTAACAAAGTAAGAATCTGAAATGGGTGATAAAGAACCTCACACACTGTGAAGGATTCAATTCAATTAAGTAAACCTTTATTAAATACCTACTACATACACGGCACTCCACTAGGAGATGAAGGAAATAGGAAAACCAGTCTCAACCTTCTAGAAGCTTCAACCTAGCAGGCTGCAAGATTTCAAAAAAACTTATTTTTTAAAAAAAGAGAGATTTCAAAAAGCATAGAGGTAAATGGAGTCTTCTCTAAGCAGTGAGATACAGGAATGACTGGTACAAATGTACAGAGTGGAAGAGGGAGGATGAGATTAGAGAACCTCAATGTATCCACATTAGCTGGATGGTAGAGCATTTGTTGGGAAACAGTATGAATTAATACTGGAAAGATAAATTAGAATAACTCTGAAGGTGTGAATTCTCTCCAGGAGAGTTTGTATTTTATCTTATACGAAATGGGGACCCAAGCACATTTTGTGCGTAAAAGGGACTAACGCAATCAGATCTGTACATGAGGAAGATTACTTGGGAGCCATGCAAAGACTGACCAGAAAACAGAGAAAACTAGGGTGGGAAGCTCTGTTAGGAATCCACCATAACAGTCTTGGTCAGAGATGATAAAGGTCTGAACTAACAGGGTGATAGTCTGAGTGACAAAACAGAGGGAGGGAAGAGAAATCAGAGTTTGCCAAAGTAAAAGTAACTGGTTATGATAGGAAGCCAAGTCAACAAGAGCTCTTGGGCTTCAGGTCAGAGTGACTGGAATGATGGAGGTGTCATCTACAGAAACTGGGGAGTTGGAGGGAGAACAGGAATAGGTTCAGGTGTGGACATGGTGAGTTGGAAGCATTATGGAGGCACTCAAGCTGGCAAAAAGAAAAGTGAAGGACAGGTGACTGAGTGGAAAGGGAGCAGAGCAGAAGGCAAGGAAGGCCCCATTTCAAGCCCACTTTGGATACCTGCTAGCTGTGTGAATGATTACAAGTAAGATACCTAGCCTCCCCGGGCCTCAGTTTCCTTATCTGTAAAAGGAAGCTAATAAGACCTATAGGAATCACCTCACAGGATGACTGTGAAAATGATTATCATATTTCCAGACATTATTAAATGAGATAATGTGTGGAATGCTTTCTGCAAACTGTAAAGCACCAAAGAAATGACAGTTATTATTAAATATGGAACTGGATCACTGAAGCCAGAGAAATGGATGAGACCACCAGGGGAGAAAAGAAGAAGGAACAGTCTTAAGGCAGAACTAGGAACCAGAGAAGATAACCAAGAAGCAGGGAGGTAACAGCAGGAGAACACCTGTGTTAGCATCACAAAAGCCAATGGAAGGAGAGATCACAGCTAGGAGGGCAGAGCCTTAGGGTCGAAAGCCCCTATTCTGAGAGTGAGGAAACCAAAGTACCAGGTGAGTGTCCAGGGCAGGATCCGAACTCCAAGTACAGTGCCCCATTCCCAGCCCGAGAGTCAGACCATGTTTGTCTCATAAAGAGAGTTTAGTAGAGTAATTGCTGGTAGAGCACAGATTATTGATTCTTCAAATGTACGACAAAACTCAATGACAAGTTCGTATGTACCTACAGAATGTTTCCCATGGGAGGTTGCTTACAGCTCACTCACCTTCTCTAAAACTCATTGATCCATTCCTTGTCCTGCTTTTTTCCACATCCCCAGTGGTTAGTGCCCTACCTGGCAAACAGTAAGCGGTTAATAAACGCTCACTGTCTCACTTTAGGTACTTCAGATTTTTGTAGGTATCTATCCACTTCATCAATAGACGGGAAAAGAATTTTAAGGTAATAGAACGCCTGGAACACTTCATGGGATGGTAGCCACCTACCGGCTCAATAAGACAGTAGTGTTATACAGAATGTGATCTTAGTGTGCTTTAAAGAGTTTCAGTATTCAGGAAAAAGGCGGTGATGGCCCTGTAGTGCTTTGCTGCGGCGAGGCTACACATGAAGCAACAGCATAGACACTAAATTTTTGGAAGAACACTGATAAACTGGAATGGTGTTATTTTAGAGTAGTAAGAGATCTCATAAGCATAAGTACAACCCCTGCCTCAATGGCCTCTAATGCAGGGGAACCCACGCCCTCCCAAGGCAGCACTTTTGAATAGCACTAATTATTAGAAATTTTTTATTTGCCTCTTTGAAACTTCCACCCATGATCCTATTCCAGAAGTAAGGAATGGTCTGCATAGAAGTGGAGAAATGGGAGAATACATGTCATGGATAAGAGGCAGCTGCCAACCATGGCTAACACAGGGAGTACAATGGGCAATGGGGAGTGTTGGCAATGGAAGGCAGAAGTCAGGCTGTGGAGGCTCATCTGTTAGGTTGAGGAGTTTTTCATTTATCCTAGAGGAAGCAGGGAGACACTAAAGATTTCTGAGCAGGGGAAGGACATGGTCAGACCTGTAGTTTTGGAATCTATGCAGAAGATGGCTCAGACAAGGGAGAGACTAGAAGCAGAGACAAATTAGCTAGTCGTTCCAATAGTCCAAACGAGAGAAGAGGGTAGTGGTTGTACAAGATGAATGCAAGAAATGCTGCGCAGAGGACTTTGCAACTGCCTGAATGGAAAGGGTGTGAGGAAGAGTGAAGAGTCAAGGTTGACTGAGAAGTTGAAACCTGGGTGACCAGAAGGACAGTGATGCCATCAATAAAAGCAAGTAAGTATGGAGGCAAGAAAATGTGATGAGTTCGGACTTGGACATATTCAGTTTGAGATGCCACTGGGACATCCAATGGAGATATTTAGAAAGCAGCTGCTGAACTACAGTTCAGAAGAGAGTTTAGGACTCAATATATGTATCTAAGAGTAAATTATTATAATTTTTCACAATATGACCAATGTGGAAATGTTTAATATGATTGTACATGTATAACCTATATCAGATTGATTGCATGCTGTCTTGGGGAGGAGGCAGTGGAGGAAGGGGGAGAAAATTTAGAACTCAAAATCTTATAGAAGTGCATGTTGAGAACTAAAAACAAATAAATGAAATTTTTTAAAAATAAGAGTAAGTTACACAGAAATGATACATGAATTTCTGAGGGCTGATAATACCGCCAGGAAAAGAGACTGGAAAGCCCAGAACAGAGCCTTGGGAGCAAGCCAGGCTTACTAGATGGGAGATGAGTGATGAGCCAGGGAAGAAGACTAATAAGAAACAGTCAGGCAGTTAGAGAACCGGGAGAGTACAATGTCATAAAAGCCAAGAGAGGACAGACCATGTAAAAACAGAGAGTCAAAAGCTGCAAAGAAGTCAAACAGAACAAAATCAGGAAAAGGCCATGGATTAGGCAATTAAAAGATGAATGGAACGTCTGTCAAGTGATTGTGTCACAAAGGGCTGAGAAGCAAATTAGAGTGGGATGAATGTCCGGTTTTCATTAAAGACAAAGACTGCAAACTGTGTTTTGACGAACTGTATTGAATGACAGCTTAAAACCAGAATACTGTCATTCACTTATTCATCCACTCAATTACTACATGTTTAGAATCTAGCAAGCTAGAAAAGCATGCTCATTAGGCACTGGAAGATACAAAGATCAGTGAGGCTGGCTCCCTGCCCTTATGGAGCTCACAATCTGGCAGAAGTGATATGATACAGAACAAATATGTCGTGTAACACAACGTGTAACAGAAGCTGAGAAGAGCCTGAGAGAGGCACAAAGTAGAGCATAAAGAAGAGAGATTGCTTTTGTCTGGCTGGGGAAGGGAGGGGGAGGGAAGGCTGTGGAGACTTCATGGAAGCCTAGGTCTTGAAGGACAGGTAGGATTTTCACAGGTGGGCACTGCATCCCTGAACAAGGAAGGCCCTTGAGCAAAGATGCAGCGGTAGGAAAGGACCTGACATGTACAAGAAACGTCCTAATACAGAGAGCCAAACTAACAACCTGTATGGCCCAGAAACAAGCAGGCAGGGAGGTTATGGGCGTCCAACTGGAAGGTCACTGAACGAGCGTCCTTGGCATCTTGTCTTTCTCCCTCTCCTTCCCTAAACAATTCTGCTCTCCTCCATTTCATCTTCTCTGATGATATGGACAGAAACATCACCAAGCAACAAGTGACACAGAAACAACCCACAGGACTGGAAACGGCCAGCCAGTTATTCAAACCCTCAAACTAGAGTCAAGATGAAGAGCTGGAAAGTCATCCTGGAAGAGACACCTACAACATCGTCATCAGGGTCAAAGGGCCCCTTGACCTGGGAGGCTGGCTGCAAAGATGTGGGCAGGTTTTGCCCAGTTCTAAATGCCCTTGGGAGAAGACGTTCCCCAGTCACGCACCCCGGGCCCCAGACAAGAAGCTGGGCCGCTGGCAGGAGGAGGGAGGGAGGGAGGGAGGGAGAAGGGCACACAGCCATAGCCTGGGCAGGAATAAAGAGAGCTTTTTTCAGAGCTGACTGGAAACAGGAAGCGCCCAATCCCTGAGAACAGTAACCCTCATACAAACTCTACATAAAGACACACTGAGCTGTTAACCCTAATTACCTGTGACAGACACACGAGTGAAGCCCCAACCTTCCAGGCAGCAGATTTAGCAAAAGGAAAACAAACAGCTCACAGGGAATACAGAGGCCGCTATTTTCCCCCTAAAACAGCCTTCTTGCCTCTAAATGATTTGCCTTCTTGCTTCCAGATTATAACACAGATGTGAAATGAAAGATTAAACAAGGTTTCTCAGGTATTTCTCCCCACAAGAGTTAGCAGCCCAGCAGGAGTAACAGGACACAAGCAGAAACAAGCCACAAAACTTTTCTGTGCCTGTTATTAAATGCCACCAGCTCACACTTCCTAGGATCTAGGTATTTTTTAAAAAGGGGGCTGTGATATTCAACACACATGGCGTTGAAACTCCATGTTTTTGAAGCCAGTTTAAAAGGGCTTGTCTGGAGACACTGCAGCAGAGTGCGCACAGAGAGAAAAGCTACATGATCTGACTGTTTTCCTGACAAGTTTTAAAATGTTGCTGTTTGTTGTTCAATCACCTTCAGTCACATCTCCCTCTGTGACTCCACTGGCCAAGAAAGGCAAAGATACCGGTGTGGTTTGTCATTTCCTTCTCCAGCTCATTTGACAGATAAGAAAACGGAGGCCAACAGGGTTAAGTGGCTTGCCCAGGGTCACACAGCCAGTAAGCGTCTGAGGCAAGATTTGAACTCAGGAAGATGAGTCTTCCTGACTCCAAGCCTGGCACTCTATCCATTGGGCCACTTACTTAACATCATCATGAAAAGATAAAATTATCCTAAAGAGCTCTATGGTTGTTGTTGCTTAACTCTGCATTATCCTCTGTCTGTGTCTGTGTGTGTGTACATGTGTATGTGCACATATGTGTGCACTAGGGTCCAGACATGCCAACTAGTGTCAGAAGTAGCACTCATCCCAGGTTTTTCTGACCTCTACTCTTTCCTATATAATTATAGCCAAGCATGGGTTAGAGGCACTGGATTTGAGACCATAAAGACCTACATTCAAGTCCCAACTCGGACACTTACTAGCTTACACGATCTTAAGAAGTTACTTCCTCCATCTCTGTGCCTTACTTCCTCATTTATAAATGGAGATAATAAAGCCTGCACTTCACTTGGGTCATCACAGGGTTACGTTGAGAAAAATGCCTTGCAAATATTAAAAGCAATATATAAAAGTGAGGACTTATGATGACTCCTCACATTTTTCACTTTGCAAGGATAAAGTGAATAGTATTTCACTGCACTGGCATCCTACAGTATGTTCAGTCACTCCCCAATGTGAACACATAGGCCATCCCCAAATTTTTTTTCCCACAACAAATAAAGTAGCTCTGACTATTTTGTTATAGATTACATTTGGTTTAGAATATTTGGTATAGATTTTTTCACCTCTTTGAGTACATCCTTGAGATATTTCGAACAACAGACACAATGTCTTCTCCCCTTTCCTCTAATGGATTAGAAAACAAAACGTCCTTTTGGTCACACCTCAGAGGAATCCATCAGACAATATCACCAACCACATGGATGGCCCTTGGTTCACTGGACAGAGGTCTGATAATGTTCAGTGGGTCAACAGAACCATCACTGAATGGCCAACTAGTAGCAATGCCTACAGCTCGCAGGCAGACCTAAGACCAGGCCTCTGATCCAGCTCAAACACCACCCCCTCCCTTGAGGGGGTCTTTGTAATCAAGCCCAGGATGTAATGACTCCTGGAAGCCTGACTACACAGCTAATCTTGAAATTCCCTGTGACTCATCACAGCTAGTTCTCTCACTTCCTCTCAAGTCTACAACTTCTGAAAGTTATTTGGAACCAAAAAAATAAAACTGTCAACCTGACAACAGTTGTGGCAGGGAGAGACAGATCATGCCAGGACATGGCTGTCCCCCTTACCTTGACTTGGAACACTCAGCAATGCAAACTAGCTTCCTGCTGCTAACAATCTGATATGATCCTGAAAGAAGTTGTTTCCCAGACTTACATGAACTGATGCAAAGTGAAATGATCAGAACCAGGAGAACATTATACACATATATGATGATCAACTGTGAATGACTTAGCTGTTCTCAGCTGACCCAAGAAAATTCTGAGGGACTTACGAAAAATGCTATCCATATCTCCAAAGAAAGAACTGATGGAGTCCAAACACAAATCAAAGCATATTTTTTTAAACTTGATTTTTCTTGTTTGTTTGGTTCTTTTGCCCTATGTTTTCTTTCATAACATGACTACTAATACAGAAATATGTTTTGCATGACCAGACATGTATAACCTATATCAAATTGCTTGCTTCTCAATGAAAAGATAAAGGAGGAAGGAAAAGGAGAATTTGGAACTCAAAAGTTAAAAAAAATATACTAAAAATTGTTTTTACATGTAAATGAGAAAAAATAAAACATTTAATTTTAAGGGAAAAAAACTCTGTTTCCCAGATTTCTTTTAGGGGAAGATCTAAGCAAAGGCCCCACATGAAGTTCTTATTCCCTATAAAATCCATATTCTCAAGTTAAGTTTTTCCTTCAAGATGTAAAAAAAGGCAGCCTTCATTTCACTTCCTCTAGGTGACAAAGACTCCAAAGCCACCTTTTCCACCAGGCTGGGGACTACCTGAAGCTCTCCCTTCCTCCAGGGAATGCTGACCACTTGGCAATGTTGGTGCCTGAATTAGTGAAGGAGCCAGAGTTTTCTAAAGAGCAGGGCAGAGCCCAGAGAGGATACAACTTACCCGGGAGGCAGCGTCTCTGAAGCTTGTGCTGTGGCAAGGGGCTGCTGGGCACCCACACTGGAAGCTGGCTCCTGTCCTTCCCTAGGTTCTGCCGTGACTGGGAGAGAGGTGGCCCCAGGGTTCGGGGTCACACTTGTCACTGCAACCGGAGGGGATGTCACACCAACGATGGGCCGCTCTTCAGAGTCAGTGGCTGCCGCAGACTCTCCATTCACTGAAAGTACAGCAACTCCATGAATCAATCAGCTGCTCTTTATCCACAATCACTAAATTTTGCCTTAAACTTACTTTAGTTTTGCTAGCACAAGAACCTAGAACATTCTCATACTGTTAAAAGCAGCAGCAATGATACATGTATCGATTTAACACAGCTTCTAAAATTGATGTGAACACATGCCCAGGGACTAAAAGAATCGCCACCTACCTTCTGTGATGCTTTTTTAGGTTCTTAGAAGGATGTGTTTAGCAGACTGCTATGGGGAAATGCTTCTGTTTTAATCCAGTGAAAGGGTGGCAAAAAAGAACAGATGTGATCAGTTTAATAAGGGGCTGCTCCTAGTAAAAGGCAGCAAGGCCAGTGCCAATCTGTAGGCCCAAATAATTTGCTTTATACTTAAATTTTATTGACAACTTTTTTTTAAGCACCTACATTTCCCACTGCACTCCTTTTCCTTGCCCCTCCTAAGGACCCATCTTTTACAATAAAGGATAAAAAAAGAGGAAGAAAAAATTCCTCAAAACCAACATATCCAAAAAGCTTAGCATGACATGTACTATTTCACATATTCAGAAGCAGAAGAAGATACCCAGATATCTTCTCCTGAAGATACCTAGACTTGGAATCAGGAACACTGATTTCAAATCTGACCTCAGACACTCACTAGCCGTATGACTCTGGGCACGTCACTTCACCTCTGTTTGTCTCAGTTTGCCCAACTGTAAAATGAGGAGAATAACAGTCCCTACCTCCCACGGTTGTGGTCAAGATCAAACGAAATAATATTTGCCAAGTATTTTGCAAACATTTGCTTTACGTCTATTGTCTCATTATGAATACATGGATATAAGATATACTCATGTCACATGTACACATGTCAGCTCTCTCTTCTTCAGGGTCAAGCTTTGTCAGTTTCAATTGTATTGGTGATGGTGGTAGACGCTGCTCATGATGTTCCTGACTACTGATTTCACTTTCTATCAGTTCACCAAAAGCTTTCCATGTTACCTCTATAATCACTACCTTTACTTCTCACAGGACAATAATCCTTCATTACATTCATGAACCACACAAGCCATTCTCCAATCCATGGGTATAGGCTTTGTTTCCAGGAGTCACTACAAAGTACAGCTACCAACGTTCTGGTGTACACACATCTTGGCACTGACCACCCTGAGGTAGATGCCCAGGAGTGGAATTGCTCAGTCAAAAGATATGGCTATTCTAATCACTTTCTTCCCACTATTCCAAATTGCTTTCCAGAAGCTTCACCAACAATGCCCTAGTGCACCCATCCTCTATCATCTTTGCCACTTTGCTATAAATGACCTGAAACCTTACAGTTGTTTTGATTTGCATTTCTCTTATTGATTCAGAGCATTTTTTCATATGGTTGTTAATAATCTGCAATTCTTTTGAGAAGTGTTTGTTCATGGCTTTTGATTACAGATTTCTATAAATTATGTATATATGTTAGGTATCAGAGTCTTATCACAGATATTTGATACTGCTTTTTAAAAATTTCCCCACAATTAACTGCTTCATTTCTTATTCTGGTTGCATTAATTTTTATGCAAACGATTTTCAATTTCATTTAATCAAAATTACCTACTCAAAACTTAAGACAACACTCTCAATATGATTTGGCCAGAATGGGTTCATAATTTCTACTTTCTGAAGCACAAAACCAAACTGGCTACCTCCACTCCATGACAGCACATCAAGTATCTGAAGATAGCAATCATGTCTCCCCTGAGCATTTCACTCTTTAGACTAAACACACTCAATTTCTTTCAATGCTGCTCAATTAACATGGATTCTAGACCCTCCACCAACCTCATGGCACTTCTCTGGATATGCTCTCCTCTTACAGAGCCCCTTACAGGATGGTGCCTCCAACTCAACCCAACCTTCTCAATGCAGTTTGACCAGAATGGGACCAAGTCAGGCCTGCATTTCCACAGTCTCAACTCCATTGGTTCTCTCAATGAGAAGCAATATAGTATTGGAGAAGGAACCCTGGAATTGTCCTCTGCAGGTCTGGGTTCAAGTGCCATATTCTCTATTTCCTAATTGTGTAACCTTGACTAAGTACCTTGTCTCTAAGATTGTTTCTTTTTCTATAATAAGAGTCAGCAAATGGGCCCAAGGGTCAAATCCGGCTCTCCAAATGTTTTTGTATGGCCCACATGCTAACCATGATTTATGCACTTTTATATAGCATTTTTAAATTTTAAATGACATTTAAACACTATTTTTACATTATGAATAATACTTGAATATTTAAATTTAAATATTATTTTCAAAATGTAAAAGCCATGCTTTGACAAACAGTGGGCTGAATTTGGTCTACAGGTCATAGTTTGCCTATCCCTGATCTATAATATGGATCTAATACTTACACTGCCAATGACACAGTGAGATAATGTGTGGAAAATGCTTTGTAACTACAGAGCACTATTAAAATGGGAAGGACATATTATTATTATAACATAAGAAAAAAAAACACTGTGGCATATGAATACACTAGCATTTTGTGGGGCTGGGGAAACAGGACCTATTTCATCGGCACAGGGAACTCTCAGTGAGGAAAGGCTCTCTGTCAATGCAATTTAGAGTCTCAAAGAACTGCTAAGCAGTGGGGCACCAGGCTTTCAATGTCCACCAGCACACATGGCTGGTGCGTGTTGAAGGCACTAGCACTTCTAGCCCCCAACATTACACTGCTGGAACACAGCAAACTCACAGCCTACTACAAATCCTGAGATGTTCTGCACAAGAACTGCTCATGCCATGCCTCCCAGTCCTATTCTCCTGTAATGGATTTGTGAAACTGACGTGGGGGAGGGAACCAGAGGGCTGGCCTGGGAGTGAGAAAACCTGGGTTCAAGTTTCTCTAAAATATATATTAGCTGTGAGTTTACAGTAAAACACCTTAACCTCTGTGCCCTAGAAACCCTTCTAAGACTATTGATCTACACTGGTGGAGGGAGCTTCTATATAGAAAGTTCCCTTTTATGACGAGATCAAATCTCTAAACCAAACCAAACAAAACATTTATCCCAGTCTAATTTTATCTGACTGGTTTGGGCTCAGTTGGGACAACTGGTATTCAGCCTCTGGAGATCCTTCTGATTCCATTTTCTCCAATATTAACTATGTATTAGAAGCATGAGAGAGAACAACCATGGTACTAGTAGTGAGCAGACCTGGAGTCCACCACCTCAGTTTCCTCAACTATAGCAGAGAGGAGACAACAGTCAAGCTAAATCAAGAATTTTCAAGGATGGGGACACTCAACAATTTTTTTTTAAAAGAAATAAAGTGAAAGGAAAACTTATCTTGGAGATTTGCTTGCTATATTACCATACGTTGCAGTTACACTCAACTTGGCACTTTATTTGATGCTATCATTTATTGCTTTTTAGTGATTTCAATGCTCATTTCTGCACATGTATGTGTAAGTCAAGTCTCTTTAAAGAGATCAAAATGTCCTTGAATGCAAGGACTGAACCATTAACTTTTGTCATTCACCGTCTCTCAGCTTTCAGCATGCCCCCCAAGATGAACCTCGTACTCACTACCTACCCAAAAGGTTTTCTGAAATCTGTGTTTTTGCTCAAGCTGTTTCTCTCATCTGGAATGCCTTCTTCCATCCTCTCTGTCTTTTGAAGTCCTTTACACCCAAATCAGCCTGCAAAGATCTCTTCTGCTTCTGAATTTAGGACACCGAGTGCCTACATCAATCATCTGACAAATGTTTATTACCTCAGGACAAGTCTTATACTGTGATTGAAATCTGATATTTTCATTTAAATTTTCATGTACTTATACCTTGTCTTTCCAACTTCACTGGAAACTTCTTACGAGTAAGGATCACACTAATATTTATTTATTGTGAAAGTATCCTACATACAGAAGGTGCCCAATAAATATCTGTTGACTGGTTGACAGGTACTTAATAAGCCACTAGTTAAATAAAGGGAACACTGTAGCAGCAAAAAAACATTTGAAAGTAAGATAGGGAAAAGAGAGACAAAAAAAGAATGATTAAAAAGATGGCCTTTACTGCACAGCATGAGGAGAGAGTAAGGAAATGCACAAAGCCAATAAGCAACACATGTTAATAATCATACTTAACTGAGACTAAATAGGGCAACTGGAAAGCTCAGAATTTCTAAGATCACAGGTATTTCACAATGTTCCCTCCATGTGGTTAGTAAATCTTATAGTTTTATGAATCAGAATGTTCATTCAGTACTAGGACATACTCTAGTGGTTAGCAAAGGGGAATGGGAATTGGAAACTTTCTTCCAGGTCCTGGATACCCTGCCAATTCTCTATGTAAGCCTGAGTCTTAACGTGTGCTTCAACAGTTGGTCAAACAGTGATCTTTTCAAGCACACACACAGAGTAGTCACCATCTGCATTTTTTAGACTAAAGTACAATTAATACAGTGTGAACCAGGGTAATGCAAGTCCCTGAATAACAAGGGTTTCTCTCATGTGAAGTTCAGGTAGCACTTTTTTGTAACAACCTTGAAAATCATGCGATTCAAGCTGTCAATGAAACAGTATACTGTTTTACTATTTTTCCCTATCAGATGACCTCAGAGACCTAAAATTCCCCTCTTTAGATAGCTATCTGTTCATACAAGCTGTCTATCTAATTCTCTTTCCTTTCAAAAAAAGTTTAATTGGTGGCTGTGATAAGAGGACAAGCCCTTGAAATTCTGCTCCATCTTCTCTTTCAAAATGTTGTTCCATGTGTACAATTCAGTGAAAAGGATTCCCTTAAAGAATATCTTCTATATGTGGCATCTTCACAGCAGGAAATGTTTCCTGGAGGCATGGAAACACCACTGTACCCTAGAAGTCTTCCTTCCCAGCTCAGTTTTCAACACACTGGCCCAGATGAGTGCTCCCTATGTGCATCTCTCCAAATCCTTTCTGTTCCAAGCTACCATGAGGCCTTCCCCCAAGCACCCAAAAAAGAAGTAGAAGCAACAATGCAACTATTAACTCTTTGGATACAAAAAAAAATACAGGCATAGGTTAGTAGGGAGAATATAAAAATTTAGAGTGAGTTAAAGGAGAATTCTATTTTTCTATTGGGTGAATACAGACAAAGGTTGATAGGGAGACCATAAAAAGAGTGATTTAAAGTAAAATCCTATCTTTCTAATGGGTGAATTGTGAGAAAGAAGGAGAAATAAAAAGAACCAAGGAAAAAAAGAAAGAAAGAGGAAGGGAGGGAGGGAAAAACAGAAGGGCACTATCTTGCTGATGGTTTTTAGGGGACAAAGTCAGTTGGTACAGTCAAAACATTAAGACAACCACTTAGAAAGTTTTCAAAAACAGTTATCAGTGGTTAGAGAGATTTTGGCTCACAGCTGTCATACTGCAATGTTTCTTGGGTCAAGGACAATAACTTTTAGTCTAGTTTCATACAGCGTATGCATCATTTGTATGCAACGCCTGTATTCATTCAACATTTAATAAAGTGGCCCATAAGTAAAAGACACTTTACCAAAAATGAAAACAATTCTTGCCTTCAAGGAGTTTATATCTTATAGGAGAAACAACAAGAAACAAGTAAGTACATGATGATTTGAGGAAGAAGATAGCTCTACTTAAAATCAATCAAGGTATAGGAAGATTAGAAAGGTAGGAGGGTGCTATGCTATAAAGTGCTTTGAATAACAAACAGTATTTTTATTTTGGAGGTAATCCTGGAGGCAACAGGAAGCCCCTGAAGTTCATTTAAGTAGGGAGTTGACATGATCAGATCTGTGCTTTAGGAAAATCACTTCAGTGACTGAATGGAGGATACACTGGAGTGAAGAGACTTTTTATGACAGACAGAGCTACCAGCAGGCTATTGCAGAAATTCAGGGGTCAGGGGATAAAGGTTCACACTTTGGTAGAGGCAACGTCAGAAGAGAGAAGGAAACGTATTTAAGGGATGTCGCAAAGGTGAGATCAACAGGCCTTGGACATGGAGGTTGGGGGAATGTGTGTAAAAGAGAATAAGGAATCCATGATGACTCACAGGTTGTCCTCTCCAGTAAGAGGGAAGACAGGAGCAGGGAAGGATTTAGGAAGAAAGATAATAAATTCCATTTTGGACATAGTGAGTTTAACATATCTCTAGACATTCAGTTCAAAATGTGTGAAAGGCAGCAGGAGATGCAAGGCTGTAGGATGATATTGAGACTAGGGACAGGAAAAGTAGATTTGAGAATCATTCACACAGAGATGATAATTAAATCCACTGGAGCCAATGAGATCATCAAGTGCTACAGAAACAGAAAATAAGAGAAGCCAGGACAGAGCCCTGAGAATTACCTACAGTTAAGACAGCATTACCTGGAGGAAGATTCAGCATAGGAAACAGAGAAGGAGAGGTCAGATAGGTAGGTAGAGAACCAACAGAAAGTGGTATCCCAAAGACCTAGAGAGAAGGGCATCAAAAAAGGAGAGAGCGACCAACAGTGTCAAAGGTTGCAGAGGATCAAGAAAAACCAGGGAATGAGAAAAGAACAATGGATTTGTCAACTAAGGGATCATTAGCTTCCCATAAACGATGTCTCCCTTAAAAGAATCTAAGGATTGGACTACAAGAGGCAGAGGTGATAAGGAAGAACATTCCCGATAAGAAGCCCATAGTCACCACAGCAGAGGGGGGAAGATGGAATGCCAATTTCAAGGAACAGCAAACACAAAATCTAGGCCAGTGTGGCAGGAACATAGGAGGTGAGGTCAATAATGCCAAATAAATTTGGAAAAGTAAGCTGGAGCCAGACTTAAAATGTGAAACTTTAAATGCCAAGTTAAGAAATGTGTACTTTATCAGAGAAGCAATAGGTAACCACAACAAACTTTACCAAGGGTGACACAGTCAGACCTATGCTCTAGGAATATATTTTGGCAACACAGGAATGAGGAAAAAAAGAAAGAGAGAGAGAGAGAGAGAGAGAGAGAGAGAGAGAGAGAAAGAAAGAAAGAAAGAAAGAAAGAAAGAAAGAAAGAAAGTGGGGGGAGGAGGAGGCTTCTAGAGAAGCCAAGACAAATGGACTTCATCTACACAAGAGGCATCTCTTCCTTAGAAATAACAGTAGAGGACGGAATGAGGAATGATACAGAGAGGTTTTGAGGGAGGAAGGGATCATCCAAACAAGACAACTTCTACTTTCTCTGTGAGGAAGTGAGGGTCTCTTGGTGACAGGGTGAAGAGAGCAGTGGGACAAAATGCCTAAGACAAAAGATACAATCTGAAATAGCCACTATGGGGACCATAAAATAAAGTTAAATTGGAACATCTATGAGGATCATTGCACAGCAGCAAGAGCCCAAGTGAGACCAAGTAATATAAATCTGTAGTGGACCCAGTTAGCAGAGATGTGTAACCTCATCTAGTAGTTTTTATCAACCTTCCAGCAGAAGAAGAGAGGGTGAATGGGGAGAGGAACCTAGGTTTGGGTTTGGCAAGGCACAGGGCCAAACAGAAGAAGTCTAATCAAAATAAATGAAAACAACTATCATGTCTTCTCATCTCCAACTTCAACATTCTCAGTGTTATAACTGATTCTCATACACCACAAGCTCAAGGCCCTCCACAATTCTGGCTACTCTCCTCTGCACACTCTCTAGACTAGTAACATTCTCCTTGAAACTTGACACCCAGAACTGAACATTCCCAATGGGATCTGCCCACAAAAGAGAAGTGAGACGATCAACTCCTCAGGACCAAACACTGGGCCTTCTTATGAATCTTGCAACAAAATACCTACATCTTCTCCAGATAAGCTGCTTCTTGGTACATCACCTTGTACCTGTAAGGCTGATTTTCAGAACTGAAGGGTAAGACTTTACATTAGACAGAGCCCAGCAAGGTCTTTTTAATGATTTGGTCATCTAGCATTAGCTCTCCCACCCAACTCTGGGTCATCTCAAAGTTCAATAAGCCTTGATCAATGATCAAATGTTAAACATCACAGGGTTAAGTCCAGCACAGGGTTAATACCCATGGTGTTCCCGCTACAGAGGTCCTCAAAAGAACAAATCTACTCTGTCTGCACCCCACCAAGCACCCCATTCTAAATCTGCCCCAATGATGTACCTTCTAGCCTGTCTCTCCCATCCATCTTTTCCAAAAGAATAGCAGGAAGAAATCTGCCAGATGCTTTACTGTCAATAAAACTAAGGATAAGGGAAACAAAAACTGGCATTTGCTTAGGTCTCTTAACACTTGCAAATGGTCATGCCTAAAGGTAGAATCCAAGTTTTCTCTGTCTGTACTAATAAGGATTTTTGCAAATAGGAAAAATTCAGTTCTCTGAAAATGAGTTATCAAGAATCCAATGCAAACTGGTCTTGCCCCTCATCTGAATTTCAATAGCTCAGATATGTTCTCCAATGCATCATTTTAAGCAAAGACAAATTCATGAGCCTGGCATGCAAATAAGATATAAGTTTCTTAACGGGAAAGTTGGTTTATTTATATCTTTGTGGTTCAAGAACCTAAAAAATGCACCTTGTAAATAGTACATTTATTAAGTAATAAATGTTTCTTAAGTTGAATATTAATTAATCCTCATTCTAAAACTGGTGATTTCCATTCAATTTAAGACAATGTGGAATAACTATTAAAAAGTTATTCCCAGCAGAGTCAAGATGGTGGAGTGGAAAGGTGGACCTGCTCTAGCTCTCCCTCCATAGCCCATAAAATACCTATAAAAAATGACTGTAAAATTCTAGAGCAGCAGAAGCCACAAAATGACCAAGTGAAAGAGATTTCCAGCCCAAGACAGCCTGGCAGACCAACAGGAAAGGTCTATTGCACCAAGATTGGAGGGGAGAGCAGCCCAGTGTGGGCTGCTGGCATGACACGGACAAGACTGGAGCAGAACTCAAGGTGCAGAATCATGCATAACAGCTGCACTTCGCTGATTTCTCAACTGACAAATACAAAAGACAGCTTCAAAAGTCAGTAAGAAAGTTCTTTCACCTGGGTGAGAGGGGAACATGAGTCTGGCCCAAGCCCCAGCCCCAGGGCAGCAGCAGTCACTGCGGTAGCATCCCCTTTTGGGCCAGTGTCCACTTTTGGAGCCCATGGCCTAAAGAACCTAGGAGAATTGAAAAGCTGATCTGGTCTCAGTTCTGTGTGGCAGTCCTGGGGTGAAGAAGAGCACTGGTGTGGTGAAGCTGGTGGTGATGGTGAAGAAGGAATCTCTCAGATCCTGGGCAGAAAAGAGTGCTTGTGGTTGCTCACAGACAAGAGCGCAGGCCAAGAGACAAGTAAAATCCCCTCCCCTGATTGTGCCATGTTGGAGAAATTGAGAATTTGTAGGTCCCTAAAGTATACCCTCCACTTGACAAAGGACTCAAAAGTCAAGTAACTGGCCGGGAAAATGCCCAAAAAAGGGGAAAAAAAAATAAGACTATAGAAGGTTACTTTCTTAGTGAAAGGGTATTTTCTTCCCTCCTTTCAGATGAGGAAAACAAAGCATAGCATCAGAGGAAGACATAAAAGTCAAGGCTTCTGCATCCAAAACCTCTAAAACAAAATGCAATCGTCTCAGGCCATGGAAGGGCTCAAAAAGCATTTTGAAAATCGAGTAAGAGAGGAGGAGGAAAATTTGGGAAGAGAAATGAGAGTAATGCAAGAAAATCATGAAAAGCAAGTCAACAGCTTGCTAAAGGAGACCCAAAAAAATGCTGAAGAAAATAACACCTTTACAAATAGAGTAACCCAAATAGCAAAAGAAGTCCAAAATGTCAGCGAGGAGAAGAATGCTTTAAAAAGTAGAACTAGCCAAATGGAAAAAGAGCTTCATAAGGTAACTGAAGAAAATAGTTCTTTAAAAATTAGAATGGAGCAGATGGAAGCTAATAACTTTATGAGAAACCAGGAAATTACAAAACAAAACCAAAAGAATGAAAAAATAGAAGACAATGTGATATATTTCATTGGAAAAACAACTGACCTGGAAATAGATCCAGGAGAAATAATTTAAAAATTATTGGTCTACCTGAAAACCATGATGAAAGAAGAGCCTAATCCTCACAATAAGCCTGAGAGGTTGAAGGGGGGTATTATCCCTGATTTTCAGAAGAGGAAACTGACACAGGAAGAAGTCAAGTTGATCTGCTGGGAATCAGAGCTAATTAGCATCTAAGACTGGATGTGATTTCAGGTCTTTCTGACACTGAAGCCCCTTTATCCCTAGACCATGCTGCTTCATGGGAAATTTGATGGACCAAGTGTTTGCAACCAGTAGGCAAAAGGAACGTGGAAACTGCTCCATTCATTATTATGAATTATCTTTGTCAAGTGTAGTCATATGGCAGCCAAGGACAATAATCATTTACAATAAAATTTATTTGTAAAATCTTAAAAAAAAAAGATCCTAGACATCATCTTCCAAGAAATTATCAAGAAAAACTGCCCTGATATTCTAGAACCAAAGGGCAAAATAGAAATGGAAAGAATTCACCAATCACCTCCTGAGATTCCAAAAGGAAAACTCCTAAGAATATTGTAGCCAACTTCCAGAGTTCCCAGGTCAAGGAGAAAATATTATAAGGAGGGAGAAAGAAACAATTCAAGTATTGTGGAAATACAATCAGGATAACACGGGACTTAGCAGCTTCTATACTAAGGGATCAAAGGGCTTGGAATATGATATTCCAGAAGTCAAAGGAGATAGGATTAAAACCAAGAATCACCTACCTAGCAAAACTGAGTATAATACTTCAGGGGAAAAAATGGAATTTCAATGAAATAGAGGACTTCCAAGCATTCTTGCTGAAAAGACAATCTGACTTTCAAATACAAGAATCAAGAGAAACATGAAAAGGTAAACAGGAAAGAAGAAGCCTTAAGGAACTCATTAAAGTTGAAGTGTTTACATTCCTACATGGAAAGATGTTATTTGAAACTCATGAGACCTTTTCAGTATTAGAGTACTTAGAGAGTATATATGTATATGTATATGTATGTATGTATATACATATATACATGTATACATATATACATATGTGTGGGTGTGCATGGGTATGCATGTATGTTTATGTGTGTATATGTACATGAGTATAGGCATGTATATATGTGTATGTATGTGTGTATATAAATATACACATATATTTATATACACACATACACATAGATAGAGGGCACAGGGTGAGGTGAATTTGAAGGAACAATACCTAAAAAAATAAGATTTACCGTGGAATAGAATGTACTAGGAGTAAGAGAAAGGAAAAGGTAGAATGTAGCAAATTATCTCACATAAAAGAGGGAAGAAAGAACTTTTAAAATGGAGGGGAAGTGGGGGGAGATGAAAGGAAGCAATTGAGCCTTACTCTCATGGGATTTGCCTTAAGGAGGGAATAGCACACTCAACTGGATATGGAAATCTATTTTATCCCACAGGAAGGCAAGGGGGTAGGGGATAGGAGAGGAAAGATAATAGAAAGAACAGCAAATTGGGCAAAGGGATAATCAGAAGCAAACACTGTTGTGGGAGGACAGGTCAAGAGAAAGAATGGAATAAATGAACGGCAGGGACAGGACAGAGGGAAATGTGGTTAGTCTTTATCAACATAACTCTTATGGAAGTGCTTTGCATTGTTACACATGTATGACCTATATTGAATTGCTTGTTTTCTCAATGAGGGTGGGCGGGGAGGGAGGGAGAGAATATGGAACTCAAAGTTTTAAGAATCAATGTTAAAAATTGTTTTAACTTGCAACTGGAAATTAAGCTATACAGGCAATGGAGTATAGAAATCTATTTTGCCCTACAGGAAAATACTGGGTTCAAGGAGATGAAAGAAGGATGGGTAATAGAAGGGAAGACAGACTGGAGGCAGGAGTGGAAGGGATGCATGCTGTTTTGGTGGGAGGTGGGGAGAGATGGGGAGAAAAAAAGTTATTCCCAAGGAGACAATACAAGAAGGTACAAATTACTAGAAAAATTAAATCTTTATGTTTCTGTACAAAGGAAAACCTCCTTTGACTAACATCTTAATAATGAAATGAAATAACAAAGAAAGCTATTTATCACAGGTAAGGCCTGCATAGAATAAGAATTGGAAAGAAGGCAAGACAAGAGAAGAATGAATTGATTCATCCTTCTCCTTCAACACAAGACCACTTTTTAACCCTGAATTATTCAATAATTCTGTTTCATCTGTTTTTCATATCAAAGTTGGATAGCTAAGCACATCCTAAGACAACTGACATATAACATTCCTTGCACTAAGTTTGTCCTCCTAAGTCAATGTAAATTATCATATGGTACAACTCACCTGTCCCATTGGCCAATCCACTGTGGCTCTGACTCTTGGCTGGTTGTCGGTGTCGATTTCTGCTATTGGGGCTCTGTTCAACATTTGCTGTGGCTCTGGTTGGTCCTACAGGATGTCTGTGTGTCCTTGGGAATCAAAGTACAAAAGAGATGTGAGCCATTGTGAGAAAGAGGCATTTCCCATTGGAAGAAATCGTTTTCTTTTCCTTATCCCATTTATTATAACCATATGCTTTTATTTTCAAAGGCCTTTGGAATCAAGATCTCCAGTGACCCCTGCAGACCATTAAGACAATTCACAAAAGGGGAGACAGAAGAGTTTCTTTATCAATCAAAATACTGGTTAGATCAAATATACATAAATATTTCTCAAATCCTTTGCTTCAATTGCTAAAACCAGAGTGAATTATTCCCTTGACCAAAAGTAGCTCATAGATATCTTAGTTAGAATACAATATTACATTTGATGGGCCAGTTGTTAAACCTAGCTGACCTAGAGGCTGTATAAAGATCTTAGGTCTCTCACTCTGGTGGTGAAAGAAGGAGCCCTAATTTAGGGTCTGACTAATCAATTACCTATCAATAGACACATTATTACCCTGTAGGTGCTGTCTACCAGATAGGAAGCCAAATGGCTATGAAAAGTAAATGTTTTAAGACCAATTCTACATTTAGTACAGAAATATTAACTAAAAGAACTTCAACATTTTGTTCTAAGAAACAGGGAGACTAGCCCACTATCCTAAAGAAAACAGAAGGGTCTGTCAGTAAAATAGAATAGAAAACAACGAGGTTGTGCCCTTTCTAGTTGTCCCACATGCACACGCTGAGAATATCTCACCTCATGGCTCAACTATTTTACAGAGCATTTGAAATGACTTCCTTCAGGGTATTTATTTTCAATATTGAGATGTCCTATGAACACCTTTTGGTGACCAAGACCTCATTTTCCAGATTCCAAGGATGGCCTGCTTGCCCTGCCTCTGATAAGCTGAGACCATAATGGAGTTCTCATTCTTAGCCCAGCACATAAAACTGTGTTAAATAAGGTTATCTACCCAAGTTTCTCTGAGAAGAAGACCCTCAACTGGGAGTACAAAAAACCACCAACAGCTGACAACTACTGGTGAAACCTTGGATTTTTTTTTTAAACAAAGTAGAAGTTATAAAAAAGGAAATGAACATCTTCACATGAACCATCTTCTTTAATGAGAATACCATGAAGAAATAGGTTTTCTTGGCCCAGAGTTGGGTAGAAGAATGTCCTGAATACTTATAAAAGACAAGACTGTTGAAAATGGGTAAGGAAGAAGTCTGATCTTTGGAAATAAGACTTTAATGTGGACTTTTTAAAACTCAATTTTCTTTCCTAAATTTCCCATGTCAAAGCTGCCAAAGCACCTCAGTCAAACAAAATAAAAAGCTCCAAGTCCCTCCCTACTCTCATAGGAAGAAATGTTTAACATCATTGAGACTTTTAGCACACCTTCAATCAGGAGCAAACACTGAGAGCAAGGCAACCCAGACAGCATTCCAAAATGAAAGCTTTGTCTTTAATATCTACAGCAGAGTGGGGGGAGGGGATGACTGGGGGAGACCAAGTTAGTTGCCACTGGGTTTGTTCCAGTCAAGAATCCCCTTAAAAGGGCAAAACCCACTCCAATTATTCATCCTGTGTGCAGCTCTCAGAAAAAGGCTGAGAGGGCTTTGGGCAGAGAAGAACTGCTGAGGGAACAGAGAGCCTGCCCCATCAGCCCTGTCACACCCATGGACTTGGAGAAGCTTCTAATTACTTCCAGTTGCCTGGACTCCTTGTCCCTAGAAGGGCAGCTGGGCATGACAACTGGGTGGGGTCCATCACCATCCTCACTGCTAGACTCTTCTCCCTTACACGAGAGAAGAGTTTAAAAGGCATTTAACCACTAATGACAGCAGCTTGGTTGCACAGTATAATGGAGGAGAGCCTACGTTATTCTCCTCCCAAGAAAACCAAAAGCAGCTGGGACCATTTTGGACAGATCACAGCCTTACCCCTGTACCCCTCCCCAGATTCTTTCCTTCCCCTCAATCTGGGGTTTCCAGTTTTTTACTCCAATATTAAATTTAAAATAAAACAACCAGAAGAAAGAGAATAACTAGAGAGTTGGGGAAAATGTTCTATTTAGCTCAGTTTCCTTCACTAAAGACTTTGATCAAACCTTAACGATGGAGCTCTATCTTGATTAGAACCTGGCTCCAATGCTGAAACCATCACAGCCCACACACACAAAAAAAAGCATCATAGCAAACTGCAGTGGTAGGTTTGGGGATGAGTTAGGCTTTCATCACAGACAACTGAATGCCAACTCTGCCAGCAACCTCAAACCTGGCCTGATCCCCCATTTTGGAGAGGGAGAAAAGTTATTCAGTCTCCTTGGCAACCCAGGACCAGCCTGAATATCGATATCCAGCTCAGTCAAATCCCATATGTAGTCGGTACTGTCTCTGGCCACAGTAACTCAAAATTACTTTGTAGAGTGCCCAGATCTGAAATCTGAATTCTGATCTCTAAACAGAGGCAGACCCTTTCCTATCTAATGTCCTTTTCTTTAAAAAATGCTGATTCCATAATCAAATCATCCAGTGGTCCCTCAGATATCTCAGGAAGGGCTCAACTGTAGCTGAAGAGAATGCCAAGAAAGGCAACAAAGGAATGTGACAAAATCAATAATGACGAGACAACTACAAAGTTCATACATTTACTTAGGTTAAAAGGTGGTCAAAATGAAAAAACAAACCAACAAGCATTTGTTCAGCTGAGGGATCATAGCAGCCGTCTCTTTCACCCTCCCCATCTCTTGAAGCTTGTCCAAGCTCATGTTCATTGTTTCCATGATACTCTCTATCCATCTCATCCTCTGCTATCCCTTTTCCTTTGGCCTTCAATCTTTCCCATCAGGTTGGGTCTTTTTTTTCCAGTCAGTCTCATCTTCTCATTACGAGACCAAACAGCTTCAGTAACTGACCTTCCAGTGAATAGTCTGAATTAATTTAAGTATTGACTGATTTGATCTCCTGACTATCTCAAAAGTCTTCTCCAGCATCACAATTCAAAACTGTCAATTCTACAGTGCTCAGCTTTTCTTATATTCCAGCTCTCACTGCCATACACTGCTACCAGAAAAAACCATAGCTTTGACGGTATGGAGCTGTGTCAACAAGGTGATGTCTCTGCTTTTTAGTATGCTGTCCAAGTCTGCCATAGCTTTCCTTCCAAGGTGCAGGCATCTTTTCATTTCATGGCTGCTGTCATTATTTGCAGTGATCTTGAAACTCAAAGAGTATAGAATCTGACACTGCTTCCATTTTTCCTCCCTCTATTTGTGAGGAAGTGATGGGACTAGTTGCCAAGAGCTTAGTTTTCTGGATGTTAAGCTTCACATTTACTATATGCTAAGTATTGTGGTGAATCCCTAGTAACAAATCTAGTGCTATCAGGATTTGGAAGGAAATTGTGCTGGATCTGGGGGCTTAAATACCAGTTTTGCTACCTCTAACTTTCTTGATTCTGGGCAAGCACTTACCCCTCCAGGTCTCGATTCCCTCCATCTATAAAATGAGAAGGCTGGCCTAGATCAAGTCAATTTCCATCTGGAAATAACCCTAGTGGTTCAACCCCCTCATTTATAGACAAGAAAACTGAGTGTCTAATAGGCAAGACCCAAAGTTGCCCAGCATTACAAAGTCTCCTCTAACATTCCTTCCAGCTCAAAGTCTATGATCCAACAATATTGCAGAAAACAGAACTAAAGCTGATTCTGTGCCTCCATTCAAAATAAGCCTGACACAGAAGCTGTTACTCTCAAAGAAGCACAAAATTGCCCAAATCCCACTTGTCCTACAAATCACAAACTTCTAACTGACTAGTCAGTCTCATAGAGTTATTAGGCCCAAATGAGCCGGCTGCACTCTCAAGTTCTGCCTCTCTCTTTCCAACAAGTCCTCTTAACTGTGCATTGTCTTTTAATAGCAGCATGGAAACAAATTTCAGTGGGACTAGGCAAAGTTCCAGCAAGACGGGCCCAGAGGGAAAACAGGCACTTAAAATAGTAGCAAGGAAAAAATGGGAAGTGGGGATGGGAGAAGATACTGCTTCTTCCATGAAGAGAAGCAAAAATGCAAAGAGGATCCCAACTACCACCCTCCCCATACCAAGCTCACCAGTAAAGTACAGGTTGAACATGGGCTGGGGGTGCAAAGAGGGGAATGAAAGGAAGAAAGGAAAAGGAGTAATTCACAGTTAAAATAGGCCCATTTCAGAAGTCCTCATAATTTATGACTTCTTTCCACACCCTGCCTCTAGGCTGCCAACCTCACAAATGACAGACAAGGTAAAAATAAATGTTTGTCAAGCCCACAGAAAGTTTCAGGAAGACAAAAGGATGCAGCAGGGTTTTTATTTTTTTGGCTCCAATCAGGGGTATAGAGCAGTCACATCTGACAAGGCTGATTTCCAGAACCGAAAAACTCAACTTCAAAGTCACACAAACCTAAGCCAGCAACACTGACACTGCATAAGAATAAGCCAACCTCTCCACCAGCCTGGGGAAAAGGGCCAGGCAAGACAGCCCCAGTTCAGGAAAAAATAGATTCACTACTTCAGTTCTAGCCCTAAGCCCATGAGAACAAATCTAAATAGTAAATGGCCTGGAGATATCTTGAGCAGAGAGAGCAGCACATTCTGTGACTCATGATTTGCTCCCAACCCAAACCAAACACCAAGGATGTGCTGTGCCCTTCAGACTCCTACAAGGCCCCAAGACTCACACAGCTCTGGTGGCCAGCCCTGACTGAGCTATAACAGATTTCTATACAAGCCCTAGGAAGGATACAACTGATGCAGAAAAGAAGATACAAAAAGGGGCTGGAAAACAGCTCATGGACTGATGATGACTGTACAGACTGAGGGAAAAGGCTTGGAGAAGTTTTGCAAATTCCTAACTTAAACAACCACCAAATGTTAACATCATTCACAGACAAGAAAAGGGAAAAGGAAGGGGCAAGAGACAAAGGGGAAATGAGCCCAGCACTGAAAAGATTTCCCTGCATTTACTAGCTGAATGATCTGGGGCAAGCCACTCTATCTGTTCAGTTTCCTACTTCAAAGGGTTGTTATGAGGATAAAATGAGATAATTTTTGAGTGGGAAAAACCACTTAGCACAATGCCTGCTACATAGTAGGCAGTATATAAATATTTACTCTCTACTCCTCCCCCATTCTCACATCATTTTCTCCCATCAATTAAAGCAATGAATAGGCAGACAATACAAAAAATGGAGAAATGTTTGATGTGAAGATTGAATGATGATGAGCAAGTTGGAACATACATGCAACCCAAAGATCTGATTCCTCTAACTGACTTCTGTTACGGGTTTGCTGAGTGCTAAATCTTTGAAATAAGCTTAATGAAGGGCAGTCTCCATTTCCAGCCTACCCCTGAAGCCTACCACAGGCAAAGCTCTGCTACATAAACAACGCTACATCTTAAGAGCATCCCTCCCTCCCGAGTGGGAGAAGTAATAAAGTCTCTCATTCTCCCATTCCGCTCAGCCCTTCCAGATAAAAGCAGAAAGAGCAGCCCCACATGAAGCAGTACCCAGGGCCAGTGTTGTCCAGAAAGAGGAAACAGGCATTTACATGGTGCCCACTTCTTACGTAACAAGTTCTGTACTAAACACTTTCTTACAAATAGCATCTCATTTGATCCCCACAACTATCCTAACAGATAAGTGCTACTGTTATCTCCATTTTACAAATGAGGAAACTGAAGCAAACACAGATTTGTCCAGGATCACACAGCGAGTAAGTGTCTGAGATCAGATTTGAACTCGGATCTTCCTGATTCCAGGCTCAGCCATCTAGGACTCTGTCCACTGAGCCATCAGGTACCTCTAAGTAGAGACAGAGAGAAAAGTGAAAGAGCACTGAAAAGCTACAGGGACACTGGGCAAGGAGGGACATGCAAATGCTAAATGTTATCTAGACCAGAGTTGTCACAGATGGCCTCAATCCTCCAGAATGCAGTCTGAACCAGATTAAAATGTAATTGGAAATACTGAACAAAATAAATAAAAATACAATAAAACAGAGATAACATACGTCTTAAACTGATGTCAATCTATAACTTCAGGGTTCAGATCCACGGCTCCCCTTTCTGCCTGAGTTTGACACCACTGGTCTAGGTCATTACATGCCAAGCCCAGAGTAGGTAAAGGCAGGGGGGCCCTGCAGCCCCCTAGGACACTAAGCATAGGAGGGAAGTGAAAGGAAGGGAAATGATCAGAAACAGAATTTTTAGGAAAACTTTTTATGAGTGAACACATTTCTGATGCCCTGAATCCTGCTCCCCAGAGCATCTTTATTTTGTGATAAGGCACAGTGTGTGTTGCACGTAAGAGTTCAGAACCTCTAGCAGCCATGGAAGGGAAAGAGAGCCTGGTTTTCAAAACTTTCAGCAGGCCCCCCAAAATGCTTTATCCTGGTTCTCAGATTCCTCTGCAGGGAGATTCAACAGCCCTGAGATAAACCAAGGGAAATACAACTGATGCCTCCAGCAGCCCAAATGGGGCTACATGGAATCTTAAGTAGGCCCCTAAACCCAGCATCTACTTATGAAAGGCACAACAGCTAAACAGTACCAGAGGGTCAACCAATCCAGTCAGCATCAGGACCACACCCCACCCCCAAGGAATTTCTGAAGTACTGCTAGTTCTATATAGCCTCTCCTACTCTTTTCTTGCTTCCAAACCCCAAAGGTCAGAATCAATGGTATATTTAGAGGTAAGAGGACAGATTTACCATCTCCCAGGAGAGCAGGTCCTGCCCTCATGTGTCAGACTATCAGGGTCTAGGGAAGAAAATCACCACCCAGAACTCTTCCCACCTACACCCACACACTAAAACTGCCAGAGTTCATCTTCAAATACAATGGAATTCTATTTGGCATCATGAGTTGTTAGCTATGCTTTTCTTTTTCTTAAAATAAGTTTTTATTGGTCTCTTTTTTATATCACCCTAATTTTCCCCCATATTTCTCCCATTAGCCCACCCTTTCACAGAGAACCATTCCATATAACATAATATTTTAAGGATCAAAAATTTTAAAAATGAAAAAACAACAACCCTAATCACTACACTGAAAGACAAATGAAATAACTATAGCAAAGGCAGGCCTTTAGCACTGGGCCTGAAACACTATCGACGCTATCGTTATTATTAAACGATTCAACATGGGAAGCAGAGATTAATCGTAATCAATATGCAGTCAGAGAAAAGATGAGCTTTCTAAGTGAACTGCCCAGGGTATAAACCTCAAGCATTAGCAGCCTCCACTCAGATTCATGGGTCACCATTTCCTACTCTAGTTTCAATGGGATCGGCCTCCTCCTGCCTTCTACCATGAAATCCTGCTCTCTGAAACCCCAGTAACTGTCTCTACAAAGGACGCTGCATTTCATTGATGGGGAAAATGGTCTTGGGTCAAAATCTGCAGCTCTATCTGGCTGAAGAGCCCTGGGCCATAGGGCAGATGGGTAACTACCCAGAAGCCAGACAGTATTCTTAGGTATGAGTGGGCAAGACTTTAGGCAGGATTAGGACACATCTGCTTGGCAGAATAAACATTCAGACACGGTTGCTTCTCTCTGATTCCAAAGCTAACTTTCAATTTGCAAGAGGAAAATTTAGATTAGATTTAGAAAGCGTCAGTGAAGAGAAAAAGTTCAAAACAAAAACACCAACCACAATGACAAACAAGCTGAGATGGGAGAGTTTGCAATCTGAACATGGATGTGTTCAAGTAGAGGCCAAGCAGAACCTCCAAAGGTCTTTAAGCAACGATGCAATAAAACAGCCTGCACGCAGGATTTGGAGGGCATGACAGAGTGCCAAGATGCCCAAGAACACGGAACAGAATGGAGACTACTCAGTCAGCTCCCATTTCAGCTCTGGCAAAAGAAAACTTAAACCAAACCTAGAAGAAAGGACTAGTACAGCAATAATCTGCAAGAATTCCCCTAAATTCTTGATACCAGCAAAAGCAAACGCAAATTCTATGATATGAAGACAAAATAAAAAAAATAAAAGGATTTGCCTCATGACAATTTCACTTCCTTCCCCCTCCCCCATTAGTGGGGGTCCTCACTCAGTCATTAAGAACTAGATTCCAAAAGGTTAGTTCCAATCACAAAGTACACCCCACTGAACAGCAGAAATACTGACACCCAAAGAGGCCAACACAAAAGCCTTCAGAGCAGGAGTCAGTGAAGGATGCAACAGCTGGCTGCGAAATTCCACACGCCAGGAAGATCGTCAGCAAATTCTAAAGCAGCACCAGCTCCTTACAAGAAAGGCAAGGCAAAAGGAAGGTAAGCCCACAAGGGGAGTCAGTCCCACAGTTATTCCAGAGATGACAAGTATAAAAACGTGGTCCTCTTTAATGACTTCATGGTTCTCTTCTGAGATCACCTCAAATTCATCCAGTACAAATCTTGTTTATGCAGTTGTCTGCAATGTTGCGTCCCCTTCCTCCTTTAGAATGCATACTCCCTTACAGCAGAGACAGTTCTACACAATCAATTAGTAAATAACTATTAAGTGCCTACTACGCGCCAGACACTGTGCTGGGGATACAAAAAGAGGCTAAAGACAGTTTCCTCCCCTCAAGGAGCTTACAATGTGGTAGGGGAGACTACATGCACACAAATATATACACAAGATAAATAGGAAATAATTAGCAGAGAAAAGGCACTGGAATTAAGAGAGGCTAGGCAAGGCATCCTACAGAAGGTGGGATTTTAGTAAACCAGTCAGTAGTCAGAGTAGAGGAGAGAGAACATTCTAGGCATGGGGAACAGCTGGATAAAATGTGCAGACTCAAGAGATGGAGTGTCTTGTAGGAGTGCCAGGCTAGTGTCACTGGATCAAAGATTTTGGGAGAGAAAGGTATAACAAGATCAAAGATTTTGGGAGAGAAAGGTATAACAAGACTGGAAAGGTAGGAGGGACCTAGGTTAGGAAAGGCTTTGAATGTCAAACAAAGCATTCTATATTTGATCCTGGAGGAAAAAGAGAGTCTTTGGAGTTTATTGAGTAGAAAGATGACATGATCAGATCTGTGCTTTAGGAAAATCACTTTAGTGGTTGAATGGAGGATGATGAACTGAAGTGGGGGCAGTATCGGAGAAGAGAAGGGGACATTCAAGAGATGGTACAAAAGTGAAATCAAAAGGCCTTAGCAAGAGCTTGGATTGGAGGGGGTGAGGAAATAGTAAAGAGTCCAGGATGACTCCTAGGCTGTGAGCCTGAGTGGTGGGAGGAGGATGTTGACCTCTACACTCATAAAGAAGGTAGGAGGGAAGGGAAGAGAGTTTGGGGGAAAGACAATGAGTCAAGTTTTGGAGTTTGAGATGTCTGAAAGGCATTTAGAGAGGTAAGAGTGGAGGTCAGCAAAGAGACCGAGGCAGGATAAGTCAGTTTCAGAATCACCAGTACAGAAATGGTCATTCAATTTACGGGAGCCAATGAGATCACCAAGCGAAGTAGCATGGAGGGAGAAGAAGAGGTCTCAGGATAGAACCCTGTGGGACACCAAGAGTGCGAGGGTGTGATTTAGATGGGGGCCCAGCAAGAGACACACGGAATAAGCAGTCAGATGGGTAGAAGGGAAAACCAGAAGAGAGGGGTGTCCAGAAAACCTAGAAAGAAGTTTCAAGAGGGAGCGAGTAATCAACAGGTCAAAGGAGAATAAGGACTGAGAAAAGGTCAATGAATTTGGCAACTAGGAGATCATTAGTAACTCTGACAGAGCAATTTTTGTGGAATAAGGTCAGAAAGTCAGTTGGTAAGGGGCTAAGAAGTGAGAGGAAAGTGAAGGCACCTACTGTAGACAGCCTTTTCCAGGAGTTTAGCCACAAAAGGCAGAAGAAAAATAAGAAATAGAATGATAGTGGGGATGGAAGGATCAAGGGAGTGGAAGGATCAAAAGTTTTTCTGGCCTTTCTTTATATCCTCAAAATTTAGCACAGTGCCAGGCACATTACCTATTTGCTTCATTATTTATTTAATTAATTTGCTGTTTAATTTATTACCATAGATAACTAACAAATGTTCATTTGGCTGATTAATTCATTGAGAAGCCTCAGTATACAAAAATCAGAAAAAAGGAAATTAGCTTCTTAGGATGAAATGAACAAAGTTATGTCAAGTGTATTTGTCAGTGTTAATGAATGTAATATCTGAAATGGTATGTGCAAAACTCTCAGTGCTAATGGAAAACAGTCCATAGTTCTAGTTTAAAAAAAAAAGGAACACGATGAAACCTCGCAATGAATAGGATAATCTACATGCCATGATCATTGAGAGTCAGTTACAAAACAGGGTAATAACCATGAATGTACTTACTGTATCACTGTTGACAGAACCAAGTTATCTCTTAGGGTAACAAGGGCTGACTCTAGTCTGAGGACCTAGGTTCAAATTCTGCCTCTGTTGCACGGCTTGGTCAAATTCTTAACACTCACTGGGCTTCATATTCCTCACAGGTAAAAAGATGGGGTTGAAGTAGATGGCCTTTGAGGTTCCTTATGGCTTTAGATTTCTGATCCTATAAATGTATATTATGTTCAATTTAAAAAAAAAACCAACTATCTTGTTATCTACAATATTCTAGCTAGCCAGGCAATGGAATCTAGCAAGTATACCTACAATCAAAAGCTGACTCAGGACAATACACAAAACTAGGATCCAATGCAAAGTATAAAACACAAACTAAAAGATACTTGTACTCTAAGGATAGTAGTTCCTCTTTTGAAAATGTTAGATGTCTTTCTTAAGCTTAAAAACTAAATTGTTGCCAGACCATTATAGGTAATCCATAAATTTAGAAATATAGTTAAAGGTCAGTATAAATAACCTGCCATGTCATACCATTCATGTTTTTAGAGTTTGGTCTCTCAGAGACAATCGAGCCCATAGCTGCTCTCTCCCTCTTCTGAGATTTTTTATTAGTTCTAAACCCGCCCCTTTTAGTCTCCTATCTGCAGGTGTCTATTGGACATCTCAAACTGAACATCTCATGGACTACTTCAATATATCTACAAGACATATCCAGCTCAACATGTCCAAAACTGAATTTATCTTCTCCTCCAATCTCTTGCCTCTTCCTAATTTTCCCAATTTCTGTCCAAGATACTGTAGCAGCAAGTGGAGTGGGATTTCTTTGTTCGGAGTTGTTTTTCAGGCTCAGGCTAGATTGTGAGCACCTGAGGATTCAGTCACCTTTGAGCCCTGATGGTTTGCAGCTGTGCTGAGTCATGCGGGTTTCATGCCTGCTGACTCTAAGCCAATCAGGAGCCGAGTCTTCGTTATATATACTGGGAGATTAGTATTTTACTTTGGGGGTTTGCTTCTGAGAAGGCTCTTGTGATTCTCTGGTTGAGACTCTGAATGGCTGTATATTCAGACCCCCAACTGCTCAGAGGTGAAGGCATGCTCTCGATCCAGGGTTGTCTGTTGTGTTTTATTTCTCTGTATTTTCTGTTTGTTGAATAGATAGGATGCTTGGTAGCTTTGGAAATGTAAAAGATAAAAAGGTAAATCTGGAAGCATTTGGTGGAACTAATTAAAGTAACTGTTGACTGCTGCCTTTTATAAATGCAGATTTAAGAACCTGTGAGGACAGGCCCCCAACAACTTCCCAGTAATCTGGGTTCAAAGCAGAGGTCACCCTCTAGTCCTTGCTGTCTCTTATTTCTACCTCCATGACAGCTCACATGTGCCCAACTTCTTTCCTGACCCTGCCACCATACTGGAGCAGGCCCTTGGCCTCTCTTGCCTAAGTGGATACGATAACAGCTTGCTGCTTGGTTTTCTTTCCTCAAGCCTCTCCCAACTCCATTCCAACCTCCACTCAGCTGTCCAACATATTCCTAAAGCAGAAGGCTTCCTTGGTTTCCTCAAGCATAAGTCTGATAAGGTCACACACAAATTTGACTCTAGAGGTGATAGGGAACCACTGAAGTTTATCCCATCACTCCCCCCATCCCCCAAAGGTGACATAAGCAGACCTGACTTTGGCAGATGTGTGGAGAACAAATCAGAGTATTAGATCAGACAAGGCAGGGAGAACAATGAAGAGGCTGTTACAAGAGGGCAAGTGAGAGGTAACAAGGGTCTGACCTAAGAAGGTAGCTAGCTATATGAGGAGAGAGAAAGGAACATATACAAGAGATCTTACAGCAATTAAAGGACAAGATTTGGTAAGTGATTTTTAGTGAAGAGCCAAATATGACCCCAAAGTTATAAGCCAGGTGACCAGAAGGATGGTGGAAATTTAGAAGAGGGGAGGGTTTTCAGGAAAAGATGATTTCCTGGTGTCAAGGAATTGGAAATTGAGGGAATGCCCGTCAACTGGGGGATGGTTGAACAAGTTGAGGTATATGACTGTGATGAATATTATTGTGTTTTAAGAAATGACGTTGCAAGATGGTTTCAGAAAAATCTGGAAAGATTTATAGGAACTGATACGAGTGAAGCAAGCAGAACGAGGAGAACATTATGTACGGAAACAGCAATATTGTACAATGATCAATTGTGAAAGACTTAACTATTCTGATCAATATAATGATGTAAGATAATTCCAAAGGACTTATGATGAAAAATACTATCCATCTCTAGAGAAAGAACTGATGGAGCTGAATTCAAATTGAAGCATAATTTTTTCATTTTCTTTGTTTTTCTTAGCGGGTTGTTTGTTGGGTTTTTTTTGCAACATGGCTAAGACAGAAATATGTTTTGCATGATTTAACATGTCTAATTGATATCACATTTCTTGCCTTCACAACAGATGGGGGAGGGGTGGGAGTGGAGAGAATTTGGAACTTGAGGTTTTTAAGTGAATGTTAAATAACTGGGTTTTTTGGAAGAAAAATAATTTTGGCTTTGGCTATATTGAATTTAAGATGCCTCTAAGACACCTAGTTCAAAACTGCCAGGAGGCAGTTGGTGATATAGAATCTGGCCTTTAATTTTAAGCACTTAGTAAATGTTTGTGGACTGATCAGAGCTCAGGAGAGAGATGGATAACTAGATCTGAGAGTCATCTGCACTGAAATGATAAATGAAGCCCTGTAGGCTGATAAGAGTACAGAGAGAAAAGAAGACAAGTCCAAGACAGAGACTTGGCATACACCCACAGTTAGCAGTGTGGTATGGATAAAGGTAAAGATGAATGGAGCATTCAGAACCCAGAGGGAGAGAGCATCCAGGAGGAGTCTCTGGCAGTCGGAGACGCTAGAGAGACATCAAAAAGGATGAAGATGGAGAAAACACCATCAGTGGGGCAAGTCTGCTGAGATTATTGTTAACTTTGAAAACAACAGTTGCATTTGAGTGATGAGGTAAGAAGCTGGATTACAGAAGGTTTAGAAGGGAATTAGAGAAGAGGAAGTGGAGGCACAAAATGTGAATGGCTTCTTCCAGGATACTGAGGAGAGGAAGGATCACAGCTGGTGGGAACAGTGAGTTCTAGAGATGGCTTATGAGGACGGGAAGAAACGGGGATGCAGGCAGCGGGGAGAAACATGCAGACAGGGACAAATTGAAGATTACAGAGAGAAGAGTTGGCAAAGGCAGCAACCTGCTAAAGAAGATGAGAGGGGATGGGATTGAGAGCATAACTGCCCCTAGCAAAAAGAAGAGCCACCTCTTCATCAGAGATTATAGTGAATGAGGAAACAGTGTGTGTGTGTTGGGGGGGGGGGGGCGGGGTGATGTTATAAGGGGAGAAAAGGGAGTTCAGAATGGTTTTAAGAGTTTTTTTAGCACTCACCCAAGTAAATGATGAGGAGGGGTGGTATCTGAGAGGCTTAAGGAGAGAAGAGAATGTCTGAAACAGCTGCTTTAGTGAGTGGGGAAGAGAATCATTTAAAAATTAAAAAGGTAGTCCTGCTACAGGGAGGTCCTAATTGACCTTAGATAACAAATCTGTGGAGGCAGCTAGGTGGCACAGTAAATAGAGCACCAGGCCTAAAGTCAGGAAGACCTGACTTACCAGACACTAGTTGTATGACCTTGGGCAAGTCACATCATCCTGTGTACCTGGGTTTCATCATCTGTAAAATGAATTGGAAAAGGAAATGGCAGAACACTCCAGCATCTTTACCAAGAAAATCCCAGGTAGGTCATGAAGAGTCAGGCAGGACTGAAAGACTAACAACAAAACCAATCTGTAAAGGACCAGGAGATATGGCTTCATGAATCTGTCTAATGCTTTCCACCAAGCATGTAAATAAGAGCACAGGAAACAGGGTGGAAATAAACTGGGGCTGCAGTTTGGCAAGGCAAGAGAAGTAACAGGACGAGGGAGCAAAGGATCTGGGAGCAGAGGAGACTGTGGAGCTGACTTAATCCACTAGAGTCAAGACCTGCAAAAGAGAAGAGTGTGGTCAAAGAGGAAATAATCATCCTGAGAAGTAGTGAGGAGGATAAAAAGAAGAGTTTGAAGAACATGGAAGTGGAACACTTGGAAGTGATAGGAGCATCAAAGGTGTGACCATCCCTATACATAGTCATGGTGGAGGATAAGGTCCCAGGAGCTAAGTTCCAATATAGTGAAAAGTATTCCCCTAATAATTCACAAACTACACCCTCCCTAAAAAGATTATCCATCCTTGACATTCACATTGACCAACTACTTTTCCAGGCTGTCATGTTCTGCCCTCATAGGATTTAACAAAACATTACTTCATTTATTTAGGGAGAGTTTTCCTCTGAAGCCTGTCTCTTATCTGTGACTTTCTAGTGATGAAACTTCCAGAGTATGGACCCTAAATACAGATTATTATGTCATTATTGGAAGAAAGGTTCCCTCTCTTCCCTTAAGTGGGATGTCCCTTTTACACAGCTAACTATGCCTAGATCCTTCCTTCATGTACTACTCACAATCAGGAATAAATTCTTATTTGCTGCTAGGATCTCTAATACCAGTCATTTTGGTTGTAATGATCCCCCTCCTCTACTGCTACTGCATCAAATGATACATCCCAAACCCAGGTGAGAGGCTGGACTGTGGTATGCTGATTAATGTTACAGATATTTATGGCTACATGTCTCATCTCCTCCACCAAAGTAAAGCTCTTCAAAGAGAGAGATTCTTTTCTATGCTGTGTGCTGTGAATGGTGCCCAACGCGGAGCTCCACAGACAGCTGTCAAAAGAATGGATAAAGCACACCTCACAACAGCTGGAAGTCTTACTTTCAAAAAATAAAGACAGATTCATTTCCAACATTTTTAGTTTCATCCTATAGATGACAACTGCTCAGATCAGAACAAAACCAAAACATGAGATACGTAATCAATCCACATTTATCAAGTGTTTACTATGTGGCAAGCACTGTGCTGTGCATGGGGGTCACGAAGAAAGCAAAACTATGGACCCTGCCCTGAAGGAGTGGGTCCACATTCAAATGTGGGAAAACATATGGAAATAATGAGGAACACACAGGAGGTCAGACAGAGTAGATGGAAGGTAATTTGAGAGGAGAAGAAACTTGCATAAAGGGGGAATCAAGAAAGGCCCCCTGCACAAGACACAAGTTGAGCTGAGTCCTGAAGGAAGCCAGGGAACCTAAGGGGCAGAGGTGAGGAGGAAGAAGATCCTATGCAGAGGTGAGTAAAGAGGGAGAGTAACTTGGGCATGGGGGACAGCTTGGGCCAAGCACAAAGATGGGTGTTGCCTGGGTAAGGAATAGCACATGGGCCAGGGTAGCTGGTATCACTGTTGTCTCTACCATGTTTACACATACACACACACACACACACACACACACTCACTCACTTCTCTTCTTATACTTTGTTACTCCCCAATAATAAAAAATTGGCTTTCACAGAACACACATAAGCTATTGGATAGGAACCACCACACAGGAAATATAAAGATAGTAAACTTCACTTCATGCTGACTAAGGTCCTATCAACTCTAAGTAATGGATATTTCCAACATCGTGGCTTTGGCTACTTCTGTCCCAAGTCAAGGAGAGAGAAGACAAGCAGTAGATGAAAGAACGAGAGACTGAGTCCTGTATGCAGAGGCGTGGCTCCCATCTGTTCCTTTCTTCTTTTCTTGCTTGTACCCCCACCCCCACCCCTTCTGCCTTCCCTAGATTTACTGAATTATTCCCAGTGGGCTCACACCCAGCTTTAGTTTATTTTCCTTTCCATTCTGGGGCAGGCAGTCTGCAGACACAGTTGGCCAATTATTTAGAGGTCTCCATATGTCTTTGGGGCTTTGTTCAAGTCTAGAATATTACAAGCCTATCATATCCTCCGAGGTTACAACAGAAAAAATGATTCAGTCAGTGTACTTGATATATTTTCATCAAACTAAAAACAGAAAGGAAAAAAGTGATACATGGTAAACAAAAAAACAACAAAAACTCAGGATAACATCTTAACCAACCCTCCTCATACTTTCAGGACTATTTATGAAAACACCTTTGGCAGTGGAGCTTAAACTCAGCCACCCTGATTTTACCAGCTTCTATGACTCCCACAAGTCTTCCTCAGGAGAGCAAGCTACATGGTGTGGATGGCTGCTGGGATTCAGAGAGGTGTTCTGCTAAGGAATCATTTAACTAAGTCAGAAGACACCTGGGCAAATGCAGAGCTGAACTGATTTGGAGAGATCATTTTACTCCCCTTAATTTCCTTACAACTTAACTCCCTGCCCCCAAGACAGCCATGGGCCTACAAAGGAGGGGAAAGAAAATTTTTAGTATCTGGTCAATTGATTATTTCACATGGGAATGGAAGTAAACCTCAAGTAGCTGAGAATTCAGCCACTAATGAAAGGCCCCCAATATGATGGCTTTCTACTCCAAAGCCTGGAATTTCACACTCACTTTCTAATGTCACAGTGACTTTGAAGAAGATTGCCTGTATAAGCTTAGGCTATATTTGGATAATTTTCCCTCTCCTCAGCTATCCTCAATGTGATTTTGAACTGTTGAAAAAGTCCATGACAAGCTTCACCAGCTTATACCCTTGTCCCTCCTCTGGAAAGTTTTCCCCAAATACTCTAAAACCCACACTTCTTATTCTTTCTCTTTTAAATTACTGCCCCTAAGGGTCTTGATCAAACAGGACCTTGTATTGTTATGTAATTGGTGCACGGGGCTTCTCCAAAAAAAAGAGTAAGCTGCTCAGAAGACAAAGCTTCTTTCTTACATGCCTGTTGTACCTAAGATCAGAGCAGCCCCCACCATGGAGAGGAGGAGGGGGCCTCAGTAGCAATCTTGCCCACTCAACCCCTGAACAAGTAGCCTCTCAACACATGGTCCATCATCCAGCTCCTGCATCAAGACCCCCTAAGGAGGGGAAACCTACTAATTTCCAATTCCCTTCCCCCTTTACCTTTAATGAATAATTATAGCATTGAATTTTATCAGATAAGCAAAGACATGAAACACTTAGGGCTTACTGAAAGTCATGACAAGTACCATGTCAGTTGCCATACCCCTCAATTTTTGCATGGAATTCATTTCCTCAACTCCCAGTATAAATATTTTACCAGATTAGCTGTGCCTCACACAAAATACATTTATAAATTTAATAGAATTGTCTACATGCAAATTTTGAGAAGTAGATGACAAATGGCGAGGCTGTAGCAAGAGGCCTGGATTTAGAGTCAGAGCACCTGGGCTTGAATATAACCTCTACCTACCACTGTGTGACTGATGTTCCACTTCACCTTTTAGGACCTCAGTTTCCTTATTTGTAAAATGAAGGAATTGACTAGCTGGATCATTTGGCTTCTGAGGCCCCTTTCCGTTCTAAAGCTATAATCCTACGCTGGCCACAAAGCATCACTTCGGGGCTGCTGCAATGTGTCTCTCCTAGATAAACCGAAAGGAACACATGAACCATTAGTGGGGCTGGAGAGTCCTCAGCTCTATAATGTATATGTCTTAATTTGGGAGGGAGCCCTGGGAGTGCCTAAAGGCAACAATTTCTTCAGCATCCAAACCTCCCCTCTCAGACTTAGTAAGATAGAGAAATCTTCTTCTAAGTAACAAAATACCTCCATTGACTGTCAAGTCTCAGCCTGTCCCCAAAATAATTCAAGTCAAGTACATTGCTGGGACCCTTCTGCATTGGCCCCCTCTAGAGAAAGATAGACTCTATTAAGACATTTCATACACAGAGTTTGGGGGAATTGGAGATAATCCCACTTGGAAACAAAGTTTTGAGTCCTATCTTGGCAGGCAGGAGCTAGCTGTTGCCCAATGATCTCAGGTTGATATAATCCTGAGGTCACTAAGACCAAATCCAATCAGAACTTAAGTCAATTACCTCTTGTGACACTGAATGAAGTATGAGGAGGAAAAGACACTAGTCCTGCCTAGGTATGTGTATTTCAATCTCTTCAGGGAGCCTGGCATGATTTAAGTCCCAGAAAAACCTGCCCCTCAGACAGGGAGAACTAAATATTTAGTCTAGGAGGTTGAATACAGAAGCTAATCTTTCACTATGCTCCAGGGGCAAGACAGCAAAGTAATATCATTGAAAAGGTGGAAGGTGGATAACTTTTCCTCCCCACACTAGTCCATCTTAAATTCAAGGCCCCTCTGGGCAATAATTCACTCTGTCTCAAGCTCCCAAAGTGACAAGGTCCCCTGTATTTATTATTGCATTAACTGCTACCATATGGGGTAGCAATTATAAGATTTTGGGGACTGACAGGCTCAGAATATGCTACCCAACCAGTAGCATCTCTAAAATGGTATTCTGTGAGATGGCAGTACCTACCATGTATACTCACAAAATGCCAAGATCACAAAGGCATCATCCATCATCAGAGGCTTACTTATAGAAAAATATTGCTATTAGTCATACAATACTGCAGTCTGGTCACCTACAAAGAACCCACATGAGACTTTACAGTGGATATGACTTTGAAATGACTTTGCCCATCACAAAGCAATCAGTATTTATGGAACATCTATAATATACAAAATAGAACCATCTCTGTGGTGGAGTCCAGTGAATGTCTTAACTAAACTTTTAACAAGTCACAATACAGTGTGTGTGTGTGTGTGTGTGTGTGTGTGTGTGTGTGTGTGTGTGTGTTTTCCCCTAAATCAGTCACAAAGAAAAATTCTGGGAGCCAAGGTCACATATGTAAATCCAAATGTATTCAAGGCATTCTGAGAACTTACCCAGCACCATCACCTCCAGTCCTTGAAATAAAAAGGGGCATTAGCTATGTCAGCTACAAAGAAAGCTTTCTAGACCAACTGGAACTCCAAAATACTCGTGGCCAGAGATAAAAAAGAAGCAATATCTTCAGTACGGGAGATGGTAAGGCTGCCCCTCCTTCTTAGCTAGTTGCCACTTTAGCCTGGGATCAGATCCAGTGTTTCCCATTCTGGATACCAATTAGTTCCTTGAGCTGAAATAAGGTTTGCTAATGGCACCATTCATCTCAGTGCTTAGAAATCAGATTATTTATTCAGACTTGTAAGAAGTTGTCTAACAAATCATGGTTAAGCCTGACAACTGCCCCATCCCTTCACAATCTCTACAGAGAAGTTTATCTCATCTCACCCAAGGAATAAAAGAAAAGGATGCCCTTAATGACAACAGATGTAAGCAAACCAAACACTCAGTCTTCCCTTCCCACCCTCTTCTCCAACTATAGAACTGTCAAATCACACCAACTCCGGCCCAGCCCACGGGCGCACGCTGGGACGACCTAGCGTAAAATGGCCAGAAGCTCTGCCTGTTCCCTGGGAGTTGCACAGACACCAGCAATCATTATTTTTGCTTTTGAAAATCTGCTGCTTCTCAGTGTTTCTGCCTCAGGAAAATTTTGCCCAAATTTACCAAGACTAATGGGGACTTTACCGATCAATTCATCAGCGGCTCCCGGGGAGCACACCAGACGGCCACCGTGAGTTGGATTTTTTCCTTAAATGCCTGGAGACTTTGTACACAGTAATAAATAGGTCAAGCAGTCCCCACCCCCTCCTCTCTGCCCAATAACTGTTGCCATGGGAATGGTCTTTTGCCATTTACACAAGGACAGAATGGAAATTTCACCAAATAAAATGCAGTCACTTATGATGGAAGCAATGGGATACATTATGACATGGACTCCAAGGGTTCTGTATGTGGATTCTGATAGGGACAGTGCCACAATGGCACCTGATGGAGGAAAGAGCAGAGTCACGATCTTGCCCTTCCACGAATTTCCTCACTTAGAGCAAACCACTCTGCCAGCCACCATCCCTACCAACGAGCCAAACTCCTGTCTTTCCAAAGGGCCCATGTTCTACTCTCACCTCTGAACCACCAGAAAAAGCTTCAATTCTTAATATTACTGAGAATTTCTGAAAATTTTCCTGTGTAAGTTCTCTTTACTACTTCCTAGTATCTTTCTTTCTTTTTTTTTCCTAGCATCTTTCAATAATGCCAAAACTCTTCTCTACTTTGGGTGCTACAGATATTTAAGGCGAAGAAAGCCGTACCTGGATCTCCCTCCAAAACAGTTTGTACTTGGTGGCTGGTGCCGTGTCTCAGTCGCAGGAGCTGTCCCACTGAGCTCTCTCCCAGGTAGCTGTGCTCCTAAATGGGGAAATCCATACAAAGAGAGCAGAAAGATTAAATATTCAATTTCTGCCACACAGCAAGTCCCCCCAACAATGGCTGATAGAACCCTGGTTGGAACAACAGTGACCACCAATGGATGATTAAAGAACGAAGGCATCTACCTTATGTTGAAACACACGCACCCTAGCATGCTATAGCTACTTCGAGAGAGAACCCAAGAAGAAAGAAACAAGGGGAGAAAGATGGATGAAACTTGAATCAACTAACGTGAGATGGCAGCTATGAACAAAAATCTTAGAAGATCCAGTGTTAGAGTTGTTTTGCTCAAGGCCTTCCTAGAAGACCTCAGGAGGAAGCTTGGTGGCACAATGGCAGAGTGGCAGAGTTAGAAAGTCACTTATGGTCGGAAAGTCCTGAGTTCAAATGCTCTCTCAGACACTTAACATTCATGTGATGCTGGGCAAGTCTTCCCCTCTTTGTGTCCCTGTTCCCTGCTCTGTAATAAGGAGCTGGACTGGCCTGGTAGCCTCTAAATTCCCCTCTAGTTCTAATGATGACACTTGGTCTCAATTTTCCCACTTACAACCTGAATGAAGTGATCTCTGAGGCCCCCTCCAGTTCTAGTATTCTCTCACTCTAACGTCTTATGCTTACATTAGATACTTCAAGGATCTATGATTTCCCAGGTATGAGTAGTACTTCCATTGACAGAATGAAACTTCTTGGCAACTCAGCAGATGGTCTTTAAGAATTGTTGTAGCTGAAAAAGTCACTACCCTGTGAACTGCTTGGCTAAATGGGGCCATGGACACCAGAACCATTCTCCATCACAGAGCAGCATGAAGCCTTTCTCTTTGGGAGGTTCCACTGCAGTTTATGCTCCCCTGTCCCCCACCTCCCACCCCCAGGCTTGAGGAGACCACACTGAGATGGAGGACCTTAATAGATTCTGGTCTCTTAAGTAGAAATTAATTTCAAGTTCACATAAAGTAAGAAAGTGTATAAGAGAGCAAGAGAAAAAAATGACTTGTGGAGCAAGATCCACTAAGACCCCAATCTTTGAACCCAAAATGGCCCTAAAGCTAGCTTGCCAGTCTCTCTTGGTCCTTTCCTGCAGTTTCTTTGCCTGCTCCAATGCAGATTTTTCAGCCCTGGGAATGCGGGTCTAGTTGCAGAACATACCTGTTTGTCTGTCTGTTTCTCTCATTATCACCATGTTCTGCCTCCTTATCCCAAAGTCAGAATACCAATCTTGTCTCCTTTAACCTACAGAGAGCCTCTCTGGAAGGTAGAAAGCTCTAAGGTCATGCTTCATGCAATAAAACATTCGGTAAGGGAAATAGAAAGAAAACTAATCAATTTTAGGGGCCAGACTTCATGAATTAATTTCTTTTTGAATCTAAATGCATGCTAGACTAAATGAACCCCCTTTTCCACTCTGAACGATGGGGTAAAAATGTTCATCTCTCCTGGCTCCGAACATGTTTTGTTAAGATTTGTATAGCTAGGACAGCCAGAATGCTGTGCTGGTATTCATGATACTACCCAACAAACCAGAAGAATGCTTCAAGAACATGGAATAGATTCTCTCACCATGGAGGAAGTACAGAGAGATGGAGAAAAGAACTACTCAAGATGAGAGAGCCTGGAAGGGCTGCAATCTACTCCATAGGAGTGCCCATGCTGAGGAGGAGATCCTATACACTCTGAGATACTGGAGCCTCTGAGTCCCCGTACTACAGAAGACTCACTCTCCAAAGAACATTTGTTCTCACATAGCACACATGCCCTCAAATCAGGCATAAGTCCAGAAGGAAGAGGAAAAATGAGCAGGAGGAAGAAGCTATTTCCAAGAATTCCCTGGGATTGAATGGGGCTCACTGCCTTTGCTGCTAAACCAGAGAGCAAGCATTTACTTTTCAATTTTATATTCATCCTCAATCAAGGAAGTCCTGGGAAAACCAGACTAGAGGAGACTAGCTTCTTGACTTAAGACACAAAACTTGAGAGCAGAAAACACATCCAGTTTATTTATGAATCCAAGATGCTCTGGCACCTTTCACCCAAACAGGAACCAAAGCTATACCATGGGTTAGGACTGACTGAAAGGTACCAGAATGAGGCTTCCTGGTGCTGAATCAAACTCCTGGCACACCCCTGCCCCAGGTCTCGCGCCTTACCACTCCCCTCTTCAGGCACCACCATGTGCAGTAGGGCAGCACTCACCGTCTGTCACGGCATTGCCATTAGGCACACTTCCCAGATCAACAGTTGGCCCGTCCAGGAAAATTGTCAGCTCTCCGCCTGAGACAACGCTGCCTTTGTTCTCAGTCTGCAGGTTCAGGGTCAGCTGCGTGTTCTCCACTGTAGGAGAGAGAAGGCAATACAGACAAAGCAAACCAATTTCACCGTTAGTTAAAGATTTTTCAATTGAAAGTCTCCCATTTTACTTGCTCTCTTTCTTTTCTATTGCAATTCTATTTTTCTCTTATGGAACTCTGAAGGAAGGGTTAGGAGGTAGGTGACATATTGGAAAAAAGAGGCCTTGAAAAATGTTTCAGACAGTATCCACTGCATATACCTCATGAGCAATGGCAAAACAATCCCACTCATGGAGTTTATTCCTTCCAGCTATAGAAGGAAATGAACATGATCACCTTCTCACTGGTTGAGTCTTATTAGAGCAGAGCAGTCAAGATTTGGTCCTGTGAGTGGGATGGAGAGGAGGGAAGCTCTCAAATTTAAGGAAAGAGAGTAACACAGCCATCTGGCACACTGGTAAAATTCAAACCTATGAGCCTGGTACAAAAGGGGGAGTGTTGGGAAAATACCCTTTACAAACCAACAAAATCTGCGAATGTGGCATTTAAATAAATGTCTTCGAAGTACAGCATAATAAAAGATCAGTCTTAATCCCTTTCCATTCAAGGAACTATTTATTTGGTACAAATGTACTGTCCATGCAATTTTTTTAATCCCTACTTTATTCTACTGCTATTTTTTTCAGTCACTAGCACTTCTTATTAATAAATTCCATAACTAAGTAGCACTTTTTACTTGTATTAAAATGACCTATTTCCAATTTCAGTGTCCACTAATTCTAAATTAAACTGACAGTTCCCTTCCAACAGTCCTCTTTCTCCCCTAGTTCTACTGTATCTTAATCTCTCTACTCCATAAAGGAAGCTTCCCTTGACTTGTAAAATCTAGAGGCCTTTATGCAGACTTCTTCCTCTTTCAGAGCCTCCTTAAGGTACAGTAACTAGATACACAATGAGGATAAAACAATGTGGTCTGACTTGTTTCCAAAACATTTCTTAATGATACCAAGCACCGTGGTATACATTTTAGTCAGCTACCAAGCCAAAGTATTGGAGGAGAGGTATATAAACAATGCATAGATATATTTCTTCTATATCTTCTCTCATCATCTTCTAAACATGATTTGGATGAATTTTCCTCTCAGCTGAGAAGACAACAACATCAGAGATCATCATGGAGCAAGAACCTCTCTGCCTGGTCATCTATAAGATCACATCTTCCCATGGCCTCTCACATGACGTAAAGGACCCCTGCCTTCAAAGAGGCTGGCTGTGGCAGACAGCCCAGCGAAGAGCATGGAAAACAGACATCTTCCTGGGAAGGCAGAGAGGTGGGAACCTCTAAGACAGAAGGATGCCTACCCTCTCAGGTCCAGTGGCTGCATCAGGTGTTTTTGCTTCATTGTTTTTCTTGGTCACAAGGAAAGAAAAAATGGGGGAGGGGGAGAGGTATGAAAAAGCATCAATGAAGGTTTTTGCGGGTTTTTTTAATGTAAGAGTGATGACACTGGCCCAACTCCAACATCTCAAGGCCCCAATTTTGCTTTTTCTCCTTGTTTTTCCAGTGTTTCTAGCCAGATCCATTTATATAATACACACACACACACACACACACCCAGAAGCAACTGTGCAGTACATTTTATCTTCATTTGGATGAAGATAAAAGTTCCATCCACTCGGGATATATTTTTATGTGTATTTTTTTTATTCAACCTCTGAGAATACAACCTTCCATTCTTCAACTTGCTTTACTAAAAAACTCCACAGAACCGGGGGAACTATACAGTACGTAATGGGTCTAAGAGAAAGTGATTAGCTAATTGAATGACAGACTGGGGTACTCAGTGGAGCTGAGAAGGAGTGTGTGTGGCTGGAAAATACAGCCTGGAACTGGAGTTCTAAATAGGAGCATTAGTTGTCCTCCCTCTGGAGCCTAGCAGGAAAGCTGACAGACTCTACAAATGGCCTTTCTTCTCTTGCACTCCTTCCTTTAAATTATGATAGCAATGACAAATGGGTATAAGTCAACCGCCTAATGGCATGGACGATTCAGCCTCATAATGGCTTCTGACTGGGAGAGTCTCTGTCCGCCCCAGGTCTGTTTGTACTATCAGCAGATACCACATGAAACAAAGGCCACATTGCTCCCTCAGCAATGACTAGAAAACACTCATTCTCTACTTTCCATAACTAATGTTTTAGAGTTTCTGCCAATGCATTTCAACTGTGACCTACAGATCTACTACCCTCCAATTCTAATCATGGGGCCTCTTTAGCAGAGAAGAACCAACTTATGGAATGGTTGGAAGAAATCAGATGCAATCAAAACAAAACAGGACATAAATACAAGTGGAAATAACAAGCTAGTGATAAAATTCAGTTACTGCCCAGGGTATGAATTTATGCTGGCCTGGGACATCAGCACAGGCCTACTTCCTAAGTTACAGAGTTGATGGTTGTAATAGTTACTTCCAAGACAATCTCAGGAAAAGCAAAGTGGGCAACAGACTGAAAATAAATTACCCCTGATACTTAGAATTACGATGTCCCTCTTCTCTATTCCCTTTCTTCCAGACCAACTATACAGTATATCATGCAGCACAGAAAGAGAAAACCAAGAGCAAATACAGCCGAGAGCCTTTCACTAGCTTCCCCTCCTCTGATGCCTCACTGTGAGCTGGAGGTAACTCTGGGTTCTGAAAGGCTAAGCCAACGAACTGCCAGCCCTTGCCGGTCTTAACAAATGCAGATCCAGCAATGAGAGTGTGCCTTATTAACCAAGGACTAGGGTGACCATAGGAGAGTGAATTTCTCAGCCACAGCAACTCATAAAGACCACCTGTTAAGGCAAGAATAATTTATTTGTGCAAATGGAAGGATACCTCCTACCTCCCCAAAACCTCCTATATTCCCAAAGTTCTGAGAATGTGCACAGACTATCACATAGTATCTATGGACACTATGTTTGGCTCCACAATGGGCATTTTTCATAAGCAATTGTTATTTTAAGTAAGGTCTGAAGAGTAGTCTACTAAGTCAACTGCCACTATTGCCCCTAATTTGCCACATTAAGGGAGAAAATGATCTATGGAAACCCTTAAGTCTTATCTGAATCTCAGGAGTCAAGCAAAAGATTCCTTCACTTTCCTACTAAAAAGCAATCAATTTCTAGATTCTTAATATAAGACAATCAAACCATATCCAAATACAACAATCAAACACCCTAACCCTAATTCCAAGGAAAGGATCAAGAGTCTTGATCCCAAATTCCTACATTCTCAGTTTGACCCCTCCTAAATATCACATCAGTTGTTTTCCCCAGTGTCTTCAGATAACTCATGTCCAGGAAAGTAGGAGAGAGACTAGAAATCAACTTTTCCCTTCCTTAACTGTGGTGCTTTAATGTGTAGTTTCCATAAAGTATTAATAAGTACAGATGAACAGAATCTACAGCACTGAAGGGTGTTTTTCCTATGCTGATGACAAAAAAAAAAAAAAAGGAGAATACCTCAACTGGTAAATCATTACAGCCACACTATACAGTAACAATACAACTACTATGTGTTTATGAAATCCAGGGCTCATACTCTGACACAGGATTTCTAAACTCTTGGGATTTCTGCAGTGGATGTGAGAAAGCATTTTTCTATTTAGATGCTTAGCTCTGCTTAAAAGCCTCCCTCTCTCAAGTATGTATGCATTACTTTTAAAGAAGGGAATGTTGTTATCCTTGATTTCTCATAACTCAGAAAATGAAGGCAAAGATTTCATTCAAATGTTTAGTGTTCAACCTTCCTAAATCAACCTTTCTCTCATTCCCCACCACAGTACTTTCAGAGGAAACCAAGTACTGAAACTTGCAGCTCAGAAAGCTTCTTTATGGAAACTGAAAACCAATCACTTTACTTGACTTTAACTCTAAAGACTACTGAAACAAACAAGACTCCTTCACTCTACCATCATTCCCATACTCCTCAGAAGGAAGAAAAAATAAACAGTGTGTTAATTAACAGGTAAATGCTCATTTTGCATATGACTGTGAACCTCTGTGTATGCCCAGAGCTACTCAGCAACAAAGCACAGAGGAAATACCAGAGGAACACAGTGTAGTTTTCCCTTCCCAGTCCTTCACAACAGTAAGCAATACACATGGTCTCTGGTTTAACCAACTTCCCCTGCTGCTATGGCTTGATCCCAATGCTCTTCCTCCATGTTGCTGGTGCAGAAAAACAAGGCCATGGGCTTCCAGTACTAACTCTCATAAGAGCATCCTTGAGCCATCTTTGCCAACATTTGGCTTCCCATCAGCCACAGCCTGACAGGAGAAATACACTGCTTTGAGTTTCCCTCAAACTAGCAACAGCCTGAGAACACTAGACTCTTGTGACTTGAACAAACTCTACCATCCCACAATGGGACCCATTTTGTTTCAATCTCTTGCCTGAGGGGAAAATCCTGCTCTTATTTGCCACCTGCACATAAGCGCTTTGGCGTACAGATGAAGTGCAGACTAACAACACATGAGGTTATACTAACTTGCCCTGAGAAAAGAGTTTCATCTCACAGGACCAATTCAACCCTATACATATAAGAACTATGAGACTAAAAAAATATCCATGAGCCTCCCGGCTATGAATGTACTTCAAGTTCCAATGTACTTCATCCCAAACATATGCAGGTACACATGTGCGCGCGCGCACACACACACACACACACACACACACACACACACACACACTCACACCCACAGAGTTCTCTTTATCTTAAAAAATAACAAATATAAAATTGTATCAAAATCTCCCAGTCGTTACTGCAATCGGTCCTCAAAGGCATTTATATACACAGAGACTTTGCTGACCCAACAGAGGGTTCCCTTAAAACAGGACACAAAGACCTCATCTATCCTGGTAAGTCTTACTGTTTATTATGCCCTAGAAGATTTCAGATGACAAAACTGATTTAGAGGGAATAATTATTATTTTGGGGAAAGCAGGTGAGTTGGACTTGAATGAAGTCTCAGTTCTCATCAGTGCTGCTACCCTGAATCATTAGTTCTTCTATTCACCAAGGGAAGAGTGAAATTCCCACTCACCTCATTAATCTGGATTCCTAGAACCAGCCCTAATTTTAACAGATTCTGTATTCCCTTGTCTTTAAGAAACTACACTAACTACTATCCTTCTGTGCTGCATGATGCCAAAACCATTATTATAAACACTATAAAGGAAACAGACTGCAACAAATCTTTACAATTAGCACTTCTGATAAAAGTCTGACATCAAAAACCCATAAGAAATTTAACACAAATTCATAAGAAATGCCATTATCCAACAGACAAGAAATCAAGGGTTGTGAACACTCAGTTCTCAAAAATTTACAAAAAGGCATGTGGAAAAAAGTGCTGAAACTTTAAATTTCAGAGAAATACACATTAAAACTCTGAGATATTATCTTATACCCACCAAACTGGCAAAGATGGTAAAAGATGATAAAATTCCTTGCTAGTGGAATTATTGAAAAAATAAGCATGCCAATATCTTGTCAGTGAAGTTTGTGGATGAGTACAATCTTCTTGGAAAGCAACAGGGAAATCATACCAAAAAAATTACAAAAATATTCATACTCTTTTACCCAGTAATCCCAGTTGGAGAATGATATCCTAAGGAGACTACAGTCAGGGGAAAAGACCTGTGTGTTCCAAAATAATCCTAACACTTTCTGTAATAGCAAAAAATAAAAGGGAGGGCAAACTGCATGTCCAATGAACAAATTATATGAATGTATTAGAATATTATTACACTGTAAAAAATGACAAGTAGAAAGATTAAAAGATAGATGGAAAGCAAGAAGAGTAAAGAAAGAAGGACCAAAAGCACCACAAACACGATGCCTACAACTAGGTAAATAAAGACAACAGTGCTATTTATAAACCCAGGTAAATACAGAAAAAAGAAGTAGGGAAGGGGTCAGGGAAACAAAGAAGTCCAATTTGTTACTCCCCTCTAAAAATAAATAAATACATCTTTCCAGATTGGGCTTGGAAGCCTCAAGGAAGCCCCACAAAGGGGAGAAAGGACATCCAGACAATGCACTTTCTGGAGAGGGGAGCTACCCCTTTGCAACAGATGCTGTCTAAACTTGAGTCCACTCTCCCTTGGACTATCCATGGCTCATGTAAGAGTGTGTCACAGACAATGGCGGGGATGTTTATACCGGCTTTACTTACAATACACCCCTTAGTAACTACAAACAGCTGGTGGCTACATTAACAACTAAAACAAAAACAACAACAAAAACATCTGTACCACAAATTGGCTTTGTGACAAGGGCCCCAGGTAATTCTCTAGGACCACAAGTTGCTAAGACAGATATCTACCTGCATCAATACCTGCACCCAGAAAATCACAGGCCTTATAAACTGAAAGAAAGCAAACACTATAAGGGCAATCATTTCAGCAAGTAGCCGGTGCCTTTTCATCCTCCCTCCTAAACAAAGTACAAAACAATCCTACTAGGAAGAAAAAGATTGGTCAGAATTCCAAACAGGCAAAGATGCAGAGCTCTGGGTGTGGCCTGCTGTTGGACAGAGACTTCTGCTTGGCTACTCACGCTGTGAGCTCTCCCACTGGGAAAAGCAGGTGATTATGCCCCTCAGCAGTTAGGAGGGCTACAGAAATACACAGACAACATGGCTGTAATCATAATCCCCTCCATTCACTCAGTAGCTCTCTCTCCTTTAGTACTCAAAGTATCCTGGTAGAGAGTGGGAAAAAGGAAAACAGTACCACGAAGGAACACTATGACGGGGTAAACTGAGGTTTAGCCTCACCACCCTCCAAGCAGCCCCAATTACCCATGAAGATAACCCAAGCCTAGGATAAACAGGCAGGAGACAGTCTTCATGACAATGGACTGGTTCAGATTAAAAGTTAAATTTTTCATGTTTGTTTCTGGCAGGGAGAAGGAACAGCATCGTTCTCCTATCACTGGGTCTAGTTTGAGACCAGATCACTGTCCTGTAGAAAATACAAGCTTTGCAGCAAACTGCTGGAATGCCTTTTCAGGTCTATTACCAGCCAACCAAGGGACAGAAGAAATGGTTCTGTGGCACAGGCTTAAGATTAAATGTTGAAAGGAGAAATGAAGGAATCTCTGGGACTACTGCAATCAACACAGTCCTACCTCTGTGGCCTTGGGCAAGTCATTAACCATTCTGAATCTGTTTCATCATATGTAGGACAAGGAGCTGAATTGATGACTTCTATGATTCCCTTCAGTTTGTGGGTTCTTCCCCAATATTAAATCAAATGGGGGTGGAGAGAGGTGGGAAGAAGGAATATGGGCCCTTCTACTTCTTCCTTGAACAGATAGATCCACCTAGGAAAAAATTCGTTTGACATCTTTTCCACTTCCCAGACTTGACTTATCAAAACCCTAAGAAAAGGCTCTGTATACAATGATCAAGAACATTCTCTCTCAAACTAGACCCCACTCAAAAGTTGGAAAGCTGTTCATGCTGAGAAAAACCTCTTTTTCTAGTGAGCTAAAACATGAGATTGAGGGTGAAACCCTGATAACCTTGAACCCTTTGCAGAAAGGAAAAGGAAGATGATCTCAACCATAGTTTGTGTTTTTAGTTACAGCCATTCCCTACTTTCAGGGACAGGGTTGGGGACATTTGCCTGTATGTTCCGTGTGGTTTAACTGAATCATTCTAGTGGTCATTATGTCCATTCCAAAGCTTATGCACTTACAAATCACTTTCAGTACTGAAGCTAAATTCCAGACTATGCAGAAGGGGCCAAGAACAGGGAAGAAGACTTTTAGTACAGGACTTTTTCTTCCTCTTTCTGAAAGTGAGATTTTACAAGGCAGCCTTAGAGCCTGAGACATTGAAAGCGGGCTTGTGCTAACATTCATTTCAGGGGCCTACGTGTTTGCTTTTTAAGACTCATGACTACAAGAAGCTTTTCTTTCAAACAGCTCTCCTCCTCTGCCACCAAAGTCCCCAAATGAGTCCAACTGCAGCTTTCAGAAGGCTGGGGGTGGGGGGTGGGGTTGCTGTTGGCTTCTTAAAGAATTCCTTGAGGTTCTGGCTTGGGCATGTACGCCTGAGGTGCAGGAGGATGCAAAGTAAACACACAAGGCGCTTTTCAGAGGCTGTTAAAAAAAATAACCTTGGCATCTGGTGCCAATCAAGAAACAGTAGCCGCTGATGTAACTGCAACCCGATCGGAGTGCAATAAAACAAAGGCTTTCATTTGGAGGCTGTGGGCTGGCAGACTCGAGCACACTGCAGAGCCCAATGGGGCTCCAGTGGTCTGATTCAGCACACAATCCATCTGAGGCTGCATCAAGGGGCCAACAACACAACCAAGCTCCTGCATCCCTGGTCCCAAGGCTGAGGATGGCCCCAGAGAGTTGTGTCTCATTCTTTATTGAGCCAAGCATGGATGTGCTGGTGCTTTGGGGATGTCCTGGGGTTGAGACAACAGGATCTCAGTAGTTTCCAGAGTTATAAATGTAACAAATTGGTTATGAAGTCCTTCAGAAACTGATTTAGCAGTCTCTGCTCTAGGTATAAGCTCCTCAGACCCAGCTCTAACATACAGGGGTACTTTAATACCACCTTTAAACCAAACCTTCCTACCAGCTCCAGTAGCTATCTGATACAGTCCCACTCTTCCCCCATGCCCAAGTGCCTGGCACACTGAAGGGGTTAAATAAATTCATCATGATTGACACACTTCCCCCTCCCCCACCAAGCTGGAACAATAGTAAATAAAATAGCAACAGCTAAGAGAAGGAAAAGCGTTTGATCTATTTTCTGCCTCTGTTTCTACTCCTACTTCAAAGATTTAGAGGATTAAAAGTTTAATTCATATTAAACAGGAAGATTAGAGTAAGTTTGGAGCTGCAGTGGAGGAACAGCTCAACTATCACATATGAGTGTAACGGAAAATGACTATTGAGAAAGGCAATGTGGTTTAATAGACAGAATGCTGGCCTGGAAGCACAGTGCTTGAGCCTGGCCTCAGACTGTTACTGACTTGTGTGGCCATGGTCAGTCAAGTCACTTAAATTCTCAGGGTCCCAGAGGAAAAGTTGGAGCCGAGCTCCTGACCTGCATCGGCAGAAGGATTTCCAGAGCCCCCACAGGAATGAAATCACAGGTCAGGACCAAAAAAAACCAAAAGTCAATGACAACTATGAAGAATTCAGAGGAACAAGAGAAGAGATGGTCAAACTGATGCAGGATAAGCAAACAAACAACACAGAACAATGACAACAACATAAAGAAAACATTAAGAGGCAACAAAGGGAGGGCCTGATGCAAAGGAAAATAGGGTAACCTTATGATCCAAGTTGAGGCACACATCCACCCTTTCTCCTTTTGTTAGCAACCACAAAGAGACACGCAGTGTACATCCCAACCAAACTATTCCATGGTGAGGTGGTGATGCTGGGGTATTTGCTGGGAAGTTTCTGTGGTGCCAAAACAGAATGTATTAAGAAGAAAAAGAAAGGTTTAAGTTGTTTTTTAAATATGCATGTGGCCTCCCTGTTCAGGGCATCTCTTTCAGATAGATAAGGACCCCTAGTCTTGATAACAGGTAGGCATGTTGTACAGCTCATGACCTGCATTCTGGCCTTAGCACATAGAACATGATCAAACCAGACAGCTCCCTGCCTCTAGATGAAAACGAACCTTTGCTTCTTACCAGGAAATGGATAGCTGGAATCAGAAAGGCACAAAAAAGAAAGACAGAACAAGCAACACAAAGTGGAAGAAAGACACAGGGCTTGTAGAAATGCACCTCAGGATGAGTCCTTGTACTTGAAAACAGGGAAATCTGGCAGCAGCCGTAAGGAGATCACATGGTAAACAGCACGTTGGACAAAAATACTGCCTTACAACTTACTAACTGTGTGGCCATGGGCAAGTCAACTTACCCTCAAAGAGTCTCAGTTTTCTCTAACATCTGCACTGTCCTGTCTCTCAGTGTGAGATGCACACTTCACAAAGCATGCAGTGATACAGAAATGGGAGGTACTTGTCGCTATTCATGTTATTATGAATATTAGACTACATTGAACAAATTCAAATTGCTCTCAGACCTACCTGCCATTAGTGCAGAAAGAATTCAACATCCCCGCTCACATACTCATTCCCACACCCAAAGCTGATCCCATGCAGAGAAGACGGCAAGAAGTAGTCTCCATATGGAAACCTGAGTCTAGTGTCAAGATGCATTGGAGGCAGAGTCAGGGAAGATGTCCCAGCACAAAGGCCTGCCGGCCACTGTCTACTTCAAAAATACTTGCCATCGCCATTTGCTCCGCAAAGCTTTTTCTAAAGAGAGTCTCAATAAGAAAAAAATCAGCATAAACAGCCAGCTGACTTTTCCAGTCATCTTCCATCAATGCAGAGGAGTAACGAAAGGACTGACTGTACCTTGTGGAGCCAAAAAGCTATAGGAAAGAACGGCAAACTGACATCACCCAGATTCTAGCTGGGAAAATCATCTTTGGACAGATTGCTCCATTTACTTAAAGAATTTCTTAACACAATATGACCCAAAAACACTAATATAAGCTCAACCATGTATCACTGCATCTAATACTCACTATATCTCCGACATAGGAAACCCATGTAGGGAACACAGATCATGACAGGAAAGCTGAGACACCCCTTTGCAGAGCCAGATGAGGAAATCTGTGGATAGACCAGGGGACTGGAAGCAAGGTAACTCCAATAATTACTACAACATGTGAAAGTTATTGACTCTCTGAGCCTCGAGTTCCTCACCCTGTGCCTGCCTCACAGGAAAGATCATGTGAGATCACATATGTAAAATGCCTGGACAATTTTAAAGCATTCTAGATAGTTATTATTAGTGACAATTTTTCTCCAGATCTCCTGTCCAAGTCAATGTGGAACTCATCAATGCAATCTTCTGTTTAGGCTGAGAGTTGCTATTTACCCTCTCTCAAGACGGGAGGCCCCTAAACACTTCTCTCTAAGATGCTACCCCTTCCATGTTTCCAGGATGGCAGGCATCAGCGGAGACAGAAGCAGGCCTCTATTTGACTTACAATCACTGCATACAGCTCTGCTCTGAATACAAGGCTTTATGGAGTCAGAAACCCACAGCTATGGACCACACCACAGACCGCAAACAGCAGTAAATATCCATAGGGTTTGTTTTTCTAAAGCAAGCAGCAATACCCTGTCTAATTATGGAACCATTTCCATCATATTCCAATATGGTACACCCCACTACCAAACCCAGATACCCATATAACAACCTATAACAAGAGTCAGTCAGCAAGCTTTCAAAAATGAGGTTTCAGGGTGGCAATTCCCATTCTTCTGGCTAACAGGTAGACAGGGAAGATGCCAGTTGTCATGGTGACCATGAAATGTTTTCGATAAGGAAGTGAGCACAATTCTTGAAAGCTACCTGGAATTACAGAAAGAAAATTAATGAAATATCCACACCCTCAGACCCAGAGAGTCCCTCTGCTAGGCATATAAGCCAGAGTTCAAAGCCAGAAAGAAAAAGCCTATATACACCAAAATGTTCTAAAGAGCATTTTTTTACAATAGCAAGGAACTGGGAGAAGAAAGAAAAGGAGATGCCCATTAATAGGGGAAATGGCTGCACAAATTGTGGTACATGGATGGAGTATTATGGCACCTTAAAAAATGATGACCATGAAAAAAAAAAGAAAAAGATTTATGTGAACTGATAGAAGTGAAGCAAGCAGAACCAGGAAAAGAGTACACACAGTGACTAAGACAACCTGAGTGCAAAGGGAAACAATAAAACAGCAGAAATGGCATGTTGTGAGATGTACAAACCAAGCTTGATTCTCAACATATGACAATGCCTTCCCTGATTCTTTGGAGAGGTGGGAGGCAATAAGAATGGAATACTACATGTATATCAGAATTTTTCCTTCTCTAGGTTAGTTTTGCTGAACATTTTTTTCCTGCCTCTTTTTTCTTATTTATTAAAAAAGGATTACTCTTTGGGGAGAGGTGAAGGAAGGGATATGGTGGGAAATGTCGATGATAAAAACAAAAAGGTACCAATAAACATTTATTTTTTTTAAAAAGAGCATTTTGTAATGATGATCAAGACTGGCCTCTTCTGCAGAGGGACATCTGAGGTCAGAGCACTCCCCATCCTGCCATGCTACCATACTGCCATACTCAGATAATGGTTTCTCTAGTTTTGCTTTGTTCTTTTTCGTTCTCTATTGTAAAGGATGAGAGGAAGAGAAGGAACAAGAATTTCTTAAGTATTTACTGTGTGCCGGCACCATCTTGGTGATTTACTGTTAACTTACTGGAGTCCCACAAGAACCACCTAGCGAGGCAAGTGCTTTAATCCCCATTTTACAGGTGAGGAAACTCAGGCAGAGAAAGAAGTCATTTGCCCAGGATCACGTAGTTAGTAGCTATCTGAGGCCAAATTTTAATTCAGGCCTTCTGAATTCCAAGCTCAGAAGTGTAGAGAAGGGAGAGACAGCAATGATATAATGGGAAATAATGGTGATGTGAAAACAAAAGGCATTGATAAAAATTTCAAAAATAAGAAAGGAAGTCAGCTCTTGAAAGTGGCAGAGAAGAGTTAAGAGAAGCAGAAAAAGAGCCAATAAGAGCTAGCTACCTGCATGCTCTTCCTGAAGCAGGCATCCTACAGGCTACCAACCTTGTCCACAAGTAGATCTACTTGTTCCTGTGGCAAAGCCAATTCTCCCAACAAACAAGAATTACATGCATACCAGGGAGACAAGAGGCTCACCCAAAAAAACCACAAAGAGAAAGGGGGCCTCACACTACAGACTATATATTGGCTGGAATATCATCAATCAATCAAAAACCATTTATTAGGTGCCTTCTATGCGCCAAGCACTTACTATCTGGATACACACCATTATTTGGTGAGAAGCCCCGCTCTGCCAACAAATATTTCCCTCCAGAGAGCTTCCAAAGGTCTATTTTGTTGCCTCCTTCAACCTCAGCTTTAAAAAGGCAGGAAGGGGTTCCCCAAGTGATCAGAGGGCCCCAACTAGATGGGGTTCCCCAGTGATCAGAGGGCCCCAATTGGATGGGGTTCCCCAAATGAGGAGAGTCCCACCAAGGAGCCTTGGGGATTTTTCCATAGCTCTAAGATGGCCATCACAAAGTCCCCAAAGTCACTAAGGACAAACCTCATCCCTACATTTGTCAGGGAAGGTCAGAACAAAGGACATTTGGGAGTTTAAGCAGAATACCACAGCTGTGGGCCAGTCCACTGGTCAGGAATGGTGATAAATAGCCACTGGGTTAGTCTTTCTAGGAAGGCCAGGGCACCTTGGCTAATTAAGGTACATCATAAGCAAGTGACTGCTTGGCAATGACTTACTGTGTGCTGTCTACACACAATGCTACCCTGTTCTATCCTGAGAGTAAAAGTAGAAAGGGAAAAACAGAATAAGAAGTTTGGGGCTATTTTCCCCCACATATCACATACCCATTCCACCACTAGAACAGGCAGGGAAAGGGTGTGCTCAAATAGCCCAAAGTAAACCACAGCAGAGGCAAATTATCACCTCCCTCTTCTGAAGGCTGTAATAGGGAGAGCCTGAATTTTGTTGTGGCAGACAATCATATTCCTTCCCCTTCCAAAAGTTCTAGACTGATCATCAGAGGAAAACAGAGTCCTGGGGCTGTCTGATGCTGCTAACGGTGTAACCACAGAGTTGAATTGTCTATGATGCTTGGGAAATTTGGTTTACAACAGCTGAAGGCTGACAGCATGAACGCGCCTTAGTGACTTCACCCCAGTCATTCCTTCACCATACTTACTTTTACCCCCATTGTTCTTCAACACATTGGAGAGACTGACAGAAGCAGTGCCCAGCAACTCATTTCTCAGGGTATGGCAGCTCCAGACCTTCAGGTCTAAGTGACTCTGTGCTGTGACATTCCTGAAAAATAGATCTCTGATTTATCCCACTTACATACCAAGCACCATCACCTACTCCTAGAGCTCAGGGGAGACTAGCGCTAAAACCCTGAGAAAAAAGTCTAGCGGGTACAAACAGATCTATCTCCATATCACTCACAAAGATGACCCTGAAATTTTCTAGCTGGTAACAAACACTTTTTGACTGCAGTGATACGGACACACTGATAAGACAAGTACTGAATGAAGAAAAGGAATGGTGAGAGGCTGGCCACATCAGGCTCCCCAGTGAGGGCCTCCTTCTCTTCCCACAAGACTATTTCAAGAGGGAGAAAAGTTCTCTTACAAGATGATGATTTCATTCCAGAGTAGCTCAGAACTCCCAATCCGTTTCCCAGTCTTCTTTGTCTCGCTGGGGAGCCCATCCACTGCCACCTCCACAAAGGAGTTAATGCGAGGCTGGCGACTGTGCACCTTGGGCTTTGCTGACACCACTGTGCAGAAAAAGAGAGACAAGGGGAGTCATCAAAGCCAGGTCCGAGGGCTCCTTCATATCCATCAGGGGAAGAGTTTCTGAAACTCACTCAGCTGTAAGAGACTAAGGAGTCATGGAACACAAAGCTAAGTAAATATCTTAGCAATCCTGGGAATTCAGCCCCTGAGCCAGACAGTCAAAGTAAGTACTATATACTGTAAAAACGAGAATAACTGAGGAGCAATTATAGGACCCCTCAGTCTTCCATGTTTTCCATCCAAATACCCATAAATCAGAAGGCATGCCCAGCACTATCTCTCTTGACCCACGATAGGAAATGTACTCTTCCCAACATGGCTTGTCAAGTTCCCAGTTAGATCAGAAGTTCTTCTATTCCTATAGTCCCTTTGTATGGATCTTTTTAAAAACATTTCAGGACTTTGGGGCTGGAAAACATTTTCTACATCATTCTGCTCTTAGCATATGTGTTGCCAAAGAAAGCCCGATCTTTGTAAGGATTTTACAGTCCTCTCTCTCTCCCTGAAATGTCTTAGGTGGCCATATGGTGAGATTCCGTTGCCCCAAGACACCCCTAAGGCTGCTATCCCACCATCAGAAAGGTAGCATCACCCAGAGGACCAAGCTTACAGACTACAGGCTTAATAAATAAATACCTGTTGATTACAAGATTGTTTTCTAAAATACCTTCTTATTAAAGAAGCTTAAAATCTCACATGAGAGCAGAGAAGTAGAGAAAAGTCCAGGAGTAAGACAGAGCCAAGGCTTGACTTCAAAAGTGACAAGGTGCCTGGGGCTGGGGGAGAGAAAGAGGGGCATAAATAAGGGATACGGACGCCACCTGGTGGTAGTGGGGACTCACACCCAGGAGAGGGATCACAGAGAGCAAAGTTTCTCAACGCTGACTACAGCTTAGGTTAGACACAGTGCTTTTCCACTACAAAGCACTTTGACATAATGACAGTAGCTCCTAATTAGATGGCGCTTTTCAGAGGATAAAGCAGTTGAGTATTGTAAACTCATTTCATACTCACGCCAACCTTGTCAGCTAAGTGATATATACTATTGCGTCCATGTTATCACTGGGGAAACAGGCTTCAAGGGGAAAGGGATGCCCAAGGTCACAAAGTCAGTCTGCAGCAAAGGAAAGACTTCAGCGCCCCTTTCACTGTAGCCACTTCAAAAAGATGAAAGGACCGGCTAATAAGAAGGAGTTAAATTTATTCCAAAAAGATAATAAATCAACACCCAAAGCAAAATCTCAACACAAGAACAAAAGTACCTGAGAAGGGCATACCTACTCTCCAGTAATATTGATTTCTATTTCTAATGTCCTCAAATTACCTTCTTCCAAGAACAAGAAATGCAGGATCCTAAGAGTCAACAAGGGGACGGCCTTCAGGAGCCAATCTATCAGCAAGCATTCATTAAATGTTTACTGCATGAAGCAAACAATAAAAACAGTGGAATCCTGAATGTTCTAAAAATGTCTATGGAGCAGGCACTGGGCTAGACACTGGGGACAAAAAGACCAAAATGAATAAAGCCCTGCTTTCAAGGGCCTTATATTCTCATTAAAAAAAAAATAACAACTTGAAGGATGCTAGCAGAGGGGCACACAACAAGGTCTCCTTTACTCCTGCCTTTGGGCACTCTTGATGAAAGAAGAAATGGATGAAATCCTTGGTGGAGGCATCCCATCATATACCCTGTTGACCCATCTCCTCTCAGAGGCTACAACCAAAATGGAACTCCAGGGCACTGATAAGCCTGGCAAACTATATACAGTTTTGTCCAGAGATGGGCCTGGTGGGAGACCTGAGATCAACCCCTAAATGTGGTCTCCATCAGAGACAACTAGCCTTCCTACCTTCTTCTAGGACTGCTTGGGGGAATATCTACAGGTGCTAGATAGGATAACTGGTACAAAGACAGGTGTCTACTTTGGGGAAATGCAGCCTCCTCTTCAACAGTTCTAACCAACGCACTGGGACTGTGCAATAGAAAGCTGCCCGGGACAACACCAGATGTCTCTTCAGTAAAAGATTCTCCTTCCTGATACAGGTCACACTGGCCCTCATCAAGACAAACACAAGTTTCACTCACCTTTCAAAGTAAGTTGAGACTTCTCGAAAGGCAGGCCCACCCCTGCCCTGCTGGAGCTAGCAGATGCCATATCATCACCATGAAACTGTAAGACAACAGATCAATAAGTTTTAGACAGGGTTTGTGTGAGAAAAGGAGAAACACTAGAGACAGAATTCAGTTTTAAAACTGAGATTTAGGACAGATGCAAGAGGTCATTAGTGGCAAAGTAAACTGGGTCAACCAGGGACTGTTGCAAACTTGGTAGATTTTACAGCTGCTCAGACTTGGGCAATCTTCACAAAAGTACCCAGGGAAGAAGCGTGTGGAGGCAGCACTTTCATCCTGGCGTAGAGACCCTCTGAAGTATGGATTGACAATGCTAACTTTCTGATTCTTCTACAATATTGGAGGATTTTCGAGTTCAAATGGACCCTAGCAGTCCCGCAGCTTAACTTCCTAACTGTGCTGATGAGGAAACTGAGGTCCAGATGGGAAACAACTTGTCCAAAGTCAGATGAGCAGTAAGCAGCGATGATGAATAAGAAACCCTGCTCTCATGACTCAAAATGGAGGACCGTGTTGTGTCGAGGCGGGAAAGAGGAGCTTTGGGAGATGCCACTTGAGAAAACCCCGGAGAGAAAGGCCAGGTGTGAGCAGCAGACCAGTCAGGGAAGATGCTTTCCTTTTATTTTTTATTCTGAATTTAACAAAACAACAGCAGTAAAACAATTCTACATATAAAGTAGAATGGAAAAAGAGGATTCTATGAGGTTGCAAATCTCTATTATGCACCAAAGAGGTGATGCCAGCAAAACTGCCCAGTACAGCCCAACCCAGATTAATATGAAACTGGGAAATTTTAACAAAATAAATTTGTTAAAAAAGTACAAGATAGATAAGGTTGATCAGTGGTTTTCTAAAGTGAGATGCAGCCCTCAGGAATCCATTTCTTTTTGAGTCTGACACCCTTCATGTTTAACTTACTCTTTTAAGGTATATAATAAATTCAACTTATTTCCAAAGTTGAACTGCTTGTCCGTCTCCTTGGGAATTTCTTTCAGTTCTCTTTTAAGCCTTTTGAAAAGCCACTTTAATGACTGCCTTTTCTTTTCTTTGGTAACTATCACTAGCCTTTTTCTTCCCCCGAAGTACCACACACACACACACACACACACAAACACTAAGAGGAAAACACAATCTCTATAGCATATAGCACAGTCCTTTTGCCCTGCCCTTAGGCAGGAGGTAGGTGGTGTATTCCTGGCCAGTCCTAGCCAGTCAGAGTTGATCTTCACACTACTAGGCCACAAGCCTTTAATGAAACCAATTTGCCTCATGAGCTCTAGTGGTTTCATCTGTACGTGATCTTTGATCCAGGTCCTATTCTGAGCTGTTCAGGTTTGCAACATGGTTCCTGTCTTGCGCTCCACCCAATGAATGCTGGCCTGCCTTCAGTGGGGACCTGTGCTCTACTATCTAGAGACTGAAATGGACCCCTGCCCCCCCAACAGGAGCTCACAGCTGAGGCAAATCAGGGCTCTCTGATATCCTGGGCCAGATCCATTTCTTCATAACTTAACATATGGAGAACTTTTTACTTCCAGCTCAAGTACAGAGGCAGTAGGGACTTCTGAAACATCATACAGAACAAAAGGAGCACAGCTCAAACCTTGGGACTAAGATTTCTGAAGCAGACAAAGGTCTGCACCAGGGACTTTGGATCCTTGAGGCTGAAATGAGTTGGTAAAATATTAACTTGATCAAATCCCATAAAGTTTCAGGGGTCAGGCTAGAAGGGGAAATCCACTGGGATGTAAATGCTCCCAAAGGCCTTCAAAGATGCAAATTCAATAGCCAGTGGGCTGGCTCCTTTTCGTGCCTTATACAAGGTCATTACAGGCAGTTTCCAAGAGTGCAAGTTTACTTTGCACTGAAGACCTACTCAAGAAAGATGAAGGCATTTTAGCCTCATTTAGCCTACTTCCCAAATCCCCACAGAAACCAAACCCTCAACTCTTGTCTCTCCTGAATGTACCAGTACAGAAAACCTACCCCTTGGTAACCAGGGTAATTGCAATGCTTATGACTGTCATTTACAAGGAGCTGTAAAGCATTCTCACTGTTGATCTTCCCTGTAAGGGAAGTGCTTTCCCCAATTCACAGATGGAAAAAGCGAGGCTCACAGATAGTAAGAGACTTGCTCCTAGCCACACAGCTGCTAAAAGCCACATTCTGACTTGGCTTCTTCTTGACTCCAATTCCAGGCTTTTTTAGGGATGATTCTTATGATTTCATTGGTATAATGAAGTTCCCTTTGAATAAACTTCCTCTACCAAGGCAGCCTGGTACATGACTCACAATTTTTAATCTTTGAGAGCTCAAAGATTAAGTAACTTGCCCAAGGTCACAAGGACAGTCTGGCCACAGGCAAGGCTGGTCCCCAGATCTCCCTCACTTCTCAGCCAGCCCTCCAGTTACCAGGCCACATTCCTTTCCAAGACTTTTTCCATGACAAGATAACTCAGAATGGCTTGATTCCCCTGATCTGAAAAGACAACCCATGAGACTGATACTAATTAGGAAAAATAGCATGAAGAGGAGACAAAATCCTGCTCTTCATCAGTGGGTTCAAAACTCTAGGGGTCTATGAGTCTATGGGGTTGCAGAGCCCAGCTCCTGCCTTCTTTGGTAAATGAGTGTTTTCATAACCTGATGTGACTAAGGAGACTACCAGTAACAACAGTGAGAGCATGTAGAGTGCTCACTGTGTGTCAGGAACTGTACCAAGCATTTCACACTTACTATCTCGTTTGGTCCTCATGACAACCCTGCAAGATGAATGCTATTATCCCATTTCAGAGGTGAGGAAACTGAGGCAAGCAGAGGTTATGTGGCCTGCCCATATCATGCAGCCGCTGAACTTAGGGCTTCCTGACTCCAGGCTCAGTTCTCTATCCACTGCATCACCCAACAGCATACTTCTGCATGTCTCATAAATCTGGTCCTTGGACCCACCCTCACTCTATAAACCCAACCCTTCCAGCTTGGGAGAAATTGCTAGAGTTTGTAGTCTACTTGAAAAAGTCACCCTGGCACCATAAGGAGGCATTTGAGGGGGCTCTGGGTGGAGGCAACATTGATAAATGCCATCTCCACATTCACTGTCCCAGTCCTCATGAAGGCTTTTCCAGATCTCTTCATTCTTTCTCAAGCCTCCTACATCAGCATCATAGACACTTACTGTCTGTGTCCCACAAGGCTTTGTCCTGGGCTATCTTCCCTGGCATTCACATCAGCTCCCTTGAGTCCAATGATCATTGCCACACACTATATATATCCAGCCCTAGTCTCCCTCCTGAGCCACAGATATGTGTCTCTAACTACCTCTAAGGCATCTTGATTTGGATCTCCTGCAGGCAATTCAAACTCAACACGTTCCAAAACAGAACTCATTATCTTTTTCCCCAAACCTCCCTTCTTCCCATCTTCCCTATTACTATCAAGGATACCACCATCCTCCCAGTCACTTAGGTGGGCACCCTCAGTAGTAACCACAACTCTTCCCTCTCACTTAGCTCACTGAACCCATGGATGGTCAGACCTTGTCATTTCTGGCCCTCATCACCCTTCCCACCCCAATTCCTCCTGTCAAAGCAGAGGTCTGGCCATTCCCCACCCCCAACAAACTCTTCTGGCTCTTAGTACTGGCCCTTTCCTCCCCTTTCAGTTTTCTTATACACTATTCCCCCGAACATATTCAAAAGTCCAGCCTGGCCTTCTTACTGTTCCTTGAATATGACACTCTCTCTCCTAACTTCATTGCCCCTCCTTACTGTGGCTTCCTGGCTTCTATGGCTTCCCTCAAGACTCAGCTCATTCAAGAAACATTTAATAAGCACCTACTCATGTAACTGTGGGAAAAAGATACTATAAAAATAAGCACCTACTATGTACAATGGCACAATGTGAAGCACAGAGGATGCAAAGAAAGGCAAAAATTAGGTCCCTGCTTTCACAGTCAAATGAGGAGAGAAACAAACATGCAAACAGCTACGTAAAAACAAGTTATAGAAAGGATACAGAGGGAAGGCATTAGAATTAAGTGACATTGAGAAAGGCTTCCTGTAAAAGGTGGGATTTTAGCTGGGACATGAAAGAAGCCAGGAAGCCAGGAGATGAAGATGAGCAAAGAGAACATTTCAGGCACAGGGGACAGACAGTGAAAATGTCCAGAATTGCAAGATGGGGTGCTTTGTTTGAGAAATGACAAGGAAGCTAGTGTCACTGGGCTGGGGGAAGCGGGGGACTGTGAGTATGCTATAAGAAGACATGAAAAGTAGAGAAGGCTGGGGCTGGGGCTGGCTCTGTAAAGAGTTTTGAGAACAAAAATCAAACAGAGAATTTCACATTTGATCCTGGAAGTGACAGGGAGCCACTGGAGCTTACTGAGTAGGGAGATAATATTGTCAGACCTCACTTTGATAGGTGAGTGGAGGTCCGACTGGAGTGAGGAGAGACTTGTGAAAAGGAGACTGCAATACCTCAAACTTAAGGAGATGCACTGGGGTGGTGGCAATGGCAGAGGAGATAAGATTCCCTTCCCTTTTCCAGTGCTAGGACTTCTCCAAGAAAACCCTCCATTAACGAGAAAACCCTCCATCAATGCCGGATTAATCTATATATATCATTGTATGCATGCTATCCCCTCCATTAAGTGAGCTCCTTAAAGGCGGGTCATATTCTTGACTTTTTTTGTATCAACAGCACTTAGCACAGCGCCTGTCGTACTGTCCTCATTCCCAGCTTCCTTCAAGCCTCAACTCCAAGTCAACCTCCCACAGCAGAATCTTCCCAGTCCTGCAAACTACTAGCTCCAGCCTCTGAGATGACCATGTATAACACTATGTCTTGTATGTCTACAGTTATCTGCATGTCAGCTCCCCAGTTAGGATGGTAACTCCTAGAAGGTGGCAACTCTATTTTTGCCTTTCTTTGTACCCCAGCCTTTGCAGTAAATAAATGCACCAAGTCTACATGTGTTCTATTGAACTTTGGATCACAAAAGCATATCTTTAGGATAGATGACTGGCACATATTCTTCCAAATGCTGATTCTGCCATTGCAGGCTTGTCCAGGCTCATTATATGGTTTTATTTAGGACCCTTTTCCAGACTTGGGCCAGTATGGGAAAATGAGACCATAGCTCAGAATCAGAGAGATCAGAAGAAAGGAAGGGTCCTACAGTGGTATAAACCTGTCACTACCAACTCTTTGACTGAGATCTCTCTGCTTGGGATGCACATTACAAAGAAGTATGGGATTCCTACAAAATTGGTGCTGCTGCCCCCCATATGAGGAACAATGGCCAAGCCTGGAGGTGTGACCCCTCTACACAAGTGACTTTTCCACTGTGGATATTCTCTCCTCAGTCTGCTCCTTGATAAACCCGTCAGCTGAATGAGGTTTACCCTCTGGCCCTTTCAGATTACGGAAGAGCAATCTCTTTTGCGTTAGTCCTAGGTAAGAGAGGAAAAAACCTTTTAAAATATAATCATGCTGGTTCTACATGTGCAAAAACAAACTATTGCAGAATTTATCTGCCAGTCTTAAAATAGGTAAACGTGACAGTGTTATTAAATATAATGTTTGGGGAAAAAATATCTGATCCCAACTCCCCTTTAACTCAGAAAATCTATAGGAGTTCCAAGTGGAAGGGAGAACTTGGGGGGTCCTCTAGTCTGTACCTAAGCAAGAATCAGCTTTTACAATAAACAAATATCCCTAGCAAGTGGTTATCCAGCCTTCCCTTAAGTAGCTCTTGGGATAGAGAACTCATTACCCACTGCTACAGTTTTGGATAGCTATAAACTCAAATTCAATGAAAGAGTTTGTTCAAATCTCCCAAGAAAAAAAAGCTAACCCAATCCTATGAAATTGTCCTATCCCAAGAATTCCCTTTCAGATGGGCGGGGGGTGGTGAAGGGGGGTATCATGACAGAGAAACAAACCCAGAAATATTCCAGAGCTCAATACACAAAAACACCTTGCAAACCTTAAACTGGAGACAAGTCTTTAACTGGGAAAGAGTCCATTACCATCTTGGATCCAAAAGGACCACGCTGTTTTGCCCAAACCAGGTAAAACTATGCCAGAATAAAAATGTTTAATGGAAAATTGGAAATGCTCTAACCATTTATGACACACAGGTTCTGATAAAGACCTGTTCAAATACTTCAACATGACAGGGAGAGGGCCCTAAATCTTCAGAGCCTACGCCAACAGAAGGCTAGCTTGGGCAAGGCCCACAACCTAGAAAGCCTTTGAGCATGGCCCCACCAATGGATTGTGGTCTGGGGTCTGAGGAACAGTCTAAGCTAAGTTCCAAGAAGACCATAACCATATTTTTTTTTCCTTACCACAGGAATTCAGGAAGACCAGCCACCAAGGTATGGGAATGAAGGGTGGGAGAAGAGAGATTGAGGTCGATATGGACTAAGGAAGGGTTCGTATTGATTAAAGCATGCATCTTCTGAAACACAAAAAACCACTTATAAAACATACTGAGGTCACTCCAACCACAACACTGCCCTCAGAAGAAAAACCTGACAGGGATCTAAGACAACAACACATAACTTCCTTTGGAACTGAAATTTTTCCCACAGGAAGTCTTCTATTCAACTCAGCCTAAAGGAAGATGTCTCTGCTGGATTTTAATAGGAAATTACTATCTACATTGAACCAAAACTAAAGGCTACTGTTTTCAGGAAAGGTATGGTTCTACTGATCCTGTGTGATTGAAATCAGAAGCCTTCCAAGTATCAGGGAAACCTCTCCAGTAGCTCAACTTCAAAAGGACTCCCACATCTCTCTAAACACCAAGGCAACATTATCATTTTTTTTAAGAAATAAATCCCACAAACTCAGTTCCTCCAGGCTGAAAGTTAACTGACTTGCTGGGTTGATTGCTTCTTTCTCAAAATTCTTAACTGTACATAAATAGAACTATAAAAGGTTATTGTGATTTTTAAACGTTTATTTTTCATGGTGTTTTTAAACAACTAGATTCTCAAACTTTCCAGAAAGTAAAAATCATCATTATTATCTGGGGTTGTTAATAATGGAGGGGGAAGGGAATAAGCAATAATGTAATGGCTTTTAAATGCAAAGCACTGTGTTAATATTTACACACACTATCGCATCTGACCTTCACAGCACCCCTGGGAGGTAGACACTGGTAATACTCCTATTTTACAGATGAGGAAACTGATACTAAGACAGGTTAAGTGACTTCCCCAGGGTCACAGAGATACTAAGTGTCCGAGGCCACATTTGAACTCAGGTCTTCCTAAAGCCAAGCCCAGCACTCTATCCACTGGACCAACAGCTATGTATTACTAATTATGGTTATTTATGACATTAACAGCTTACATTCATATAGTACTTTATAATTATGGTTTACAAAACCTTTCCTCATCATGACCCTAGGAGGTAGATGGTGTAAGTGTTCTTATCCATATATATGCATGTGCATGTGTGTGTCTATGTATATATACACATACATATGAACACATGTATGTATTTTATGTTTGTTTTGGAAAGTGAGGTCCAGGAGTTGACCAACTTGCTTAAGGTCACACAGCTATTAAGTGTCTGTGCCAGGAGGTAAACCCACAGCTGATGTCATCAGGCCTGGTGCCCACTCCAGAACACCAAACTGTGCCACATTCTGCTTTACTGCTTTTGTATCACCAAAGACATGTGTAAGAAAGATTAGTGAAATAATGAGTGGAAGATTAGCTGGAAGTCAAGCAGAGAGCATTCTGTAATGGAGTCACTTAGCCACACCTAAAGCAACCATACCACTCACCAGCACAGGTATTTACCTCCCCCTCCCTCTCCACCCCCATCGCCTTTCCAACTCTCTTTTCCTCTTCTTCATTCCACGCCCCCCCCCCGCCCCTTTCCCTCTGCCTTTACCTTAGACCTGCTCCAGACACTGCTCAGTGCTATCATGATACTAAGAAAGAATGGCAGAGTGGACAGAAGGCTGGGCTTCAGATTCGAGAAGCCCTGGGTTCAAATACTACTTTGAGACCCCTAGTAAGTTAGTTAACCTAGACACACCTCAGGGAGAGGACACTGATGTAACACCAATGCCACAGGACTGGTAGGAGTGATTAAAGAGATAACATTCAAGCCATCAACTAGAATTCATGAAATGGCAGCCATGAACCAGGTTCTGTGCTAGGTGCTGTCCCCAAGGAGCTCCCTTACTTTGTAAACTGTAAAGCACAGCACGACATCAGCTGTTTTCACTGCTCCTGGTGCTGCTACTTCCAGAGATCTCAGACCTATTGCACTGTAGCCATGGGACACTGGCAGTACCTCTGGGGGCCCCTGACCCCTCCCCCTTTTTAGAGGCCCCCAAGAGCATCCACATCATCTTAAGCTTTAAACAAGAAGTTAAGATTCAGCATCTGTGCCCAGGTTTACCCCAGCATCCCAAAGATATTTGTGTATTTCACTAGCACCACCTGCTGGTTCAAAGTTTGTAAGTCTTCCATTCCAGGACATGGGCAAAAAGACAGCAGGATCCCTTTAACCTGAATTACTTTAAAGCAACTGTGGCCACAAAGTGAGAGAGAAAAAACAAAGGAGGAATTTGAGTGGCCAGGTGCATGTGAGGCAGAAGAGTTGGAGGGGGCTGAGCAGTATGGCCTTGGCAGCTGCCCACCTGCACTCTTGGATTTGACCTCAGACTGAAGACTGACCTTGACTGCTACTTTGCGTTCATTTCAGCACTCTTGTTCTTTCCCATGTGGCAGCTAGATAGTACAGTGGACAGGGTGCTGGTCCTGGGTACCTAAGTTCAAATCCAGTCTCAGACACTTACTTACACTGAGATAGTCATTTCACTCTACCTCAGTTTCTCATCTGTAAAATGAGCTGGGACAAGAAAATGGCAAACCACTCCAGCATCTTTGGCGAGAAAACCCCAAATGAGTTCAGGAAGAGTCAGACATGACTGGAAATAGCTCAACAATACCACAACACTCCACTTAAAGCAAGTCACTCTGACTTCCCATTTTCCTTCAGCCCAAGGCTGAAGACATCAATAGGTTTTGATTTAGGAACTGAACTTCTAAGACCCCTAAGAGATCATCTAGTCTAAAAGGAAGGACACTTTACAAATGAAGAAACTGAAGTCCAGAATGCAGAAATGTCTTGCCTTTGGCTACACAGGTAGTAAGTAACCTGAAGAGGCAGGAGATGAACCCTGGTGCTTAGAAACAAATTTCGAGAACAGGGTTTTGTGCACCTCAAACAACAACCACCAAAACCCAAAAAGACTTTTATAGAGAACAGAAACACCCAACTCTAGTCCCCCAAGATGGGATCTCTTGCTACATATAGTCTGATGCCCATCATGATTGAGTCCCTGACATTTTCCACCTCTCATACTGCTGGCTCCAGCAGGACTCCTAGGAATCTCAGCGTCTATCTTCTAGTTCTGACTGCAGACTACTCATCTTGACTTCATGACAAAGTGAAATCTGCAAGGGGTCATCCAGGAAGAATGGCGCGGACCCTGACCACCAAACAGTGTGGGGATTTTCTTTTGAACAGATCCAGCACTCATGCCTTCCACTCCAGAATGAGACGGAGAAGAAATGCTTGATCCTGAATGCTCTCATTTTCTTCCTCTCTCCCTCTCCTGATCTCCAAGGACTTCCCACACCAATCTCTGGCCTTTTCACCAAGCCATATTCAGACTGGAATGGAGCACAAGTCTGGGAGGCTCTGCTAATACCTCCCTGCCCCTGTGATCCTGAGCAGGTCATTCAGCAACTTTAGGGGTTGCAGTTTTCTCAGCTGTCAAAAGAGAAAGCAGCGCAAGGGCTGGGGCTTTAGGCCCTTTTTGGTGTCAAGGACTCCTCAGACAGTGACCAGGAAAGTTGATGGAGCCCTTCTCAGAATCATGCTTTTAAATGCATAAAAGTCATTACAGGATTACAAAGAAAACCACTTACATGGAAAGAGTTACCAAAATGTTTTTAAAAACAGATTCACAGAATTCAGTTTACGAACCACTACCCCAGATGATTGCTAAGGTCCCTGGAATCCTGTGAAACCAGCACTAACAGCAAATAAATAGAACCTAACATTTCTCAAAGTCTCTAGGGGAATAAAATGGGGAGAAAAGATGTCATATAGAGGACATCAAGGTGTCCAAATGGATAGAGCACTGGGCCTGAAGTCAGGAAGGCCTGGATTCAAATCCAGCCTCAGGCATTTACTAGATGTGTGACCCTGGGCATGTCACCTAACCTCAGTTTTCCCAACTGTAAAATGGGGATAACAGCACCTACCTCATAGAGTGGTTGTGAGGATTACATGAGACATTTGAAAAGTTTGGCACAGTGCCTGGAATACAGTAGGTGCTACATTAAGGCTTAATTCCTTCCCTTTTCCTCCTTCACATCCCTGGGAAGTTAGTCAACAAGGATATATAAAACACTTACTAGGTGTCAGGCAAAAACTTCCTGCCCTCAAGTTTAGCTACTAATGGGGGATACAACATGAAAATAGCTGTGTGTGTACAAGATAGGTATACAATGTAATGGTGTAAACAGATGGAAGGCAATCTCAGAGGGAAAGGGGGATTTATGGGGCACAGTAGGAAAGGGGGGAGGCTGGGCTTTGAGCTGCATCTGGAATGAAGTGAGAGAAGCTACAAGGTTGAGGTGAGCAGGGATAGTACTTCAGGCATAGGGGACAGCCAAAGCAAATGTGTGGAATAAGGAGATTAGCCCACTTTCAATTCTATGAGCAGATTTTCCATTTTCCTGAGCCTCAAAGAAATTCCAGAGTCTATATAAGAAAAACAAAACAAAACCTACTCCAAAGATCCTTGAAAACAACTTTATCTATCACTTCCTATGATTGTGGTCATAAGTAACACTACTCCTACAAACACCCTCCTGACACCCAAAGGCCCACAAACCACTATTGAACTCCTTCTCTGTAGGCCAGACGGCACCTGCGGGGGGAAGGGGGACGGCCTTCCTACCAAAACAGCTCAAGACTTTTCAGGAGAAACTTCCAAGTTTCTTAAGGACTCCCTAAATAAAGAATAAATCCAATTAAAATCAATCCCTTTCAATTCAACAATTATTTAAAAGGCACCAACTGTGTGTAAAAGACAAGTATAACAGGCACTGGGCCTGAAACTCAGGAAACCTTAAGTTCAAAGCCAATCTCAAACAGTTCTCAACTGTGTGACCCTGGGCAAATCACATAACCTCTGTCTGTTCCCTACATACAGAGGCAATAATAACAGCTTCTACCTCCCAGGATTGTTGTGCGGATTAAGTGAGACAAAATTTGTAAAGAGTTTAGCATAGTGCCTAGCAGATGGTAGGTGCTAGGTATAGAAATGCTTATCCCGAACCACCCCTACCCCCATCCCCAATGCCATCATCAAAGATAACATGCTGGGATATAAAATTTCCAGAAGTACTAAACTAACTTTTAATAAACTTCAATTGGAAATTAAACAACTTGTGGTAACACAGGGTAAAGTTTTTTTGCTTGAAAATTTAACATCTAACAGAAAAGACCCTTTAAGATGCATAGTGTTTCCTCTAGGAAACAAACAGCTACTAATAATAGCAAAAGTTTCCCCTCCCCTTTCCTTGGAAATAATGAAGTAATAACTTAGAACCGGTGCCCAAAAATAGATAACCTTGTCTAACTATGTTTGGAGCAAAGAAGTAAACAATCAAAAGACCTGGATTCTCAATTTCAGTGTCACTTGCCAAAGGACCCCGGCCAAGTCCTTCTGATTCTAGGTTTACTCACCTAAAAATGGGAACACCAACTGCCCTGCCTATGCCACTGGGTGTTTTGGGAATTAAATGAGACTAGAAGCACTATTGCTATTTCTACTACTTGCCAACCACTATCCCTAGGCCCAGCATGAATCTTCTGGTCAGTGACAGATTTCAACATGCCAATTTCATGTTTTCAAATTTTGGTAACAAAGCCACAAAACTGAGGTAAATAAAGTAGATAGATTTAAATAGGCAATTAAACTAAAAATGAAGCAACCACATAGGACACAAAAGGGCACTGAGGAAGAACTAGGAATATGACTACCTGTCTCTTATTTATAGAGATGTCTACTGTTTTGAGACACTTAACCTTGTTCTAAAACAAAAGCAAGCTGGAGTAGGAACCTATATGTATTTGAGTAAAAAATATGAAAGGTATTCAAAGCCCTCTTTTTACAATACTTGAAAGTAATCACGAAATTGACTCTGATAAGTGCAAAGTACTGAGTTTTTCTCCCATAAAAGGAACCGAAGCAATAATTTTCCAACCCCAAAATATTACAAAAACATTATGTGCATTTTGTAGGATTTTAGTTCCTATTTAAGGCTTGTAATCTCCCACAAAACTGCAGCATTACCGAGTGGACAGAAAGAGAAATTTGGCAACAGAGCCCCTCAGTGCAAATCCTTGCTCAGTCACCTACTAGCTAAGTGACCTTGGGCAAATCTTTTCCCCTCTCTGGGCCTCCTTCGCTCATCTGTAAAAGGAGATGGCTGGACTACAGATGATCCTCAAGGTCCTTAGAAGGTGTAAAACCTACTCTCATGTTTAATCTGGGGCACAGAAGTGACCTTGGGATCTTTAGGTTGGATCACCTGTAACTTTGTGGACCAAAGCCCCTTACCTTGACACATAAAAAAGTGATTTTTTTCATTCATTGAAAGCTATGTCAGTAGAAAATACACTCTTACAAGTCTCACCTGTCTGGAAGACTTCACATACAGATACTTAAACAGATTGTACATCTGTCATCCAAGGCTCAAACTAATTTTGTAGAGTCTCATCACTAAAGGTAAAGTCACCAAGTAATGAATGTTTCTGACCACTGAAACTCATAAATACCATTTATTGAGGCCGAGTAGAGTTACAACCTAGACCCTTTCCTCCCTGAAATCCTTTAAATAATTTTGATTAAAAAAGAATTGGAGCTTATTTTATTTTCAAAACTGCCTTTCCCTTGGGTTTTATAATTAATATCCAAACTTCTGGGGGACAGTAGTAAGAGTTTAAAACAGAATTACTGAAGAGTGCTAGATTATATAAATTTACTAGATATATCTAGTATATATATCTAGAACATATATAAATCTACATAAATCTATATTCTACATATATATTCTACATAAAGCCGGCTGCATGATGGGATAAGGAAAAGCTATGACTGAGTCACAGTCATTACAAACACTGCAAAGGTCTCTCTCTAGGTCAACCTTGAGTATTTGTATATCAAGATAAGCAGGACAGACAGTCGCCATCGCCTAGTTAGGGAGACTGAATAATTTAGCTCAAACACAAGAAAAAAACAAAGCGCGGAAAGCAGGACTTGAGCAGGACCTAGCCTTTTAAAGTTTGACAGCCCAAGGGCTGGTCCCATGCCAGGGCAAGGCACGGGGCTCTTTCTTGTTTTATTTTATTTTATTTTATTTTGGAAGCTTTGGGCTAAAGAAAGAAACCAGGAAAGATGATCTTTAGAGATCGGGGCGCCTGCAAGTGGAAAAAGCACCCCGGCCAAACCAGACACTGAAACATTAACCGGACCGAGTGAACTCCTCCGAGGAGGGAGGGGGAGGGGGAGGGGGAGGGAGGGAGGGGGAGGGGAGGGGAGGGGGGCGGGGGCCCGCGCACCATGCCCAGGTCTCCCCACGACCCTCGCCCCCTGCTTCTCCCACTCCGAGCTCCTCGAGCCTGGGGTCCGTCTGCTCTCTGCCTTTCCGGGGATCCCAGCACACAGTAGGCGCTTAAGCGATGCCCCTGGCCAGCCCCCCCGGCTCTCCGCGGCTAGGACGCTCCCGCCCCCTCCCTTCCCCTCCCCCCGAGCCTCCCCAAGTGGGTGTATGGACAAACCCCTCCTCAGAGGCCGGAACCACCGTCCCAGGCCCCTCCCACAGGAAGCCGCCTCCCCCCGCCTCAAAAGCCGGCAGCCAAGCTGGGCCCGCCCCGGCCCGGGCTGCCCGACCCTCCCGGGGCCGCCCGCCCGGCCCGCCGGGTTCCGAGACTAGACCCCTACCTGCAGCAGGCCAAACAGCGGCGCCGAACTCCTCTTCTACTTCCGCCTTCGACCGCTGGAACTCGGGCCGGGTCAGGTGGCCATTGTTGGTCACCTGACCCGGAAGAGGCGAGCCCGGCCCACACAAGTGTGGGCGGGCGAAGCCGAGCGTGCTGGAGGGCGCCAGGAGTTGGGCGGGGCGGGGAGGCGGCGAGGCTTGCTGGGAGCCAGCCCCCTTCCCGGTTTCTTTTTATTTATTCGGTATTGACCTTCTTGAACTCGAGTTGCCACCCCCGTTAGAGTATAAGCTCCCTGAGGGCAGGGCTCGGTTTGGCGTCTTGTTATGTTCTGGGCTCCGTCCCCAGTGCCAGGACAAACAAGAGCTGTTTTTTCTTGGGGAAAGTTCTAGAATGAATGAGAAATCATTTGTGAAGCGCTTACAGTTTGCAAAATACTGTGCCCAGCTGGGGATACAAATTCAGTTCAATCCAATAAACATTCATTGTCTGCTCGGTATCGGGGTGGCTAGGTGGCACAGTGCTCAGGTCAGGAGGGCCTGAGTTCAAATCCAGCCTCAGACACTACTAGCTGTGTGGCCCTGGTCAAGTCACTTAACCCTGCTTGCCTCAGTTTCCACATCTGTAAAATGAGATGGAGAGGAGTATGACAAACCACTGGAGTAGCTCTGCCAAGAAAATTCCCCCAAAGGGGTCAGGAAGACTCAGACACAAGTGGAAACAAGCAAAAAGCAGCAAATTCCAGGGACTGTGCTACGTTCTGGGGATACAAAAACAGGCACCAGACATATTTATATTTATATATAAGTTCCACTTCCGAAGGCATTCATCGTATTGGGGCTGGTCCCAGCCTCTGAGGCAGGTTATCCAGAGGACCAGGGGAGCCTTTCCTGTGGGATGAGAGGAGGCAGGAAAGATTACACCTGTAGCTTTCAGCCACAAGAACAGTTCTATTGATTTTTAATTATATATTTTTTTCAATTAACAAGCATTTATTTTCTACATCTCCTATCTCAGTGGGGAGAGGGGAATTGAGAAAAGAAAGAAGGAAAAGCAAAACTGCACAGTCAACAAAACACATTTTCACAGTGTCCATGTCTAAAAACTTAACGCCTAGAGATGGTTGCCTCCTTCTGTCAGAGTGAATCGCCTTGCTAGGTAGCATTATTCCTTCTGTAGGAAACAAAGGAAAGAGTTCTGTTTCCACAGGGTATTAACTTCCAGCTTTGAGGGGTAATAGTCAGACTGGTTGTAACCTAGCGTGATCAGGTGAAAAAAGTTAGAAACTTGCAAGAGAAAGCAGGGATTAAATGTCCATAAAGGTTGTTAGCCCCTCAGGTTACTGAATAAAAACTGCAGGTGACCCTGATCAATCAGAAAACGGTTAGGGGCTTTCAGAAAGAAACTGGTCCAGCTTAAGCCAGCTGGAATCACTGGTAGGGCAACCTAAAAAATCCAGCTGTGCTTGCTTAATGACATGCAGTGGGCGTCAAAAGATTGTGACTTGAAAGAGAATGGATCAATCCGTCCTCTAGTGGGAGAATCTGTCCTGTACTACTAACATTATAAAAATGCACTCCCTTCTGTATCTCTCTCTCTTCCCCTTTTTGAAGAGTCTACTTTGGCTAAAGTGTTCAATTCCTCTGAACTCTAATAAATTTTTCTTGATACTTTTTCAGTGTCAAGCATGTTTCTAACACTTATCAGTTCTATGGAACGGTGATCATAAATGCTTCTTGACTATTCAATAAAAGAATGCCTATAATAAGTAAACAGAAATTAGACTAAGTAAGAAAAGGAAGACGATGAACAGAATTTTCCAGATACCTGCTGTTGCCAGGCAGCATGACCAAGAGCAGGATGAAAGCCGCTTTAGTTCTATAGTTCCTTAAGGTTTGCAAAATGCTTTACATGTATCTATGTAATAACCCTGTAAGGCAGATGCTATTACCTTCACTTTACAGATTAAGAGAGTGAAGGTTTATGAGGTTCAGGACTTGCCCAGGGTCACACCATTAGTAAGCCTCTAAGGCAGGATTTGAATTCAGGTCTTTTTGACTCCAAGTCCAGCATTCCATCCATTTCATTGACTTAAACCTCTATCCACCTAGCATATTAGCATGGATTTAAATGGGATGTGCACAGCACAATGGGATGCGCTGACTCATTTCCCAGCTGACTACTCTGGACTTTTCCCACACCCCTTTGTACTTACTTCATCACGCCCCAGGAACCACATCATCCTGTAAAATCTCTTCAGCCTTGTTACTCACATTTCCTCAGTTCTGATTGGAGGGCAAAACAAAGAACTCCTCCCAAAACCTCCAATTAAGCGGTACCAGACAAATCAAGCCTTCTTTTCCTACTGGATGTATACACTCTTTTGTATTCCTCTCACAGTCCCCCAGCCCCACCCCTTGTCAGTTTCCTTTGTTATCTTCCCAAGTTAGATTCTGATTTCCTGTAGTGTACAGACTTTCTTTTTCCTATTTTCATCCCTAGAGCATACTAGGGTGCCTGGCATACAGTAAATGTTTAGCAATTGTTGTTCGCCCATGTCCAACTTTTTCATGACCTCTTTTAGGGTTTTCTTGGTAAAGATATTGGAGTGGTTTGCCATTTCATTCTCCAGTTCATTTTACAAATGAGAAAACTGAGGCAGAGTTAAGTGACTGACCCAGGGTCACATAGCAAGTAAGTGTCTGACGTCAGATTTTAACTCTGGTCTAAACAACTGGAAAAATATTAATTGCTCATGAGCCAATATAAAAATGACAGTTCTACTTAAATTAATTTAGTCATTCAGTGCCATACCAATTAAACGATCAAAAATTATTTTATAAAGCTAGAAAAAAATAACAAAACTCATCTGGAAGAACAAAAGCTTAGGGATATCAAGGAAATCAATGAAAAAAAATGCGAAAGAAAGTGGTCCAGCCATACCAGATTTCAAATTGTATTATGAAGCAATAATTATCAAAACCATCAAAAACAGGCTAAGAAATGGAATGTTAGAATCAGTGGAATAGATTGGGTACAAATTACATTATAGTATATGACCATAGTAACCTAGCATATGATAAACTCAAAGATCTGAGTTTTTGGAACAAAAACTCATTATTTGATAAAAACTGCTAGAAAATTGGAAAACAAAATGGCAGAAACTAGGTATATAGACCAATGTTTCATACTGTATACCAAGATAAAGTCAAAATGGGTACATGATTTACACAAAAAGGGTGATATCATAAACAAATTAAGTGAAAATTAAACAACATATCTGTCAAGTTTGTGAATAAGGGAAGATTTTAGGACCAAAGAAGATATAGAGAACATTACAAAATAGATAATTTTGATTATATGAAATTTTAAAGCTTGTGCACAAACAAAATCAATGCAACCAAAATTATAAGGAAAGCAGAAAACCAGTGAAATTTTTTTGCAACAAGTATCTCTCATAAAGGCCCTATTTCTCAAATATAAATATAAAAGCTGAGTTAAATTTATAAAAATACAAGTCATTTCCCAATTGATAAATGGTCAAAGGATATGAACAAGTGGTTTTCAGACAAAGAAATCAAAGCTATCTATAGTCATATGAAAATATGCTCTAAATCACTATTGATTAGAGGAATGCAAATTATAATAACTCCAAGTGTACCACATCACACCTATCAGAGTGGCTAAGATGACAAAAAAGGAAAATATTGGATTCTGGAAAAAACTGGAACACTAATATACTGTTAGTGGAGTTGTGAACTGATCCAACCATTCTGGAGAGCAATTTGGAACTGTGCCCAAAGGGCAATCAAACTGTGTATACCCTTTGATCCAGCAATATCAGTACTAGGTATGTTCATCCTTCATTGACAAAGAACACCATGCCATCAGAGAAATAATGACATGACTTGCACTTGACTTTGTTTTGAGTGAGGGAGGGCTGTGCAGGTCACCAACTTCACTTCTCCTCCAGAGCCATCTGAATCCAGTGACCAGATATTCATCAGGATGACTGGAGATGACCCAGGATGAGGCAATTGGGGTTAAGTGACTTGCCCAAGATCACACGGCTAGTAAGTGTCAAGTGTCTAAAGTGAGATTTGAACTCAGGTCCTCCTGACTGCTGCTCTGTCCACTGCAGCACCTAGCTGCCCCACCAGTACTAGATCTGTATCTCAAAGAGACCATAAAAAAGGGAAAAAGACCTACAAATACAAAAATATTTATAGCAGTTCTTTTTGTGGTAGCAAAGAACTAGAAATTAAGGGGGGATACTTGACTGAAAAATGGCTAAACAAGTTGTGCTACATGATCGTAATGGAATATTATTGTGTTATAAGAAATGACAAGCAGGATGATTTCAGAAAAACCTGGAAAGACTTATACAAACTGATGCAGAGTGAAACAAATAGAACAGGAGGACATTGTACACTGTAGCAGCATTATTATTCAGTGAAAAATGACTGTTCTCATTGATCCAAGACAATCCCAAAGGACTAACAATGAAGCATACTATTCACCATCAGAGAAAAAACTGATATTTTTTGAATACAGACTAAAGCATGCTTTCTTTCATTTTTTCTTTTAGTCTAGTCTTCTTGTACAAAATGACTAATATGGAAATATTTTACATAATTGCACATGAATAACTTTTATCTGATTGCTTACCATATCAGAGAGCGAAGAAGGGAAGAAAGGTTAGAATTTGGAACTCAAAACTTTAAATTAAAATATTAAAAAAGAAAGAAAAAGAAAAGAAAACCAGATTTGAACTCTTGAAGTGGAGTCTTCCTGACTCAGGGCCTGGTGCTCTATGCCCTATGGGTCCACCCAATTGCCTCTTCCTCCTCCTCCCCCAAAATGCCTTACCCTCAATCTAAATTGATAGCTTTAGTTTTTTTTACCCCTGCTTCTTTTACTGCAGAGGGTTGTGAGGTTCTTTTACTGCAGAGGGTTGTGAGGTAGCAAAGTGATTAGAGCTCCTGAGGCCAAATCCCAGTTCTGTCACTTGCTACTTGTGTGATCTTGGGCAAACTAAGTTCCCTGGGCCTCAGTTTCCTCATCTGTAAAAATAAGGTTTTTCTGGCATAATGGCCTGCAACTCTCCTTCCAACTTTAGATAGATCTTCCTATAATGTCTCAGACAGTAGAGTGAAAAGTGTAGCTTTGCAGGATAGCTTGGAAGCTTCCTAGGAGAGGAGTCTACAAAAAATGAATGTCAAATTTATAACAAATAACTAATTTAAGTACTTCTTCCACCTAAAGGAACACCTACAATGAGAGATGTGCTGGTAAAGGTTAACAACCAGCTCTTCTTTTTAAAAAAATGTGTCCAGGACATACTTAAGTTATTAATATTATTAATATTTTCTCCATCACTTTCTTAAGTCTAGACAATCAACAAAACAATAAATCAAGGTCTGATTTGTAGCATTTGCAAATGTCTGAGGTATAAATGCTCTCACTGATAATTTAACAATCAGCTCTGAGCTGACTCCAGTACATCCCTGTCCATAAGACATACTACAATATAATAATAATTTAGATTCACATAACACTTTGAGGAACTGAAACCACTTTTCCTGCACTATCTTGCTTCATCCCTACAACAACCCAGTGGGATAACTACTTTTACAGTTGAGAAAATTAATGTCTGTGTTTAAGGGACTTGTCCAAGGTCACACAGCCAGTAAGTAACTGGGAGAATCAGAATTTGAACCCGGGTTCAGGGTTTGTTTTACAACACCTTGGAAGCTTGTCCAATTATAGTTGCCATGTGCTCCAAACCCAAAATCTGGATTCATTTTGACAACGGATATTCTTTTTGCAAAGTAGTTTTTAAAATTTATTTTCTTTTTATAACTCCTGGAAATCTAGGAAATATGGCCATCATACTAATCTGTTTCCTTATGATTTGACCACTAGGGTTTTCTGGCTTGACCATGTCATTTTAAAAAATACTCTTTACCAAATAAAATGATCATTTCCATGGAAAAGTAGAACAGAAAAAAGATTGCAGGTGAAAGGTATTTAATAAATGCAAGACGTAACTTCAGAAAAACTGTCCTGCTTATCTGTTTCCTTTCTGGGTTTTGTTTTTTTGCATTTTTAAATGCTTGTTTTTCTTTTCTCTTTTTTTTGACTTTTCTTTTTTTTTAAAAAAACAACCCTATCACTAACCCCCTTCTCTCCCAATTCTTCCCATAAATCAGGAGGGGAAAAGCTCGTTTTAACAAATATACTTAATCAAACAAAACAAATTTTCATTCTGCCCCTTACATCCACCACTTCTCTGTTGGGAGGTGAGTAACTTATCTCATCTTTTGTCCTCTGGAACCATGATTAGTTATTACATTGATCAAAATTCTTAAGTCTTTCACAGTTTTGTTTTGGTTTTTTGTTTTTAATTATAATGATGCCAATAATGTGTGAGTTGTCTTTGTCTGCTGATTTCACCCCCAAATAACAGGTCATGCAAGTCTTCTCTGAGATTACCTTCTATCTACTCTCTCTACATCTTGTTTGTTCCTCATTTCTATGCTTTTCTCTTCTTATAGACTGTGATCTCCTTGAAGGCAGGGACTGTCTGTGTCCCTCTGTAATCTCAGCACTTAGCAAAGTGCCTGGAACATAATTATTGATGTCCTTCATGATTGAAGAGGACCAAAATGACATCACCACGATCTTGGGGTACAGTTTGTCTGATTGTAGCTGGTCAGACCAAAATGATCCAGGAGGGCAGGTCAGTCACAAACAGTCCATGTAAATATTGGGGGTGGATTCTCTAAATTTGTGTGTCTTGCATTTCTTTTGAAGCATTTCAATTCTGCTTTGCTCATAAGCATAGCACCTACTCTGATGAGGGCATGCCATGCTGGGCAGTCCTGTGCCAGTGTCTCTCATGTCTCATAATCAATTCCAAAGTTTTTCAGAGACACTTTGAGAATGTCCTTGTATGACTTTTTTCTGAGCACCATGTGAACACTTGCCTTGTGTGAGTTCTCCATAAAATAGTCGTTTAGGCAAGTGTATATTTACATTCAGATAATTTGGCCAGCCTTTCAGAGTTGCCCACAGCATTGTTTGAGCGCTTGGCAGTTTAGTTCAAGAATTCCTCCCACCAACTTCTCTTCTCCTATTCCCATGTGCTGTGGAAGTTGGCTGAAGGCTGACTATTGTACCATTAGGCCAACTGGATCCGCTACAAATTCATATCACTTCAACAATTCAATTGAATTCGATAAACATTTATTAAGCACTCATTGTGTGTCAGGCACTGTGCTAAGTCTTGAGATACAAATAAGAAAAAGATACTCTTTGCCTTCACAGAACTTGCAATCTCATGGTGGGAACCAGATGGCACAGCACCGGGCTCTAATCAAGATGACCCATTTCAGGAGTCCAAATCTGGCCTCAGACACTGACCTAGCTGTGTGACTTTGTGCAAGTCACTTAACTCAGTTTGCCTCAGTTTCTCAATTGTAAAATGACCTGGAGAAGGCAGCAGCCAACCCCTCCAATGTCTTTGCCAAAAAAAACCCCACAATAGAGTCACAAAGAGTCAGACCAAACAACAACCTCATGGGGAATGTACAATACATAAAGGAAGCTGGATAGGATAGGGAAACTGAGGGGCATCTAGCCCAGGGTCATGACTCTCTGGAGTCCAAACCTAGCTGAGCTGCTGATGGAAAGTAGAGACTTACCTAAAAAGTTCTGAAGCCAGCCTTTGTGGTCTATTTTGCTAGGTACTGGGGATACAAGATAAGAAACACCAGATGGCACCTGCCCTAATTACATTCTATTTAAGGAATTCACATGTACACAGATGAGTAAATATATGGTCATTTGAGACTCACTAAAAACTTACGAGACAAAGAAAAGCTTCGCTTAGAAGACAGTATCTGAAGTGAGGATTAAAGAAGAAAGTTAAGTGTTCCCAAAGGCCGACAGGGAACGAATTCCAGACATGGGGAAATAATGTGCGAATGAGCAGAGGCAGGGGATCAGGGAATGGCTAACTGTCCAAACTGGCTAGCTGACAGTTGGTGAAAGGGAGTGTGATAGTCTGAATAGGGTTTGGATTAGTGCTGGAAATATTACATGAGAGAAACTTATGATGTAGTGGAAAGAACACTGGTCTTGGAATCAAAGAACCTAGATTTGAATTCCATCTGAGCCTCTTTCTTCCCATGGGATCACAGGCAAGTCTTTTTTTTTTTCATTTGGGCCTCAGTTTTCTAATTTGTAAAATGAAAGGGTGGGTTGGACTAGATGACCTCCAAAGGCTTTTGCAGTTCTAAATCTATGATCTTATGACTTAAAGAGGTTTACTGAAGGTCAGCCTGTGCACGTACTCAGAGGCTGGGAATGGGATGCCAAGTTTAGGGAACAGCTTGTATTCCAATGTGGCTGAACATAATGTGAGAAGAAATAGAGGGGGGAAAGTTGGTAAAAGTAGGTCAAAGCCAGGTAGTGAAGGTCTTTAAATTCCAGGCTAAAGGAATTGTATTTCATCCTTGAAGTCATTTTGAAAACTTTTGAGCAGAAGAATAGTATGGTCAGATCCATAACTTAGGATAATTATTTTTTGTAACTATGTCAAGGGTGATCAGAGAAGGAAACTTCTTAAAACAGAAGGACCAGTTAGGAAATCATTGCAAAAGTCAAGATGAGTGGTGATGAAACTATAGTGGTGGTTGTATTAGTAGAGAGAAGGGGATGGATATGAAAGATGGCATCAAGATGGAATTGATATATGATGGCAGGCCATTGGATGTGGGGTTGTAGAAGGATGAATCAAAGATAACTTTGCAAACCTTAGGGATTAGATGGATAGAATCACCCTATCCTGAAAGTTTGAAGAAGGGAAAAGTCTAGAAGGAAATTGATATGTACTATTTTAGACATGGTAAGTTGAAAATGCCAAAGCAACATCCAAGTAGAAATATCTAATAGGCATTTGGTAATGCAGGAGAAGAGTTGAGGAGTGAGACTACAACCTGAATTTGAGTAGAGTAATGCTAATTGATCCCATAGATACAAATAAATTAACCAACCAATAAGCATTTATTAAGCAGAGCTTTGAGTAACATTGAGACCCATTTCCCTGTTTACAAGCTGGAGTCCCTGGCTTTGAAGCGGATTGTCACTGAGAATTCCAAGACTATGTTTATGGAACAATGTTATCAGTGTGAATTGATGGCAACCAACTGAAATATTCTGACCAAGTTAACAACAATAATAAATATTTATTAAGTGCCTACTATGTTCCAGGCATTGAATCAAGTGCTGGAAATACAAAAAATGGCACACACAAAAACTCAGTTTGTAGTCTAAAGGGAGAGACAATATGCATACAACTATGTACAACAGTGGGCAGTTGGGTGGCAGTGGAGAGAGTGCTGGACCTGGAATCAGGAGGACCTGAGTGTCTGCTCTCAGACACTTACTAGCTGTGTGACCCTGGGAAAGTCACTTAACCCTTTTTGTTTCAGTTTCTTCATCCATAAAAATGAACTGAAGAAGGAAATGGCAAAATCACTCCAGTATCTTTGTCAAGAAAAATCCCAAATAGGGTCATAAAGAGTTATATATAACTGAAACTACCAAACAAAATGTACAGACAATATCAATTGGATAATAAAGGATAAACTGGAAATCTCAAAGGGAAAGGCACTAGCACTAAGAACAGGGAAAAAGATTTCTTCCAAAAAGTGAGATTTCTCTGAGACATGAAGAAAACCTTCAGAGGCAAGTGAAGGAGAGCATTCTAGGTTTTGGGGACCATTAATGAAGATGCAGAGTTGGGAGATAGAGTATCTTTTGTGAGGAACAGCCAGGAGATCAATGTCACTGGATTTCAAAGGATATGGAGAGGAGTAAGGTATAAGAAAACTAGAAAAGTAAGGATAGACCAGGTTACATTAAAAGCCAAACGGAGGGTTTTATATTAGAATTTGTAGGTGAAAGGAGTCATTGGAGTGAATTAAATAGAGAGGGGTAACCTGGTCAAATTTGTCCTTTGATAGATCAATTTGATAGCTGAATGTAAGGTGGATGGTAGCTTCCTTAAGGCTAGGTAGGCCTGCCTTATGAGACAAAGAAAAGCTTCGCTTAGAAGACAGTATCTGAAGTGAGGATTAAAGAAGAAAGTTAAGTGTTCCCAAGGAAGATAGACCTATCAGCAGGCTATTACAATAGTCTAGTGGTGAGGAGATGAGGGCCTGCACTAGAGTAGTGGCAGTGTCAGAGGAGAAAAGGGGTCATTTTGAGAGATGTGGCAAAGCTGAAATCATGGGGAGGAGTGAGAGACAATGGCGTATCCAGGATGACTCCTAGGTTTTGAGCCTCAAGTAGTGGGAAGATGACAATGCTCTCCCAGTGGCTCTTTACGTGCTTTCTTTACCCATATGTCCAAAGTCATCCAAAGCTTTATTGGCCATGGATCACCATGTGCACTGAGTTACACCAAGTGCTTCCTCATATCATGTGGGAAATCAATGGCAGTCCAGTACAACATTCTGTTGTCACACTTCTGTTCAAGTCCCAATCTCTAGCATTGACTCAACAATCAAGTGTCTTCAGAGGATTGGCACTTGGTTTCTTTGTCATCACATGTTTGAGTCTCAAGTTGTATCACTTCCCACAGTCCATGAGCCATTTGCTTTCTTCACCAGCCCTCCAGTGACAATTGGGGCAGAGGAAGTTGACTTAGTGAAGCAAAGGAAAATTAAAAAGGGGGAGGGTTGGAGGTGAAAGATAATGAGTTCACTTTGGGATATGTTGAATATAAGATACCTACAGAATATCCAGTTTGAGATATCTGATAGGCAGTTAGAAATGAGAAACTAGAGGTCAGGAGAGAGGTTAGGGCAGGATTAACAGATCTGAGAATCATCTGCATAAAGATGATAATTGAATCCATGGTCCAAAGAAAGGTAGCAGAACTAGCCAACTATGAATTCAGCATGCACTACTGATCATGGAAGACCAGTGTGGATGCAAATGCCCTTTCCAGAAGGCTGCAAGATGTCAAAAGCAGCTAGGTGGTGCTGAAGAGAGAGCAGGTCTGAAGTCAGGAAAACCTGAGTTCAAATCCTGCCTCAGATATTTACCAGCTGTGTTCCTGGGCAAATCAGTTCACTTCTGTCTGTCTCTGTTACCTCCCTGGGTTGTTATGAGAATCAAATGAGATAATATTTGCAAAACACTTAGCACAGGGCCTGGAACATAGTAGGTACTATATAAATATTTCCTTCTTTTTCCCACAAAATTTGGTGATCACCTAAAGAAAGTATGAAAGGCCAAATGTAACTTCAAGGAAACTGGATTATAAGGAGATGGTAGGACAACTGAAAATTTGGGACTATCCCTAGACATCATTCCAGCAGCATATGTGAACCTCTCTTCATTGAATCAACCTTCTTTGCCTTTACCTTGTCTTTGGAGAACCAGTAAAGAGAACAAATGACTGGTGAAGGACTGTGAAATGACACAAGCCAAGAATCATGACTGTGATACCAAAAGATTTAATTGTTAGCTCCCTGATCTAACATGGCAGAAGTTGGAACCATACAATGGAATACTTCTATGGATTGTCATTGATCTGATACATGGTATGAGGAACCAGTTGGGGCTTCCCAGTACCAGCTTTGTATGTATCATGTGCCATAGAACCTATAAACAACAGATCTTAGAACCTCCCCAACAAAAAAGAAAATCCTTTCGATGTCACCAAGAAGTGCGACTTGTGCTTGTTGCATGCAGAGAAAAATATTACCAACTCATGCTGCATACATATTTAATGAGTAAGTACTAGCAAACCTTTAAAATTTGTCCTCACTGACTTTCAATTTTTGAAGGTCAATATGAACCTAAGTCATATATTAATATATTGATAGTCACTGACTATTTTACAAGTTATGCATTGGCATACCCATCTAAGAACCAGAAAACATCCACAGTTGCTAAAGTATTGTGAGGAGAGAATACATTATTCAATATATAGCCTTCTTTTTATGGTCTGTTTGCACCAAGGTGGAGACTTTGAAAGATATGTTAGCTTTGTCTAGCATCAAGAAGTCTAAAACAACTCCTTATCATATCCAAGGGGATCCAAAAGCCTACCATTCCAATGACTCACTGATGAGAAAATTAGGGACATTTCAGAAGAGCCAGAATGTGACTCTCCTTGGAACATGTGAACAATTCTATCATGAATCATGCTACTTACTCCACACCCTGTAGTAGTTGCGGCTGTTTTTGGTAGTTTTCACTTGTGTCCAGCACTTCGACCAACCCTATTTGGTGTTGTCTTGACAAAGATACTGGAATGGTTTGCCATTTCCTTCTTCAGCTCATTTTACAGATGAGGAAATAAAGTTAAGTGACTTGCCCAGAATCACACAGCTAGCAAATGTCTGAGGCCAGATTTGAATTCAGGGAGATGAGTCTTCTTGACTCCAGGCCTGGCACTCTATCCACTGTAGCGCCACCTAGCTGCCTCACTCTATACTCTACTGCTGATGGTTATTTGGATAGGAATCAATTGATCCTCCAAGGATGGAGAGAGTATAGATAGTATAAGTCTTGGCTGAGAATGTGGTTAAATGATACTTGTCACCTAGCTATAACTTCAGCTCAGAAGGAGACCAAAAGAAATAAAAGTTAGTATGACACCCATGTTTATTATTCAAGACTTTTAAAAAGGTGAGAGAATTCTATTGGAAAAATCTCAGTGTTCATAGGACACACAAGTTAACAGAAGGATAGAATGGTACTTATGTCTATTTGTGGAGAGGTTGGGCAACTTACCTGCTTGTAAATGATACCTGAAGCTGGCAGGGGCTCTATAAATAGAATTATTGTTAATTGTTAAGCTGGGATCTTTGATGGACGAGCTGAAACTGAGGGACCTCAATGAACTCTAAGCAAAAAAAGACTTCCTGCTAGTCATGCAAGGATCCAGACAGTAGGTTTAAAAGTCACTTTGTATGAAAATTCTATGTATTATACCACAATAAACAGTTCTAGCAATGAAAAAGGATTGAACTCCAGAAGCAACGCCTTTTCACCTGATACTTTAGCCGCAGTATGACCAAGGGTATGGACATACCCTTCAGAATGCAGTAACAATACTAGCCAGCCTGGGTCCTCATCAAATTTTAATATATACTACATTTCTCATGAAGGCAGTTAGGTGGCACAGTGGATAGAGTATGCAGCTTGGAATCAGGAAGACTTACCTTCATAAGTTCAAATTTGGGCTGAGACACTTACTAGCTACGTGACCCTGGGCAAGTCACTTACTCCTGTTTCCTCATCTGTAAAAATGAGGTGGAAAAGGAAATGACAAACCACTCCAGTATTTCTGCCAAGAGAATCCCAAAATGCGGTCACAGTGAGTTGGACATGACTGAAATGAAGCAAGTACAAAAGTAATTCTGATAAGGCTTCTGATCAGTCGGGCAGGTCAGCCAACACAAGAAGAGCTAAGACTACCCTGCCAGGGACCAAACAACCTTAATATAACCCAGGTGAAAATGCTGCAGAGGTTACACACGTAGCCAAACAATAATGCTTATCCTGATCTTGAATGTATCTGTGTGTATGTAAATGTATTTATTGATGCATGTTACTATGTACTTAGTATGTATTTCCTTGTTATTTTTGTCATTTTGCTTCATTGCTTTGTGCTGATATTGTGCCTGTTTTGTCACTACATTTGTTACTTTAGCAATGTGCATAGCTTTACTATTTTATTTGCTTTGATATTTTAATAGACCTATTTTTATTATTGATTTACATTTGTTTGTTTGCATTTTGTTTTATGGTTATGCATCTTCTGGTGTAATATGTATATAGAGTGCATCCTATGCATCAGTTAGATACTGGCTACTAAAACAATTGTCAAGTGAGGTTTCGCATAGTGTGAAAGTCTATTGTATCTATTATTGTTGTAATAGCAATTCAGGGTGATTACCTGAGATTCTTAGCTAACCATCCTTGCTCTGTTTGGCATTGATACACTTGGTGCTAACTGTAGTTTTTTTTTTTTTAAGTCTCAGATATTTGCCAATTTCATGTAAAAAATTTCAACATTTCCTTAAATTTTGAATTCCAAATTATCTCTTTCCTTCCCACTCCTCCTTTACTCTTTGAGAAGGTACTCAATATGATATCAATTATACTTCTGAAGTCATGCAAAACATTTCCATATTATATGCTGTAGTATTTTAGATGCCAAGATCTTGCAGTTGATTTTGAAAGGAATTGAAAAATACCTAATCCCTGGAAAACAATCAGGCTCAGAGACTAAATAGCCTCCAAAGGCTATAAGTCTCCTGGAACATGTAAGTCAGCATCTTGACAGAAATATTACATGATTTGGGGATAGAACTTTTGAGATTCAGCAAGTCTGCAAAGTTTGAGAGAAAGTAGGAGAGTGAACATATTAGGAGTAGAAATCTGTATCTTAGATGGCAGAGAAACAGTTGGGATCCGCATGGCAGTAGATGTGGCAATCATAGTTTTAGTATAGAGATTTCCTTTAACCACAGACACACAGGGACAAGGGAAGACAATGGTGGTAATTGGAGAGTCTGCTCAGAAAGCTTGGACCTAATCCATTTTTCTGATGTAGGCCAGTTTACCCCTCTTCAGGCTGCCTGCTGGTCCTCTGCTCTTGGGGACTGGGAGGGCAAGCAAAATAGGATCTTTTGCTGCTTTTGTTTGTACCAAGAAGTAACATGCCCCTAAATAATGTGATTAAGGAGGATCTTTGCCACCCATGGTTGGACCTGGGAAGATTTGTAGGAAGGTCCACCCCTTTTGTTAATGAGGCACTGGTTCTCAAGGGATGTGATGCCCTCTGGCTCTAAAAGTGTATAAAGACTCGGAGGTGAGGTTTTGTTTTGGGGCTTAGTTTTTGGAAGAAGGTTTGTGTGCCAGACTCTGAGAAGCCACTAAGGAGTCACGTCCCCGCCCCCACCCCCTCAGCTTTGAAAACCCAGTTGTCAGGGCTTGCCTCTCTGGTAACTACGGTCAGACAGTTGGACCTCTCTGTTGAATTGTGGTGTATGTATTGATTATGGTCAGACAGAGGAAGCCATGTCCGCTGATCTTTGATTTCTCTGTATTTTCTCCAAAGTTCAGGGTGCTGACTTTTTCCTTTTAACTAACTGAATGATACATGTGCTTGATTAAACTGATTGTTAACCCCTCAAAAGTTGCCTTTCCTTTATAGAAGCAGACCAAAGAACCTGTGACAGCAGGCCCCCGTGTATGTTGGGATTCTTACTGATAAAGGGACTCAAGATATTGGTACTGGACTTAATGTGGACAACCGTATGGTTTAGCCCTACTCTGCCTAGAATTTCCAAACTCAAGAGATTCATCAGCCTCAGTCTCCCCAACAGCATGCACTACCTTGCCCAGCTCTTTATAGTGACTTTTGCTCTTTCTCTCTGTAAAAGTTCAAGTCAACCAAGATACATATTTGCTTGGATATTTTAACTGTGACCCAAGAAAGAAGGTAGTGTTTGGTTGAGTAATTCATAGGATGTGCAGGCTAGAAGCTCTCGACCTCAAATTTTCAGCTTGAAGGGAGGACTACATGATCCCTGGGAATTAATAAACTATTGTTTAGTTATGTGAATGATTATAACTCTTCCAACAAGCAGAACTTTAAACACGAACTTGAGTGTTTACTTTCTTTTCACTTAGAAGAATGAGTTTGCTGTCACCAAGGATATAGCTGAGAGCATAAACACTGGAGCTAAAATTATTACCTGGAGGGATGGACGAGAGGGTAGGAAAGTAAGTTCTTATTTTCATTTCATTCTGCTCTCCCCTCCTCCCACACCTCTGGCCTGGTGCTATGTACATTGATACCTAGGGGTTCCATAAGGGGAAAAAGACAGAGAGAGAGAGACAGACAGACAGAGACAAAGAGACAGAGAGAGACAGAGGGAGAGAGACAAAGAAAGATTAGATAGATATATACACATACACACACATTACAAGATGATTTGGTAAGGAGTGTACTAATAACTAGGAGTATGAAAGAATCAGAAAAGACTTTGTAGAAGAGGGTGCTTTATTTAAGCCTTAAGGAAACCAGGGATACCAAAAAAGGCAAACGTGAGGAGGAGGATTGCCCAAATTCCAAACATGAGGGACAGCTAGTGCAGAGGCACAGAGAAGGGAGATGAAACATCATGGGTACAGAACAGCAAATAGGCCAGTATGGCTCAATAACACAACCTATAGAGGGAGTGATGTAAAAGACTACAAAGGACCAAACAAATGAGTTTGTATTTAACCCGAGGTGAGATAGAAAGCCCCTGGAGTTTATTGACTAGAATAGGAACAGTCAGACCTGCATTTTTGGAAAATGACTTTGGCTGGTGTGTGGAATAGGGATTGGGATGGGGAGAGGCTTGAGGTTGGGAAGTCAGATAAACTGACTATTACAGTCATCCAGTTAAGAGTTGATGAAGTCATCAGTTAAGAGATACAGCGTTGAGGGAAAAAAGACAATCCCAGCTCAGAGACTTTTGGTACACACATGGTTAGGGGACAGGATATTGGCAGGGATTGAAGTAGATGGTCACAGTGGTCCCTTTGGGCACTAGAGCTGTTATCGAACCCATGATCCTGGGGCAACCCCTTCGTTTTATATTCAAGAGGCGCAGCTAGAGGCAATGATTTGCTCACAGTGCAGAGCTAAAAGTCAGTTAGGAACTGTACCCCCTGTGTCTCAGCTCCCAACCTAGTGTTCTTTCCGTTACCCAATGCTGCTTCCCTAGCTCCCAAAAAGTTGGAAAGTTGGCACTGAACTGTGTCTTGAAATAAGGATAGAATTTCTGTAGGCAGAAAAATAAAAACTTTCTGGGCAGGCGGAAATGGTATGAGTACAAGGGAAAAATACAGAAAGTATGTTTGGGGAATGACAAGGACATCAGTTTGACTGGAATATCATTCCTTCGGGGGGTGAGTGGGAAGAGAAGGCAAGCTTCCTTCAGACACGTGTATTAAGGTATGAAACCACCTACTGAAAGCAATTAGGAGGCATGTGGTAACTATTTTAAGAAGCTGTTTTAGCAGAATAGTGGGATAGAAGCCAGCTTTCCATGGGTTAGAGAAAAGTACACATAATAAATAAGTGGAAATAGTGAGTATATACCATTTTTTTTAAGTGAGCTATGAGAAAAAGGAGGGAAATAAGCATCTGCTAGAAGATGCTGCCAATAGAAGTAAGGATTTTTTTTTCAAACTAGGAAATATTTTTGCATGATTTTTTTTTTGCAGGACAGAGGAAGGATAGAATAGGGACTTGGATATGAAAAGGGTTAAAACAGGTTTGGCATAGTCACTGAGGGCAGTGTGCTAGGAAATCTGTAAAGGAAGAATGGTCATGTTGCTGAGCAGCACAGAATCCCCTACTGAAGTTTGATAAAGAGATGAATTGCTAAATTAATTAATTAGTAAATGAGTGAGTAAAAGAACAAGCATTTACTAAGCATTTTCTTTCTTCTTTTTTTTTTAGCATTTCTATTTAATTCAACAAATCTTTATTTTTATTAAGTGTAAGGTAAAATATATGTACAAACATATACAGGTAAATATATATACACATACAACACACGTGCATACACACACATGCACACATACTTTATCTGCCTCTTTTATTTGATTTTAAAATCCTTTTTAAGTGCTTCCAGGAGGAGTTTTTGGAATTCATATTTCTCTTTGAGGCTTTGCAAATAGGCATTTTGACTGTTTTCCTCTTCTGACTTTATATTTTTATCTTCCCTTTCACCATACTAGCTTTTTATGGTCAGGGTTGTTTTTTGTTTGTTTGTTTGTTTCTTTTTTCTTTGCTCACTTTCTATTCTATTTTATGAATTTTAAAGTTGAGTTCAGCTCCTGGGGCACAGGGGCACTCTCCCAAGCTTCTTGAGCCAAGGGCCTGGTCACTGGATTGCTGCAACAGCTTACCTGTTATGTCCAGGCTGGAGGCCTCACAGCCAATCTGCTATATGGCCAGGTTGCTGAGCCAGGCTGCTGATCTGTGCTGGGCTGGAGGCCTCCCATTGGCTTGCCTAGTTGCTACCTGGGTTGTGCTCTCTGATTACCCATATGAGAAAGACCTATTCTGCAGTCCTCCTAAGTTGTCTTGGACTGGAAAATGGTTTCACTCTGCCCTTTTGTTGGTTGTCTCATTCCAGAATTCATTTTGAATTTTATTTAAATGATTTATTTGTTTGTTTATTTATTTAAAGTTGTTTCAAAAGAAGCTGGAGAGAGCTCAGGCAACCTCCTGCCATTTCTCTGCCATCGTGGCTCTGCCTCCCACGCACGCATACTTCAAGGACAGCACATGAATCCGGGTTCTCCTGAATCCAAGCAGACCCCTCTAAATGACTTCATCACATGGCTGTCCTCTAAAATAATAACGGTCACTATCGCCATGTATAACCACGGGCGTATCAATTAAGCTTTCATCAGTCCCAAGCGATTCTCTTAGACTATAAATTACAGACAAATGTCAGTCTGCATCCATGGAGGGAGTTAACACACCTGGTGTTCCCTACATCAATCAAATCAGAAGACCAGAAAGGGAGAAAAGGTAGAAAACAACAGGGGCAAAGGAAGCATTAACCAAAGTATTCTAGGAAACTGAGAACAAGGCAAGAAGCACAAGTATAAGAAACTGACCTCAATGGAGACTTAATAATGAAATGCTGGACAATGGGATCAAAGAATTAGTCATAGAAACAATTAATAAATATGTGAAAGAGTGATAATGATGAACACACAAGAAATGTGGGTTTGGGACTTCTCTGATTAAGATAGATGTAGGTCTCTGTGGACAAGGAGGCTCTGATTTCTGTCAAGAGAGTCAAGGAGAAGCGACATCTTGAGAAACCACATGAGAAATCCCAAGAAGACTCGGTAAAATGGGTGAGAAGCTTTAGAAGAGAAGTTGCTTACAGAAAGCAGACCCTGACAGAGCTAAGAAGCTGAAGAAAGGTAACAGAAACACATCTTATACCAGGTGATCAGAGACAAGAAGGTTCTGCAGTTGATGTGGGGAGCTGATCTGACTGGAAAGAACCAACTGGAAAACCACATTCTGTGCTGGGTGAGGAAAATCGACCTCACTCTCTAGTATCATTGAGGGAAAATAAACCCTTAAAAGGCTCACCTAAATTGCCCTTTACTGCCCTCTTTAATTCAAGAGCGGAAAACTTCTCAAAGCTTATATAATAAGCAAGATTTGAATAGCGTATTTGCAAATTCCAGTATTAAAGGGAACCACTTTTCACTAAGGGCAACTAGGTGGTACATAACACACCAAGCCTAGAGTCAGAAAGCCTCATCTTCCTGAGTTCAAATCCAGCCTCTGACAGTTACTAGCTGGGTGACCCTGAGTATAATCATTTAACCCTGTTTGTTAGACACAACTGAAACAACTCAACAAACAAAAACTTTTCACTGAAAGATGAAAGAGTCATCCAGGCTTAATTTCAGACCTGGAAAGCTCTATAGACCTGAGGCTTGAGGCTGCTATAAGCTAAAAGAGTTTAATACCACTTCAATGGCCCTTGAGTAGCAGAAAAGTGGTTTGGTTGAGGAAGAGAGTGGACAGGTTCAGGAGATGGAATGTAATGCAGACATCCACAAAACAGATCAAAGTTCTGAACTGCCTTATGTTAACTGGCTTTGCTAATCTTCTACCTTACCTATAGATGGCTAGGTGGCTTCACACAGGCCTGGAGGCAAGAAGACTCATCTTCCTGAGCTCAAAACCTTCTTCAGCTACTTAATAGCTGTGTGACTTTGGGCAAATCACTTAACCTCTGTTTGTCTTAGTTTCTTCAAAAAGGGAAAAATAATAGCACCTACCTCCCGGGATTATTGTGAGTATCAAAGAAGATAATGTTTGTAAAGCATTTAGCACAGTGCCTGATACATAAGAGGCACTATATAAATGTTTACCGTTATTCTTAGTAAGTTCAGACGCTCACAGATATATAACCCTGGGCAAGTCACTTGTCTCAGCCTGTTTTCTCACCTGTTTAATAGGAGTAACAGTAGCACTTACCTCCCAAGGTTGTTATGAGGATCAGATGAGATGGTCCATGTAAAGTGCTTTGCAAACTTTAAAGCACTAGATAAACTATTTAATTTTTCCAGGTGTATGCTCATTCTCTATACAGACACTGTGTGCATCGCAGGGACATTCTAACCCAGGCTTATGTGGAGAATGCCAAGCTTTCACTATTCCTGATTTTTCTTTCTAGTTAATGTTTATTCTTGCTTTTGCCACCCCATTCACTGTTTTGTGTTTAACAGTTAATGATATCATTGCAACTGATCTCTATAAAGGAGAAAGACACTGGTGGGGACTCAGAAGCTACAGTCTAAAGTGTAGGCATACCAGAGTTACCCATATGACTCTGAGAAATGCAGCCCTAAGGTGGCTGTGGCTGGCCATCCTGTCTGGTCACTCCTCTCCTACCCCTACCTGACAACATGAGTGCAGATTGGGGTGAGTTAGATAGCCGAGAAAGAAGAGAAGAGGGGGAATGGGTGCCACATTGGATGTCACTCTCTCTACATGTGCTGAAAAATAAAATGCCTATATCAATAGGACACCGAAAAGCTTCATGAAATAATCCAGTTTCAGAGAAGTAAATTGAATGAGTTGTAAAGGAACCACCAATGGGGGCAAAAAACACTGATCCCTATAGATTTACAGAGCTCTATCAAAATTTTAAAGAAATATAACTTTTAAATAACTATACTTCAAAAATTCTTCAAAATTGAAAAAGAAAGCACTTTTCTAAACTTTTATGAGATATAATGAGTACTTAAATCAATGAATGAAAAAACAAAGAAAACTTTAGAATAGCAACATATCAATTAAAAAAATTTATATAAAACCTTTAAATTTACTATAAGAATTTGTCCAGAAAATCATTCAGTACAATTAAGTTGAATTGTGAAATGATCAGCTATGATGGACTTAGCTTTCCTTAGCAATGCAATTACCTAAGACAACTCCAAGATGGATAGCATGGTGCTATCCACATCCAGAGAAAGAACTTACGGAGTCCGAATGTAGATCAAAGCATACTACTTTCTCTTTTTGTTTGTTTTGACTTTCTTGTGTTTTTCCCCTTTTCTTCTGATTCTTCTTTTACAACATAATTAATATGGAAATATGTTTAATATGATTATACATGTATGGCCTATATAAAATTTCATGCCATCTTAGGGAGGGGGAAAAGGAAAGGGAGGAAGAAAAAAATTTGGAACTCAAAATCTTGTAAAAGTGAATGTTGAAAAGTATCTTGGCATGTAATTAAAAAATAAATACTATTAAATGGAGAAAAATATAATTAAGTTGAATTTATACCAGGGATGAAAGAAAGTTTAACATTAGGAAAGCAACTAACATAATTAATTATATTAAAACAAAAACATCCTAAATCACATTGATGAGGGCTGGTAGTGGAGGGGCAGTGAGGCCCCCACAAAGACCAGGGTACCAGGGGCAGGTCTCCTGGAAGGAATTCGAGGACATTGTTGAGGTCAAGATAAAGATTTATTACGCTTTTCAGTGGGCAAGAGTTCTTAGGGAACCTGCAACCTTAGAGGGGTACAGGTAAAGTTTACATAGGATATTCTACAGGAGACATGTGCCAAATATGCTAACTAGGTGTTTGGGGTGGGATTAGGAATAGTCAGTTCTTAAAGGAGCATGCACTTTTAGTATCTACCACACAGGTACTTTATCCAGAGTTCATTGAGAAATAGCCCAAAGAGGGGCTACCTGGAGGTGTGCTTTTTAAGCCTGAAATGTCACTAAATCAACCAATGGTCAGAGCTGACTCAGAAATACCAGGTTGCTCTCATCAGTGTCTTGTTAGACAAGGTAAATGTAAGGGAGTATAGGTATGTGTAAGTATAGGATATATCTAGGATACATATGATTGGTCACTGAGTAGTAAATGTCATTATGACCCAGTGCAGTCAGTTCAGTCAGTATGCAGTTGGTTCAGACTAAGAAGTTCTACAGGTGCAGCTGGCTCCTGTAGCAGGAAGGGAGATAATGGTTATTGCTGGGGTAAGCCGTGTCCTTGGGCTGGGGAGAAACTGCCTGGGATAGTGTTTTGAGGCTAGGGAGAAATGTGATTTTAGAATTGGGGCCCAACCACATGTACCCAAGCACCCTAGCAATATGATTAATCAATAAGTGCAGAAAAAGGTTTTGACAATGTACAAAACTCATCTACACTAAAAATTGTACAAAGTGTAGACATAAGAAAGATAATTTTACAAAATGATTTTTAAAAAGTATCTACCTAAAATCCAAAACTAGTATTATATGCAGTAGGAGACACTCAAGACTTTCTCAATAAATACAGGAGTAAATAAAGGATATTCCCACTCCCCATTAATGTTGTTGTTTGACAATTTTAGAAGTGCCATCAATAGCAAGAATTAAGTTCCTGTTAAATGCTAGTTCCTCAGGATACAAAAATATAAATGATATTTTTTAACTTTAATAAGCTTACTATGGGACTATGATAGTCTTTTAAAAACCCCTCTAGTTTGGGGCTGTAGATTTGTATTTTGCCTCTCAGAGAGGTGACTTTTTTGAAGTAAAACAAGATAATATAAATAAGAACTGATTTCTGTGCCTCCTTTCTGATATTCAGACCGATACTTCAGGAATATCAATTTAGCAGCTCTGGAAAGAATGAATTGGAGAGGAGAAAGACTCTAGTCAAGAAGGTCAACTAAGAAGTCATTAAAATAATTGATGTTAGAGGTGACAAGGGAACTAAGGGGGGAAGGGAGTCTTGTGTGACTAGGGAATAGAGGTGAGAGCTCTTGAGAAGGTAGAAGTGACAAGCCTTGGCAATTGATTGCCTATGGGGAAGTGAGGGAGAGTGAAGGGTGGATGATGATTCATAGGTTTGTGAACCTGAGTGATGGAAAAATGGAAATATCCTTAATAGGGAATTTGGGGGTGGAGAAAAGGGAGAAAGATAATGAATTCTATTTTAGACAAACTAGGTTTGAGATGCCTAAGGGGCGGCTAGGTAGAGTCATAGTGCATAGAGTGCCACTCCTGGAGTCAGGATAAGTTATCTTTCTGAGCCCAAAACCAGCCTCAGAAACTTGCCAGCTGCGTCATGCTGGGGAATAAGTCACTTAACCGTTTTTGTCTAAGTTTCCTCATCTGTAAAATGAGCTGGAGAAGGAAATGGCCAACCATTCTAGTATGGATGGGATCCTAGTAGAGTTGCCCCCAGCCCCAATATTCTAACTTTATGGCAGACCCACTGTACCTACCTAACTCCCCCCACTCACCCCATGTCCTAACTTCTTCAGGTACCTATAACTGCTCTCTAGAACAACTCTTGGCTCCCACAGAAACAGCAGGCATGTTCGTGTGGTGGGAACCCAGCCACTGCCTTTACCTGGTTACCGCCCCCAGACCCCTTCCCACATACTTGAACAGGTGTGTTCTTGTATTCAGTCACAATAGCACCATCCATCTAGCCCAAGACACCACCCATCCTGACCAGATAGGACCACAAGAGCAAGCCCATTGGGTGGCTAGCATGTTTAACCGCCAAGCCACAGATGGGACCCCCCCCCATGACCTAATGCCTTACCAAGATCCTCCTGCCTTTGAATATGAATTAAAATCATACTCCTGTATCCTAAGTAACTGTCTGTGATATGATCGCATCTTCGCCCGATACAAACCCATCTGGCTCCCTGCTCTGGGAGGGGCGCCCTCCCACTCAGTGCCTGTCCTTGGACCACCCTGAAACCTCGGCCCTTGCCAGGAAGACCCCAAGGCGGGTCACGAAGAGCCAGGCAGGGCGGAACACCCACCAGCCACGCCCACCAGCCACACCCACCAGCCACGCCCACCAGCCACGCCCACCAGCTGTGGGCTTAAGGGAATGGGGGAGTAACTCCACGGAGCGACAACAAGGGCGGAAGTAAAGGAGGGACGAAGGACCCATCGGAGAGCTAAGGAAGGGACGGCCGGTACTAAGAGGCAGCGCCTGCCTGGGCTGGACGTCGGCCCGAACACAACCGGACAGCAGGGAGGGAGCGCCCCGCGCTCCGGGAGCTGGGGAAGACGGCCCAGGAGGCGGAATCGGGCGAGGGGGCGGGGAGCGCGGGGAGCGCGGGGAGCGCGGGGAGCGCGGGGAGCGCGCGGAGCCCCTGACTTTCCTCCTGCCGCCGGCAGGGGGAGACGTGCGGGGAAGCGAGCCGCGTCGACTTTTCTCGGTCTGCTCCCGGCGCCACGACAGACTGCGCACGCGCGGGCGTGCTGACGCCACGTTCTGCGCGCGTGCTGACGCCACGTCCTGCGCGCGTGCCGACGCCACTTCCGGCCAAGATGGTGCGCGTGGAACACGTTGTGGCGGACGCCGGGGCTTTCCTGCGGGACGCGGCGCTGCAGGCAGGAGGAGCTCGGGCCGGGAGCGGAGGGGAGGGAAGCGGGGGGCGGGGGGGGTCCTCCCGAACGCTGGGCCGGGGGGGGCTGGAAGGGGCGCAGAGCTCTTCCCCCTCCCCCCGCTGACCCTCCGACCCCCGCAGGACATCGGGAAGAGCATCTACACCATCCGGGAGGTGGTGACGGAGATCCGCGACAAGGCGACCCGGCGGCGCCTCGCCGTGCTGCCCTACGAGCTGCACTTCAAGCAGCCCTGCCCCGAGTACGTGAGGCTGGGTGAGTGCGGCCGCCCCCTGCCCCTTTGTCCGTCCCCTCCCCTCGGCTTGGCCGGAGCCCCCCGGGGTGCGCCCCCGGGGCTCAGGTGGGGGCGCCGCCCGGGAGGGGCCTCCGCTCCGCGGCCCCGGGTGAGCCCCGTGCCACCAGCTGCGGGTCAGAGGGTTCAGACCCAGTGACTGCATCAGCGCGTCGGCCGTGCCCCGAGCGCTTGCCCGTTTCTGTGGACGTCGCCGCCGGGTCCTGTGCACTCCCCCCCGCCCCCCCATCCCTCAGATGGATTGTCACAGCCCCGCCCCGAGCCTGGCCCTCCTTACCTTGCACTCTCCCTTCTCCATCCCTCTAGCACGCGGCTGCCAAGGTCGCCTTCCCAAAGCACTGGCTGGACCAGAAGCTTCCCTGTGGGACAGACTGGTGGCACTGTGCGTCGAGCACGGGCCTGGAGGCAGGCAGACCTGAGTTCAGATCTGCCTTAAAACTCGTCCTAGCCGGTGACCCTGCGCAGGTTACTTCACCTTGTTTGCCTCCTCTGTCTAAGGAGCTAGAGAAGGAAATGGCAAACCCCTCTAGTATCCCTGCCAAAAACCCCAGAGGGGATCAGGAAGGGTTAGACTGGGCTGAAAACGACAGAACCACCGCAGCATGGCTCCCTGTTGTTTTTAGTATCAGTACAAACTCTTCGGTTTGGAATAAGGATCCCGTAACAGCCTGACTTCCATCCTGCAGCTTTCCAGGCTCTTTGTGTAACTTTGTGCACACTCCTGGTCCAGCCTAACTGACGTCCTTGCTGCCCCTGCTACACGACCTTCCACCCTCATCTGTCCCTCTTGCCTGTCATGTCACTTTTACCTCTTAATCCATGGTGTCTTCCAGGGTTCAGCTTGAATGCTTCTGCCTCATGAGACCTTCCCCAATCCTGCCCAGCTGCTAGCGCCCATCCCCTCCCAAATTACTTGGTCTGTTTTGTCAGTGCACGTGTCTGCTCCTTTAACAGAATGAACGGCAGGTCCTTAGGGGCAAGGACAACTCCTGGATTTTCTCTTGGTATCCCTAGTATCTAAACTGCCCAGTACCTGGAATACAGTAGGTGCTGAATAAATGCTGCTGGATGGATAGAAAGAGAGAAGAATGTATCACACAAGTGACAGGACAAAGGAGAAATCAGACAAAGCGCTGAGAACATTTTTTGGAGGAGAGAATATCGACCTAGGGGATTGGGAAGGCTCCTGGAGGATGAGCCATCCAAGGGGTGGTCTGGAAGTAAAAGGAAAGGAGTCTGAAAGGGTGAGAAACAAGAAAGCATTACATCCCCGCCTTGGGAAACAACTTGTGCAAATGCCTGAGGTGTGAGGTGGTGTGTAGCATCCAGAAAAGCCAGAGTCTAGTGGGGCTGGGAGGTAGTGAGTAAAGTGGAGTAGTAATGTGAACTGAGGCTGGGAAAGCAGACTTCCAGCGCCCCCGTAGGAACTTGATACTTTATGCCGTTGGCAGCGCCTCCTTCTACCAACATAGAGCCATATTAGAGATTACTTGGTCAACCTGTTGCTTAGGATGGTGGTTTTGACACCTGAGAGAAGGAAACATTGGAGAAGAGACAGACAGGGCTGAGGAGATCAGCTAAGAGGCTAAGATGACATAGTCCAAGGAATCAGGGACGGTGGGAGTCAGGGAAAGGGAATCATTTCCAGATATGATACGGGAAGACTCAATGATACTTGTTCATTGATCAGTTTTGGGGGAGAGGACTGTCAGGAGAAGGGAACAAGATATTGAACCTGGTTAACTGGGACAGGTGGGAGGTGGGGTGGAAGACAGTAACTACAGTTCTGGACATGTTGAGTTTGGAGGTGCAAACAGGTTGTTCTTCAGTTAGCTGGTGAATTGGAACTGTTTCAGAAAAGGGGTTGGGGTTGTTAATCTCAAATTGGGAGTCATCTGCATAGGACTAGTATAAGAAAACCTATGGGGCTGGTGAGATCTCCAAGAGGTAGTGTTGGAGGGAAGGGTGGCCCTGGGTAGACATGGGGTACAGCTTTGATTAGGGAGTGAGAAATAGATGATAAACTAGTAGAAGAGATGGCATGATGGACAGTCCCGGAATAGAACCCGGAGACAGTTCTCCATGAAAACCAAGGGAAGAGGGAGGTGGAGTGGGAAGACATAGATAATACTGCTAAAAGTTAAAGGCGGGTCAGTGATAATAACAGCGTCACACCTTGTATATTACTTTTCAGCAGAGGGCTGATGACAGAAACCAAATTACTCGGAAAATAAGAAGTGAGTAGGTGGTAAAGAACTAGCAGTGAATGAAGTTAATTCTAGTAGGTTAACAAAGAAGGTAGAGATACAAGATTAGCTTGAGGGAGTGGAAGGGTAAAGTGAAGTGTATGTATTTAAAATTAATCAGTAAACGTTGATTAGGGGCCTCTGGCATGCCAGGCTCTGTGATAATTGCTGGGGATACCAAAGAGGCAAAAGAGCTCCCTCAGGGAGCTTACTGTGTAATAGGGAAGACCACATGCAAATATACGCAAAGTGAGCTATATACAGGATAAATAGAAAATAATTAACAGAGGGAAGGTACTAGAATCCAGAGGGTTTAGGGAGGACTTCCTGCAGAAAGTAGGATTGTAGTTGGGACTTGAGTCTGGAGTGAAGAAGGAGGAGCATTTCTGGGCATGGGAGGAAATGTCCTTAGCCAAGAAATGGAGGGTCTTATTTGTGAGATACCCAGGGGGCCAGGGTCACTGGATGGAAGGGTACATGTTGGGGGGAGTAAGGTATAAGAAGACTGGAAAGGTAAGAGAAGGCTAGTTTACAGGCAGTGGATGATGAAGGACTTGGTCCATTAGATTCGGAGAGATGGAAGATTGGGGATTGGTGGTAGAACAGTGATCCAAAGGAGCACTCATCAGAAAACGGGGTACAGAGAGAGGGGCTGGCCTCATCTTCTGCCGCCTCCTCTGAAGCACAGGAGAAACTTTGGAGGGAGCACAGGAAGACGTGTGTGGGCAGTTTGATTTCCTGAGGTAGTGGATGACTGTGCTGAGCAGCAAGAGAAGGTGGACTGGACTAATCTGGATGGAACAGCTGCTGCTAGACAGGCCTCTGTCGTAAGTATGGCGTGTTAGAGAATTAGAAAAGCAAAGCTTTGGAATGGACACTTAGGAATGAGCTGGAGAGTTGAGGCCATGGGATTGCCGGGTTGGGATTATCTAGCAACAGGTCAAGGGATAGACGGCAAACTTTCTGGCTCTTCTCACTCTGACATGCTGCTTTTTTGATCATGTTGCCATGCTGTCCTAAAGCTAAGATCCCTAGATAATGAGCTGTTCTCTTCAGACCACTTGTCATCTTCCTGGAAGAATGGAAAATTAAATTGTATTATTTAGCCACAACCTGTTCCTAGACCTAAAAACTGTTCTTTCTTTGACCTGATCTGATGATATTAATTCTCCATGTTGGTTGTAATTGAAACCAAAGAACTTTTAAGTAAAATTCAGAAATCTTGAAGTGGACAGAACTCCCAGCTGTAAGGGAACAAAAAGTTATTTTTTTGTGTGGATAGATTTCATTTTTGTATCACCAGTGAATCCAAATGTATCCAAACCCCTCTCCTCCCAGAGCCCCATTTCATACAACAAAGAATAAAGAGAAGAACAATTTCTCAAAATTAACCACATTGAAAAACATCTGATATTACTTCCAGTATTATTAGGTACTGTATTATGTATTATTTTCCCAAAGGTTTTAATTTTTCTTTAATAATATCTATTATTAGTTAATTCCTGTTGTAGTCACATGTTTTCCAATAACAGAGTGGTTACCTCTTGTTTGTAGTGACTGAATTTTCCAAGAAGACTGGTGATTACCCCAGCCTTTCAGCCACAGATATCCAAGTGTTGGCTTTGACTTACCAGTTGGAGGCAGAGCTTGTGGGGGTGGCTCACCTGAAGAAAGAGCCAGAAGCAAAGGTATAGGGTCTCTTATGGTCATGCTTGAAGCGAATGATGGGTCATTGTCTTTCTTTGGGGAAAGGCGAGGAAAACGGCTTTCTTAATTTAAATTTGAACACGTGATAGGCCTGTAATTCACTGCCCACAGGGACTGGTAAACCAAGATGATCATTTTGATCACTGTTTTGGTGAATTTGGGATCGTGTCTGCTTGAAATTCCTCCTTGAGAACTGTAGGGCGGTATTATCCCTTATTTCTAAGAGCTGTGCCCTACCAAGTATAATAAGTAAATCTTCATCTCACAGTCATCTGCCAAGAGGACTGTAAATTGCAGTTCTGGTTTTAAAGGTGCTTTGTGTGCAGTGGTGTGTGTGGGAGCAGAGGTGGGTGGTGGTGTATCCTCACGTTTTCTTGCTCAGAGCTGTTCCTGTTGTACTGCAGGTTAAAGTGAGTTCGTCAGTGCTACATCCAGAAAATCCTCTCCATATTCCTGGTTTTCACTTGCCTTCCAAGGTAATCTTTTGTGCTGGCTCCTGAGGGGCTATATAGGACATCACTCTGTGGGCAGTGTTCACTCTGTTTCTATGTTCTGCGGTGCAACAACCCTGCCTCATTCTCATTTGCCATTCTCAGTCATTTTCTTTGTCAAAATTTCAGCCCAAATTTCCAGAGGAAACGGTATGTCATGTGCCACCTGCTGCTGAGCCTGCTGAGAACCTAGAGTATAATTCCTTTCTGTTCTGGAGAAACCCTTTGCCCGATATTGAGGTCGATCTTCAGGAGCTGACGGTGAGGTTTCTCCCTTAATCTTTGCTGGCAGCAGAGTTACTTGGTAATTCCTCACTCAATTCTCCTATATGTTGAATTTTTATGAGTTCTTAATTTTCTAGGCTGGAGAAGAACAGAATGGAGGAGGAGAAAAGAGTGAAGGTAGTGCTGAGGAGGATGAAGATGGGGATGATGAAGAAGAAGATGGAGGATGGATAACACCCAACAATATTAAACAAGTCCAGCAAGAGCTGGGGCAGTGTGATAGTCCTGCTAATGTCCAGGTTGGCTGTGTAACCACAGACTTTGCTATGCAGGTAAGGTAATAAATAGCATTCTCTGAGCTACGCTTTTGGGAGGTTTACTGCTCTAGACTATGCCTCGCTTTGACTTTATCAAAGAACATTTCATTCACTTTTTGTCTTTGGGACTTGAATGCTTTGGCAGTTGTCTCATGAGTTAGCAAAATCTTAGCATACGTAAGTCATATTCTTTCATAATCAAATACACTGTTTTTGTGGTAAAACACACTTTCTTCAAAATCTGACTAAACCCTGAAATATGAACGAGGAATCAAAGCTTTAAGCTGGTCCATACAACAATTTAACTAAGTGATACCATTATATAGACACGAGATCTTGGAAAACTGGGGATTCCATTGATAGGGACGGTCATAGCCCTCACACACAAAAGCATTTGAAAGTATGGATATATTCTGTGCCCTTTTCTTCAGTCTCATGGATTTGGTAAGGTATATTAAACCCACTTTTCTTTAGGAAAGCCTTGCTCAAATGATAACGGGGGTGGGAGGCATGTCCCCCTATTTTTGGTGTTTTGACTCATTGGGGTGTTGTGAGGTTCAACTCAGTTTGAACTTTCTGTTTGCAGAATGTTCTGCTCCAGATGGGACTCCATGTGCTGGCAGTGAATGGGATGCTCATCCGAGAGGCCAGAAGCTACATACTGCGTTGTCATGGCTGCTTCAAGTACGTGGAGCTAATTGAATTTCAGATGAGAAGATGCTTGGTTTTTCTTATACCTGTTGTGTCAGAACCCTCAGTGCTTGAAGAGAGTTGATGTGAGTCTGATACTGCTAAGTTAGTGTAGTGTTTGTGGCAACGTTGTGGAGGAAGTGGAGCTCACTGCCTGCACAGTAACAGTCTCTAGGTCTGAGGAGAATACTGCCACAAGACTTGGGCAAACAAAAGTACAAGATTATGTATAAATACTTTGTCCTTCGGTTCAATTGAACAAACACAGACAAAGCCACATGTACAGACACATCATGCTGAATTCTGCAAATGTTCGCTTTGCATGCCAGAGGATGTGGGATTAGTCAAGGAGTAGGAAGACAAACAACGGGTTGTGCAGCCAAGCTAGCGCCAAGGCAGTCCTCCCATCTGGGACACACAGGGTAACAAGCGCACAGCTAGGGAAAGGAAGCACTTTAGCATGGGGAGCTGCAGCCATTCTTCCCATTTGTTTTGTAGACGGTGGTAGAAGATAATGTAAGGAAGCTTTTAGGCCACTGCCCTCATTTGCAGAGGAAGAAATTTAAACTAGCTTAAAATCTCAGATAAAGGTGACACGTACTTTTTAAAGTAGTAGCCAGGTAGCGCTCCACCAGTGGGTCATCCAGGCCCCTCTCATGGTTAGCCTTTGAAAGACACCAGCAGGGACTCCCAGGGTGCATATGGAAAGCAGTGGCCCTTTCCTCCACCATGTAGTACATCTGTTAGTGGAAAGCAGTGTTTGCTCTCCGTCATAAACAGTTTTCTTTCTCCTAAGACACCTACTCTTTTTATTTCCTGCTGTAGTGTGGATGGACAGTAGCTAGAATTATCTTTTCTCTAAACCTTTTTATATTGCTAATAAGTTTAGTTCCCAGAATTTGTGCTCATTCCCCTGAGAGCTTGTGCATGATCTCCATTCTTAGGAAATCAGCTCTGAACGTAAGAAATAAGTACTTACACAAGTGAGTAACCCTCTTAACTCTGCATGAGAGGTGCGAGGAGCATCTTGGCCTGCATTATGTGTATATGGCTCACTTTACTTAGTGCTGGGGATGGGTGACGGGTTAGGTTGGAGACTATATCTACTTTCAAGGTGTTTATCTTCCAGATGAGGGGTAAGACAATAATACGGGCAGGTATGATCTTACCTGGTAGTTACATTGGAGAATTCTAAAACTGAATATTTTTATAAGGGCACAGAAAATCAGAGTTGATTTGGGGGATCAGAGGAGGCTTCCTGGAGGAGGGGACATTTGAAATGAGCTCAGAAGGAACTTGGAGTCGGGATCAGTTATGGAATTCAAAGCTCCCTTACTTTACAGATAAAGGAAACAGTCCCAGAGCAGCAGAAACAGGTGTTAGTGGCAGAGCTGGAGCCACAATGGAGGCCTTCTGACCCAGTCCAGCATTCTTTTCAGCCATGCCATGCTGGCTGCATTTTATTTAAATTCTGCATATTGTAGGGATTATGTGATCTCTCATCTGGATTCTCTATTATTTCCTGTTAGTTTCCAGGCCAAATCAAAAGCTTTTCAAGCACAGTGATTGTATTCTGTGCTTTTATATTCTCACAATCCCAGGCACAGAATAAGTAAAGAAATAACCAGGAAATTTCTTTGCAAAGTGTTTTGTTGTTCAGTCATGTCCAACTCTTTGTGACTCTATTTGGAGTTTTCCATTTCTATCTTCAGCTCATTTTTCAGATGAAGAAACTGAGATAAACAAGGTTAGTGACTTGCCCAGGGTCACACAGCTAATGAGTGTCTGAGACTTGGCTCAGAAACAGACTGGTGCTCTGGGCACTATGGCACCCCTTGGCTGCCAAAAACTGTTTCATTCCATAGAAATGTCTCCTAAACTGACATTTAGGGGTTTGGGCTGTAAGTATTTGTCTCTTGAAGAAATGCCATGATATTGTAATAATTGGTTTCTCTCCATTTCACAGTTTTTATGGAATCTTTATGCCCATCTCCCAGAAAAATGTAGAGGGTCTTAGGCCTTTGATGTAGGGGCTGTTTAAAGAACCTTTAGAAGTTATAGACAGATGTGTCTGTCACCATTTAGCTCTTTTGCCAGAAGCTTTTCCACACTGGGTGTGTTTGCTGCCCACAGCTCAAGTATTTCCTTCTGTGTCCTCTAGGACCACCTCTGACATGACCAGGGTCTTCTGTGCACATTGTGGAAATAGAACACTGAAAAAAGTGGCCGTGACAGTCAATGACGATGGCAGCCTTCACTTGCACTTCTCCCGGAACCCCAAGGTGCTGAATGCACGTGGCCTCAGGGTAGGTGCTCAGCTCATTACCTGCTTCATCAGAGCAGAGTTGGTAGGAAGATTTGGGGAGTGGATGTTCTTAGAGGCACCAGGACTTCACTGGTTAGCATCACTGGGATTTAAATTAACAGGCAGAAAGGTGTCAGTCACCCAGGAACTGTTATTTGGTTAGACTCGTTTTGTGGTTGCAGGCTGCGTGAGGCCTGCAGGGTACAGGGGCCACTTAGGAGAACACAGCAGGAAGTCTGTTCCTGGGCTGTGATGCAGAGAGAGAGAAACCACACACTGACCAAAGGGAGGGGATGGAGTAAGTGAGTCGGGCCTCCATAGACAGTATCTTTAGATTCTCTGTACATTTTTCCAGGATAAGTACAGTAGTCATATGTATTAGAGGAAGGGACTCTGAACTGGCCTCTTTTTTCTCCTTTATCTCTGACAACTAAAACTGTCCCCAAATAACAAGGAAGTACCTGACAGACAGCAGGAATGTGTGGCACATAGCCGGTTCTCCTCAAGTTCTGCCTTCCCTCTAGTCTCACAGGCTTTCTCCTCTCCTGTGTAGTATTCCCTGCCTGCTCCCAAAGGAGGGAAGCATGCTAACAACCCCCACCTGACAGAGGACCAGCGGTTCCCACAGCAGCGACTGTCCCAGAAGGCCAGACAGAAGACCAATGTGTTCGATCCTGATTACATAGCGGGGGTGTCCCCCTTCGTAGAGAATGACATCTATAGCCGGGCGGCCACACTCCAGATCAGAGACAGTGCGCTGGGGGCTGGACGGAGGCGGCTGAACCCCAATGCTTCAACAAAGAAATTTGTGAAAAAGAGGTGAAGGAAGTATGGGCAGCAGCACTGATGAGGCTGAACAGCTGCCTCCAGCAGGAATGGGCCAGGAGCTTATGTTGGAATCTAGCCTTAAGGACAGTTCCGTCGTGAAACTAAATATGGGCTTTATCTCCAGTGAATTCTGGGCTGCCCTGACCATTTCAAAAGGAATTTGTAAATAAAGGAAAGCACCTGCAGCACCTCTCTATTCTCATGTACGTTTACAGGGGGATTGCCCGTCTCCTGGTATTTTTCTAATAAATATGCTGTTGATATGCCTTTTATTTTCATTAAACACCTCTTTTATTCCTTGGCATCCATGGCAGCCAAAGGTGACATCTGTGTTCCAGCCAACTCTAGTTTGAAGAAATGGTAAAGAGTACTTTAGAGGCATTTGAGTGTTTTAGTGCCACAGAGAGTTAAACTGCCATGGGTATCACTGTGTAAGATGAGTATACTCTAGTGCCTTTTATGGGTTATATTTGAATCCATTGAGAGATTTCTCTGCCTGCTTTAATGATGACAGGCCATCTCCTTCACATCAGGGGCCCTTACATTTTGACAGGTGTTTTTCATATTAAGAGGCAGTATGGGGTGGGCTGCGCTCAGGTTCGGCTTCTGATGTATTTTGTGATCATGGGCATAGGTCACTGCTCAGTGCACCGTTGGTGATTAAGACTTAGGTTACAGATTGCTGCCTCAGTGGAGCAAGCTTGACTGCAAGGTATTTACTAATAAAGTCACAAGGTTGAGCCAAACAGTGGAATTAGAGTAAAAAGAAGTTTGTTGTAAACGATTCAGGCCGTTTCATGTTTAACTTTTTATACAGTGAGTGAAGATATATGACACTTAGGATCTTTTTTGTACCTAATTATCTAAAAAAAGAAGTCACATTCCTCCTGAACACCATGAAGTTCTCATGCTGTTTATAGGATCATAGGATCTAGAGTTGGGAGAAAAAACCTTAGTGGTCATCTGGCCCAGAACACCCTCACCTTTTCAGATGATGCTCATACTTCAAACCCAGGTCCAGCTGCAGATCCAGAACATTCCATTCTACCGTGGTTGTGGTAGTGTGAAAAGTAGTCAACTCTTAGAAGAGATCTGTGGTCAGCTGTAGCACTCTTTCAGAACTGATGTGAAACATTTTTCTCTTACTGTGCCATATAGTGCAACAAAGCGAGGTGGTGGTCAACAGGCATTGGTCACTTCCGTAGGAATCTTTTACAAGTAGCTCATTGGCTGAGGAAGTTAGGGGTACTTTAGTTTGATTTGGGGGATCTGTACCTTTTCTCTGCTTGGGATCATAGTTTACAGCACTCAGGATGTTCTAGGCATACATATTAAATTAATGGGGACTTCATCAGTTCCAAGAAAGAAGTTTCCACATGCTGAATACTCCAGATAACAAAGATTAAAGTAACATGGCCCCTCCTTTCCAGGAGCTCAGAGTCCACCACAGGACATAGAACACGTCCATAGATTCAAGATGATACAAAGATTAATGAAATGGGGGAAAAGGAGATGTTCAAAGTACTCCGAGGAAACTTGGTGGAGTGACTACGCTTTAGGCTGTGGGGATCAGGAGAGACTTCAGGGTATCTGCAGCAGGCGGGGATAGAAAGGAAATGTCCAGAACCAGAGGTGGGAGGTGATCTGACTAATTCAGGTGACAACTTGAGTGTGAAATCATTGTGTTTGAAATGCCCAGCATGTGGAAAAGTAACCAGCTTGTGGACAGCCTTAACTCTCAGTTTGAGGAGTTTACATGTTATCCTTGTTATCCTAGGGGCAGTAGGGAGTCACTGAGTATAGGAGTCAGGCCTTAGTAAGATGATTTTCATTTCTGTGTAAATGATGGGTTGGAAAGGTGGGGGTGGGGGAGGGCTGTTAGCACTGTGACTGGAGAAACATGGAAAGATGAATTTGGCAGCTGATTGGATGCTTAAGGTTTCGAGCTGAGTGTTGAAGATAATGATGTCACCAACAAGTACTAAATTTGAGGGAATTTAGGCATAGGCAAGTTTTAGACTTGAGTGGGACACCCATGTAGAGATAGTTTATCATCCAATTAGTGATGTAAACCTGGACACTCAATAGAATGGGAGTCATTAGCATGTAGTTGATCATTAAACCCATGAGAATTGATGACTTCACCAGATTTGAAAAGAACTACCTTCAAGCTCAGGGGCGTTTATAAGTTGACTTTATATGGGATTAACCAAAGGCTCAGGATCAATGTTTTAGGTAAGAAGAGACCCATAAAAAATAAAGCATCTTATATGTGCTGGGCCCTGTGCTAAGTGCTGAGGATATAATTACCAAGCCAGCAAGTCAGTTCTGTCCTCGAGGATCTTCCATTCTAATGGGAGAAAACACCATGTAAAGGGGAATTCAAAACAATGTTGAGGAAGGAGGTAGAAGATAATGTAAAAAGTTGGTTTGTCAAAGGTAGGAAGCTAGGGATGGTGTCCATATTTTCCAGTGGGGTGGAGATGATTGCACAGGAAGAACTTTGTGAAGAAACGTGTAGGAACTCTGACTACAGTGTCATGGAGAGAGGAAGGTATCCAGAATTGAGATTGACAACTGTGTCCTTGGCAGAGAGAGGCCAAGAAGGATGAAAAGACCGTTGAATTTAGCAATAAAGAAATAACTGGTAACCTTGGAGGTGTAAGAGATGAACTGAACTTATTTCCACAGAAAATATGCAATATCTGTAATACCAGTGGTGATCATATAATACAATTTTTGAATCCCCCATAAGGGTCAGAACCTGAACTGATCAACAGTTAGAAGAGCCTGCACCTAACAGCTTCTTTGTTCTTTGCTCCCTGAGTAAACTCAGAGAATACCTTCCTATGTCAGTAAGGCCAGATGGGGCTGACTTAAGATAACCTTTAAGGACACTTAACCCAAAGCACTATCTTGAATAATGTGACTTTTTCCATATCTTAATACTTGGTGGACATATACCATGTCACAGCATGTTAATTGTAAAGAAAACATAGATATCCTGGGTCGTAATTTAAATTGATGCTTTGTCAACTCTCTTACCATATTTACCTCCTATTCAAATAAGATATCATTTAGCCTGTTTGCCTCTTTTACAAGATCTTTAGGTCAACTCCAGAAAGATTGTATATCAATTAAGGGAATTCCGTTAAGAGAATTTATCAGGTCATTCTATAAAGAAAATGAGGAATGTGGCAGTAGTGTAGACCCACATGGGGTGAGGGTTAGTGAACCCTGGAATGCTGGTGGGAGGCAGGCTGGGAATTTGAATTGAAAGTAGGGCATATAAACCTTACATTTGTCTGAAGCAAGTGTATTTCATTAGAAATTACCCATTCATTCATTCAGGAATGAATGTAAAAATTAATAAAACCTTCCTGACTTCACAACAGATGTTGTCCTTTTAAATGTGAGTTATCTTTCTAACAGAGGGAATGGTTTCAGTCAAGTGAGTTCAAAAGCCAGATTGCAGGGTGTTGAGAATTATGAGGGATAGGAGAAAGGCGGGGCATTGGAGTAGGGTCAGCTCTTTCTAGGAGTTTGGCCATGGGAAAAATACAAGACTATATACATAGCTGGAGGGCATGGTGAAATCAAGGGACTGGTTTTCTAAGGATAAGGTGGGGGGCCATTTCATTTGTAGGCAGGAGGGAAGGAACCAGTGGATAAGAAGAGGTTGAAAATTAGGAAAAGAGGGCGTCATTAAAGGACCGAGCTACCAGAAGAAATGGGGGGCAGAGGGGGTAGGAGGGAAGAGGTGTTACTCAGTGAATGACCTCAGTTTTTCATTTTTAAGTAAAATAGGAGCTTCTGCCAGGAGACAGGGCAAAGTAATCACATCAGTGACTTGAGAAGTTTTGGAACAGCTGCTGTGGGGCATGTTAAAAGAAATGATCAGGACTGAGGCCAGTAGATTCTGGGTGATGTGTCTGTAGCGGATTCACCCAGTCAACAGCGGTTTGTGACTTTCTCCAAGGGCCTTCACCAGTATATCTATGACCAGAAATACCCATGGGCCATCAGGAGCAGGTTAGAGCGATAGCTTCCATCCCCTTAATCAAGTCAGACTTTAAAAATGACCATTTACTGCCACAAAATGACAACAGAAACAAGCTTTTTTTGCTAAAACAACATTGAAAAGGAAGGCTCCTAGGATAATAATTATAGAGCTGGAGAGAGCCTTTAAAGGCCATCAAACCCAAGCCCTTTTACAGTTGAAGAAACTGAGGTACAGAGACAAATCATACCAGTAGTAAGGGTCTGATTCCATCCTGGATATTCCTGACTGCAATGTCAGTAGTCTCTCTGCTTTACCACCCACCATTCTCCTTCCCTCTCACACAATGTCCTTGCCAGCATTTTCTTCATTGTGCCATGGGGCTTAGTCTTCATTTACCAGATTCCAGTCCATCTGCTTTGCCATCCCACTGCCCTTGCCTGCTTCTTACCTGAAAGTTAGACTTTGAGGAGTTTCTCTTGGTGTTTGGTTCCAATAGCCCAGGTCCACTTAGAATTCTTCACCTCTGACCTATGCTTTCCTTATTTTTCCTTTTCTGGGGCTGTAGGCCTGCTTCTTGTTTCCCAGGTCTGAGAGTGGTAGAGAATGAAGGGAAAAATGTAGAAGAGGACAGATGTGTTCAGATAGACATTTTACGGGAAGGAATTTAAAAGACAAATGTTGGCCACCAGATGGAGACAGGTTGCATTGGCAGACAAGAGAAGGAGGGAACGTAGAACAATGACTGCTTGGTAAGAAGGATGAAAGGAGAATTAAGGAAGGAAAATGGTGGAACCTAGGTGTGTTCATCCTTCATAGCCGAAGAAGACCATGCCATCAGAGAAATAATGACATGACTTGTACTTGACTTTGCTTTGAGTGAGGGAGGTCTGTGCAGGTCACCAGCCTCACTTCTCCTCCAGAGTCATCTGAATCTAGTGACCCAGATATTCATCAGGATGACTGGAGATGACCCGGGATGAGGCAGGTGGGGTTAAGTGACTTGCCCAAGGTCACACAGCTAGTGAGTGTCAAGTGTCTGAGATGAGATTTGAACTCAGATCCTCCTGACTCCTGCACTGGTGCTCTATCCACTGCACCACCTAGCTGTCCCAAGGGAAGGAAATATGCATTTATTAAGCACCTACTCTGTGGTAGGCACTGCACTAAGTGCTTTACAGATATTAACTCACTTATCTTACAATAATAGGTAAATACATAATATAAATATAAATAAAAAAGTAAATGCTATTGTTACCCCCATTCTATAATTGAGGAAACTGAGACAGATAGGTTAAGTGACTTGACCAGTGTCTGAGGCTATATTTAAATTCAGGTCTTCTGCCTCCAGGCCCAGCACTTAATCCATTGCACCTCTAAAGCAAGTATTAATTATGTAATAAGATGAGTATATGTCCACAAGAGCTATAGAATTTAGAACTGGGCAGGACCTGAGAGGTCATCCAATGTATCCCCTATCTTACAGATGAGTAAACCTAGAGAGATTAAGTATAATCGAAGCTGGAACTTGAACCCTGGTCCTCTTAGACCAGATCCATGCTCTTTCCTGCATACTATCCCCCTCCCCCTTCCAAAGTTGGCTTTGAAGGAAAAGGAGCCTCTCAACAAGTTAGTGATATGGCAAAGAGTGGACACTAGGTTTGGGAACAGTCTGCATAAATACACAGAGACAGTAAAGGACTCATTTCTAAGATCTGCAAGGAGTTGATTGAAATTTAAAAAATCAAAACAAAAGCCATTCCCCAATAGATAAATGCTGAACAGATGTGAATAGACAGTTTTTAAAGGAAGACATCCAAATTGTGAACAGATAATCTGAAAAATTGTCCTAAATGACTTATAATTAGAGAAATGAAAATGAATGCAACTCTGAGGATTTCCACTGCATATCCACCAAATTAGCAAAGATGCTGAAAAAGGCAAAGGACAAGCATTGGAGGGAGGGGTCAAGAGGAAAACATGTATGCTCATGTGATGTTGGTGGAGCTCTAACTTGATACAACCATTCTGCAAAGTTATTTGGAACTCCCCCCGGCCCCAGAATCACCATACTGTTCATACTCTTTAACCAGCTGTTACTTCAACTGGGCCTGTCACCCCTCAAGAGATCCAAAAAAGAGGAAAGGGATGCATATGTACAAAGACATTTATAGCAGCTCTTTTTGTGATATCAAAGAACTGAAACCTAAGGAAGTTCCCCTCAGTGTTGGAATGGCTAAGGAAATTATGATATATGGACGTGACGCAAGAAACAAGCGTTTCAGAGAAACCTGTAAGGATAGGTATGAACTGATGCTGGGTGAAGTGAGCACAGTCAGAACTGGCAGTAACAATGCTCTAAAAACAAACACCTTTGGAGACTTAAGCCCTCAGATGAATGGAATGACCCACCACGATTCCAGAGCCTGTGATAATTTATGCTGCACACCTACCTCCCAAAAGGGAGGTGATGGGCTCAATGTGCAGATATCAATTTTGGGGCGTGGCTACTTAGGGCATATTTGTTAGAAGGATTTGTTTTTCTTTTTAAATTAGAGAGTGGGGTGGGAGGGAAAAAATGCTTGTTAGTTGAAAAAGAAAAACAATGGATACGCTACAGGATTTCGTTAGGGGTCAGCTAGTCATTCATTGTTGGCTAGAGCAGATTATATGAAATAAAGTCAGAAAGGTAGATAGGAGGCAAATTGTGGAGAGCTTTAAATTCCATCCTGAAGAGTTGGAACTTTTTTTCCTAGGGGCAACAGGCCAAATTCTTTTTACCCAAGTGCCAATATAATAAAAAGTTTAGCCAAAGATATCCTCATAATCCTAGCAAAACCAAATGCAGTCCCATTGGAAAATGCCATGGTGTCCACCACCATGAGGGCATTTGCTCTCTCAGCCATCTTGGCAGTGAAAAGAGGAATGAGGGGGTTGGGAGGAGATTTAAAGTAGATTATATTATTTTCTTCCCAAATGCAGAGATCTGCCCCTTCCAGGGAAACTTGGCTAGTATCCACAGGATATCAGGGGACTACAAACTTCTGATTTCCCCAGATACACCAGACAGGTCTGTCATCTATGTCTCAGAGGAAAGCAAAGGGACTTTGGGGACTCCTTGTGCGAGAAAGCTGTTGTATGCATGGACACAAAGCATTACTTGGTGCCTAATGAGGCTGTTTATATTCTCTGATCTGGAGGATGGGGGAGGGGAGCCAGAGGGGACATGCATAGAGGGACTCAGGAGAATTCCTCCACCCCCTGCTTTTTTATTTCTGGCTATGGATAACAAGTGCCATCAACAATGTCTTCATAAGACTAAATGGTCTTGAGTGATACCCTGGGGAAGAAGGCCTCAAAGGCTTCCTCCATATTCAGTAATCACACTACCCCAAGAATATTCCAGCCAGGACATGTTATGTACACAAGCCTCTGCTGCACCCCAGTGAAACAGGACACAGAGGGGTGAAAATAACAATAATGTCTAACATTTACATCTCATATTACTCTTTATAGAGTGAGCACTTCATATACATTATCTTCTTGACTCCTTGTTCTACAGGTATTTGCAAAATCACAGAATTTTGGAGCTGGAAAGGACCACCTAGTTTAATTGATAACATAAGAATCTTCATGGCAACACTTCTGACAGATGATCAGTCAGCCTTCCCTGGAAGCCCCCTGATGAGAGGGATCCACAATCTCCCAGGGCAATCCATTCTACTTTTGGACACCTCTAATTACTAGGAAGGTATTCCTTTCTCTCTCTCTCTCTGTATGCATGCATGCATGTATATATGTAAATATAATATACACATACACACGTTATATGTATATGTCTATATATTTATGTGTACATAGACATGTATGTTTTATATGATATTGTATATTTATATACATGTATATGTGTATATGTATATACATGCATATCTATGTGTATATGTACACATTTGTATTTATATGAATAACCTAGATAACATCACTTGCCTTCTCAATGAGGACAGAGGGGAAGGAAGGAACTCAACATTTTTAAAAAACAAGTGTTAATTGTTTGTGGATGTAATTGGGGAAAAATTAAATAAATGAAATAAAAATATATGTATTTATTTTTTTGTTCAAAAGTTAATAGACACCAAATAAAATGAGCCTTTCCTTATAGTAGTAGATGTAAAACTGAAAATTAATGTAAAATAAGTTCTACCTCTAGAAGTTTTTCATTTTGTGGGCTGCCATGAAAACCCATGAAAGCATTGCATAAGACAAAGAAGGATGAATGAATGGTTCTCATCTGTGTCACTGAAGGGAATATGCACACAGATGAGATCAGAGCTCTGTGGCAGTATGGGACAGACCACCAGCTCTGGGTCAAAAGGCTTGGATATAAATCCCATATCTGATGCTCCTTATACGTATAATGGACAAGTCAGTGACCTCTCTGTATCTCAGTTCTCTCCTCTGTAAAATAAAGGGGTTGGCTAGGGTGACCTCTTCTCCAGCCTCTTTCAGTTCTGGATCTGTGAGTCTTTGAGGAGTCCTTATGTCAAGCTTAAGTTTGTCCCTTTGCAGCTTCTATCCATGTTCCAAAGTCTGCATCCTAGGGCCAACTCAAATTGGCCTAATTTCTCTTCCATAAGGTGACCTTTCTTTAAAAAAAATAACTGGGGGGGATGGAGCCAAGATGGCGGAGTAGAAAGACTCAAATATGCTAGCTCCAAACCCACAGCCCATAATTACCTATAAAAAGAACTCCCAACAAATTGTGGAACAGTAGAAGCCACTCAGCAACGGGGTGAAGGAGATTTCCATTCCAGAGAGCCCTGTAAAACCGATCCCAAAGGTCCGTCGCAAACTGGACGGGAGTGGAGCCCAGCCATGCCCTGGCTGTGCGGCACTGAGAGGAACAGATCCAAGCAGGCTTCAGGGATGGAATCTCCAGCGGCCGTGAAGGTCCCTCCACCCACAGACACACAGGTCAGTGAGAGAGACATCTGGACAGGCTGAGAGGGGACCAGGGTGTCTCCATGACTTGGGCTACCTTGGAAGGCTGCAGCAGAGGCAGCAGGTGGCCAGAGGCTCCCAGAGCAGGCAGGAGCTGGGGTCCATTACGGAAGGTCTCTGCATAAACCCCCTGAGGGAACTGAGCCTGGGAGGTGGCCCTGCCCCCACCTGAGCACCAGAACTTAAGCTCCCATTGAATAGCAGCCAGGTGTGCTGCCAAAAGCCCTGAGGCTGGAGAGCAACATTTGAATCTCAGACCCCAAGCACTAGCTGGGCGGATCTAGGCAGGAGTGGAGAGGAATCTCAGAAGTCAAGTAACTGGCTGGGAAATTGCCCAGAAAAGGGAAAAAAAAATAAGACCATAGAAGGTTA
>CM053769.1:126649470-126665459 GCA_028658325.1 Potorous gilbertii
AGGGAAATATAGTTAGTCTTACACAACATGACTATTATGGAAGTCATTTGCAAAATTACACAGATATGGCCTATATTGAATTGCCTGCCTTCCCAAAGGGAATGGGTGGGGAGGGAGGGATGGGGAGAAGTTGGAACTTAAAGTTTTAGGACCAGCTGTTGAGTATTGTTCTTGCTACTAGGAAATAAGAAATACAGGTAATGGGGAACAGAAAGTTATCTGGCCCTACAGGACAAAAGAGAAGATGGGGACAAGAGAAGGGAGGGATGATAGAAGAGAGGGCAGATTGGTGATAGGGGTAATTAGAATGTTCAGTGTACTGGGGTGTGGGAGGGGACAAATGGGGAGAAAATTTTGGAACTCAAAATCTTGTGAAAATGAATGTAAAAAAAGTTAAATAAATAAATTTATATTTAAAAAAAATAAAAATAAATAAATTTAGTGTAGTCAAAATTGTCAGTTTTATTGTTTCTTATGGAAAGTTGGAGAATGAAGCAAAGAACTCTTTCCAAAGCCTCCATTTAAAGAGAGATTCCAGGACAGCCATCTGTTCCTTCCCTACTGTGTGCATGCCTTTGGAATGGACTCCATCCTTCTCAGATACGTTCCCTTCCTCTTTCCCCTTTTCAGCTTCTTTTTTGTGTTGACTTCCTCATTACATTGTAAGTTCCTTGAAGAAAGGGACTGTGAACTATCTTTTTCCTATTTGTATCCCTTAGGATAGCACCAGGCACATAGCGTCAAATATCTATACCTTGACTGATCTCTTTTATCGCCTGTTTGATTAAGAGTTCTATCCCTAGCCACAAGCCTGAAAGATGCTGGATCTTGTTTTCTCCTTTATTTGTTTAGGAAGAGGAACCATTTGGACTTTACTGTGGCAAACTTCTCATTTTACAAATGAAGAAACTGAGTCGTATGAATGATTAGGGCACTTGCCCAAGGTCACAGAGGGAGTAAGTGGAAGAATCAGTATTTGAATTAGTCTTCAGTTTCCAAATCCAGCCTTCTTTCCACAGCACCATGTGACCTCTAAAACCTTCATTACAGCATAAAGCAGTTTGTAAGGCTACTAGTTAAATATTCCACTTAAATGAGATAAATATTTGTAAAGTGATTAGCCCAGGATCTGGCAAATAATAAGTGTTAAACAAATGCCCTTCCCTTCCTTTTTTTCCTCCCCTCTGTACCATCTAAATGCTTGCCTTTTCCAAGACCTCCTAATTCCAGTGCCTTCCCTCTGTTGATTATTTCCAACTCATCCTGTCTATAGATCATTTGTGCATAGTTGTTAGCATATTGTCTCCCTCATTAGACTGTAAGTTCCTTGACAAAGCAGGGATTGACTTTTACCTATTTTTGTATCCCCAGTGCTTGGCACAGCACCTGGCACAAGGTAGGCATTTGATAAATATTTATTGATGAAGTGACTGACTATATATGTCTGTTAATAAAGCCATTAGCCTTGAGTCAAGCCCCTTATCAATGGACATCCTCTCCAAGAGTATTGGGGTAGCTGCTGGGGACTCCTTCCCTGCCCCCTTGAACTCTTATCTCCAAATCTAGATATTCTCTCCCTGCCCCCCCGCAAGCCCCAATATATTTGATCACCTACTCCAGGAAAGAAACACAAAGTGGAAAGGAAAGTCAAGGGCCCAGGATCAAGATCCCTAGTTAAAGTCTAGTCTCAGGGGGTGGGGGGAATTTGGAGGTGGGTGAAAAATCTGCTGCCCATTCTCCTATGTCCCAGCATGGGGAGTCTAGAGATGGAGACCACAATTGACCATACTGGAGAGTTCAGACAAAGAACTGAACAGGGGTTGCCTCTTCTTTTAACGGGCACTAGGCTCAACTCCACCCTCCTCCCCACACCAACTGACAAGATTAGTACCAAGGGACCACTCAGGATCTGCCAAGTCATATCCCAAATGCCATGTCCTCCCAGCACTGGGCTGAACCATGGCCAAAAACAAGGGCCTAAAGTTCCCACATGGTTTAGAACCAGGAAGGGCAACTCTGGATATGTTCTAGGAATGCTTCTTCCCCTGTAGTATTTACAAAATAAACAAAATTTGCTTAATACTCAAACACACTAACTTCAGAGCATGACTGATCTTGAATAATGCCACAAAAATGATTGAGGGGAGACAGTACATATGCCAGTCTTCTGCCTGTGCCAAAATAAATATTCAGAGTGCCCTGATTCCTTGTTGTAAGAGAGACTGGACCCAGGGAGTGAAAAGTTGGAGCACCACTCCTTTGGGCAGGAACATTCCTCCAGTCTCCCGCATCCCCAAGGCAAAGACCAAATGGAATGAAGAAATACAAGGGCATTATTTCTCTTTTCATTTTGGCCCAAGTCCTCCAGATTCTGATGGAAAGTTCTGACCAAAGATGTACTTGTTCACTAAACACAAATGCTCAGAAATTGGAAGAGGAAGGGAGGCAGAATTCTTAAAAAGCAAATTCTTGAAGAGTTTAGATTTGTTACGTTCAGATTTCACAAAGATAAGGTATACTCAAGGGTGGCTAGCTGGTCTGGTGTCAGGAATGTTGGGTCCGGGGTTAGGAGGACCTGAACTCAAATTTGGCCTCAGACACTTCCTAGCTATGTGACCCTGGGCAGTACACTTAACTGTTTTCTCAGTTTCTTTATCTGTAAAATGAACTGGAGAAGTAAATGGCAAACCATTCCAGTATCTTTGCCAAAATGACATCATGAAGAATCAAGCACAACTGAATGATGACAAGGGTATTCTTCCTTCATTGTTTGGTCTATGGAAAACCAACAAGGAAATCTATTAATTTAGGTCCAGTTTAAACTTTTGTTATCAACTCTTAATCATGTGTGAATTGTCTCCTTTAATAAATCAAATATGTACTGAGCCCCACAAGGCACTATGCTAGCCTCCTAAAGTATATAGAAGAAAAAAGACACAGATGAATGAGGAATTCAATACAGTTGGACTCCAGTGACCAATATGGTTCTGACCCTCTGGGAGGTTATGATCTAATAGGGTAGTCAGGACATCAAAGGAACGCTACAACATAGCAAATGGTTGGTACAAACGAGAAACGGACAATGAATCCTACAGGAGTTCAGAGGGAGGAAATAGCGCCATGGGCTGTGGTAGACAAGAAAAATTTCACAACTTTAAACTGGGCTTTGAAAGATGTGGAGGATTCTATTTATTTATTATTATATTATATATTCTATTTATAGAAGTGGGGCTGGTTTTAGCCAGCCAAGTAATGCACTTGTGCCTGCCAAAGAATTCTAATTTCACATTGATAGAAACATGTCAGGTTTATGAGAGACAGTACGGATGATGGCAGGCATATTGGACTTGGGAGTCAGAAGAGAAGAGTGTGGCTATCAAGTTGACTATCCAGAGGATAGGACCCATGGAAGCAGAAATAATCAATGGGTGACACCATACAAGCTCTTGAGGTCAAAGGGACTTTTAAGCAATCCTTCCTGACTTTACTCATGTTGACATAGTCAAAGGACCTGATTATCTTCGGTTGGTGCATTTGCCAAGGGCTCTGGTTTGAATTCTCCTCCTGAGTAGAAAACAAGGTAAAACCTAACAGTGTGGTTAGCTCCCCTGAACAGAAGCAATTGTTCAATTTCCAGTGTGAGCATTTGAAAACATTCAAAGCCTTTTCAGGGTTTGACTTATTGTTTTGTTGATAGTCTAGACTTGAGAAAGTAATGGAAAAAATATTAATAAGATAAATTAAATTTAAAAGTTTGTTCTTGTAATTCTGAAGGATTTATGATGAAACATGCTATCTCCAGAGAAAGAACTGATGGAGTCTAGATGCAAATCAAAGCACACTTTTTATAAAACATTTTTTGTGTTCTTTTTTTTGGTCTGTGTTTTTGCAATATGACTAATAAAGAAATAGGTTTTACATAGCTGCACATGTATAACGTATGCCAATATGCTTGCCTTCTCAAGGAGAGGGCAGGGAAGGAAGAAAATGGCAGAATTGGAACATTTTTTAAAATTTTAAAATTAAAAAATAATTTAATGTGTTAAAAATTGTTTTTGCATGTAATTGGGAAAAATATAAAAGAAATTTTTAAAGTGTGTTCTTGGTTGGTTTGTTTTTTCCCAGAGAGTCAGTTGTTAAACATTTACCAGCATACCTCTGCTTGATGTTGGTGAGCTCCCAAATCCAGGAACTACGGAAGTCAGTCCATAGTTGTGGTAGAGCTGACCAGCTTCTGGATAGATCTTAAAAATCGGCAGACAGACATGTTTCAGAATCAAGAAGAAAGTCACCTGGGTGATCGTGTCACAGTTTTTAAAGTCAATAAAGTATATTTTTATATAATATCACAGTAATAATAATTTATTTCCTGGTAAATTAGGTAAGCTTCCTGGGAGTTTGAATGCTATCCTTCTGCCTGAAATCTAGAGCAGGATTAGAACATCTGGTCATAATGATGAGATTTAAGAGAATCCAGCAGCTCCCTAGGCGTCAGCAAGGTAAGGGACAGGGGAGCTGAGCTCAATTAATTCCAGGTTAATGGGCCTGGCCAGCATTTTAATCCAGTTGGACACTCTTGTGGTAGAGGCAGAGGTCTTCCATGACTAGAGAAGGAAATAAACGAAAAGGGAGCTGGGCATCCAAGTGCTTTGGACCAAATGTGAGACAACACTGGCTGTGGGTAGAGGCTAATTCAGATGTAGAAGGAGAACCCATAGCAAAGGGAGGAAAATAGACACATAATGAATGACTCCTTGTCCACCAGTTCTGCTTTTATGAGGAATAGTGGGGAGCCCTGGGGTAGCCCAAGCATCCTTCCTCTATGAATTTGCTTGGGTTTGGGTTTGAATTTGAAGAACATTTTTTTGGGCAGCTTAAAATGAGATACATAACCTCCCTCACAGGGTTTTTGTGAGGTTCAAATGAAATAACATAAGTAGAGTATTTTGCAAGTACTATATAAATGCTATTTACTATTGTTATTTTGATGGTAATATGCCTTTATTGACTCATTTACCTCTACCCAGGTCCCAAACTGGGAATTTCTGAATATAACTTAGTTTCTGATTGCTCACCATACACATTGTTGTTGAGTCATGTTTTAGTTGTGTCCAACTCTCTGTGACCCCATTTCGGGTCTTCTTGGCAGAGAAACTGAAGTGGTTTGCCATTTCCTTCTCAAGGTCATTTTGCAGATGAGGAGCTGAGGCAAACACAGTTAAGTGACTTGCCCAGGGTCACTAGGAAGTGTCTAAGGCCAGATTTGAATTCAGGAAGAGGCCCTGAGCTCTATCCACTTCGTCACCTAGCTGCCCCTCAGCATACATAGAAGAGCATTGAAACAATGCTGAAGAAAAGTCTTAAGTCAATGTGATATGAAGATTACCACTCATCTTGTTCACTCAGACAAGTCTGGGAAAATGTCAGACAGGTGATATGGAAATTGATAAGCCTCTTTGACCAAGCCTTGGGTGATTCAGGTCTCTTAACTCAAAACCCACATTGGAATATAACCCATATCTCATTGTAATATTCATACTCTCATGAACTGTTAACCAATCAGAGTTGAGCCATCCTCAGGAACACCTGCTCTTCCAAGGGCTGTGAGCTCACCACCAGAAGGGGTCTATGGCATTTGAGAATGCCAGTGAACTCTTTTATTAATAACATGCTAGTCTTATTAATAAAATAATTCAATTACCCAGAATTTATGTCTCTCAAATTTTTAAAATATCACATTGGCTAAAGGAAACTTGCAGGTTTAACCTGGAGGAAAGAATACTCATAATCATGATAGTTGTCTAAAAATATCCAAAGAGGCATCATGTGGAAGAAAATATAGGTTTGTTCTAATCTTTATTTCACAGAAAATCCAGAGCAGAGGCCCCAGAGACTCAACTAGAAACAATCCACAGAAATCCCGTAGGCCAGTTGAGGTTTGGAGCCAAGAAAAGCTTTCCTGATAATTGGAGCTGTTCCAAAATGGGATGGGCCAGTCAAGTAAGGGATGTGCTCTCTTCCTTCAGAAGTCTTCAAGCAGAGGCTGGCGGACCCCTTGTCAGGTCTGTTTTAGGAGAGATTCTTTTCATGCATAGGTTGGCCTTGGAAGCCAATGAGGCAGGTCCCTTCCAAATACCAAATTCTACAGTTCTATGAAATAGTTAATAATTCGTTAAGACAGAAATGCATGTCAAAATTATGAAAATAGCATGATCCGTGTTTCTCCCACTTCCTCCCCAGAGTAGACTGGGACTCAGGGTCCTCCAAAGTCATGAGTTCTGCAACAGAAACACAGGTTCAGTCTTGCTTTCTAGCTGGAGAGTACTCCTAGATGATCCCAGGGCTGAAGAGGGATCTGCGGATACCTCTGTTCATCTCCAAGTGCCCAGTTTACAACCTATCTCTCTCCCAACTAGACCATTATCATGCAGGCCCCCAGCTCATTTCTTAACACCCCCACAACTGTCAGCCAGCACTAGGGAAATGAAAAAAAGCACAAGACAGTCTCTGGTCTCAGGAGGCTCAGAGTTTAATGGAAGAGATAACACACAAACAGCTATATATAAACATCATCATCATCTTTTATATAGTGTGTTCTAGGCACTGTGCTAACTGCTTTCCAAGAACTAAATCACTTTATTCTCACAACAATCCAAGAGGTAGATGCTATTATTAGCCCTATTTTACAGATAAGGAAATTGAGGCAACAGAAGTTAAGTAACTTGTCTAGGGTCACAAAGCTAGTAAGTATCTGACACTGCAGGTGAACTCAGATCTTCATGACTCCAAACCCAGAACTTTATCCATGTGCCACCTTGCTGCCCTTATAGACAGGATAAATTGGAGATAATCAATAGAGAGAAGGTGCCAGAATTATGGCAAGTAAATAACTTGCATAGGGTCCCACAGCTAGTGAGTGTCTGAGGCAGAATTTGAACTCAGATCTTTATAACTCCAAGTCTAATGCTATACACATTTAATGCTTCCTTACAAGACAAAAATGAAGTGGTCTCTGCCCTCAGCTTATGTTCTTTTTAAAAATAATTAATTTTTAGTTTTCAACATTCACTTCCATTAGATTTTGAGTTCTAAATTTTCTCCCCCTTCTTTCCCTCCATGCTCCCCAAGATGGTATGCAACCTTTACCCTAAATCTGACATAGGCTATGCATATGCATTCATATTAAACATATTTTCACATGAGACATGTTGGAAAGAAGTAGAACCAATAGGAGAAAGCACAAGAAAGAAGAAACAACAGCAGTACCAAAAATGAGATCAAATGGTATGCCTCCATCTGCATTAAGACTCCATGGTTCTTTTTCTGGATGTGGGTAGCATTTTCCATCTTTTGGAGTTATCTTAGATCCTTGCATAAGCAGCTTACATTCTGTTGGGGGAAATAACATGTAAAAATATCTGAAGCTAGAGCTGAATGCAGGTCCAGTGCCTATCCATGGAGCCTCCTACCTGCATGAGGGGAAGAGGGTACTAATATCTATGAGGAGCTGCCCCTTCCATATTATCCAGGGGTGGTAGATGTAGGAGGAGTCTAGGGCTCTACAAAAGGGGTCATATCTGGAGATAAGTATGGATTCTAGCGCAGGGTGGTGAAGGAGTGTGGAACCAGAGAAACAATACTATTTATTGTCATCTCCTGGACTTGGGGCACAGTTGTGAAATTTATCACTTGTTCTGTCTCTCTTTGGACTAGATTGATCCCTCTGTGTGTGTGTGTGTATGTGTGTGTGTGTGTGTGTGTGTGTGTGTGTGTGTGTGTGTGTGTGTGTGTGTGTGTGTGTGTGTATCAAGGGTAAAGAAATTCCACTTCATATTTGCAACCCAAAGTGTGAAAAATTTGAAGGACTGAATATCAATTGCTACCTCTCTGACAAAGTGGCAAATAAGATGCATTATTTCTTCCTAGACAACATCATTTATTGACAACATGGGATGGTTCCTGCAGCCAGTGGTAGAAAATTAATATAATATACTCTTTGGGCTCACCCTCCCAATTCCCACTCAAATGGCCAGATTGGTTATCTAGATGGCAGTTACTTCTACTACTCTCCTCAAGGTTGTAGGAATAAACTTGGACCTCAGCATTAAGCTTGCTAACACTGTCATTCCTGAGCCCCCATTGGTGTGTTTCCTATTATTGATCAATCAATTGGACTCTATCAGTGTTTAGAAAAAAGGTTTTACTGGAAAGATTTAGGAAGAGTTGTTGTTATAAAATAATTTTCTCAAATCAGTGGCACATCCTTCCTTTGCACACAAAAGTTTCCTGGGAAGAGAGAGGTCAAACTTAAAGTACAGTGGTAATGGGTACATGTAGAGACCACATGTGACAAATAGGTGCCTCTTGACTCCTAGCCCTGGAAGTCCTTTCCTCCCTTTGTGGAGTCCTCATGAGGTTTCCTGTAAGTGCAGTTCTCTCCTGGGCTCTAATGATCAATGATTTTCAAGAGTCCATAGTCAATATTTCTCTTTATCACAATAGTTCATCATCCCTGAAACCACAACTGTCCTTAGTAACTGTCATCCCACATTAGTTTATAACCACTTTCTCTCTTTTCTGCCACTTCTGCTCCAGAAGACTCTACTGCTTTCCATTGGAAGTGGAACTTCCAATGACCCTGGAAGAAACTAACTTAGGATCTCCTGGTGGAATTCCTGGTAGAACTCTTGGACATATCCATCTTGGAATACACTTTCATCTATGATTTGGAAAGAATGAACACAAACGAAGTATCCTTTGATCATGAATTCATCAGTTCAGTGGGGGATAAGGAAGCCATCCTTCTGTTTACTTAGCATTTCATGGCTCATTTTAGGAAGGAAAAGAGTGCGGGATCAGCAGATTGTACCTTTTGTATTCAAACTCAGTTCTGGTTTAATCCTCCCGAGTCATCTGATCTTCCAGCCCCAAAGCCAATCAGAAGACTTCATTTCACACTGGACCAACTATTCAATCACCTATAGCCAAAAATCATATGTTGTATTGAAAGTAGGTGGAGAATATCTGCACACGTTCTATACAACTCACCAGGAAGAACAGATTTGAGCATGCTCTAAGGCAGTGGTATCAAACTCAAATAGAAATGGGGGCTATTAAACCATACAAAGATTCTTAAAGCCAATGTTTATTGACTTAGAAAATCACATGTTAACATTATCTATGTTCTATTGTATTTTATTTATTTTGTTACATATTTGCCAATTACATTTTACTCTGGTTTGGGTCATCCCCTGGAGTCTTGTGGGCTACATCCTGCCCTAAGAACTTGATCCTTATCAACCAATATCCTTCTTATATGAGTATCTTAGCTAATGAGAGCTGATGTTCATTATTAGACTGGAAGACAATGTGGAACTCTTGTTCTTGGGGGGATACACCAAAGTTTGTGACACCAGCAAGACTTCTAGCATATTTTCTATATACTCACTTTGGATTTCATTAGAAATTTTTGTATTAATGTGATTATATGCTTGTTTGTGGAAGTGAGTAACTTGCATAAGAATCCATCAATAAAACATTTTGAAAGAGCCCTGAAAGGTAGCTCCCTAGTCACACCTATGATATCATCAGCCAAGGGGGCACAATGAGAATCTCCTCTAACTTCCCCCAGAGGCAAGACCAGGGTATATGTAGACAATGAAAAAAATGCCCTAAGGACCAAAAGAATGCTGCTAACACCTGGGTGTACACTTATCTAGCTTCTTCATGGGTGGGGTATTCAAAAGTCTCTGGAGTCTAATTACCTTAATTGGTGCCTTGGTAAAGAGAGCCAGGGTCCTTTTTTCACCCAAAAATAAAATCATGTAAACTCCAGTGTTGAGGAACCAGTCACTCTGGTCAGTCTGCATTAAACACCGAGAAAGTTGCAGAGAAGGTGCCAACCAATATAGGTGACCTTGAATGCCAAAATTAGTGTAGGGAGTTCTCTGCATTAGCTGTTGGCATTGACACTCCTGACAGGGCCCAAACCAGATTAAAATGTAATTGTGAAATCATTAACAAAATAAATAAAGACACAACAGAAAATAGATAATGTTAGTAGATGTTTTTTTTAGGTCAGTGCAGGGATCTCTATGTATGGTTTAGTGGTCAGTTGCCATTAAGTTTGACACCATTGCCCTATACCCATTCCTAATGCTGCGTGACAGGTACTGTCAAGTGGTAGGAATATACTGAAGGTGGAAAGACAGCAATGAAACAGCCAGTGCTCTCAAAGAGCTTACCTTCTCATGAAGGCAGGAAGGAGGAATTGAAGGGGACAAGTATTTCTTAAGTACCTACTGTGTGTGGGACATTGTGCTAAAACACTTGACAAACATTACCTCATTTGATCCTTACAACAATGGTGGGAGCTAAGTGCTAATATCTCCATTTTATAGGTAAGGAAACTGAGGCTGATAGAGGCAAAGTGACTTGCCCAGGGTCATACAGCTAGTAAATATCTGATGCTGGATTTGAACTCAGGTCCTGCTGATTCCTAAGCCCAATGCTCTATCCACTATGCCACCCAGCTACTACATGTACAACTTTCTACACATAAAAATTTATAAAGATATATACAAAATAAACACAAGATGGATGTTAACATCTGGGGAATTGTTAAACATTCCAGCTAGCTAGGGCAGCTTGGTGTCACAGTGGATAGAGCACGGAGCTAGAAATCAGGAAGATCCATCTTTGTGAGCTTAAATCCAGACTCAGACACTTGCTACCTGTACGACCTTGGGCAAGTCATTTAACTTGTTTGTCCAGTTTGCTCATCTATAAAATGAATTGGAGAAGGAAATGGCAAACCACTCCAGTATCTCTGCGAAGAAAATCTCAAATGGGCTCAGAAAGAGTCAGACATGAGTGAACAATGGCAGCAGGGTCAGAATCCAGATCTCTGGGTCACAATCCAACTGCCTTTCATCAACTGACAATAGAGGACTCCACTCATATCCCTGTCTGAGGCTTTATCATGACAGGAAAGTGATGCTTGGTTCTGGAGGGGGATGACAACAGACCATTTCTTTCAATAATTTAATCTACTGATAAGTGACCAAAGGCTGACCTAATTTCATCTAATGAATGGTTCTTAAAAATAGAGTTGTAAATCTTAATGATTCTTCCCTACTTGAATCTTTTAATAATATTAACAGCTAGGGTTTATATAGTACTTTAAGGTTTGCAAAGCCCTTTACACACATCAAATTTTTTGGTTCTCACAACAACCCAGCGAGACCAGGTACTATCATTCCCCCCATTTATAGAGGAGGAAACTGAGACTGAGAGATTTAATGCCATGCCTAGGGCCACACAGCTAACTATCTGAGGCTGAAGTCCAATTTGGGTCTTACTAAACTCACATGTGCAGCACTGTTAACCAGAATTTACTGAAGTGAAGGTACTCACCTCTATATTATGTACAATGCTGTAAGGCTATGGAAACACTCGTTCTCTTACCTTAAAAAATTTAAAGCACAGTCAATAAAATACATAAGTTAATAATTATCTGCAAATATTCATATAGCAGTGTATTGCAAGGGAAGGGCAAGTCAAAAACTGAGTCTGAAAGTTGCTCATTAGATTAAATTAATAAAGAATGTACAGGGTAAAGGTTCCAACTTAAAACTCATATCACGGAGCTTTGTATCACATTTGAACCCAAATATAGGACTTTGTATTTATTTTAATGCTTTGAGGATTGTTAATTCCATCACTGAATGTAATCCCCCAATAGGTGAAGGTTGCTACCCTCTATAACTTAATCAGAGTGAATAAGAAATACATTACTGTCTAGCCTACCAAAAAAGGAGCCTCTTTCCACTTGAGTTAAGAGACCTACACTTTCTCATAGGAACCTGTGTGAAGTCTTTCTGATTCAGTAGCATCTGCTGGAGCTTGTGCTCCATTGATATAACTTTCCAGAAAGGAGTCATCTTCCTACCATGATAAGGCATGAGAAAGGTACATGGGTGGAATCCTCCATGAAATTCCATCTTTTTCAATTTGTTCTGTATCATCATCTTTTTGTAGTGGTCATTCTTAATTCTCTGCTACCTGCAATTTTAACAAAACTGCCATTTATGCTTCCCATCAAGGTCACTGATGAAAATATTAAATATTAAACAGTACAGATAGGTGACACAGAAGCTGGTCTGGGCCTGGTCATTCAACTAGTCTTAGGTTTACTGAATTGTCTAGCCTACATCTCTACAAAGACAGAATGAGAGTTCGCCAAATGTTTTCCTACAGTCAGAGTAAACGGTATTCACAGCATCAGGGGCCATCAACGATTGTCCTGACCTATCTCTTGCTACTGGATTCCAATGACTCTGATTGCAATAACAGTTTGACTTCACTTCAGTCTGTAACACCTGGACCAGTGCCAAAGCTCAGGAGTCCTTTAGGTACACCAGCAGGTTACCTGATGACAGCGTCCAAAGGTTTGGAGGGCTCAGCAGCAGTGAAGATGGTATGACCCAACAGACTTTAAGATGAAATGACAGGGTAGACAGGAAGAAGGCCTGGTAGTTGTCCCCCTCATTCAAATGATGTTGTCATTTATGTAAATTAAAAAAAAATACCTTTGATCATCTCCTCTGTAAGGAAGGAAAGATGCTATATGCCACAAGGTGGAACCTAAGAGAATTACCTTCAATTTGGATCCCCGGGCATGAAAAGATGATGAAGGAGTTGATGAGCATTGTCTTGGGGAGTTTGGAGAGTGCATTAAGAGGCATTAAAGAAGAGAAAAAGTGGTTTTTAGTGTATTCATATTGTGGTATCTATGGGAAGGAAATGTGTGAATAAAAATTTTGTAAATAAACTACCCACTAGTTCATTTTACTGCAACAAAACATATAGCATGTTGAGGTTCAGAAAGAATATAAATCCAGGCAGACTTTGCAGGGAAATCCTAAGGAAGCCTTTTGTAATTCCAGGCCCCCACCCCTTCTCTCCTCAACTGCTTTATATATGTTTTTTTAGATTCAGAAGTTATTCATTGCTGATCAGAACTGGACCTGAGTAAAGTGAGATTGTGCTTTTGCTCTGTACAAATAAGTTAGTGTATGGGTGGGATGTTTGAGTAAATAGATTGTCACCCTACCCCACATAGAGTAAGATATCTTTCTGTCTCAACAAGGTGAGAACAAGTCTCAGTTAATCAGTGGAAGACTTTAAGTGAGAACAGTCCTTGAAAAAACAGGAATGATATTGATCCAAAATCCAGTGAATATCCTATAGCAAATCAGTGTGAAAATTGAGAGGTTTGAGATTTTGAAGGTCAGTATAAAAGGAATGGGGACATCCAGGGCTGAGCTGGAAATGACCAACAGCTGAGAGGCAACCAGTGAAAGGAGAAAAAGGAGGACTGAGCTATGGCACAAAAGGAAGTGGTCCCCAGGGCATCTCAAAGCAAGAGACTCAGGTTGAGGCCACCAGCTATCCCCACTTCCTCAAACGCGCAAAGTTCCGAGAAAAGGTCGATTCTTTCCTCAGCTTCTATTCTAGAGTCTGTCTAGCAACAGATGTAGTAATATAGTCTGCTGCTTACCCAAACACTTCCGGTAATCTGAATTTTGCCTCAACCACAAAGAACCTAGTGGTTAAATGGAGAGAGATATAAATGTAAACTTAAGTTGACAGCCAAACCACCTAGATGTTAGTAATTTTCCTAACTGGGGGCTCAGAAAGATTATGACTATACTCCGAATTTTTGGTTTAATGGGTGCCAGACCCCCAAACCAAAAGAGGAGAAAATCATGTGGGTCTGAGGGGACATTATATAGCCTCTCAGATTAAAACTCACTAATTATTTTAGTTTTTAAAAAATTATATTTTAATGTTTATTTTTAAAAAAAATCTTATTTTTCCTAATTACATGAAAAGACAATTTTTAACATACCAACTGCAAAGCTCTGTCTCCTTGAGCCACTTAATCAAGATATTCTCTGACCTGATCAGAGCACAGGGTCAGCTGGGTGGTGCAGTGGATAGAGCACTGGACCTATAATCAGGAAGATTTATCTTCCTGGAACTGAAATTTGGCCTAAGGCAATGATTAGCCAGATGATCCTCTGCAAGTTACTTAACTGTTTGTCTCAGTTTCTTTATCTGTAAAATGACTGAGAAAAGCAAATGGCAAATTGAAATCTGTTAAAAAAATAAATAAATAAATGAGGTCACAAAGAGAGGACACAACTGAAAATGACTCCAAAGCAAAAGTCAGATCACATGTACAGTATCGTGTTCTGGTGGTCAGTGCTGGGCAATATGGCTCAAGAGAGCACTGAAGAGGACGACTGCATCTGGGGAAGGACGACTCAAACACTGAAGTCTCCAGACCAGCTGAGCTTGCTTGGAAAGACTAACTGCTGTCTTGAAGTAACTGGAAGGATGCCTTAGTTTCATGAACAGATGCAACGAAAGCAGCGCCAATAGAAGACTTTATACAATGACCATTGTAATATAAAGACAAAAACCAATAACAGATCAATTGATCTATTCATCAATCATCAACTGATGAAGTAACAAATAAAACAAATTTCTGCTCTTAAGTTTACATTCCACCAACGCTGGTTTCAACTTCAGAACTCTAATGCAGTAAACAATTGTGGCTTTAGAGGTTGATGGGTAAAATATGCCTCCTATCCAGGGTTTGTTAGGAAATGTTTCACAATCAGTTCTTCCCTCCAAAAAAGTTTAACAACCACCCCCCCCAAAAAAAAGTACACACAGCACATCTTTAAGCTGAATATACATTATGAACCACATCCTAAAAACTGGACAATCAGCAAAACAACAAATCAGGCCCTGACTTGTAGCATTTGCTGATGTCTGAGGTGTAAATGCTTACACTGAAAATGTAACCATCCATTCTTTCAGGAGCACCTGCTCCTACTTCTTACTAGAGGTGTTATGGACTATGGGGTCCAGAATGAGGCAGACACTGTGTGTTTGCTTAATTGTGCTTTGTTACAAGGGTGGTTCTCTTGAGAAGGGTGTGTGGATAGTCACCAGGAAGAGATAACAATGAAGAAAAAAATGTCATTAAAACATTTTTTAATGAGGTATTAATGCACTCTTGGTGGAGTTGTGAAGTGATTCAACAACTCCGAAGAGCAATTTGAAACTATGCCCAAAGGGCTATAAAACCATGTGTATCTTGTGAGCTGGCAATACCATTACTAGGTCTGTATCCCCAAAGAGATAAAAACAAAAAAGAAAAGGACCTATCTATATGTACAAAAATATTTATAACTACTCTTTTCTAAAGGCAAAGAATTGGAAATTGAGGAGATGCCCATCAATTGGGGAATGACTGAATGAGCTGTGATATGTAAATGTGACAATACTATTGTTCTATGGGAAATGATGAGTGGGATGCTATCGGAAAACCCTGCAGAGACTTGCATGAGCTAATGTACAGTGAAATGTACTGTGTACAAAACAATATTGTAAGACGATTAGCTGCGAATGATAGCCATTCTCAGCAATACAACAATCCAAGATGATTCTGAAAGACTTAACATGAAAAATGCTCTCCATTGCCAGAGAAAAAAACTGATGGTGTCTGAATACAAATTGAAACTTACTGTTTTTTTGCTTTATTTTCCTTGAGGTTTTGGAGGGATTTTTTGATCTATCTTTTCTTTTACAATATGACTATTATGGAAATGTTTTGCATGGTTACATATATTGCTTGCCTTCTCAATGGAGGGGGCAGAGAAGGAGGAAAAGAATTTGGAATTCCAAGTTTTTAAAATGAGTGTCAAAATTGTTTTTACATGTAACTAGGGAAAATTTTTAAAAATACTATAAAAACCCCAGTTATTTTTTTTAATATAAATTTATTTATTTACCTTTTTACATTCATTTTCACAAAATTTTGGGTTCCAAAATTTTCTCCCCATTTGTCCCCTCCCCCCCACCCTAGTACACTGAGCATTCTAATTTCCCCTATCACCAATCTGCCCTCTCTT
>CM053769.1:126665959-126684861 GCA_028658325.1 Potorous gilbertii
AAAAAAGAGTAATACTTTTGGGAAGAAAAAAGTTCAAGAAGAATTTGCTGAGTTATTAAGTAACATAGATTTAAAACTTGAGTTTGTTAAAAAAATTGTTAAATGAATTTTGCCTTGGGATTAGGATAAAATTTCCACCAATTTCTGAAATGGCCCTAAATATACTTCTGCCATTTTGTACTATGTATTTGTGCGAAGTGGCATTCTCAGCATTTAGGATTATAAAATGAAAATATCAATCAACTCCGAAACAAACTTTGAAGATTAGATATGTCCTGTAGTATCAAATATTCCACCAAGATTCAATTCTTTGTGTAAAAATAAACAAGTACATCCATCTCATTAGTATGTACATTTGATTTCATCTCTAATAAATGGTAAAATTATATGTATACCAAAGAATTGTTTTGAAATAAATTTCTCTATGATTTATTATCAGTAAATTTTTGATTTGTATACCTATTGTATATACCTATACAACCAAAGTCATGTAAAAATTTCTTCGGCAAAAAAGGACTGAGAATGGAAAAAAATTTAAGAAGCTCTGAGTTAGATAAGAGAACTAGGAGAGAGTTGTCTCACAAAAACCCAGCTAGAAAGGAGAAACACAAGAAAAGTGTGAGCAACGGTGTCAAATGTAGCAAAGGTCAACAATGATCAAGACTCATCAGATTTGGTAATTAAGAGATGTGGTAATTTCTGAGAGATGTGTCAGTGTGGTGATGTAATAAAAGGCTAAATATAAAGGGCTGAGGGATGAGAGGAGAGGAAGAGGAGGAAAAGAGCCTCCATTCAGTTTTTCTAAGAGTTCAGCTGAGAAAGGGAGGATTAGATATGGGATAATAGCTTGAGGGGATCAGATTTTTTTTAAGAATGTGAGAGATAGATATATTTGAAGAGAATCTGAAGAATGAGAGAAGGGAGAGAAAATGAAAGTTTAAATCTGCTGGAGAGATGGTTCCAGCCAACAGCTTCATGTTTTCCTTCTACATCAACCACAAGAGGGCAGGCTTGCGTGTGTTCTAGAAGTAAGGCAGACAGACTTAGTTCAACAATTTTAATGGTAAATTAAGAGAGTCACATAATTACTTTCCATAGTTAATGGAGACTTGATGTCTCGGTTTCATTACAAAATTTTGGGAAGTCAGCAGTGGGAGCAGAGCAGACTATAACTACAGGATAAGATGCACATTGTCATACAAGGTCAGTGTGTCAACCTGTTTTCCTTAATTTAGGATTATAGATTTAGAATTATAAGGGACTTGAGAGCCTTTATTTTACAGATGAGCAAGATCAGGCTAAGAGGAGTTAAGGGACTTGGGCAAGGTCACTGCCTAAGTCCAGTGTAATAATTAGTAGAACCAAAATTCCAACCTGGCCTCTGAGCCCCACTGCAAAACTATCCTGCTCCTAGACACATGGTGGTTAAATTGAGCAACTTACTTCTGAGGGCAAGAAACAAATTCTGCAACCAACCAAAAGAAAGACCTACAAACCTAAGGAAAATGAAATTCAAATACTACAAGAAAATTCTGCACCAATTAAAAACCACAGAAGGGAATGGAATATTATATTTGGAAAAGCAAAGAAGCTAAAACTACAAACCAAAATGACACTCTGCAAAGCTGAACCTAATCATCAATGGAAAAAAGATTGGATGTCCAATAAAGGGAAGGAGGCACACCCCTGAATGACAAATATAGCAAAACTTAAAAATCATAGCCTTTGTTATATAGAAGGTTAGAACCTACTAGTAAGTGAAGGTAAATCAATTAAATACCTTGGATGTTTTGAAACACAAATGGGTTAAGGAAAGGCTTTTAGACACAGATATTCATGGCAAAGAAAGGTCTTCCAAGTCTTGCTTTTTTCTTGGTATACCATTCATTTACTGTAGGCTTACTTCTTCTCAAATTAAGAAAAACACTCACGTGAATAAACTTTTCCTAATTTTAAAATACATACGCCATGTCTTGCTCTGCATAAATTCCAACTCTAGTTTTTGCAACAATAACCATTTTACTTAATCTCTGGTGCTTGGCACACTGTATTTGTAAAATCCAAGTAACACGAAGATTCAGGGATTACATCAGAGTTGGCTAACCCATGGGACAAGTCTTAGATCCTGCTAAAGTTAAGAAACTCAAATACAAAAAGTATCTAGAAGCTTTTGAGGGCCACTGAACTGTCATCCTCACTCAGTCCCCAAAAAATAGATGTTGGGGGAACCCTGAAGAATCAGGTCAAGAAAATTTTAAAAATGAAATTAGATAATTAGACAAATTCTTAGAAGAAAATAGCTTTTGTGGTGCCCTATTTCTTGGCTTTGATCTGGTTATCAGTGGGGATGCCTTTGCCTAAGTGGTGGCCAACAGAAAGCCCAACTTTTTTATTTTTCTGTTCTTCCTGCACTTCCTTTTTCATCAAGAATCCTGACTGAAAGTCCAAATCAAAGTAGCTGCTTGGAGGAAAGGACAGTGGTTTCTCTTCCCAGATATTTTCCAGGCGTTTTTTCCATCTTTCCAGAATCTGAAGTCGTTCACCTGCTGGAGTGTACCCAATGCTGTAGATAAGCTGAGGTTCCAAGACTTGAAAGCCACAGAAGTACAGAATGCCGCTCTAGGAACATAAAAGACACAGGGATGAGTCAGAGAATGCATGGGGAAGTACCTAAGTTACCAGAAGTTATAACTAAACTGCTCTGTGAAATAACTTAGGAAATATGTCTAGTTAAATCCTAGCTTCTATTGGCAGATACTGACTGACTGACTGACCCTGACAACTCAGTGCCCCAGACACAACTTTCTGAGAAGTAGCAGAGCAGATGCCAAACTTCACTAAGAGGAAATTTCCTTACTTACTGGAAATTCCCTAGACCAATGAAGTGACAAGTTCAGTCCAGGAGATTGGAGTCTAAAGAGACAGAGAGAGGAGAGTGACGGACAGATGGAAAGAGACAAAGACAGAGAGACAAACAGAGACAGAGAGGCAAAGACAGACAGAGACAGAGAGAGAGAGAAAGAGGGAAGGAGGAAGAGGGAAAGAGATGGAGGAAGAGAGAAAGAGAGGGAGACAGATATATGAAGGGAAAGAGATGGAAAGAGAGAGAAAATGGAGCAGGGGGAAGACAGAGAAGGGGAAAGGGAGAAAAAGTAAAGGAGGGAAAAAGAGATTGGAGGGAAGGAAAAGATGAGGGGGAGAGGGAGAGAAAGAAAGATGAAGGGACACAGAGAAGAGAGAGAGAGACAGGGTCAGAGAGAAAGAACTGACCTTGGTCTAGGACATTCCCAGCAAGAAATACCCTCTAACAAAGCAACAGCTGCTTTGTTCCCACTTGGGTGAACTGAAGGGTTGAATGACTTGGCTTATGCCTATATCAAAAAAAAGATCAAAGAAATAGGAAATGGTCTTCCATGTGCAACAATACTTACACCAGCTGTTTTTTGTAGTCTAGACCAGCTGTCCTTTTCTCTGAGGGAATTCCCCTCCGGACACTCTACCAGCTAAATGATCTGAGAAGCTACAAGAGCTGCTGCACATTCTATGACAGAAGAGAGAAGCTTCTCTGGCTCCTTGGGAATTGAGGCACCCAACCCAAGGCACCCCAAGGGGCATTTCATGGTACTCAGTGTAAATAACAACCACTTGTGTTCTGAGGGAGCCACCAGATTTACACTTCTCTAACTCCCACCCTCCTTATGAAAGATGGCACTTCCTTTCTGTAGTGGTCATTGAAAAAGGCAGTGACATTGGTGTAGATAATAGAATCTGTTAAAATGGTTGAAGGGTGATGTCAGAGGGAATGAGCAAGAAGGATTTCCAGAAAGAGCTTCTGGAAAATATGGAACCACCATATTTTTGGCTTTTTGTTTGGGGGCAGGGGTCTGGACCTGCAAATGCATCTTCAGAGGGACCTTCTAGGATGAAAATGCCATCCACTGAGGAACATCAGCAACTCATCTATAACTCAGAGTTGCCTGGAACACTGACAAGAAAAGTGCCTCAAGCATGGCCACATAGCTAGTGTGAGCACTGGATCTGGAATCTGAAAGAAGTGAGTTCAAATCCTGCCTCAGATACCTACAAGGTGGGCAAGTGGTTTAATATCCCTCAGTTTCTAAACTGGAGGTGATCATTTCACCCATCTCACAGGGTTGTGAAAAACAAGTAGAGCTGACACATGCAAAGTATTTTGCAAACCTTAAAATGCTATATAAAAGGGTAAGTATCACTGTCATCATCATCTTGTGTCAGAGGTGGCATTTGGACACTAGTTTTCTGAACTCTCCAAGGTCAGCCCTGATTCTGGCCACACTACTTCCTCTCAGGAGGATACATGGTTAGATATGTCATAGGATCATGGAGAGAAAATGGGGTATATGTATGAGTATGGGGGGGGGGCAGAAATTGGAATTAAAGGGGCTTTTGGTGAAGAAGGAATTGGTGATGTACCATGCAGGGAGTTTCTCCATGGTGTAGCCCCTGCCACATGTCACTCTGCCCACTATAGAATAGAGCTTTCAGAGAAGGTTCATTTATTGACCCAAAATACACTGAAAATAAGGTACCTGAATTGGCCAGAGGAGAACATTCATGTCCCCATGGACACCAAACAGTGAATACATGGAGCCAGGCCCTCCAGTGGTGATGGAGAGCACAGCTTTCTTGTTCTGGGGAAGAAAAACTTCATTATTATCCAGACCATAGAAGTGATGCTGGTGGTGACAGGGGATTAAGGAGGTAGCTCCAGGGAAATGACTACTATCCTACCCTACGGGCTGCTCATGCAGCTTAACACTGCAGCACCTCCCACCTCCAATCTATTGAAGATGATTCTGCAGAAACAGAAACACTGACAAAGGAAATGGAGAGCAGGTGGGATACAGATGGAGAGTGGAGGATTCCACTTGTGGGAAGGTGGCAATTGAAGTCAAGAATATTGTAATTTGTGAGTGAGTGAAGAAGGAAAAGGGAACCCTCTAGCTTAATGAATGGTGGCTGCTGTCTCCAATGACAAAATGAATGTGGTCCAAAACAGTGGTCTCCAAAGAATGACTTCCTAATTGGCTCCCCCTCTCTAATTAATATTCCCAAAGGTCTAAATCATTCTCCTACTCCATCAACAAAGGCTCTTTGTAGACTTTAGAATCAAATATTATTTCACCTTTATTTTGTCCTTTTTTTAAAAATTTTAAAAATAAATATATATAAATATTATAATATACATCATTATAGTATAGTAGTGCACACATTTGATAATGTAAATTAATACATAAGATATAACATATGTATAATAATTATTATGAGCATTGTAACACATATATAATATGATACAAGTATATACATATCATTTTTAGTGATAGTGTGCCTTATTAAAAAATTTTCCAAAGTAGCAAGGCAACTGTGTTTTTATGCTTGCTTCTCCAAGATACCATGGGGAAAAAGGAATCTAGGGACAAATGTGATAATGTCTACTACAGTACAAGATCCATGTAGCTATCTCTTCTAGAGAGTGGCCAGCATTATTCATATATTCAACAAATATTTAGTAAGGTCTACACTTAATAAATGTTGAATGGATGAATTTATTCACTTAATAAATGTTGAGTGCATAAATGAGTCAACCAACAAAAGCATTTATTAAGCACTATGTACCAGGCACTGTGATTAGAAGTGGGGAGTGAAAGACAAAAATTAAGCAACCCCTGCTCTCACAGAGCTTCTGTCTTGCTGGGGGAAGCAATATATGCATGCATAAGAAATATAGCATAATTAAAAATTCACCATACGGGGAGATCCATCAGGAGGTTCCTTCAATAGTTCAGGCTAGAGGAGATAAGGCCCTAAACCAAGATGGTGGCTGTGTGACTTCAGAGAAGGACTCAGAAGCCAGAAATGTTGTTGTGGAGGTAGAAAATGTCAGATTTAGCAACACATTGAACGTGTAGGGCAAGGGCAAATAAGGAGCTGGAGATGGTCTGATGCTACAGTAGCCAAGTATTTACCAAGCCAAGTTTAATTTGGTAAGTGCTGCCTTGAGGAGAGGAACTTTCTCTGGTTTGTCCTTGTATCCTCAGAGACTGGCCATCCATGAGCATAAAGTACACCAAGTGTGCCTGAGTATCTGACTAGCCCATGCTCTATGCCCACCTGTAGACCTACCATAGCCTAGGCACATAGTAAGTGCTTAACTAATAATTGCTTATTGGATTGAATTGAACATATATGCTCGGTGTTGCTCATTAGGATAAAGGTCTTGATGGAGAGCTATCTCAATTAAATGACTCAGACTCTAGAAACTGGCCTTGGTGACTCATCTTGGACATTGAGGAAAAGAGGTTACCTTCATTATTTTGTAAAGGCCTTTGACCAATCCCCAACAAACCATCTAGATAATGGGAATCTTGGACCTAGAGATACTTAAAATTGATGACAAAGGAGAATATAACTTTTCTTCTCTTGCATTGTTTTAGGTCCAAAGAATAAATATTATACTACTTGAAAACTGCTACACATACAGAAATATCTGTTCCCCTCACCTACTGTTTTCTCCTACTTAACTTGTAATATATTTTTAAATATACTGCCAAAGATATGGAGGTTGATTTTTATCTGTTCTGAGCCAGAATATAACTGAAATCCAACCTACTACGAGAAAGCCAGCCCCAGCCTCTTACTTTAAAGGGCCCCTTGTCATACATGGTGGTGTATGAATAGGCAAATTCTCCGATGAAGACTCTATCAAACCAACCCTTCAGGATAGCAGGCATTCCAAACCACTGCAGGGGAAACTAAAAAACAAAATGGAAGAACAAATCAGTTAGGAAGTTTGGGGGAGGGAGGTTCTGTTGTGTTTTGTTTGTTCTTGTTTGTTTTGGCTTGTTTTTTGGCAAGAGTAGACAGGGCTCAGAATCCCTTTTTTATAGACCTAGAGCAGGAAAGGACTTTAAAGACTGCCTACTCCAACCATCTCATTTTAGAGATGTGGAAACTGAGACTCAAAAGTGAGTTAACTTGCCTGTAGTCCAGTAAGTGTCAGAAGGAGGATTTGAACCTGTGTCTTTTTTATTCTGGGAGGCAGCTTGGTATACTGGAAGAGGCACTGACTGTGGAATTTGTAGGACTCAGTCCAAATCTCATCTCTGATTAGTGTGACCTCAGGCAAATTCCAGAATAATATTTTTACACATAAAATAAAACACGTGGGATTAAAAAAGAAGCCAATGATATTGAAATGCAGATATTAAATTTCCATAACTATAAAATGAAAGCATAGACTAGATGTTCTCTGAGATTCCTCCCATTAATAGAACTATAATCCCATGACTCCAAACTTGACATTCTAGCCACTTTAGCAGAGGGGTTAAACACTCCCCAGGGTCAGATTAAAATGTCACTGGGAAATGTTTAACAAAATAAATAAAAATTAAGTATAATATAGAAAATGTTGATTTGTGGTTTTTTAAGTTAATATGCTGCCTGCAGGTATCAATTGCTATTTGAGTTTGAGCCCCTTTCTTATTCTATGTCATGCTTCATTAAAGATGCTGTGCGGGGGGGAGAGGACTTCCCAACTCCCTCAGAGTAGTTAGACTTCTGCTGCCTACTAGCACCCTTTCTTTTTGACTGGTACAGACCATCATTTAACTAGCGTCAAGAAAAGAGAAAAACATTGGTCACATTATCATTCCCAGGAGTGTTCAGGGATGCAAGTGGGTGGGTATGTCTGACTATGCCCAAGATTCGATCATTTGATAAACCTTTCACTGAAAAATTGAGGCAGAAATAGTTAAGGTAGAATTGACTTTCATATATTATACCCCAGTCAATATTGTTCTGGTAGCCTGACTAAATATAATGTGGTGGTTGGAAAATGTTATGTAGGTACTTGTTCCTTATAAACTGCAGGCTTTCACTGATTCCTGCTAACAGAAATACTCACAGTGAGTCACTCAATGGGCTTGGGCCTGACTAAGGGATTTCTTCATGAAGGAAAATCTTTGTAGCACGCTGTTTAGTTTCTAATCCTTGCTGAGCTATGACATAATAGGAGTATTTTGTTGTTTATTCATTTCAGTGATGTCTCACTCTTTGTGACCCCATCAGGGATTTTCTTGGCAAAGACACTGAAGTGGTTTGTCATTTCTTTTTCTAGCTCCTTTTATTGATGAGGAAACTGAATCAAACAGGGTTAAGTAACTTGCTTAGGGTCACACAGCTAGTAAGTGTCTGAGGACTAATTTGAACGCAGATTTTCCTAACTCCAGGCCTGGCACTCTAACCACTGAATTACCCACCTGTCCTTGAGTAAAGAGTAGATGTTCTCAGTTGCAGTATATGAATGCCGGAATAAAATGTTACAGCAAATATGATGAATATAGAGAAGCAGGAAGACTTATATGAACTAATGAAGAATTAAATGAATAGGGCCAAGAGAATAGTATACACAAGGAGTACAACAATGCAAATGGAAGGAACAACCACCACAAAACCTTAAAAGGAGTGTTGCAAAATTATAAAGGACGTTTGGGCCCAAAGAAGATGCATGAGAAAACATCTTTCCTCACATCTTTGGAGAGATGGCAAAATGCAAGCTTGGAGCACTGCACATGTTGTCAGATTTTTTTTTTTTAGGTATTTATCAGTTTCGTTGTTTTTTTTTCCCTTTTTTTCATAAGGTATAGCTCTCTGGGAAGGATAGAGAGTAGGCTACAGGGAGAAATGTAGGTAATATAAAAACAAAAGATAGCAATAAAAATTATTTTTTTAAAAAATAGACATTCTTAGGCTCTTAGAGTTCTAATCCTATGCTCCCATTGGCTCTGTGTGTGTGTGTGGGGTGTGTGTGTGTGATGGACTCCTCTGACAGTCTGATGAAACCTACAGACCCCTTCCTAGAACAATATTTTTATGCATAAAATAAAACACAGGATTAAAAAAGGAAGTCAATGATATTGAAATGCAGTTATTAAAATAAGCATCCCTGCTCTACTGAAAGGTGGAAGTCCCTCTCCCTCTCCCTCCCATTTTAGTCTCAAAATGTAATGACTTGGGTCTCATCTCTTTACTTTACATCTAAATGTTGCTTTACATCTAAATTGGCATGCTCAGTCTCTGTCTCATCTGCCTCATCTTCTGTGTCCATTATACAGTCAGCACAGTCCAGACCAGCAGAGCAAAAAAATCAGCCTGAGTGAGAGCAATGGTCATTGCAGCCGTATATAAAGGAGATGGTTCGTTAGAACTTCAGGGATATCCATGTCTGCTCTCCCAGCAGCAATAGTCGGGCTCTTCAGCTTGACTGGTTTCTATGGTTTCAGCTCCAATTTTCTGCTTTCAATTCTCTTCTTTTGATACCCAATTATGAAAGATGAAGGGGACAAGTACTTGAACTATAGGAAACCTCTCTCAACTAAATTTTGGACTTGACCAAATAGTGTATGCCCACCAAAGGGATGGCTCAGGCAGCTTGTGACCATTAATGGTTCTTATTAGGGGAGGAGGTGTGATGCCAGAAATTCACAATCTGTAGCTGCCATTAGTTTTTTCATTGAATTCAGTTACTTGTGCTGTGAATATTATTAGTAACATATCTAAAGAACAATCTGTCTTTGACAATGTGCCTCAGATTAAATCAAAACATGAAACATTTTAAAAAATAGTCAATATCTAGCATTTACATAGCACTTTAAAGTTTGCAAAGTACTTTACAAATATTGTCTCATTTTTATCCCCACAACAACTCTGGCAGGTAGGTGCTATTTTAATTTCATTTTACAGATGAGGCAACTGAGGCAGATTTGTTTATAATTACACAGCTAATAATAAGTAAATAAACTCAGGTCTCTCTGACTCCAGGTCTAGGACTTTATCCACTGCACCATCCTTCAAAATTTTCCTGTACCCTGAGAGTCCTCAACATCATGTTATGCCCTTAAAGGACAACCAATGCATGCCAAATTAGAAGGGAAAAACACAAGCCAAAACAACTTTTTCTTAGAAAGAGAGGCTTCCTATAAACCTGATGCCTCCAAGCTTTCCAATGAGTGAAGTGAATTACTTAATGTATTCAGACTTGCAGATGCAACTTGAAATTTGGCAACCTATGTTTAGACTAAACTTTTGTTTCCCTGAGAAATCTTTTCAAGGAGTCACCCAGGAACTACTGTACACAATAAATGAGAAGTAGACATACATAGGAGAACAAGGGTAGCTAACTGTTAGGCAACCTCACCACAATATTAGAAACTGATGGAAAATCTGGAAGGTGAAATCATATTGCTGTGGTTTTTCATCCTTCATTATTGAAGACATCAGATGGGGGTGTCTTGACTTGTAAGTGATATGGATGTAAGTGAGGCAGAGTTGTGCAAAGTCATCAGCCTTACTATCTGTACCAGCATCATCAGAGTTCTTTTGGCATATGTAACATTTGGCATTTGAACGATGTGACCGGTCCATTGGAATTGGACTCTCTTTTTCGAAAAAGAAAAAAAATGAAACCAAAAAAACAACAATAGAATAAGTAAGGAAAGCCCTCTATGAAGCCAGAAATGTCTCATTGGTGACATTGGCCTAGAAGCTACCACGGTGACCTTGATGACCCTGATCAATGAGAATGAATTAAAGACTTGGAATAATCAAATTAACAAGCTCAATATGAGATGTGGTGGACAAGAGAAGCCAGTAAAGTGCTGGGCTACTGGAATAAGAAGATCCTCATAGAATCTGTCTCCCCCTTTAAAGTGCAGCTCAGGGGCCATCTTCTGCATGAAGCCTTTTCTTGCCAAACTAAACTGTATTTATTTAACTACTTTGTCTACATCTATACTTATTCATTTTCTGTTTATTCTGAATATATCATATGTATTTGATGTTTCCCTCATTGGATATAAGCACATTGTGAGTGAGGGATTATTTAATTCTTTGTCCTTGTAACCCCAGAGTCAAGCACAGTGTCTAGCGCACAGCAGGCACTTAATGAATACCCTGATCAGGTCAAATACAATCTAGATTCAATTACGTTCACCATAGTTTAGAAGGGACATCAATAAGATGGAAAGTTGCTGGAGCAGAATAACCAGATGATGATGACAGTAAATCCACATATATGAGGACAACTGGAGGGAATTGGAAGAAGGAAAGGCTCAGGGTGCACATTAGCTGTCTTTGAGTGTTGCAGGGGCTATCACACAGAAGAATGATTTAGCCTTATTCTGTTTTAATCACGGCTGCCTCAAACTCATCGGTGAGGAAGGGCAGTGTCTACACCAAGCATGTAAAGACTTCCCCTGGTGGAATGAACGGATGAGAACAATTTGTTTTGACAGTTCACTCCTTTCCCCTTTCCTAAGAAGTTCTGCTGGTGTCATCTAGGTCCCATTCTCAATCTTAACACGCAAGACTGGATCAGTAACATGAAGTCATTGAGTGTCATCTTGTTAACCTAAATGACAAATTCACTGGATGGATCATGAGCAAGATGTTCTCACCATTCTAGTGCTGCGGCTTCAGGGAGAAGTATTATGAAGACCTATTGAATGAGAGGGCCATAGTGCACACAGCACGGCCAGGAATCAGGAAGGCTCCTCTTTCCAAGTTCAAATCTGGCTTCAGACACTTACTGGCTGCATGACCCTGGGCAAATCATTTCACCTTGTTTACCTCAATTTCCTCATCTGCAAAAGGAGCTGGAGAAGGAAATGATAAAGCACTCCAGCATTTCTGCCAAGAAAATCCCAAATGGGGTGGCAAGGAGTCCAACAATGATAGAAAAACAACAAATTGAATGAGAACCTCAAAGGCCAGAGGCTTTAACTGGGAAGCCATATCTGTACCTAATGTAAGGATCAGGGACAGTGTTGAGAAAACCAGTCAAGTCTCACATACCTTCATCTAAAGAAAGGATAAAATGCCAAGTCTCAATCAACCCAGTATAGGCTTTATATTATGTGTGAAAAGTCCTTTGATGGATTTGAGTAACAGTCGACAGGCACATTATTCACGTTGACTGAAGAAACCTGATCATGCCTCTTATGAATAAAATACCAACCCAGTTTCAGAAGAGAGGGACCTCAAATGTCTGGCAACAGAGAAGAAAGAGGATCCCAGAAGCAATCATTGAAAAGAGAAAGATAAAGTAAGATTGAGCTATGGTTAAGAAAAGAACGAGATGGAGGAGGGTTATTGACTCCCTACAGTTATCTCGGAGCCAAAGACTTAGACTGATGTTACCAGATGTACCTACCTCTTCAAAGACTGAGGGAAATGCCCCACAAAAGGCCTTTCCATTAAAATGTAATTATAGTAATTGACATACATAGTATACAGAGATTGAAGGTTTGCAAAGCTTTTGGCAAATATTATTTCATAGAATCCTTACAACAACTCTGTGAGTTAAGTGATATGCTTATTATCTTTCCCATTTTGCAGATGAGGAAACCAAGGCAGAAAGAGGGTAAATGACTTGCCAAAGGTCACATAGCTGGTAAGTGTCCAAAATGGTATCTGAACCTTATTCTTTTTAACTGCAAATCCAACACTTTTTCCTCTGTGTCAATGGATTGTGAAATAGAGACGAAGTAATTTGTTGTGGGTAGACCACAAACATCCCAAGATGCAGAGAGAGGGAAAACTGTATACATCATCAGACCCCACTCCAAACAGGAAATCAATGGTCATTATACCCATAAACTACCATGGGGAAAATTAGCTTTCCCTTATGAAACTTCAATCAATTCCATCTATACACTTGAATAGTAAGGCACTCAGCAGTTGTCTTCAAATATACATGTATATGGGATGTAGTACCACTTTATATCATATTAAGAGGTTGCACTGTATAGTGGATAAAATGTAGGATTTGGCACAAGGAAGACCTGGGTTTAAATCCTGCCTCTGATCATTTGGGTGACCATAGGTAAGTCAACAAATATCTCTGAGCCTGTTTCCTCATCTGCGAATGAAAAAAGATAGGGTCACTCCCAATAATTTCAGGGTGAGGTAACGCAGGTTAATACCTTCTCTGCAGCTTACTGTCTTAAAGAGAAGCAAAGCTCTCCAAAGAATCATGGCTGATCATTGTGGCATCTTATTTTGTTATAGTTGCCTAGGTCCCAGGGAAGTTAAGTGACTTGCCCAGGGTCATACAACCATTATGATACTCATTGAGCTTTCAGAGCCCTATGTAGTTCTTTCAGAAACATAGGCTGTCACAACAACCAGCCACAATTCTAAAGGACTCATGATGACACATACTGCTCGCCACATGGTAGAGAGATGAGGGAGAGAACACGTACATACCTACATGTATGTACACATGCATATATCTATATGTGTATATGTAGATATACATATGTGTGTATATATATATATATATATACACACACACATATATATAATATGTGTGTGTTATTTTCGGACATGGTCAATATGGGAATTTGTTTTACTTGACTACACGTTCATAACAAGGCTTTTATTTTTCTTGTTTTCTTAATGTCAGGAGGTTGAGGAAGGAGTGAAGGCATATCTTTGAAAATAAAACAAAATTTAATTTAGAAGAGAAGGATGCCAGTAGGCTGTTAATCTGCTTCAGTGAATGCACTATTCATGCCAGAAGTTCCCTGTATTTTTCACACAAAGAGGTCAGCTCTTTATCCACTAAACTAAACCATCTTAGGACAACTAGGTGAAGGAGTAGATAGAACACCACCAAGCCTAGAGTGAGGAAGACTTGAGTTCAAATCCATCCTCAGATACATGCTAGCTGTGTGACCCTAGACAAGTCACTTATTCCTATTGCCTCAGTTTCCTCACCTGTAAAATGAACTGGAAAAGACAATGGGAAACTGCTTTGCAATCCCAAATGAGATCATGAAGAACATGCGATCTCATCTATAAAGCAGGGACAGTAATATCTGTACTATTGTACTTCCCAGAGTTTTTGGGAACCTCCAATGATATGGGGTGTATTAAATGATTTTGCAAACATCGAAGGATTATACAAATATCAGTAGTGATGATTATATGATCACTTTTAACTTGAAAGCACTTTTCTATTTATAATCTCTTTCTACCCTCATGAAGGGCCTTTGAGGTAAGTGGGGCGGGTGGTATTGGTGCTATTTCATAGAAGATGAACCTGAAGCGAGATGGAATGGGGCTTGCTTAGGATCACACAGATAATGAAAAACAAACTTAGTATTGATACAAGAAACCAGTTTTCCCATACTGTTCTCCCTCCCTCCATCCAGTACCTGAAATATCACAAGGTCTGCATCTGCCAACTTCTTCTGTTCAGCAACAATGTCTGAGCTCAGCCGCCCCTCCTTGTAAGCCTGAGCAGATTCAGCTGGATACTTAAAGTTGTCAGGGTCCTTTAGACCACCTAAAGAAGGAAGGAGGAGGGGACTGAGAAACTGGTGGCCAGTACTAGGTCCAGAGCACTCAGCCCAGAGAGGGTAGTGGATCAAATACCTGTGATGTCCTTTCTGGAGATCAATGGATTAAAATTCAGTGCATACAGGTCTGACACTGTGACATCCCAGCCTTTCTTCTTTAAAGCCTCCTGAGCGGCTTCTTTCAAGGCATGGTTGAAGGATGTCTTCTCCGAGTGAGCCAGAACTATCAGTGCTTTCCTGACTATAAAAGACATCACAGAAAACACAGAAGTAATAAATAGCCAACTGGCAGCGCTTCTGCTGGTGTGCTATGGCTAGCAGACCCATGGAGAACACAGAGTTAATCAAGATGCCATACGTGCCCTCATAGAATGTAAGCGCTTTGTTTTAAATTTTGAGTTTTGCATTCTTCCCTTCTTCACTCCTCTTCCCCTCCTTGAGAAAGCAAGCTATTTGAAAAAGATTATGTACATGTGCAGTAATGTAAGACATTTCCATATTAGTCTCTCTATTTTTTTTTCAGATCCTTTTCTTCAATTGTCAAAATCAGGGTGAATTATTCCCTTGATCTAGAGCAATTCACAGATAGATTAGTAAAATCATAACATTGGGAAATAAACAAACCAAGGTAGGTGCCCAACTAAAGGAAAATGACTGAATAAGCTATGGCATCCAAATGTAATGGAATACTATTGTACCATATGAATCAATGATTATGTATGATGAGGTGATTCTAAAAGAATAAGAAGCTAGTGGGGGGAGGGTAGGTAGTGATGGAAACTTACTCTCATTGGGAATGGGTTAAAGAGGGAGCAACATATATATCTAGAAAAGTATAAAAGTCTTCTAAATATAGAAAGAAATAAGAGGGTCAAAAGATAGGGTGGGGGCAGAGAATAAGGGAGAGACTTGGAGAGTTGGGTAGGTTAAGGAATAGGAAAGTAAGGCAGTGGATAGAAGTAAAGCAGAGGAATGGGGTGAGAAGGATAGTGAGGAAAAATAGGAAGGAGGAAAATATACAAATAATTATATCTTAGAATGTGAATGGGATGAATTTACTCATAAAATGGAAAGTGATAGTAGATTAAAAATTTGAATTCAACAGTATGTTGCTCTCAGGAAATCCTATAAAATGAGAGATACAAAGATAAAATAAATTTAGTGGTGGAATTTATTATGTAAAAAAAAAGTAGAGGTAGTAATCATGATCTCAGAAAAAGCTAAAACTAAAAGAATTTGAATCAAAAGAGAAAACAGGGAAACTACACTGTCAGCAATATTATTTAAAATTGTTTTAGACCATTTAAAAAAATGAGACATTGTGAAATACTTGAGAGTATACCTGCCAAACAAACACAGGAACTATATTAACATAAATATAAAAAATTTTTATATGAAGTCAGACTTAAATAACTGAAGTAATATTTATTGTTCATGGGTAGACAAAGCCAATATAATTTTTAAAATGACAGTTTTGCCTAACTAATCTATTTATTCAATGCCATTCCAGTTAAATTACTAAAAAAAGTTATCTTTCTGAGTTAGGAAAAATAACAACAAAGTTTATGTGAAAGAACAAAAGGTCAAGGACTTCAAAGAAATCAGGGAAAAAAGATGTAAAAGAAGCAAATTCAACAGTATCAGACCTTAAACTATATTTAAAGTGAGGGCATTGTTGAAGTATAAAATGGATAATTTTGATTATTTTAAATTAAAATTTTCTTGTATAAATAAAACCTATGCATCCAAGAATAGACGGAACACAGAAAATTGGGGGAAAACTTTTATAGGCAATCTCTCAATTCGGATGTAATTGGGTTGAAATATTATTGTGGCATAGGAAATGATGAGCTGGTTGAAAAATGGAAAGACTTGCATTTATGAAAGAAGATGCTATCTACCTTCAGAGAAACAGATGATAGGAGAAAATAAGGATAGTACGGTCTTAAATATATGTGTATGAGTGTATGTGTGTATACATGTGTGTGTTTATAGATATATACATGTACAGGTATATACAAGTACGTGTGTATATATATATATATATATATATATATATATATGCTTAATGGTAGCCTTTTGTAGCTAGGGAAATAGTGCTGAACTTGGGTAGACTTCAAGAGACAGAAGAGGACAGAAGGACCTGGTATGCTGTGTTCCATGGAGTTACAAAGAGTTGGGCACAACTGAACAGAAACCGCAACAACACAGTCTGATAAATATTGAGCAATTCCAGATTCCAGGTTATAGGGTCATAGATTTAGAGTTGGAAGAAAACTTGGAAACCTGAGTCTAACTCTTATTTTACAAATGAGGAAACTGAGGACCAGAAAGGTGAACTAATAAGTGTTTGAGGCAGGATTTAAACCCAGGTCTTCTCAGCTCCAAGTCCAGCGTTCCCTCCATTGAATTTGAAAAATGCTTAAGTTTGGTGTATTTTTAAATTCCTTTTTCAAAAACTAGGGGGATAAAAGAGGTAAATGTAGGATCTAGAAAAGGGAAAATGCTTTTGACTAGCAAAAGGATTTGTAGCTCGCTCTCTAGTTCACTTGATTTCTTCGTTTATGCAATTATGGATTTCCACATTAGAGGAAATGCAGGCATACTATACCTAATAGCTATTTACTTTGTCATTTATTTTCACATTAGTCATGTTTGGAGTTGCCTGTACAGTTTAATTTGCAAAGGGCTGAACATTTGCTCTTTATACTATTGGTTTGTTTTTATCTTTTAATAATAAACATTCAAAAATATATATTCTACACTGTATAAAGAAAATAAAATTGGATTTCCCCTGCTCATTGGCTAAATTAGATACAGGTAGACCTACTATTGGTCAGAAGGAAAAAGAAGAAACAAGTCACTTCAATTATTTAATCATTTCATTTGTACTTAAATCTCATTGTCTTTCTCTCTGTCTCTTTTTTCTGATTCTCTGTCTCTGTCTCTTTCTTAAAGTAAAGTAAGATCCAGAAGGAGTAAGTACTAATAGCTGGGGGGAATGTGGAAAGGCTTCTTACAGGAAGAAGTATTCAATTTGTCCTCTGAAGGAAGCTGAGGAGTCTAAGAAGTCAGGTGAGGAAGGAAGACATTCAAAAAATGCAGGACCACCTATATCTGAGAGCACCCACCCAGTCAATCAGTCAAGTCAATAAGCATTTATTAAATTCCTATTATATACTAAGCACTAGAGATACAAAGAAATGCAAAAGACAGTCCCTGCTCTTAAGAACCTCACAGTCTAATGGGAGAAACATGTAAACAGCTATGTACAAACAAGATACATATGGGGTAAAGGGGAGGTTGTTGTGTTTGTCTGTTCTATAAGAGGACCATGACATCAAAATGATGACATGACTTGCAGTTGACTTTGATTGAGTGAGGGAAGGCTGTGCAAGGTCATCAACCTTGCTTTCTTCTCCTGAGCCATCTGGGTCCAGTGACCTGATATTCATCAGGATGACTAGAGATGGCCCAGGATACAACATGAAACCCTGGTCTTTTCAGGCTAAGGTGTTACCACAATCTCATTTTGAGTGAGATACACCCATTCAATGAATAGGCTTCTTTAGGTTACTCAAGGGATGGCCACTTTAATAAAAAAAAAATCAAATTGGGAGGGGAAGACCCTCAGGGTTCCTGGGTAAAAGAGAAACAGTTACTATTTAGTTATTACCCCCACTCTGTGCTAGGTGGGTGGGGATTTGTCCAGTATCAGTAGAAGGAAGATGTGTACAATTAGGTAGACAGGGAAAGATTTTAACTGGGACTTGAAGGAAGCAAGGAAATAGAGATGAGAAGGGACAGTGTTTCATGACTGGGAGACAGTCAGTGAACATGACTAGAGTGGGGAGACGGAGAATCTTCTTCAAGGATCAGCAAGGAGGTCAGTATCCCTGGATCACAGAGAACAGATATACAGGAGTAAAGTGTAAGAACATTAGCAGTTAGGAGGGGATTGGGTTGTGAAGGTCTTTGAATGAGAAACATAATTTTATATTTGGTTTGGAGGAGACAGGCATTCACTGGAGTTTACTAAATGAGAGTGATGGGTGACATGGGTGGGTGACATGGTTAGATTTATGCTTTGGGAAGATTAATTTGACAGCTGAGTGGAGGATGCATTGGAGTGGGGAGAAAGGAGGCAAGGAGACCAACAGGCAGATTACTGCAATAGTTCAGCAGAGATGTTAGGAAGTAAAATCAACTGGACCTGGTAACAGATTGGAGACAGCAAGTGGGAGAGAGTGAGGAGCTGAGGATGGCACCTAGGTTTCAAGCCCGGGTGACTGGGAGGATGGTGGTGCCCTTGACCATAAGAGGGAAGTTAGAGAGAAGGGAGGTTGGGTGGGGTGAGGGGAGACAGGAAGACAGTGAATTCAGTTTTGGACCTGATGATTTTAAGACGTCTGCAGAATGCCCCAGTGAGGAAATTGTCCCAACCCCAGAGCAGCTGCTGAAGGAAGCAGAGGAAGAGGCAATTAAAATAAAATTAGCAAAGCA
>CM053769.1:126685361-126802875 GCA_028658325.1 Potorous gilbertii
CAGTTTTCCTTGATAATTTCATGGAAGATGATGTCGAAGCTCTTTTTTTGATCATGGCTTCCAGGTAGTCCCATAATTTTTAAATTGTCTCTCCTGGATCTATTTTCCAGGTCAGTTGTTTTTCCTATGAGATGTTTCACATTATCTTCTATTTTTTCAAACTTTTGGTTTTGTTTTCTAAGTACTTGTTTTATCTCATAGTCATTAGCTTCCCTGAACTTGATTCTCTCTTTTAAAGAACTATTTTGTTCAGTGAGCTTTTGAACTTTGTTTTCCATTTGGCTAATTCTGTTTTTTAAAGTCTCCTTCTCCTCACTGGCTTTTTAGACCTCCTTTTCCAATTGAGTTGGCCTCTTTTTAAAGGTGTTATTTTCCTCAGCATTTTTTTGGTTCTCCTTTAGCAGGCTGCTGACATGCTTTTCAAACTCTTCTATGGCCTGAGCCTATTTCATATATATTTTGAGGATACTGGAGGCAGATGTCTTGACTTCCTCTGAGAGTATGCCTTGTTCTTCCTCATCCGAAAGGATGGAAAGAGACACCTGTTCACCAAGAAAGCAATCTTCTATAGTCTTATTTTTTTCCCCCTTTTTGGACATTTTTCCAGCCAGTTACTTGACTTCTGAATCCTTTGTCAAGAGGAGGGTCCTAGTGCTTCTCCTCTCCCTAGTACAAGGCTGAGATTCAAATCAGGTGCTCAGTTCCCCTGGAGTTTTAGGTGGGGGCAGGGCTGCCATTAAGGGCTGAGGTTCAGATCCCCTGCTCAATTCCACCAGAGGCTTTAAGCTGAACTGCCTGGACAATGAACCCAGGCTGCTTCCTCAGCCACAGTAGCTGGCTGCCTCCCACTGCTGCTGTTGCAGCCTGGGGCTAGTGCTGGGGGAACCCCTTTCCCCTCTTACCCAGCTGGGAAAGTCCTCCCACACTGACCTTTGGAGCTTTCTTTATCACTTGTGGGTTGAGGGATCTGGGACCCTCCCTGCTAGGAATTCTGCCCCGGAGGTCTGTTCAGGTCTTGTTCCTCCCAGTGCCACAATGCCAGAGCTGGGCTCTGTTCTGCTTAGCATCCTATGAGATAGACCTTTCCTGTCAGCCTTCCAGGTTACCTTTGGCTGGAAACCTCTTTCCCTCTGTTGTTCCGTGGCTTCTGCTGCTCTAGGATTCATTGAGAGTCATTTTTTACAGGTATTTTGTGGGCTGTGGGGGAAGTGCTAGAGTATATGCGTCTTTCTCCCAAAGGACTCTTGAGGCAAAATGCCATCCACATCCAGAGAAAGAACTATGGAATCAGAATACAGAATGAAGCAGACTCTTTTCTCTTGTGTTCTGTTCTGTTTTGTTTTTCTCTCAAGGTTTCTCCCATTCTTTTTAATTCTTCTATGCAACATGGCTAATGTGAAAATGTGTTTAATAAGAATGTACGTGTAGAACCCACAAAAGATTGCATGCCATCTAGTGAAAAAGGGGGAGAGGGAAGGGGGAGAAAATTTAAGATTTTTGGAAGTAATTGTTGAAAACTGAAAACAAATTAATTAAATTTTAAAAAACGTACTACCTTTACTATCTAGAATGCCGTATTCTAAGCTCTCCATTCTTTTCAGCAATGGCTGCTAAATCATGTGTGAGCCTGACTGAAGTTTCTCAGCACTTGAATTCTTTTTTTTTTTTTCTGGCTGCTTTCAGTATGTTTTCTGAGACCTGGCTGCTCTGGATTTTGGCTATAATGTCCCTGGGAGTTTTCATTTTGAGATTTCTTTCAGGAAGTGATCATTAAATTCTATTTCCACTTTTCTCTCTGGTTCTAAAAGATTTAGGCAATTTTGCTTTATGAGTTCTTGCAGTTTTGTTCATGAGTTTTGTCATGATGTTCAGATAGTCCAAGAATTCTTAAATTTTTCCTCTTCAATCTGTTTTCCAGTTCATTTACTTACAGGTATCAGAAAATACCTGATATTTTCTTCTTTTTTTTCGTCTTTTGGCTTTAACTTTTCTCATCTCATCAAATATTATTATCTTCTCTTTGACTCATTCTAGTTTTCAGATCCTTTCTTAAGACAATGTTTTGTTCCTCTTGTACTAAGCTCCAATTCCCTTTCATTTCTTTTTTCCTCCATATCTCTTAATTCCTAATTTTTTTACTCATTTCCCTTAAAAAAATATTTTGAGTGTGAAAATTTCATCTTTTCCAGGAATTCTAGTTAAATTTGTGCCTAAGCTCTACTTTTCTTTAGGGTTTTGTTTAAAGATGATTTAGAACAATTTTTCTTCTTGTTTCAAGCTTTGAATCCACCTGTCACCCTAATAGTTTGTTATAGTGCAATCCTTTTTTTTTTCTTTTTTATTCATTTTTTCAACCTACTTCCTGATTTCAGATTTTATGTTAGGACTGGACTCTTTGAACTTCTGAAGGTAATGTCTGGACTGACCAAGTGTTCTCTAGGTTCTGGCTGATACTTTTTTAAGGTCATTCATTGAGTGTTGTGTTATTCTAGTATATCCAGGAAAGCTTAGGCTGGGGACCTTCAAGCTTTCAGTGCTTCCAAAAGGGTCTAATTCAGAACAAAATTTTATTTCTGCCTTCCTTGATCTATTTTTGTTTCTGAGCAATAAGATCCAAAGTGATAGAACTGAAGGCTGCCCTTTGGTCTGGGATTCCTGCCTTGGTTAGTCCACCATAGATTTCATTCTTGATTGGATGCTGCAAATGAGATCCTGCATGGCTCTTAAGAGTCAAATCACACCACTGTTGTTTGCTTCCAAACTTGCTCCTTGCTCAGCAAACAGTCTTATGGTAGGAACCATTCCTCATTTTAGAACACCATACAATTATAGGTGTCCTCCTTTATCAGTCCTGGGTCTGTGACCCAGAATGGGTAATGAACAACAGAGCTACTCACTAGTTGACATCTAATCCTGAAAAGGGTTGGGCCCGTTGGAGCTGGATTTGATACCTCTTCTTGCCCTGACATAGAGCCTCTATCTGTGCTTGGAAGCTCCAAGTGTTCATTCCAGGCTAGACTCCATCCTTAGTGTCCCTGTATATGTTTTTCTCCCTATGCTAAACTGGGCAGGGAAAATTACTTACTCTGATTGTTTTCTTGGATATTCCAGACAAGACTTGATCTAGTGTATTTTCTAGATCTTATAAGGGGTAGGGGGTGAGGAGGGAGAAAAGAGGAAGTTCAACTGTACTTCCTGCTACTCTACCATCTTTTATCTGTCTGTTCATACTGTGTTCTACTCTATCCCTTGTCTAGTAATGAATTCTTCCTGTGTTCATATCTACAAAGTTTTTTTTCTTATCTTTTAATTGGTTTATGATATGATTTTATATGTAGATCATGTATGTACTTGGAGTTTTTCTGGGCTCAGGTGTGAGATGTTGGCCAAAAACACAATTTCTGCCAAAATGCTTTCCAGTTTTTGTCAAATAGTCAGTTCTTACCCCAATAGCTGAGGTCTTTGGATTTGTTGAACACTAGGTTTACTTAGTGCTGTAGCTTTTGTATGTAGTCTGATCCACTGATCAACCTGTTTTTTTTTAAACCAGTACCAAATTGTTTTCAATGATTACTGTAGTATAGTTTGGAATCTGGTACTGCTAGTATTTCCTCTCACTTTATTACAATTATTTTCCTTGAGAATCTTGACATTTTGTTCAATTAGATAAATTTTATGATTTTTTTCTAATTCTATGAAGTAATCTTTAGATAATTTGATTAGTATGATCCTGAATAAAGTAATTTAGATATTGTAATTTCTACTATATTCGCACAACTCAACCATTAACAATATTTCCATTTATTTGGTTGTTCAGGCTTTTTTCTAATCATGTCTGACTCTTTCTGATCCTATTTGGGGTTTACTTGGCAAAGATACTGAAGTGGTTTGCCATTTCCTTCTCCTGTTCATTTTACAGATGAGGAAACTGAGGTAAATAAAGTGACTTGACCGGGGTTACACAACTAGTAAGTGTCTGAAGCCCAATTTGAACTCAAGAATTAAGTCTTCCTGACTCCAGGTCTGGTGCTAAATCCACTGGGACACCTAGCTGCCTTAATACACTTATTTAGGTTTTAACTTTATTTCTGTAAAAAATCTTTGGTCCATATATTCAAATACTTCTTGTGTCTTAGTGGGTGTATTCCTAAATATTTTCTATATTCTCTAGTTAATTAAATGGAATTTTTAAAAAATCTCTTCTAATTGGGTTTTGTTAATAAAAGAAAGGTTGATGAATTGTATGCATGTGGATTTGGACTTTATATTCTGCTACTCTTCTGAAGTTATTGTTTCAATTAATTTTCCAATTGTTTCTAAGATTCTATAAGTAGACCATAATCATTTGTTTTCCTTTGTCTATACATATTTCCTCAATTTCTTTTTGTCTTATTGCTACAGCTATTATTTCTACAATTGCATCAAATAATACTGATGATAATAGACATTAGTGCCCTACCACTAATATTACTGGAAAGGTCTCTTATTACATATTATGTTTGCTCTATTAAGGAAGAGTCAAATTATTCTTTTTAAGATTTTTAACAGAAGTGGCTCTTGTATTTTCCCAAAACTCTTTCTGTAGGCAATAAGTCATATGAATAAAAAATTAATGGTCAATTAATTAAATTAATATGGTTTATTATACTTAATCAATGTTGCATTTCTGGTATAAATCTTTATTATAGTGCACATTCTCTTTGACATGATGCTGTAGTCTCTTTGCTCATGTTTCATTTAAAATATTTGCATCATATTGGTTTGGATTTTGTTCTAATTTTATTTCTCTACTTTATTTCCCCCAGTTTTAGGTGTCAAGACCATATTTATATCACAGATGGAGTTTGGCAATATCTTTTCCCCCACTTTTGCCAATAGTTTATTTAACACTGAAATTACTATTTGGATAATTGATAGAACTCACTTCTTTTAAACCCATCTTGTCTTTTTTTTTCAGTTCATTCATGTTTCTAAAATAAAATTGTTTAAATTCTATATTTCTCAGTTAATCTGGGCATTTTATATTTTTGTAAATATTCATCTATTTGTCAGTTTTGTTGGCATATAAATGAACAAAAGTTTCCAATGATTTTATTTATTCTTCACTTCTTTTGAATTCTTTTTTATGTTTGATGCTAACAATTTGGTCTTCCTCTGTAAAAAAAAAAAAAAAGCCAAATTAATGGGCTATTTTATTGCTTAAAAAAAAAAACCACCCAGTCCTCATCTTATCCATTAAATGTTGTTGTTTACTTAAAATTTTGTCAATCTCTTCAATTTTCAGAATTTCAATTTTGTTTATTTAGGGTTTCAAAATGTGTTGGTTTTCTAGATTTTTTTTTAAATTACATGATCAAGTCATTAACCTATTCTTGTCCTTATTTTGTTGATGAAAGAATTTAGAGAGAGAAACGTTCCAAAGGAATGCTTTGGTTGTATCCCAAATGTTTTGGTATGTCATCTCAGCACTGTCATTTTTCTTTGATGAAATTACTTCTCTAATTTGTTTTTTTTTTTACACATTTGTTCATTAGAATTAGTCTCCGATTAACTTCTTTCTCCAAAGGCCCCTAATATGTATGTGTGTGTGCGTGTGTGCGTGTGTGTGTGTGTGTGTGCGCGCATTTGATACAGGACATTTATCATTTCTCCTTTTCTGCATGTCTTTTTGACATTTTTGTGCTCTAAAATATGGCCTATTTTTAAGATGCTTTGCATAAATGAAAAATATTTATACTCCAATAATTGCCAGTGATCTCTTATAGCTAACAAAATTCTATTCAGGCCAAACTTCTTGTCCAACTTTTGATTAGATATGTCTAGGTCTGAAAAAGTTCATGTTACAATTGAGATTCCCAATTATTATATTTTACTTGAGGACAATTAATATTGGGTTGTATTATTTACTGCCAGTATTTCTAAGTAAATCCATCCATTTCCTCAGATCCCAGCCTGTAGTCAGGAAGTTTTTCTGAAGGGTATAATAGAATAAGATAATTCCTCCCAACCCCATCTGCTCATTAATCTTTGTTTTGGGTTTACCCAGCAAACAGAAGTCAGTTTGAGGTAAGGCCCTCCCAGGGGATGTCCTTGCTTTTCCCCTCCATCCAGGATGAAAGAGAGGAGCTGAAGATTCATTAAATCCTCCCCATTAAAATGTCCACCAATCAGGATGGCATTATATTTATGAGGGAAGACCAATTAGAAAGAAGACACACCTACATATAAAAGATGCTGCCAGCCCTCATTCCAGGTCTTTGGCAGAAACGAGGAATTTCAAAAGACCCTTTTGTAACTAGGATGGAATGCCCCTACTAATAAAGGCTCTCTCTCAGAACTGCCTCAGTCTGCCCTTTGTTAAATCTAGTGCTACATACTATTTCTTCCTTTTATTCAATGATTTTGTCTTTCAGCATTTAGATACTACGCCATTTGATTTGGCCTTTAATCATCTATTTGTAATGTCTTGTAATTTTGGGTTATGTAATCAACGTAATTGCCTTGTCTGAGGTCATAAATGCTATCACTGTCTTTGAGTTCACCTGAAGCATAATTGATTTTGCTCCAGCCCCTCATTTTAACTCCATACGAACCCTTCTGTTTTGTGTTTCCTGTAAACAGCATATTGTTGCACTCTGCTTTCTAAACCATTCTAGCTTGTGTTGGGCCCATTCATGTTGCTGTGATTGTTAACTGTAGAATTCTCTTGATCCTGTTTTGTTATATTTTACTCATCTCTATCCCTCTCAATCCTCTTTACAAAAGGAGCAGTAGTGAGAAGGATGTGCTTAATATCCGTACTTATGTTTTCCCCCTTGCCCCTTTACAGTCCACTGTAGGAAGCTAGGGTTTGATTTCCTTGATTCTACCCTTCCCCTTCTCATCGTCCTTCTCCCTATTCCCATCTGATTCTGTGGTGAATTTCTCTACACCAAACTAAGTTTCTATGTGTATGCAACTTTCCTTTGCCAGTTACAATGGAAATGAGGTTGATCCTCCCTTCCAATATATTTGTATGAACTTTCACTCTGTGAGATAGTAAGTTCCACTCCTTCCTCTTTCTTTCACTAGTAAAGACTCCCAATTACTTCCTCTAGGGCTCTCATTTTACGTAGATCATTTTAAAAATTTATTTTATTTTTTTCTAAGAATTTCATGGTAATCTATGGCTTTTCTTTAAGGCTTTGCTCGCTCTTCTTTGGGTTTGAGTCTTAACTATCTTTATTTCTATTTTTCCCTTGGTGTTTTCTTTTGTTTACTCATTTTTCCAGTCTTACTTCTTGAATACTGACTTCGTGTCAGGGCCAGGCTGCTTGTGCTTCTGAAAGGAATGGTGGGATCCTGGTTAGTCCTAATATGTATTATCTGGGTCTTGATAATGAGTGCTGAGTTCTTCTTCAAAGACCTCAGTGGCAGTTTGGACTGCAATCTGTCTGATCCAGGATGTAACCTCTCCCTCTTTTCAATCAATATATTATTTTATTCATTAACAATTCTTACAGAAAAAAGGGACACGGTTAACACAACAAAAAGAAAACTTTCGATGTTTTATTTTTGACTGCAGCTGTTTACAGAAATATAGTTGCGAGTATACAAATGTCCCAATAGAAGCAAAATATTTTTTTAATATTTAACAAGTTATCACAGATAGCTAAAAACATAGATGCAAATGAAATTTCCCCAGAGAACAAACTGAAAACATCTGGTATCAGTGCTCTGAAAATCCCAACTATGAAAGCCATATACACAAAAATGCACAAAAGAACATCTGGTGCTACCTTCACATCATTGCAGGACAATGGAAGAAGGTAGCTCAGTGGTTGATCAGTGTGCTCTGGCAAAAAAAAAAAATGGCAGAAAGGCAGATAAACCACTTGATTAAAGAAAGAGTTACTGAAAAACTGTAGCATATTGAAAGATTAAATAAAAAGAACAGCGGGAAGAAGAGTCAAAAGGAACAACTGCTTGGAGCTTATCTAAGACAGCAAGAACAAGGTGAGCTGATGCATTCATTGTATCAAAGGAAAATAACTCAAATTCAATGGAATAAATGTGAAGTCACTAAAATCTTCTCAATTTTAGTGTGATGAAGTACATCTACAAATCACAGGGTACACACCTCGAACACCATTAAGGAAAAGGACCAGAGGGCCAAAACATAGAAGAGTAATATATCCAAGAAGGTTCTATAACAGTGAAGCAATTGACACCTAAAAGTAACATTTCAGGTAACTCAATGATATTTAATGTTTAGTTGAAACAGGTTTTTACAGTAAGAATTACAGTTGGAAGATGACTAAAGATCTGGTAGAATTCTCCGAATATCAAAACTAGGGTGTCAGTGAAAGAGGAGAGGTTGTCTTTTACAATCTGATAGCCACTTTGGACTTTTCAGAGTTTTTACATATAATATCTCATTTAAGTCTTCTAAAAGCCTTGTTCAGATAGGCAGACTGTTACTCTCATTTTACAGATGAGGAAACTAAGACTTAAAGAGTTTAAATAACTTGCCCAAGATCATGCAGCTATTAAGTGATAAAGTTAGGACTAGAACCTGGCTTTTCATGACTCCCAAATTCAGGACCCTTGACAATTAGAAGCATACAACATCATTTAACACAGCAATTTTCAAGGGTTTTTTCATCTTGTGCCTATGTAATTATCATTGCTAAATTTCCCAAAGTAATCAGTGTGAAACAAAGTAAAAATTTTGCGAAGTCACATATTTCATATATTTTGATGTCTGAAATGTGAAAAGGTTGTGTGCTTTACCTTACACTTAGGTCAATTCAGAGATAGCTAGGAGTTGCAAACAGATAAAGTAATGGTGTACACACAGTAAGAAAAGGGGTACAGAATAATTAAGAAAGCACTTAGACTACTGAACAAATTTACTTGCCTTTATAATTCAGTTGTCTACATCTTATTTTATTTAGCATTTGTTTTAGATCTTCTTTGGTGAGTTTAAGGAAGGACATGAACAATAGTCACACAGCACAGACAGGCATGATAGGGTGCAATCTGTGTTTTTGAGGGTTTATTCATGTAGATGAGATCATAGAACTATTAAGCAATAATGAATATTCATAGTGAAAAATATAATAACCCATTTCACTTCTAGATGAAGCATAGGTTAAGACAAACATACAACACATACTAACACAGTGTTCTCCATTAAGTTCTTGTACATAGCGAGACCAGTCTGTGAATTCTCCTAGAAGGTTACTTTAATATTTAAAAGTTTTACCTTAAAAAAAAAACCCAACTAAATTATGATGCCAAGATAATGCTTTTCCTAAACTTGAAAGCTTATTTGCTAGAGTAAAGCTCAAGGATCAACTTTGCAAATTATAAGGTTGAAAACAGTTGAGAGAAATGAGAATATAATTCACTTTTTTAGAAATTAATTTTCATAAGGCTTTTGAAATTGTTTAGGTTAGAACAAGTTGGCCACTTTGCTGACTATCTCACATACACAGCTCAGTGGGTACAGGGAATGAAAGATGTTTCTGTTTGGATAAGCGCTCCAGCCACAGCAGGGCTGTCTCATGCTGGTAAGTAGGTAAGATAAAAGCTTGTCTCACCACTGTCCACAATGTACCCATTCAATGAACAGAAGACTTTAGCACCTGTCAAGTTTCATTAAAAAATTAAAAGACAGAATAATCCAAATATGTTTAAATCAAAGCCATTTCATGTATAAGTTTTAATGAAGAGAATGTTATGCCAGATAATTAACTGAGTCTATGTGTAACCAAACCTATGTATTGACACTGTTCATTTCTACAGATCCTACTGATAATAAGTTGATGAAATTTAATAGCATTGCTCATAAACCAATAGGGATAAATTGTCTAAGTTTATATAATATCAACATGATTACATGTTGAGTACCAAAATAAAAAAAAACTTCAGATAGATTCAGTTATATATAGTATACATATATACATATACTATATGTACAAAATTATATGCCATAATGTTTATATACATAACAAAAATTACATGGAATTAACCCTCAAATATGTGGGCTGACAAAAAAAATTTAATGTGCTTGGTTTTATGATTTTAAAAAGACAATAGATTTATTCATGCCTAACAGTTTTCCTTTATGACTGGTCTGATTTCACAGGCTTAATCCTAATTATACAGATAATTTGGAAGATATCCACACAACACAGTCAAATACCCACAGAGCCTTGGTTTACCAAAACAAAAATGACAAAGTACCTTAGATCATTAAAAAGTATTCATTAATAAGAATGACCACTAATTTAGCACCCTTGACTTCTTTGTAATGATTAAAGTGCATACTGTGAACTAGATATTAAAAATACTGCATAAAAGTCTGCAGTCTCAAGGTGCCAAGAACACATTCATCCAAGGAGAGTAGGTGGATTTTTCCCCAGTGTCTCCTTCCAAGAGACTCATATCCATGCTTTCTAAACGATGAAAGGTTGGGCTAGCTATCGCTTAGGAATGAATGATGGAATTTCATCTCAGTTTCTTATTAACCTTACTATGAATTTCTCTTTTCCAACTTTCACTGCTTTCACTAATCCCTACTTATGCTCGATTTTCCATTACTACATTTGACTGAAGTTTGAAATATGGACAAATCAAGAGCGCAGCACAGGACAAAGCTGATTTGACTGCCTAACTACATCTGTCGTAAAGGAATCACCTCTGCTCTTCAATAATTCAGCTGCAACTTTTTTGTTTTTGGCTAGTTTTGAAATAAGGTAAACTGAAGTTCTGATATACTCAAAAAAAATGAGCAAGAAATATAACATTGAATTTTTTTTTTTGCACTTTCTACTTAAAAAGAAGGGTATGGTAATTTTTTTCCCCCTTAAACTGTGCTATAGGGATTTAATTCTCTTAAAAAGTGGTAATTACTTTACAAATCTCTTTTTTTGTACACTGAATTACAGGTATGGTGTTATTTCACAAGTATACCATTAGCACATATAAATTTTAAGTGGATCAAGATTGATAAAAATGAGAAACAGTTCATTTATAGTAATTTTGTATTATATCCAAATAATAAAGCATACACTTTCCCCTCATCCTCAAAAGAGTTAAATAAAATATTTTATTTCTATGACAAAGGAGAATAAAAACTTAGGAAAATGCTTTTTAGGCAATGTTTCTTAACAGAAATTTCAAGGCAATAGTTAAGAAACAGAGAAAAGACTAGCAGGAAATAAAGTAAGGGAGATAAAGACAGTGTAATAACACTAAACTATCAGTGTGAAGGTGTACATTTTCTGGCAAAGCTAAACAAAATTATTTTAAAGATGGCATTGTCAAAGTAAGAAAGGCACTTGAAAATAAGTATTTAATGTGGATTTATAAAATTTTTTTTAAAGGCTTCTTGAGTTATATCAGACAAGTAGCTAGTGCTAGAATACCTGAACTGAACTACATCTATTAATGAAAACTAGTGTGGAGCAGAAGAAAAAAAAATGCAACTGGAGCTCAAGGGAAGTAGGCAGGTAAGAAAGTGTTAATTGGATGAAGTTGTAACTAAAGTAATTTTTGTTTTACTATCTTGATATTTTTACATTAAGAACATTACCTACCCATTTTATTACTAAAATACTTCAAAATAATGACAGTTTTAATTCTTTTGAAACAAGTAGGTGGAGGATGAAAGCTACCTTACTCTACGCTATATGGTACCGTCCTTAGACAAAGATGACCTGCTGACTCATTATTACCAAAGCACACATTTTCACCTTTTCCCTATTACTTGTGATTGTTATCAGCATTCTCTACTCAACCAGTCCTCACTGTGACAAAGATATAGATATACACACACACACACACACACACACACACACACACACACACACACACACATATATACACACATATATATAAAGGTTCTTGTCCCAGAAAAATGGTACAGTGTACAACCACAAAAAGAATGAAGTTGACTGGCTCATAGGATATTAATTTGCCAATTAGCAAACATATTAGAAGAGAAAATTTCTCAATAAAACAAACTTTTAAGATTTCATCTGTTGAATGTTTGCAAACATTCATAATGAAATTTGGATCTATGTATTATTAAGGCAATATTCTGTTCCAGACTTTACTTCCAGATGTTCTCAGGTTTCACTATTGTGAAAAAAGCACATTTTGTTTTAATATCACTTCTTAAACAATGTAATGTATTCAAAAAGGAAAACATGGAAAATTTAAATTTATTAATTTTTTTATAAAAATTGTTAAAGTGTTTTAGCTTGAGATTGGGCTAAAAGCAGTGTGAATCTTGAATCATGGTATGGTAGTTTATTTATAAAGGTTACTGTGACCCCCTTATGTTAAAGTTCAGAAATAAAAACAAATCTCCAGTCACTCTCTATACTTGCATCAAAGTATAATGGAATGAATAACCAGGGAAACAACACACACAATGACTCACACACAGATAAGCTCCAAGCATAAGTGTTCATTACCGAAATTAAGAATATGTTGAATATAGCAATATGAAGGAAATAAGATGTGGTTCACAGTATATTTAGGTCCTTCTGCCATGAAACAATCTGATCAATTGTTTCTTCTAAGGCTCTTTGCTGGCTCACTGAATGTCTCTTTCCCATCTGTAACAGTTGTTTGAAAGCAGCAGTATTAGCACAAACCAACCATTGAGCTTAACCCTTCATTCAAAATACAAATACTTTTTGTAACCAAATCACGTGTTCAGAATGTTGTACACTTAACAATGACCTAAAACAGATAATGTAAATTTAACAAAGTAAAAAATAAAGAAAAGTCACCATTAGTGAATTAACAGGAATATGGTAGCACAGCACAGCCTCTGAATAAACAATCTCCAAATTTATGAAACATGTGAAAATTGGGTTTTCTTTCTCCAGCCAAAACTGGGAATCAGGACAGTTCAGGTATAGGTACTGTTCTCAATAAGATATTGTAAAACAGAAAATTGGTCCCCGGTGACTTGGCACTGACAATTGATTGTTTCCCAATAACAAACACACTCTTCTAAACATGGTACATCAGTACACAAGTCAATCTTTTTGTAAGATGAAGTTATAACCACAGTGTTACCAAAGATTCCAGTTGTGGAATATGGTGAATAAATAGGTCTCATTGAAGATTCTGGGTGATCACTGAGAAAATATTCTAGGAAAACACAGAAATAAACTGACCAAAAGAACTTTTTTCTATGCCCCAATTATATAGCAGCCGGGTACGATCACTGACACTATAATTGACATTCTACGCTCTTTTAGGGCTTTACATTTTGGAAGTGAAGCACTGGGTTACAGCTGATCTTGCTCATATCCTGAACTATATATCCTAGGGGAGCTTTCTCCCCTTCAATGGAGAAGAGAGGGAAGGAAAGAAAAAAATTGGGGGTTTAGAGAAATTAAAATGTAGCTCTGGGCATTATATGGTGAGGAAAATGTTCTTTATTAAAACTGTAATATGGTTTTAGTGTATTTATAAATAAAAGGCATAGAACAAGTAAGCCAATGAATAATAACAACAACAATAAAATATTAAATATATCGTGAGCAAAAGCTGATTGGCTCATTCTGGTGAAACACCACATCACACAATTGCCAACATTGGTTTCCTTACTCCAATACATTGCTGAGTGACAAACCCAGCAAACACAGTGAAGCTGCCCTTAGCCCACTAATAACAATGCACTGCCCGATGGAATGGCCACAGATGAACAGGTCATTTCTGTTGCAAAAAGTACTTAAATACTTAATAAAGACATAACAAAACCCCCCTCACTGTTATCAGACGCCACGTTGTGGTAGAACATCAGACAAACTCACAAATTTACCACAAAAGTGTGTGGCAAAAAGAATAGTTTATATATATGTATATATATATATATATAAATTTTTTATATTTATGCCAATGTACTCACTCAGTACAAATAGCAAAATAGTATACCATTTCCTAAATACAAAATATAGCTTTCCAAAAAAATGAAACACACATTAGATATAAACCATCCAAAACTTGAACGATTGAAAACTGTATTCAAAATTAAATGACCCAGAGCAGGTCTCTTTCTGAAAAGTTCCCTTCATATCGGCAAGAAGCCTGTACTACTGAAAACGTAATTCAATGCCTCTCAATCAGAGAGAGAAGGAAAGGGGGCGGGGAAAGGAGAGGGAGAGAGAGAGAGAAAGAGAAGGGGGAGGGACAGAGAGAGAGAGAGAATAAAAGGAAGGGAGGGGAAAGGAGAAAGGGGGAGGTAAGAGATGGAGGGAGGGAGAGATATATGTATAGAGAGAAGAAAGAAGGATATGGCAAAGAGAGAGTAGAGAAAGCATACAAATAACAGAGAAAGACCATCACAAATAAGAAAAGTCTACTTATAAAAACAAAACCAACACCACCACAATTCGACACAATTCAACTAAGTATACAAAGATAGAAAAACATAATACAGTAGTAAACAGAAAAGCTGAACAATTTACAGGCTATTTTTCTGTACTTAAAACAATAAAACAGAATGAAACTGACAACACCAAAGCCATTATACCAAGGTTTAGAAGCTACACACACCAGTTTGGCTCTAAACTGCAACAACAGCTTTCTGCATGCCACAAGGCGAACAGGAAATAAGCATGTGGCCAGACAAGAGGTTGTAGTGAGAAGCAAACATTCCTCAGGTTGGTCAAAGCACCCAAACTGTAGAACCCGTGCTACACCTGCAAGTCCTGGAGTGTGTTCTTTTGCTCTTTACAGATATAACATGTGAATTCTTCATTTTAAGTGAACAGTATGACCCTGTAAAGCCTAAGGCTCATGGGAACTATCAGGAAAGTGACCACTTCAAAATTGTAAAGCACTGAGGTGACAAGTATATGACAGTCACTGCAGCTCAGGGAGAAGTGGTATTTCAAGAAAACTTAGCTTCTGTTTCCCACTGGGGGGAAAATTTTTTTTGAAGACTTTACAACAGCACCGTTCATGGGAAAAAATGCATTGTCTTTCCTGGAGTCAATTCCTACCCCTTCCAATTTATGAAAGGGGCCTTTTCTCATTCCCTGTGTTGCAGGACTTGCTAGATCACCTTGGGTCAAAGGGGTCTTATTTTTTTTAAGCTGCTAGAGGATCCTAAAGCCAGTAATGTATTCATAGCTGCTTACAACCAAACTAAAAAGTGAAGACACAGTCATGGATACATATAAAAAAGGAATGTTGGTCTAAGGCTGAGTTAGGTTCAGTTCTGATTGAAGAATGCAAATTGGATTACAAAGGACTTGAAACTTCAGCCATTCCAATTACTCCTATAGGACAGGACACTATAGAAAATATTAAAACAAAATTTACCATAAATTGTTGCCTTCATTTTTGTAGAACAAGATCATCACTACTCTATGCACAATTATAGGTTAACATCTTTGTACAAACACATAGAAAACAATGAGCAACTCTGTTGTGGAGAATTAAAGCACTCCCGCTCTCCCCAGTCCTATTAACAAAGTGTCTGCTTACAGATGGCGGGCTCTTCTCGGCGTGCTCTTCCTACAACTTGTCACTGGTAAGCTCGTCAGGTTCTTTATAAAAACTGAAAACATGATTCTTTTACTTTGACCAATACCTGTGCTTTTTACATGGACTATAGTAGCTTCAGTCATGGATGTACTTTTTCCAAAAATCTTAACAGAAAATAAGTGGGAAAGAAAAGTAATGAAGAAATTATAATAAAATGGCATTAAGGGTTATTTTCCAACAGCAATAATGACTGGGTGGACTGGACTTGAGTTCGTACTGTACCTTAGGGAGGCGCTGTGCTTAGGAAGATAGCAACAACTAATTTACCAAACAGGAACACAAAACATAAACTCTTAGTCATTATTGCCATTAGGAATATGAAATACTATAGTATTGTTGATTAACCATAGCAACAAGTAGCAGAAATGTGCTCTTCTACAGGGAGGGTAAAAATCTATATATTTACTCAAACATAGTTTTTTGGTGTAATTTTTGTTTTATAGAGCAAATCAGTTCCATTCACTTTAATGCAAATGTAGTCACAAGCTCCAAGGCATCCTGGAACTGGGTTTTCCTTCACAGAATTTCTGTAAAAAAGAAGAATTAATCGTAACTAGCTGAAAGGAAAATACATTGATAAGTTTATTTTTACTCTCAAAGATCCCAAAGTAAAATTTCATTCTTAGAACTGTAATTTATTATATTTCTTCTCTTATTTTTAGCATTTTCTGGAATTCAATATTCAGTTTTTATGAGATGTAGAAATGAAATCTGTTGGCATCTATCTAAACTTAAATTATGAGACAGTAAAATCTAATCACATCTCAAAAGTCTTGGGCCTCCTGAGCTTTAAATGACAAACATTGCCTCCAATCCCAGAAATTTTTTAAAAATGCTGCTGAAAGCATCATCTAAGGTATGACTTATTAAAGTCATATAAAGACAAATTTGATTGATCCTTTTCAGTAGGAAACAAGAGTAGTAAATCAAAATGCAACACTTACTCATATGCAGTTAAAATGAGCCAGTCAAGTTGTTTCCCTGGTTTTGCAATGAAACAAGCAAATCAATCTTTTCAATGTTCTGGTTGGTGTTTATGGATGATGATAGTGAAGAATTCTCTGGCATTTGTTGAGACAGAAGTGTTGTCACAGGTGGTTGACCTTCACTTTGAGGTTGACTTGGCTGACTTATAGCCATTAGCTGATCTGGCAATGTTGCTGGTCCAGGGGTTAAAAGCTGGCCACAGTCTACAGAGACATTTAAAATCATTTAAATTATGGAAATCTACTCAATTTATCCAAGTATTTTCTGTGACATTTCCTTCTCTTCATAATATTTAACTCTCTCTCTCATAGGGGTCAATGGTCAGATTTTTTTTTTGAGTCTCAAATCTATGTGATTAATCCTAAACTTACTCTAGAGCTTCAGTCATCTCTGCCTATTGTACATCTCCAACTAAATATTAACACACAGAAGTGCTGGAAAATAAAAGAAAACTCAGTACTATGTAGTTGAAAGAAAGAAAGCATATGACTGAAATACGTCACTGACACTAAAACAATTACAGCAGCACATCAGAAGGAGTACTGAAATTGCAGTCAAGAGGACTTGGTTCTGAATTCCATGTATGCTACTTACTACCTCTCTGTGTGACCCTTTGCAAGTCACCTCTTGATGGGCTTTTGTTTCCTTATCTAAAAATGAGGAGGACTGGACTAGATGAGGTACTATTCAATCTATGTACCTATGAACTTTGGAATTCAATGTTTGAAATTTAAATCTATTTTATTTCAGATACTGCTAGTTAGTAGATAGGGAAAATCACATTTGATCCTCAGTTAAATAGCATGAAGACATTTTCCTCAGAGCTATCATCAACAAATGTTGACTAAAGCATTTACTATGTGCCAGGTACTCTGCTAAGTACTGGGATACAGAGGAAGATAAAAACATACTCTGTCCCCGAAGGGGCTCACATTCTATGTAGTTTCTTCCCAAATCCACACATGGTTGATCACATTTCCTCTTCTCTACAACTCAAAACCCCCTGCATCTTCATCTATTCTTTTTTCATTTGCTCCTTTTCCAGAAAACAAGGTGCCCCTTCTTGCCAGGACTTGCCCCTCCTCTATTTGTGCCTCCTGTCTCTTTCAGAAATTAATTCCCTTGGTCATTCTCTCACTCTCTCATCTTTAACCTATGTCTGTATCAGTCTGGCTCTTTTCCAATAGCTTAAAAATTTGCTCAGGTCTCTTCCATTCCTGGAAAAACAGCAACCCACAAATCATTCCTTGATACCCTCAAATTATCTTTTATTTTCCTGACTGAGAAAAGTTAAACCCTTAGAAAGAGAAGTCTCTATCTACACTCACCATCCGTTCTTCAATACTTTGCAATATAGTTTCTAGCTAGAACAATCTAAAGAACCTTCTCCAGGTTATCTGAGATCTCATTTGCTAAATGTGATGCCTTTTTCCTCACTCAGCTCTTCTAGAGCAGGTGACACTATAGATTACTTTCTTCTCCTACAGAATCTCTCCTTCCTCACCTTAGTGCTTACCACAAAGGAGACAATTAATGCTTGTTGATTAATTCTCTAACACTTGTGTTTCCGGGTTCTCCTACCTGTTGAGCTGCTCTTTCTCAGTTTTTTATATTAGTTCATTGCCCTTCTCTGTCACAAATGAGAATAAACCAAGTTCTGCAGTAACCGCTCTTCTCTCTCTGCTGTTTCCCTTCAGGATTTCAAACTATACAATCAGGTTCAGCTATCACCTTTCTGTAACATCTTCTCGAACTCTGTGTCTAGTTTTAAACTTTCTCCTGAATTCCAGTCATTTCTGTCTACTATATTACTGTATGATCTACAACTAAATGCAACTCAAGCTTGCCATGTCCACAACTAAATTTATTATTTTCTTCCTAAAATTTTTTTCCATCCCATCCATCTTCCCTATTTCAGCTGACAGTACTACCAAACTCTGCATCACTCAGGTTTAAAACCACAGCCTCTTCCACTTTCCATACCAATCTGATGCAAGGCCCCGTTGATTCTGTCTCTTACATCTATCTTGCATTTTCTCTCTACTCCAATTTTTACTACTGTAATTTATTCGTAAACCTCATTACCTCTTGCCTTGGCTATTCTAAGAACCTCTTAACAGGTCCCAACAATTCTAACTTCTCCCTTCCTCAATTCCATTTTTCACTTATCTGCCAAAATAATCTTCTTAATACATGGCTCTTTCTATGCCATTCTCCTACTCAAAAACATTCTGTGGCATGCTATCACCTATAGGAGAAAAATGCCAACCCTGTTAGGAGTTGAAAAGTCTCCAGAGTCTGGATCCGAGCCAAAATTTTCTATTTTGGAGATAGGATTATAATAAAATAAGTTACCAATGAAAACACTTTGAAAATCTTAGAGTGTTATATAAATAATTGCTATTAGTATCATTACTATGGTCATTTCACATCATCTCTCTTTTACTCTCAGCTAATCTGGTCTACTATTTGTCCTCTGAATTTCACCTGCTCTTAGTGGACTTAACCTGCACTGGCAGAGGCACTCCTCTACCCCTGCACTGCCTAAAATTGATACAGTGTATAAAGTACTGGCCCTGGAGTAAGCAAGATCTGAGTTCAAGTTCTATTTTAGACACAAGGTGTGTGACGGTAGAGAAGTCACTTAATCTCTGTCTGCCCTCAGTTTATTCATCTATAAAATGGGATGATAATGGTATCTATTTCCCAGGGTTGTTGGGGGCATAAAATGTAAGATGGAAGTTTCAAGTTGGAAAGGCCTCGTTTCTGAGTGTCTGGCATCTGGCATTTTGCTCAGCACAGAAGTGTGGGGCCCTGTAAGGTCAATAGAAGCAATCCCTGAGTCAGGAAGCTCCCTCCACCAATGGAGATGAGCACCTTCTCTACAACTTATCCCAACTGTCTGACTAGTTTAACCCATCCACTTGCTTTCATCCAGTCGTCGTGTATGTGACCCACCCTTCAGCTGGCCAGGATATGCAGTCTACATGCAGGTGAAATTTATAAAGCTAAAAACACCAGTCAACTCACAGTTACTAGGCCACTGTATTCACCATGTGAGAAGTAATAAAGCATCACTAGAAACAGAATCACTTACTATTCTGGATGCCAAATAAGAACATTCCTGAAGTTTGTTGAGAGGAGCCAGGAGAATTCTGCAATTGGTTCATTGTACCTCCAGCTGTGTTGTGAAATAAATTAGTCTGCTGAGGAGGTGAAGCTGCAGCTCCCTGGATTCCCGGCATGTTGTTCTGAGGAGAGTAGAGGGGAGGCTGCGGCAGGTCTTGCTGATTCATAGTGGTCTGCAAGGCAGACATGGAGGCGGAAGAGATGAAGAGTGTTACTTGCTGCTCTTGCGAACTCGGTGACCCTTGGACCAACTGAATCTGGGGGGAGGCATGGAACAAAGACGGCTGGGGTGGCTCGGCCTGGGTGGATCCTGGGGTCTGGAGGGAAGAAACTGCATTCTGGTTCGGAAACTGCATGGGCTGCTGCTCTTGGCTCATCGTCGCCATGTTGTTTTGTGGGTGAAATATAGCCTGGTTCTGCGGCTCCTGGCTGGCCAGAGGGTTCTGACTGGGGTTGAATATCATATTTGGTGGTGGTTGCTTCTGGGATGCCATTGAGGCCATTGTATTCTGACTACTGAATAAAATACTCTGCTGCTGCTGCGGTGGCGGCGGTGGCTCTTGGGATGAAGGGCTGTTCTGCATGGCAACGATTGGATGCTGTGATTGGAAAATTGTCCCTTGTTGGTTCTGGGCCATTGAATTTGGTGGGAGAGCCCCTAAAGATACTGGAGGCTGAAACAAGCCTTGCTGAGAAGGTTGTGCCTGCTCTTGGGGAAGCATAGGGGACTGAATGTGAGCTATCTGCGTCTGCTGCTGAAAAGCCGTTTGCTGCTCAGTGTTTGGTGCTGGCTGAAGGGGAGAAATCGAATTCTGGGTTGTAAAGAATGAGATTTGTTCTTCTTGAGACACTGCGTTATTCTGAAGTGTATTTATAGAACTCTGAGAAAGGAACAAGTTGCTTGGCTGCTGGTCTTGAGGAACAGAAGAACCTTGCAGTACAGCCATGGTACCCTGGGAATGGAACATCGAAGGCTGCAGCTGATCGGAGGATGAAGTGGAAGGCTGACTGTGAACAATGGGACTTGGGCTGTGGAAAAGAGACCCTGGAGTTTCCTGGGATATATTCTGAGCCTCACCAATAGAATTCTGGGGATGAAAAAGCTGAGCTTGTGAATGAGAAGGCTGCTGTATAAAACTTCCAGACTGAAGAGAGAGTATCTCATTACTCTGCTGGAACAGACCGTTACCCTGTGGTTGAGTACCACTGTTCTGAACAGCCATCATATTTTTTGTAGATGAAAAAAGGTTGACTTGAGGTTGATTTTCTCCACTGTGCTGCATCTGTACCATGGTCTGAAATACATTGTTTTGTATCTGTTTCACTGGTCCTCCCGCCTCTTCTCCATCTGCTGAATTTGAAGTCTGAAACATGGTAGGGCCAGCGGTTGCAACCTGCTGTGTTGTCGTAGTAGAAGTTTCATTCCCAGAAACTGCAGGAGAAGGGAACAGTTCACACTGCATTTGCATGTCCTCGCTGGTAGATAATGCACTCATCATATGGGATGCTTGCTGGTAAACTGGAGATTGCTGGAGGTTTCCATTTGCGGAGGCAGTTGAAGAGAACAGCTCCGACTGCATCTGGGCAGCTGCCTGGCAGATACTCTGCTGCATTTCCATCACCATGGCAGCTGACGATTCCATTGCCTGCTGCTGCTGCTGCTGTTGTTGCTGCTGCTGCTGCTGCTGCTGATTGGATAATGCATTTTCAGCTTGAGGATGGACATTTTCGGCTCTTCCAGTCATTAAATTTTCTGGCCTGGCATGGACAGCTGGCTCTGTTGAAGAAAATATTCCAGGGCTTACACTGTTTTGAATTTGACTGACCTGCTGAAAAATATCCGCACTGAGCTGTTCCTGGACATTCTCATTACCGTCTGAAGCAGAAAACAAAACAGAAGATAACTGCTGCTGGGCCTCAAGGACTTGCTGGACCAAATCCACATTTCCACTGCTGCCGCTGGCAGCACTGGTTGTAAAATTTCCAGCTTGTAACTGCTGTATGGTGTTTTGTAGCTGACTCACACTGTTTGGTGGTGAGAAAATGTTGGATGAAATCTGTTGCTGTAATGTCTGTGCTTGTTCTTGCAAGGGCGACGGCTGTTGTTGCTGTGCAGTCTCAGACAACGGGGGTAGATTGACCACAGTGCCCTCAGATGGCAGTACCTCTCTCGACTGGGACTCTCTGCTCTGAAACTGGGTCGCTTGCTGCAACAATGCATCACTGCTGGTCAGCTGGCCAGCAGCAGGACCTGCTGGAAAAGTCCCCGGTTGTGAAATGTCCTGTGTCTGAAGAGTTGTCAGGGTCTCTGGGTTATATACTTTAGACTGAATTGGCTGCTGCTTTTCATTTTCAGGAGATAAGTGGGAAGAGGAAGAGGAGAAAGACCCACTTCCTGATATGTTGGAGATATTTTCTAATGTTTGCGGAGTTGATCCAACTGTCTTTGTTGTCTAAAAAGAAAATTCCAAAAATATATGCTAATAAAGACACTTGAATGATTAGAAGTATGAAGTAAAGAAAGTTGTGCTGGCTCAACCTAGGGGCATCCTGGTATTCTCAACACACCAAAAGAAGCCCCTGGAACTAAGGGCTATGCTATTGGGGAATGACTAAACAAATCATGATACATGAATGTAATGGAACACTATTGTGCCATAAGACAATGAAATTATTTTTTTCAGAGAAAATGAGAAAGCCCTTTATGAAGTGATGCAGAATAAAGTTAGTAGAACTAGGAGAACAGTGTATACAAAGACAACATTATAGGAAAAAAATAATTTTGAAAGACTTAAGAATTCTGCTCAATGAAATGAGAAACTAGGAGTTCAAAAGTCTGAAAATGAAACCCATCAACTACCGACCTCCAGAGAGGTCATGCAGAATGCATATGAAGACACACGGTTTTGGACACAGCCAACAGGAAAGTTTATTTTACTGGTCTATGTATCTTCATATGAAAGTATTCCTTTCTTTGTATTATTCAGTTAGGGGAGAGGAGTGTGAAAGAAGAGAGAATTAATACTTGCAAAATCTTTTTAAAAGGAATAAATGTATCATTACCAATTCTAGTTAGAAAAACTAAAAATATTGTGCTTTCCATACTTGAGGGACCAATGATGATACTCTGTGTACTCCTATGAAAGTAGTCCAACAAGGAGACAAAAAAGAACATTTTTAAAAGGTAAAGAGGGTAAAAAGTAAAAAAATATTTTTTAAAAGTATTGGGAAAACTAAACAGAAGGATAAGCCAAAATAATGAAATTTTGTGGTGTATAAAACCAGATCTTTTAATATTTAAATGTTAATATTGATCACTAATATTGCAGCAGGTGAAACAAAAAGAAAAACAAAGGGAAGAAAGGAAGCCTACAAAAGTGTAGGGGCCATGATGGGAAATACAGTACTGAACAAAGTTCTTGCTAATACTCAATGTGTCATTCCATTCTATCTTAATTTCTTGTTAAAAATTTTATATTTGAAGTAAATAAGAAAATAAGATTCCTTTTACAGGCAACTAACTTAAGGGGACATCAAAGAATCGCTCAGTAAAGCAGGATTATTTGTTTTTAAGGTCAGTACATGTAAAGGTAGAGTTAAAAAAAAACCACAAAGGAAATATTAAAAAATATGAAAATGGAAGAAATAGGAAAAATTAGTGACAGAAAAATCATTTTATATGTAGAGGAAGTTTTAGATTCAGGTCAAGGGATTAGACTCACATCAACGTAACTCACCTTAAAGACAGGAGAAGATCTTTTTTCTGCTGTTACTTCCATTGGAGTAACATCTTCATTCTTAATCATACTGCTTGACATGAGTGGAGTGATCAAGGCACTAGGAAGAATATTTACCTTTTCTAGGTTACAACTAGTGGCTTTCATTACTGCAAACAAACGAAAATAAACATGAAATTTACAATTCTGTAATATACTGGATTTGTTACATCCCAAAAATCTATTTTCTGATGGAACTATAATGGTGGAAAAATGAGTATGGTCTATATGATGAAGTGACTCACAAAAAAGATACTACCCAGTGCAATATTTTTCTCCTTCACTTCTTTCTCTTCCTCCTTTCTTCCTTACTCCATGGGCAGTATGAAATAGTAGGAGGAGGACCATCCTCAAAGCCAAGAAACCCTGGGTTCATGTCCCACCTTTGACACACAGTGGTTTTGTGACCCAAAGAAAGTCTTAACCTCTCAGTTCTCTAGGCAATTTTTTTAAAGGTTAAGAAGGTGCTGACCTGAATTGGTCAAGGGAGTTTCCCAGCGAAATCACAGGCCCAGTTTTTATCCCTAACATGGACTTCATGTTTCTCAGGACTATGCTGAGAATATAATTTGAGGGTTTAATAGCCAATTTAGAAGCTGATTCTGAACCTAATTTATTTTATTATTAAGTTGTAGACTGAAAGAAAAGAATAGGCATATGTACTCGTGTAATCCTCACTCCCTAGGAATTTAATTATATTTACTAGAGTTCCTTGGGGGTAGGCTTTTAAAACTATCTTGTCTAACTAGATATTCTTCAGAGCAAGTTTAAATGTACACTGAAGCATGCCAGTAGTATGGGAAGCCTCTAACTCCCAGGTAAAGTCACATCCCCGTAATTCTCCCAAGAGGATACCCCTGGTGCCCTAATTTATACCATTCAACACTATCAAGTTACATACTTGTATGTGTCATACAATTACAGATGTAGAGTTGGAAGGAACCTCTCATTTTAAAGATGAGGAAACAGGAACAGAGAGGGGAAGGGATTGTCAAGATCACACAGGCAGTAGTAAGTAAAAAAGGACTCAGAGACAGAATTCAGGCCCTGTCACTTCAGGTTCAGCACTTTCCACTCTGCCATGTTGCCACCCATTGGAAGTAGCCAGCAAGAACTGCTTGGGAGGTAACAGCCACCTTGACAGATTTGACTGGCTATAGAGTGGAAGGTTTAAGAACAAAATCTTAGGCATTCAAACATGACTGTGGCAAAATTCAAGATCTCTCTAAAATTGTCAGCCCTCCCTTAAATTGCTAAGGATACACACACACGCATGCACACAAATATGCACACTTCTCCACTGGATCTGTGATCTCAGTGATTTGACTGATGCCTTGATCGATAATGACTATAACCCATCCATGCCTGCCCATCCAACAAGACTCATTCCCTTCTCATCAGTTTAACACATTGGGTTCCACTCAACATGTTGGATGCCTTCTTCACTATCTAATACGGAGAGGATTTAGGTTAAACATTTTGTCCTACCTACTCTCACCACATGACTAGCTCATTTTCCTATCCTATATTTCCTGGACAATATTTTTACTCCTGTTATTCCTCAAAATTCTTCACTGGTCACATATTACAGTCTCTCTCTCTCCATTGACTTGAGAGAGTGTGATAGAGTTTTGTAGGATGGGTTATAGTCATTATCATTCAAGGCAACATCCAAATCATTGAGATGACAGATCCACTGGAGAAGTAGTGCATGAGCAAGGATGTGTATGTATCCTTAGCAATTTAAGTGAGGGTTTAGAATTTTGGAGAGGTTTTGGATTTTGATATAGTCATGTTTGAATGCCTAAGATTCAGTTCTTAAACCTTCCGCTCCACAAATCATTGTGTTCTATATCTTGTATTATACAACAATAATGTAGACTACTGATATTAACAAGATGAGCCTTTATCTCTGGAAGAACTTTGGGGAAATTAAAGGAGCTTTGCAATTTTAATTAGCAATCCAACACACTCTCCTTTCCTTGTTTAATTTTTTGCCCTACTTCTCTATTTGTGCTATCTACTCCAGACATGTAAGTGGACAAGCTTTGTGCTTGTCTATTCAACTACATGTCGGAAACCAGACAATAAACATTATTCATCCAGTTGATCTTTGTTGTGTGGATGGTTAAGAAGATGGTTATGAATCTCTCCCCCAGACGTTCTATAATTTTCTTGGGCTTGAACCAACTAGTACAATGTTGATTATAAAAAGGTGCATCTGGAGGATCTCACCACTCACAAGGAATTCCTTTTCAGCTTGGATCTTCTATATCAGATAAACATCTTATTCAAACATAACATCTCCCTATTTTATACTTTGTCTAATGTTTATAATCAGTTACTCACTGAATAAAACTATTTCTGTTTTTCTATCTTTCATAGAATCTTGCAAAGTTTTGATATAATAATGGGAGATGCCTTGTTGGAAAAGAGTTTTTAAGGTAGTGTTTTGCTCTACTGAATCAAATGCTTTTTAAGAAACAATAAACAGAGTGGAATATTGCATTCTTGTCTCTATATATTTATTTTGATAGGGTATTTTAACTATATTTATTCTTTTTGTGAATTTCCACTTCCTCTATTAGCAAACCCAAGACCATGATGTGAGAGGTCAAGTGTGATATCTTTAATGGTAAAAAGCTTATTATAAAAATCTCTGCAGATCTTTTCTATTTTTATTTTTTTACTGTCTTAAACACCCTTAGGAAAACTCTGCTTAACTGGACCTCTTATCAATCCTTCAAGAAATTGGTTTTCCTCTCCCATGCTTCTCTCTGCTTTATAAGGTGATAGACCATTATCATTCATTATCTTGCTTCACAAGATTTTTAGAATTATACAAAGATATATATATATATATATGTACATACATTTATATGTACTGTATTTGTATACATATAGCACACCTTTATTAAAATAGTTGTTTTTACATCACCTACATTTTCATAAGGCTTTGTGAATAAGTTCAAATTATAAACTAGTGTGGCCACTGGCTGCCTGCCCTCTCTCTCAACCTGGGAAGTAAACCAGATATATGCTGACAAGTGCTTTTCAGGTCAATGGTTCTGACACCTCATTTTTTTATTTTCTTGAAAATTTTTGGGTGGATGCCCAGATGCCATCTGGTACTAAACAATTCTTTCATTACCAATTTGTCAATTAGGTCTGGTTATGTTGTGGGTCTACAATTACCTGAATATAATCAAATTTCTATGGTATTTTACTATTGTAACTACTAACAGAAATTCCAATATGCTAGATTTAATAAGTAATCATGGTTCCACTGAACCATATGAAGCACCATCACCTAGGTTTTGTATTTATTTCTAAACCTAAAAATACTGAAACAAAATTTTACAGTATATTAAAGTTATTTTTAAGACAAACACAATTGCTGTTTTAGGGTTGAAATACGTTCAGTAAAGTCATCATCTGAGGAATAATCTGACTTCCAACAGAAATATATGTATTAGAATGAGAGCTCTTAGGAGTCTTAATTTTTCTGTCTGGATCCCCAGTGTAAGTTAGCCTCAAATTTTGCATGTGCTTATATACTAAGGGCAAAAGCACTTAATAAGTATCATTTCATTCATTCACTCATTCATTCAGCCAAAAATTATCTGTAACTCTCTAAGCAGGAGTGAAAGATGACATAACACAAGACCTAACCATGAAAAGTAGCCTTTTATGACAGAAAGAGCATTACTTGACCAATTTTACGGTAATAGTATAGGGATGGAGTATAAATGTATTTTTATTTTTTAATTTTTTTAAAGTAGATTTGATAAAACCCGAGATTCTTCTTCTATGTGCAAAGTAAAAAAGGAAAGAAAATGTCACACTGAAGAATTAGGTCTTTATGTATGAACAAACTGGAGGAAAAACAAAACGTGCTACAGGAAATACAAAGATCTGTCCCTGAAATGTTTTTATAAAAATTAATCTACTACCTTTTATAGCCTCTTCAAAAGAACAAGGTCTTGCTGGACTGGACATTTCCTTCTTCACATTTACATTCAGAGCATTAGCTGTTGATTAAAAGACAATATGATTGTATTTATTATAAACGATCCAAATGAAAGAATAGTCAAGTTTTGCTTCAAATTTCCTTAACAACAAATGATTTATCCACAAGATCTAAGCCAAGATACATTTTACTAAATTTCTATCTTCTGCATATTATTCTGTTTGCACATATGCAAGGAAAAGAAATGTCAGCACTGGTCAAGTGTTTATGAAGGTCAATGGCAATCAAGTGTCTATTCATTATTACACTATTAATCAATTACCCAATAAACACTTAGCGCTGTGCTCAGTGTGGGGGATACAGAAGGAGCCAAAATACAGTCCTCACCCTCAAGGGACTTAAAATTTATTAGGGCAGAGAGTATACAAATAAATATGTACACAAAAGGATTAAAAGAGGGAAGGCACTAGAATTAAGAGGGATTTGAAAAAGTTTCCTGTGAAATATGGGGTTTTACTTGGGACTTAAAGAAAGTCAGAAGGGGAAAGAGAGGAGGGAGGGTGTTCCAGGCATAGGGCACAGCCAGAGAAAATGCCCACGGCTACCACATCACACCTATCAGATTGGCTAACATGACAAACAGGAAAATGATAAATGCTGGAGAAGATGTGGGAAAACTGGAACACTAATGCATTGTCAGTGGGACTGTAAACTGATCCAACCATTCTGAAAGAGTAATTTGGAACTGTGTCCAAATAACTATAGAATTGTGCATACTCTTTTACCCAGTAATACCATTTCCAGTTCTGTATCCCAAAGAGATCATAAATATGAGAAAAGAACTCACATGTACAAAAATATTTATAGCATTTCTTTTTGTGGTGACCAAGAATTGGAAATTGAGGGGATGCCACCTGCTGTGGTATATAAATGTAATAGAATACTACTGTGCTATAAGAAATGATGTGCAGGCAGGCTTCAGAAAAACCTGGGAAGACTTATATGAAGTGAGCAGAGCCAGGAGAACACTACACAGTGACAGCGACATGGCACGATGACTGATTTTCACAGACTTGACTCTTCTCAGCAATGCAAGGATCTAAGACGACTACAGAAGGCTCATAATGAAAAATGCTGTTCACACCCTGAGAAAGAACTAAGAGTCTGAACGCAGACCCAAGCAGATGATTTGCTTTCTTTCTGTTGTTGTTTTGTTTGGTTTCTTCTTTCTTGTGGTTCCCCTCATTGGTTCTAATATTTCTTTGCAACATGACTAATGTGAAAATATGTTTAATGTAATAAATATAGGCATAGAGCCTATATTATATTGCACGCTGTCTTGGGAAGGGAAAACAAGACAGGGAAGAAAATTGAAAACTCAAAAGCTCATGGAAGTGAATGCTGAAAACTAAAAATAAATAAATAAATAAATTTTAAAAAAGGAAAAAGAAAATGTCCAGGCTGAGAGATGGACCGTCCTGGTTCATGTAATAGACAAGAGGCAAGGGTCACTGGATCTAAGAGTATATGAAAGTATATACTGCATGTACATGAAAGAATACATGAAAAAGTATGATGATCTTTGAATGCCAAAACAGAACACTTTGTATTAGATGCTGGAGTTTGATAGGGAGCCACTGGACTTTATTGAGTGAATGATATGGTCAGACCTGTGCTTCAGGAAAATCACTTTGGTGGCCAAATGGAGGATGGACTGGAAAGGGGAGAGAACTGAGGCAGGCAGACCCACCAGTCCATTACTGTAAAAGTGTAGGTATGAAATGATGAGAGCTCACACTAGAGTGGGGGCAGTGTCAGAGGGCAGCTAGCTTGCCCAGTGGATAGAGTGATGGGCCTGGAGTCAGGAAATACTGAGCACATACAATTCAGTTAATTGATTTCATAGATTTAACAGCCAAAATCAGTAAATAACTCTTTAAAATGGGATTGATGTTTCAGTACAGAATATATCATCTGAACTTCTATAACTTTTTTTTTCAAAGTGCAGATCACAAGCATACAAGGAAGTCTAGAACTGATCTTCAGTCTTATCTCCTCAGAGCACTCAGGCTTTCTGGGTACAGGGTATGTACATGATAGTTCAGCATGAAGACCTTGAATTCTTAAGAGAGTTGTATCTAATGGACGTTCCTGCTATGGAAGGCTTATTGATTCTGCTTCAGTAGCATTTGTGGTACCAGCGTAAACTAACTGCCTAGCAGCTGGGGGAACCAGGAAAGCCTCCCTGGTAATCTTTTATAAATCAGCAGCCAGAGTCTACTTACTTAAATAAAACAGTAAATCTCAGTTTCTATGCCTTGTACCATATTCCTACTAGAAGATAGTGTCTTCCCTTCAGGCAATCAAACAGATAAAGTAGCATGAGATCTGTAAGTCAGGCCTATATTAAAGTTACATCATCTCTGATGGTCTTGCTGGTTTGGCTTTAACAGAAAAAAAATGCAAAAGGAAGCTCTTTTTACTTCATTGTAGGACAAGGCATATAACTGTGTAATTGTCTGAAACGATGTCTAAAATATTTGCACTTCTGAAATTTGGTGCCACAAGCTAAACAGAAATTAGAGCTGAGATTTAACCAAAGGATAAGATAAAAATGACTAAGCAAATATGTTTCTGTACTTTTGTCTTTTTCTTCTTAAGATGTAAAAAAACACCCAAGTGATAGTGAAAGCAACATGCACCCTATAGGAATTATACCTTGTCTTTATTTACATTTCTGTTCCAAATGAGCCACAAGAGGAAAGCATTTATTAAAGAACATTCATCTCTTAAAACGGAGCACCTTGAAACAAATGCCCCAAATATCAAAAAACTTTCTCGGCCAGGCCATATCGCAATTGCAATGATCTCTGTTCAGGGTTGTTTGGGTGAGCTTGTTGTCCTCCTTCTTGTAGCTATTAAGGATAGAGTCTCAGATTTTCATACCAGTCTCTTGATAATTTGCTTCCCTAAGAGTCTCATATGAACCAGGAAGACTTTCATTTAGTTGTTTTCAGTTGTGTTTAACTCTTCTGGGGTTTTCTTGGCATAGATACTGGAGTACCTTGCCACTTCTTTCTCCAGCTCATTTTAGAGGTGGGCAAACTGAGACAAACAGGTTAAGTGACTTGCCCAGGGTCACATAGCTAGTAACTGTCTAAGGCCACATTTGAACTCAAGTCTTCCTGACTCCAGACCCAGTGATCTATCCACTTCTCCATCTTACTGAACAAAACTAGGAAGATACCTTATATCAGATTACCATAGTGAATAATTAAAAACAAACTGGTAAACTTAAAATTATAATTTTGATGATAATGACTAATAATTTAACTTTTTTTCATCATGTAGGATACAGTTCTCCTAACATTTGCCAAGAATTAAAAATAATCCTTCATCATCACTCTGGCTTCTTTACTTGACATACCTGTATCTGGAGTGTAGGTAAATGGCTGAACGTCGTGGGATCTCCCAGCATTGGTCACTACATATATCCCCACGGACACAGGCAAGGTTATATATTGGTCATGATACGGAGGCACCTTCACAATAAGATGGTTCTGATTTGTACAAAGGTAAAGAGAAAATGTGAGAAAGGCAGAGGGAAAAATGAAAATAATACTTAAAATTTTATTGGCTTATTTTCCTATAAGCTATAAATGAAAAAAAAAAGACTTTCTAAAACATATATCCTATTGGTCAGGTAGATATAAGACATGGATACAGAGCAGCCAGGCACAGCATAAGCCCTTTACCCTGAGGTTTGTTTGGCATTGAGACCTTAGGGTTCATTGGAATGAAAAATTTTATTCACAGAAAGTCGAAGTTCACAGGTTTTCAGAAAATGGAAGACAGATGCCATTCACTCTTGTATGACTTAACCTTTTCAGGTATTCACTGCATACAAAACTTATTGACAATATGCAAAGGAAAAGAGCTTAGGGCTTTCATAGGAATATATTAACAGTATGTTCTGCTGTTTTTCTTTGCAGAAAATACAGACTAAGACTCAACATTTTTTTTTACATTAAAAGAGAAAGGTAACTTGTGTATACTGTTTGCACTGGAAAAATGTCAATTTCCCACCCAGCTGTCCTTTCCTATCAAGTTCTCCCTTCTTCCAATCTCTTCTCCTATCCCAACCCCTGCTCCCCTCACTTTACTCCATAGGCAAAAAAAAAAAAAAATCAAACAAACAAGAGTAGAAAAAACATTTTCTGGGAATTAAGAAACCTGGGCTCTAAAACTCCACTCTGCCACTCAGTAATTGTGTAGCCTTGGGCAAACTATGAAAGTCTTTCCTTTTTATTTTTCTGTAAAAGGAAAGGAAAGGAAAGGAAAGGAATAAACTAGGTGGTCTGTAAGTTCCAGAACCAAAACTTCAAAACTCTTTAAATTAAATGTGGAGAGAAAAAGCATCTGCAGGGCCCACACTAAGCTAGTAAGTTACCACATGCTTTGCAATCCTCCCATGTACACAGTCATTCTCAGTTCAAAGCTGCTCTACAGTCTTTTTTTAGCCATTTAAATGCTATTTAAAATATATGGGTCTCTTCCATCAAAAGCAATGTTTTTCCAAAAGGGTTATAAAAACAAAAGAAAAGAGGTCTGGCCCAACACTACTTTACTACTACCACTATCACTAGGAATCTCAGTCACTGAAGAATCAGATAAGGTTAAATGAAATCTCTTTCCTTAAAGGCTCAAGTAATAGGAAACAAAATCAGGAGACAAACACTATATTTTTGTCCTGAAAACATAAAGATTTCCAAGTTGAAACTAAGAGTCAAAGTATCTTCGTTGCTTAATTGGGTTGTAGCTGGTTGGCTTTGTTGTTTGGGGCATTATAACAATGAAGTCAGCAGAAGAGATTTAATCCCAATGCAAGCCAAGTATTTTCTTTTTACTCTATTTTTACGAAATTTAACTTAGATCAAGCCTGCCACCGCATATTCAGGTCTTTGGGCCATGTGAGGACTAGGACAAATCAAGCAGTGATTGTTGGATAATAACTCAACACATATATTCTATTGATAGTACATGTTAGTATAGCAAATTTATTTACTACTTTTTTTAAATAAACTTGTGATTTCATTGGTAGAAAGAACTCTGGGAGAGGAAAGACCTCTGCACCTGCAAGCATCAGAGTTGTTCAGAGACACAGAGAAATTAGGCAAATAGCCCAAGCCACTAGGTAACAGAAGGAGGCCTTGAACCTAAGTGGTCCAGACTTGGAGGCAGTTCTCCATTCACTCCATTGCTTTTCAGACTTCATTTACAGATTAAATGATTTATCAGGTATTACTCAGGATTGGCAACTACAAATCATCAGTTAAATATCAACGAAGTCAGCATCATTAAAAAGAACTGTCAGAAACAAGTGAAACCATCTAACCCCTGTAGCTTGACATGGTTGCTACAGTGGAGTCAAAAAACTGAGTAGTTACATCCAGACAACGATTTACTTAAGCAATACATGCGGTTGCAGAAACAAACTGGTTCCAAGGAGAGCCAAGGACTCAGTTAGTTTCTGCAGCTAGACAATTGCTAAATAAATTGTTGTCCAGATGTAACTACTCTGTTTCTTTATTCCACTATAATATGGTACAACTGTACTAATTAAGTTTCTCAGATAGGTACATATTTTAAGTCTTCTGCTTTCTATAACTTCTTTAAAAAAACAGCACCTGTGTCACAGATCAATCCTGCTCCCAGTCAAAATGACACATAACTTCTAAAAGTACTTTTCTAACTTTAAAAATAATGGGCAAACTCCAGAGCAGAGTTCTTAACCCCAAGGTTAAGTCTGTGAACTTTTTTTTTTTAATATTGTGATAACTGTATTTCAACATAATGGTTTTCCCTTGTAATCCTATGTATTTTACTTCATGCACTTAAAAACATTATTCGGAGGATGGGCTTATAGGCTGTGGACTGCCAATGAGATCAATGGCACAAAAAAATTTAAAACCTCTGCTCTACAGTTTACATTCTTTTTTCAAATAAGAGTTTTTCCATGTAGCAATTCCATTCACCTTATATATTATACACTGAAATTTTATCAGTATTTCCTAAAATTGTTTTTAAAAAGGTACTTTTTAATATACCCATTTTTACAGTTTAATTTCAATCCTCATATTAACTGGCTTTTTATTAGCTTTCCTTATATACCAATTTGACACTTCATCAACCTTAATGAAAAAGAAATTCAAAATGGAGACAGTTTTCAAAAGCACTCTTACTATTACTATGCTTTTAAGTAAAAGGAAGTGAATGCCTTTGGGCTCAGATCAAACACACAAAAAACACAGAAGGTAAAACATTTAGTAGTTTAAAAAAGTGCTTTCATAATGTTCTCTGAACTGAAAAACAAAATGAGAATTTAAACGTTGAATTCCAACTTTTGTATGACAAATGGCTTTGAAAAAATACTATGTATCTCACTTTTAGTTGACAATCTTTTGCTATTTTACATTGTTATGAACTATTTTTCACTACCTTTTGAATTAATCTCATATTGCCATATTCTTATAGTAAAACCAGCATCAGAGTTGAACTGCCAAGCCTTTGTTTAGAATAGCTATTCCCACAAAGTCTGTGAAGGCATCAACTGGATAGATCTTTCCCTTTTTTACAATCAATGGACCCTTTCCCCTCATTTCCCCAAAGTCAATATATCTCTACATCTTTCACAGTATTTTGAGTCCAAAAAGTCTTTTCTTCTGTTCACTTACTCACAAATAACTGTAAGCTTTTCTTTTTCTGTGTCTGATCTTTATATGCGCTAGGGAAAATACCCAGGGATTCCCCTCCCCCCAAAAAAAAACTATTTTGAAAAAATGCAAACCTGTCAAATTCCCTATTTTAATATCATATTACCTTTTGTATTATAACTTCATTCCCCATGAAAGTACCTTTAAATATGTTACCTGCTGAAACAACCTTCTCAGTTATCTAATCTCTCCCTCAAAGTCACCACCCTATTCCAAGGTGCCAAGCTCTCTTGCCTCTTTCCAAGCCAAACTCCAATATGGTTAAACATATAGATGTAATTAACATACTCTCACATACATGAATTCATGTATAACTGAATGCACAAACATAAGAGTTTACCATGATTTTTATTGGAGAAATTGTTAAATGGACAAAAAGAGGTGTTCCCCCATTATTTTATAAGGTAAATAATACTGTTTTTAAATCACAAGACACCATGCAAATGTAAATTATTATTATTCTATTTTAATGTTAAAGTGATTTAGAACATTAGGGGTTGGTATTTTTAAATTATAACTAAATATTTAGTCTGGTTGTTTATAATAAAAGTCGCAAGCTTATCTTTCAAAGAACCTTCATATTACAACTTTCAGTGAGGAGAGAACTCAAAAATATTTGGCCAAATAAAGGGGAAATTAGTCAAATACAACTAAAACAATAAAAGTTTAATTAAATTTATAGAACAAGAGATAAGCTTGTGGGGAAGAGTTTCATACAGCACCCTAAGTTTATATTGGGTGGACAAAGCAGAACTTCTGGAATACCTTTCCTTATTCAGTTACTCATAGAATAATGAGGGGGAGGGTTGATTTGCTTCATTCATAAAATATCTGTTTGACAAAACATTCTTTACACTAGAGCAAGAGCTACTTGTTCCCACGTGTTCTAAAGGTGACTTGATGGCTAACTATATTTCAAGGACTCCTTTTTGACATCCTACAATTTTTACAAGTGCTCTTTTTAATTGTTAAATGTACACTTTCTCTTCTCATATTATATTGTCCATGCACCCAGGGTTTCTTTTCCTTCAAAATATTTCCTGAACACTCTTTCCCAAATTTCCTACTATGGCTTCTTTCACATATGAAAAGGCTATACATTAGACCCAGCTATGATTTCGTCCCCTAAGAGTTCCCCAAAAAATCTGAAAAAATCCAGATACAATCTCTTTCATAAAAAGATAAAAATTTCAAAATTAACAGTAGAAGCATAGGATCAAATGGAAGATCATATTATGATTTAGTTTATTTACATACTTGCTTGCAAAAACCCCAGGACCTCTGGACATAGCCACCAAATAAGGACATAATTCCTTTCCATTCCACCACATGTTTTATTTTTATGATTATTCTTCTTTAATCTACAGTGCTGGTATAACTATCCTGGAAAAATAGTGTTTTAAAAAAATTAAACTACCCCAGATTTCAAAGTTTCTTTTTAAAAAAGACATTTACTTTTTAAGACATGTTACAGGGTGTGGGTGACTATGATACCATTTGCACTGGTTCTGGTTTCTGTAGCATGCTAGTGGGACCACAGGGCAATGAAGAATATTAAATTACTCTAATCCAAGAAAAAATTTTTCAGCACCTACTATGTGTAAAGTATTTTGCTCAGTGCTAGACAGACAGCACTTGAGAATAAAGCAAATAAAAAATATAGTCCCCATCCTTTAGAAGTTCACATTTTACTTGGGGGAGGAAGGAAAAAAGGTATAACATGTAAATAATAAATAAACAGTATAAATATATAATAATTTATACGTGTGTGTGTGTGTGTGTGTGTGTGTGTGTGTGTGTGTGTAAAATAATCTGAGGAGGAGAAAGAGAACATCAAGAAGGCTTTGGTTAGGAGATGCCCACAGTCTCAGTCTTGAAGGAAGCTACAAATCCTAAGTGTTGGTAAAAAGGGAATATATTTTAAGTATGAGGACCAGTCTGGGCTGGTGGGACATGGCCTGTTGAATTTTGAGGAAAGCAAATAAGCCAATATTGGTGAAAGATATGGTGTGCAAAAGGGAATAATGTGTAATCAGCTATAAAAGGCTTTGAATGAAAAGTTGAGAAATTTTAATTTTACCCTGGGCAACTAGGTGGCGCAGTAGATAGAGTGCTGGGCTTGGAAGACCCTGGGCAAGTCACTTAATCCTGTTTGCCTCCATTTCCTCATCTATTAAATGAGCTGGAGAAGGGAATGGCAAATAGGTATAATATTTTTGCCAAAAAAAAATCCCAAATGGGGTCCTGGAGAGTAAGATACAACAGAAACAACTGAATAACAGCAAAATTTTACCCTAGAGGTAATAAAATGCCACTGATGTCAGCCTTGCATTTTAGGAAACTTATTTGTTTAGGAAGATTATTTTACTATTTAGGATACTGTAATGAGAGATTTTACTTCAGATGAACAAACCCATGAGAAAACAAGTAAGTTCAAGGCACTGTCCTTCCATGGATGAGGAAGTCAAGGTTATAGACAATATCAAATTGTATTTTTTAAAAAGTCTGAGGCAGAATTAAAGCTGAAAAAATCCTGGCATGTTCAAGGGCTCTCAAACAACAGAAAAGGACCTTTCTTCCCAAAGGTGAATTAAATCGATTATTTGTTATAATTGCTTTTATGATGTTCCTAGTACTGTGTTGGTTACCCTGAAAAACAGAGAAGTGTCTTAAGTATACACTCTAAGTGGGAAGACAAAACACACAACTTCCAAACAATTAAGTGTTAAACAGGATGGCACTAAAGTCCAAGAAGAGCTATTGCTGTTGTGTGCCAGGGAAATACATTTGTATTGTTGAACTCTGTTGTCTCCCTACTCCTCACAATAAGAAGTGAGTGGCATGAAGCCAAAAGAACTCTGGGAAGGCATTCCATAGAGAAGCATTGTCCTCAGAGATGTCTTTAATTTCATATCATATATAGAATTGGGTTATTGTTGTTGGTGGTGGTGGTGATGGGGTGTGTGTGTGTGTGTGTGTGTGTGTGTGTGTGTGTGTGTGTGCATGTGTGTTTGTGTTTAAAAACATCAAGGGAGGGATGTGTGCATTGAAGTCAGCTGCTTGTCCTCTACCTTCAGATCCCTTCCTCATTCACTCTGCTAACACTTCCTGGGATCACTTCCTTTCTGACTTGCTGTCCTATGGTCCACTGTAATTCTGAGACTGTTCTACTGTTCATTTGCTCCTACTCATCTACATGGGTAGTTTTCTCCTCCCTGCATGTACGAGCTCTCGATCTGCAATTCTATACTGTCTTCTCCCTGACTCAATAAAAACTTTAGCCCCTTTCTATGAGGCCTAATCCCTGGTGCTGTTCTAATATTCTCTTTGATTCTTTGATTACTTCTAATCTTTGTATATGCTAATTTGTTAGATAATTTGTTGGAAAGGTCCTCCTTATAAGACAACTTTATAAAACAAAATTGCAAACTGTTTTTGCATATGTAAATGTAATAATTTTTCATATTAACTAGATTTCTTCCAACTTCCCCAAAGCAAAAATTAACAGTAAAGATCTTGTTGATTATTTTATTAACAGTAATCACTATCTTTTGAATACAGTAAACTTATACTCAGGAAAACAGAATTAATGAAAATTTGTTTAGAATCCAGAAGAGAGTATTACTCTTTAGTTGTAATTATAGCACAAATGGAATAAGACAATTTTTAAACTATGTGCAAAAGAAAAGCTGGAGAAAGAAACAAACAATTTTAAACACATGCAAAAGAGAAACATGTCTTATAATCCAGAGGAAAACAGACCAGAAACAAAACTTTTTCTTTGGGTGAATAAACATATGAACAATTGCACATAAATAGTAAAATAAAATTACTTAAGAGTAATACCTGATGAAATAATTCCATGTCTATTTCAGCTTCTGACTTCCAAGAGTTTTCATCTGATTGAAATAAAAAGGAAAATGTGTTAAAAAAAAATATTAAACATGTCATTCTCTAGCAATTATGGAACTTATGAAAGCCAAAGTTAAATAAATGATAAAAATCTCAGTAAGAATTCTCTCCTGCATATTCAAGCTAATATGGCTTCTACTTACCAGAAACATTCTCTTGGAAGATGACTTTAGTTCCTTTCAGAAAATTTTTGCCAATTAGAAAGACTTCTTCCTCTCCTTTTACTGAACAACTGTGAAGGCTTTTCTTTAGGATTTCTGGTACTCCCGCTGGCTGAGCTGTAAATAAACAAGTACTAAATATAAAACAGCACTAACACTTCTTATCCTAAAATATCATATCCAGCATAATTGACTCTCCATGACTCAGTCTCTAGATTGTCTGTCCATTTCTTTCTTCTTGTTGCCTACATTTGTACCTTCATCAGCCCACAGGGAAAGGTGGGGAACAAGAAGTAAGATTCAAAGTCAGTCATTCAGGCAGCCAACAAGTCTTCATTATGTATTTAGGAAGAGATGTTAAGAGACAAAAGTGACATGCTCCTGGCCTTCAAGGCACTTAACTTTTAATGAGGGAGACAACCTACACATCTATAACTATGTATAAAACACTGAAAGTAAACAAAAGGATGCTGGAGGAGGGCTTTGTTTGTTTTTGGTGGGATAGAGGAAGAACTAGGTCTAGGAGGATTGGGAATGGTTTCATGCAGGGGTGGTGCTTGGGTTGAATTCTCACAAAAACCACGGATGGCAGAGGTAGGGAGGGAGTACACTCCAGGTCAGGGTGATAGCCAGTACAAACCTATGGAGTTGGGAGACAGAATGCCACCTATAACACCAGTTTAGCTGAACGTTTGAGTCCAGAAAGTTGAGTTGGGACCAAACTATAAAGGGCTTTAAATGCCGAAAGAAGAGTTAATATTTTATCCTAGAGGCAACAGGGAGCCCCTGGAACCCAATAATAAAACAACAGTAATAAATGATCTCATTTGATTCTCACAATAATCCTGTGAGGTAAGTGCTGTCCTTGTCATTTTACAGATAAAGAAACTGAGCCTTAGAGAAATTAGATGACTTGGGGCAGCTAGGTGGTACAATGGACAGAACGTTGTATCTGAACTCAGGAAGACCCAAGTTCAGACTTCAGATACTGTATGTGTGATCTTGGCCAAGTCACTTAATCTCTATGTGCCTCACTTTACTCACCCAAAAAATGGAGATAACAGCACTTCTGCCCAGGGTTGTTGTGAGGATCAAATGAAATAACAAGGTTAAAATGCTAAACACAGTGCCTGGCACACAGCAGCTGTTATGTAAATGCTGACTATTATAATCACGATTAAGAGACTCACCCAGGATCACACAGCTAGTACACATCTGAAGAGGATTCCAATTCAAGTCTTCTGGACTCCAAGTCTGCTGCTCTAGCCCCTATGCTACTAGTGCCTCCTTTCAGTTTACTGTCAGATTGGCGTTTCATTATTATTAAACTTGGGGGAGAGAGGAGAGAAGAGAGGCAGGGATACCAAGCAAAGGACTATTACAACAGTCCAGACAAGACATAGTAAGGGTCTGAACTAGGACAGTGGCTGTGAAAGTAGAGAGGTGACACACTTGAGATGTTGTGGAGGCAGAATTCATGAAACTGGGCAACTGATTCCATAAATGAGGTGAGGAAGAGGAGTCAGCAATGACACCTAAGTTGCAGAACTGGGGGAGCAGAAAGGGGTGAAAGAACTGGGGAAATTCAGATGAGTCAGTCAGTCAGTATTTATTAAACACTAACTCTGTGACAGGCTACAAAGCTATGTACAAAGCTATGCCAGGGAAACAAAGAAAAACAAGACAATCCCTGACCTCAAGGGGAATTCACAAAAACTAACACGGATATATAACTCACAAACTGTATACAGAAAAATTAGGAAATAATGGAGGGAAGACACTCTTATTAAGAGTGATTAGGAAAGGCTTCTGGAGGAGGCAGGGCTTTAACTGAGACTTGAAGGAAGCCAGGGAAGGCAGAAGCCAGAGGTGAGAAGGGAGAGAATTCTAGGCATGGGACAGATTCAGAGAAAAATGTCCAGTGCTTAGAGATGGACTGTCTTGCTTGTGGAACAGTCATCCAGGAGGCCAGTACCACTGTATCATAGAGTATCATGGTGGAGGTGTAAGGTCTAAGAAGACTGTAAGAGGGCTCACTAGATTATGAAGGGTTCTGAATGCCAAAACAGAGCATTTTTGGATTAGATGATACCGGAGATGACAGGGAGTCAGAGCAATTTACCGAGTAGAGGATTGATGCAATTCTCTCCATCCTCAACTATGCCTACTGACTTCCAGGCTTCCTCTAAGTTCCAACTAAAATCCTGTCTAAGTTCTAATGCCTTCTCTCTGTTAGTTTTTCATATTCATCCTACATATAGTTTGCTTTGTATATATTTATTTTCATGTTGTCTCCTCTATCAGACTGTAAGTTCCCTGAAGGCAGAGAAAGTCCTCTTTCCATATCCCATCCATCAGCACAGTGCCTGGCAAAAATGCTTATTGCCTAGTTGAAAAGCACAAGAACTGATTTCCTGAGTCCTCCAGGAAAATTCCCTTTGGTCTTGATCTGTGATTATTTTGGTATTGAGAACTCCACATGAGACAACTCTCTCTGCAGATATAGATCAACAATACTGCTAATAACTTATAGCCCTAGAGGAATGGAAGGGAGAGTTGGAAGGAACCTCTGAAAAGTTAATCAGCAGAGGCCTTGGAATCAAGATCTTCCTCACCCAGAGGCAGGCCTGGAATACAAAACACTACTTGGCCTCTCACCATGGAAAGACAGGGGACAAAAATAAAAATACAAGTTTGTTATTTTCAAGAATAAAAGCAATCCCTACTGAAGTTAGCCAAGTGTTGGAAACAGAGACACTTAAGTATCTATAGTTAATGAATTGATAATAATTTGCAGATAACATAATTCCTTTACAAGTGAATGCTTCAAAACTTCTTAAAATACTTGGGGTGATTCTTAATAATATTATCATTAATATTGGTGATACTATATTAAAATATTATATATGATGATATACATTAATAATTAGAATTATTACCAACAATAACAATAAAAGGTTCTTCTGAAAATATTGCTGTGTTTAGCAAACCTTTTTATCATAAAGGGTAAATTAGCATAGCCTTCACCTATTACCACAAATCCTCATTACACTTTTACCACATTTTTAGTATAAAACAAATGACTTCCTGTATTTTCTTGTTATTCATTGATGCATACTTAATTTTCTTCCACTTGTGTAACACTCCTTGGCTGATCTTGGGTTCAGCTATGACTGTGAAGTATAAGTGCTGGCAAATCCAATCAATCTAGGAAGGCTTTTCTTACATGCACAGAAAGAAATGGTATAAATAGACTCTTACCACCTATCAGGTAATAACTAGGGAGTGAATTTTTTGGCCACAGTAACTCAGTAAATTGTGTACTAATGAAAGATCATGATCTAGATTTATAGAGTATTTGCTTTCATGAAAATGGCTTGTAGTCTACTTAGTTTTATCTTTGCTATAATACATTTAGTAATATAATACATTTATACAATTCAATAGTTATCCTAACTAAATATTAAAATTATCACCAAGACACTTTAAATGATTTCTGTGTGCAAGTAAGGAGTTGTGGACAAATATATCTGTATGTACTGTATATACCGAAATGTTGGTCAAAATATACCCAAAGACAGGGATGACTAGATCATCATGTAAGTTTCAGGTTCATTTGAGTAGCAGATACTTTTGGAATCCCAGATTGGTTTTAGAAAGGTGTGCATGTTCAAGAAACAAAAGGCAAATATTTTAAGAGGAAAATCAAAAGGAGAGGTATAAACCTATATGAACAGGTTTGATTAACGGTGAAGTAAATGAACTCTTCCCTTCCCCCACTTTCAAATGTTATGTAAAATTCCACTTCACTAATGACACTAAAACTTCCCCCATTATCTTTTCTTTTCTATCTCATTATCTTTTCCTCTAACACTATGAAAGTAAAAGGCTGCCAAATGAGGCCCTTTAGAGGGTACAGTAAGTCTTCATATTTACATTTACTATACACAAAGAACTAGGTTGTGACTATTCAAAAATAATACAACTTATGAGTTATGAAAAGCTCTTTTGTACTTAAGTTTAATGGTTATCCAAAGGAACAGTTTTGTACTAAACAGATTTAACAGACTCTATTATTTGGTTATCAATTACATAGATTTCAATTCATAAACCAGTAGAGGGGGGAAAGTGACTACACTAAAAAGAAAAGTAAAATTTAAAAATACTATTACTTTGTTGTTATATAAACAACCTTCAAATATCCATTTTCTTTGATCGATTCCAAACAATTCTTAATAATTCTTACTAAAAAGTTAAAACTTTCCAACAAAAAAAAATATTAAAAACTTCTGAGGACTTCAAAATGAATTGCTAAACCTTTCTACTTGAGAAATAAGTACACAAGATTGTACAAATACAGTGAAATAAATATAAATCAAAAGTTAAACACTTGGTTTAATAATTCATTACTTTCAACATGATAGTATTAGAATAACTACCCTAGAAAATAAATATTTGGCAGAAAAACTTTAGTGGAAAAATATTAATACATGTATAACTGAAGCTTTTCTAATCTGTCTGGCTGAATGGAGCAAAATTCATCATGATTCTCTTAGGTTATGTTACATCTTAATTAATCATGACATATACTGCTTATGTATAAACTTAATGAGAGAGAACTGACTTAATTTCTGAGCTTTGTCTCCTTTCTATAAACATGAGAATTTAAGGGATTTTTAGAGTAAAGTGTCAGATTATAATCAAGTCAAACCAGTATGCTTCATTCTGGGAGAAAGTCACATTCCAGATATTTCTAGGCAACAGTAAAATAACAGTAACAATAAAAAGATACTAGCAAGATACAATGTAACCTAAGGAAAAAAATGAAAGGTAGGAAGAGTGGTTATAGGTGGGGAAAGTCCTATTTAATATTTTTGGACCAGACCTCCGATTTCATTGGCCTAAGGACCTCCCATAAGAACACTATCTACCAATACAAATCAGTACTTGTTCAGCATGTTAAAATCTTACAGAGTTGCTCAGAGGAGTGAGAGGTCAAGGAACTTGCCCTGGGTCACAGAATTTTCAGAGTGTCAAAGTCAGCTCTCTATCCACTATAGCAGTGGAGTCAAATAGAAATGGGGGCTTCAAATCTGTACAGAAGGATCCTTGTAAACCGCATACTGAATCAGGAAACTACATATTAATATTATCTGCATTTTATTGTATTTGTATTTACTTTGTGACATATTTCCCAATGACATTTTAATCTGGTTTGGGCTGCATATAAGATCAATCAATCCACAAGCATTTATTAAGCACCTACTATGTATTAGATACTGTGCTAAGTAATGAGTATATAAATACAATGAATCAATCGATAAATATTTATTAAGCACCTGTAACATGCTTAATAAATCACTTCATAATTTTCTAGTAGTATTATAGGATAACTACAAGGGATATTTAAACACATACAAACACTCTGGGGAATTCCAAGCACGAAAAATAAAAAGGAAAGACCCTTTCATTTCCCTTGAAGTGATAAGTCACTTACACTCCTGCTTAAAAGATCAGAAAGGCTCTGAGCCATCACCAAAGGGCAGGAATTTTTAAAACTGCCATAAGCAGCAGCAAAAATACTGGCAACATGCCTTCTTTCCAAAGGACAAATGGTTTTAGATGGAACATCAAATGCCTGTTTCCTCCCCCTCCCTTCTGCTTTCCTCACCTTCAAGCCCTCATTTCCTCACTGCCTCCCTCCCAACTTCCTGTTTCCCTCTATCTCCCTGTCCACTTCTAACCCAAACCCTGCCTATTTCCTCCTCACTCTCTTTGTATTTTATCACCCTTCTCAAAAATGCTGCATTCATGTAAAACATTCCATAAAGAACATATTAATACAAAAATTTTAAGATAATAAAATTTCACCTGTGCTTTGGTTTAATGTTTCATTAAGTGCATCTGCATCTATGATATTTTTCTCCAAGCTTAAGTTCTTTGTTGTAAATATTACACCTTTCTGATTGACTTTATGCCATCGTACCCACTAAAAAACAACTGCATTAGGGCAGTACAGCTAAAGGTTCTGTGAATTGTGTACTTCTTTTGGTGAAATTGGAGAAGATAATGCCCTTTTCAAAACTATTACCGAATATCATTAAGTTCTCAAAGGTCTGACTAATGGATAAACATCTTAAAGTATTTCTTGAAACTCTTTAGAAGTATTAACTAATCTGATTAAAAATAAACCAATTCCTTCTAAACAGGTATGAAACAGGTAGAATGTTGAGCAATAAACATCTGAAGTGCTGTCATTTGCATTCAATCATTCAGAAGAAAAACTCTAATTAAAGACAGAATAAAACTATGAATATTTAATATGCTTAAAAAACTGTAATCATTAGACAATTCATAGCCTCTTATCTTCAAAGTCCTGTACTAAGTGCTTTACAAATATTATCTCATTTGATTCTATCAACAACCTTAGAAGGTGGATACTATTATTGCTCCTATTTTATAATTGAAGAAACTGAGGCAGATAAAGTTTAAAGTGACTTGCCCAGAATAGCATAGCCAGTAAGTGTCTAAGGTTGGATATGAACTCCGGTCTTCCTGATCCCAGGAACAATACTCTATCCGTTGTATCACCTCATTAGAATTTTTACTCTGAAGGCGACGGCTGTTTTTGCCTTTCCTTTAAAAATATCACCGGTGCTTAGCACTGTGCCCAGTATGTAGTAAAGACTAAATAACATCATACTGATTGGTTCACATCCCATCCTATCCATCTTTTTGCTATCTGCCCTGACATGCAGCCTTGCCCTTCTATTCCCTAACACTGGGAACATGTCATTTAGCTGTCCGGTGGTTCCATTTGCCATTCTATCCACTTCCCAGACTAGAACTAACACTAGGAGCTACACTCCTCTTAGGTCTGTTATCTTCCTCTATTGGAATATAAGCTCCTTAAAGGCAGACGCTCTCATGTTTGTAGTTATATTCCCAGTACTTGGCTCAATGCCTGACACACAGTTGATGCTTAACAAATTCTTTTATTTCTCCATTCATAATCTAAATTTAAAATTCAGATTTAAATGCTAAATACTAAATTCTAAAATGTTCAGGAATCAGATATTTTCTTTTTATAGACTTCATTTACTCTCCCTTAACCAATTGTATTCACACAAAATCTTGCCTTTATATTCATCTGAATCCAAGAGAAAACTTAACTTACTAATAAATGTCATACCTGTTTTATATTCCAGTTTGGATGAACAACAACTAATTCCTCAGCCTGTTCATACATATTAACATTATAAGCAAAAAAAATCAAAATACTGAAAGATAATAGGGAATAGTGGAAAGAATAGTGATCAAGTAGTTGGAAAACTCTTAAGTTCTTCTACTTATTTTGTGACCCAGGAAAAGATATAGTCATGTCTGAACCGCACTCTCTGAGATCATTTGCAATTCTAAAATTCTGTGTTTCACTCACAATAATAAAACAAAATAGTTACCTATTAACAAATTTTTAAGTAACATGTATTTTAAAAATCTATGTAGTTGCAAAGGTATACTTAGGTAAAAATTCAGTAAAATGACAATATGAAACACATCTTCTATACAGAAATGTCATTAGGCTTTTATAAGATAATCAGAAAAAAGTCTATATGCTATATCTTAGATTTGAAAATATAAAACCAAAAATTTTGTATGGGATATACCTAAAGAAATACCCTCATTAATCTGAATCTTTCCTAAATTCATGAAAGCTACAGTGATGTGCAACTTACTTGGCACAAGGAATAATTTTGATATGGCTTCATTTTATGACAACAATGGTTATGGTCATGTTGTGTATTTCTAATGATGTTAGGCTGACTCTGAATGTCTGACCTTGACCAGATGAAAATAGTTTGACTTGAATGGCCCATTTCTAATTAGCTGTCTGTCACATGAGTGCTAGATTTTGTGTGTTTCATTGTTTTTATTTGCTAATTCTGTTATTTCGAAGAATGGAGAATATTACTCTTTGGGAATATGCAAAAATTTTAACTCTTATTAAGTGAACTTCAATGACAGATATTGGAGTAGTTGTTGGTTTGAGGATGTTAAATGGTGAAAGGATCACTACATGAATCAGGGTCAATTTCAAGGAAGTCAAAGGACAGTGTGATCAAAAAGGAAAAACAACTTCCCAAACTGACAAACTATTGCTGCGGAACTGCCTGATTAATCTTTCAAAAACAAAGGATCCCTTTCGAGGAACTGAAACGCCAGATGGATTGTTAATGACTTCTCTATAGTGTGGCATAGGTTTCCTGAAGTGGGAAGAACAGTGAGAATACCAGTAAGTGTAGCTACTGCAATTCACAATAAAATGAAGAGTCCAGAAAATGTCTAACCGAATAAAATTAACTAATAATGCAGCATATGATAGGGATAAGTAATCAGTAAAAATGGATGTTTCCTCATTTTATGCAGAACATTTACTTGTACTTTATTCCAAGAAAATTTAGCTACAGTTTTTAGAAGCCTTGAACATTTGTATAATTTTAAAGCTACAGCTCAGTCACCTGCAACTTAGTTATGCAACTCTGTGATTCAGTTAGAATGTAATAAAAATAAAAACTAGTGTTCCCAGGTATAGAATATCTTTATATTTACATACTATAGATATAGCTGTATATAGTATATATAATATAGCCACTTACTACACAGAATTGGAGAGGAGGGTGTTTGTAGTGTTAAAGTTGAGCCATCTTTCCGTGTGATGTTAACTCGAAAAACCAATCTGGCTCGAGTGCTTTTTTTCTTGGAACCAGCAATTCCTATTCTAGCTTCAACATCTGCATTTCTGAGTTTCAAAATTCCTACACAGTCCACCCTAAGGAAGAGGAAAAGATGGCATTATTTATATTTGCTGGTATGTGGCACCCAATGAAAATAAATTCACACTTACAAATTTCCATATTAAAATCAAACCTGAATATAGAATATAGAATAGCAGTCCTGTTTGAGACAATGGGCTACTTACTAACTACATCCCTTCAGCAGGAAGAGAACGAATAGAATTACACATAGTAAGATTTCTTTTTATATAAAAAATTATAAAATACACAGTCAAAATTAATGCCTATAAAGTAACCAAACATCTCTAAGTTATTTAATGTTTATTTGTAAAGAAAAGGACTTTGAAATTAATTTTAAATTGTTACAGAAACATGAGTTATCTCAAACGATGACTTTATATTATTTTTTTGTCCTTTATACTTGCTTCTGTATACCACCATTACTAACAGAGGAAACAATAAATGGAAAGAATGCAAAATACAATACACCATTTTGAAGTCAGAATATCAATACTGATTTAGGAAAGAGACTTCTCCTTTAAAACTTTTTCACAATATAACTTAGCCTCTCATTTTGCATTTAATTCTTATAAGCTGAGCTAGTGAGTCTGCTATATTTTTTATTTTAAAAAAATCATAAGGGTGTTATGAAAATGACCTGAGTGTTTTATAAGAAATTCTATGCATCCTCACTGTACTTTGTACCCAGAGAAAGATCAGAACTGAATAGAAAACTTGATACTCAAACATAAGACTCAAGAGAAAGGTAAATATGAAAATTAATCATAATGCTGTTAAAATGTTTACATTCCTATATGGAAAGATGATACATGTAAAAGCTAAGAACTTCATCGGTATTAGAGCAGTTAAAAGAAGTTTACATTGACAGAAGGTATGGAAATAAGTCGATATGTTGCAATGATCTCCAAAAAAAATGAAGGGGTGAGAAAAGGGGGAAGGGAGAGGTAGAATGGAAAAAAATTTTCTTATATAAAAGAGGTGTACAAAGAAGAGCTTTTACTGTGGAGAGAAAAATGGAGGAAGGGGGGTGGGAAATGTTTGAAGTTCACTCTAATTGTAATTGGTTGAGAGGGAAGAATATATATGTGTATATACACACACAGAGTTTTCTCTCTCTCTCTCTCTCTCCACCCCCAGCTGTGTGTAGAAATGTAACTTATTCAATAGGGAAATAGAAAGGGAAAAGGATAAGAGAAAGGGGAAGGGGTGATAAAATGGAGGACAGATTAAGGGAGGCAGTGGTTAGAAGCAAAATAGACTTTTGAGGAGGGACAGGATAAAAAGAGAACAAAAAGAAAAGTGAAAATGGGATAAAGGGAAAAATATAGATACTAATCATAACTGTGAATGTGAATAAGATGAGCTCACTCATAAAATGGAAGACGAGAGCAAAATGGATTACAAACCAGAATCCAACAATATGTTATTTACAAGAGACATATTTGAAACAGAAAGATATGCACAGAATTAAACTAAAGAGTTAGGAACAAAATCTAATATACTTCAGACAAATTAAAAAAAGGCAAGGGTAGCAATCATGACCTCAGACAAAACAAAAGCAAAAATAGACCTAATCAAAAGAGATAATTAGGGAAACTATGTTTTGTTAAAAGGTACTATGGACAACGAAGTAATATTTTAAAATTTTATAATAAGTTTCTCTGATAAAGGCCTCATTTCTCAAATACACACTGAGTATAGAACTGAGTCAAAAGTTATAAAAATAAGAGCAACTGATAAATGGTCAAAGGATTAAAAAGAAATCAAATATATTACTAGTTACATTAAAAATGTTCTAAATTCCTACTGATTAGAGAAAGGCAAATTAAAACAATTTGGAGATATCATTTCACACCAATCAGAGATAAGTATGTTAATAAACTAGTGGTAGAGTAGTGAACTGGTCTAGCCATTCTGGAGAACAATTTGGAACTAGATCCAAAAGGCTATAAAATTATGCATACCCTTTAACTCAGCCATAATGCTACTAGATCTGCATGTCAAAGAGATGAAAGAAAAAGGAAAATGACCTATATGTACAAAAATACTTATAACAGTTCTTTTTGTGGTGGTAAAAGATTGGAAATCTAGAGGATGTTCGTCAGTTGAGGGAATGGCTAAAGAAGCTATGAAAGATTATGACAGACTACTATCTGTGCTGTGGGAAATGACAAGGGGGGTAGATTCAGAAAAACATGGCAAAACCTATATAAACTAATGCAAAGTGAAGTGAGAAGAAATGAGACATCACTGTGCACAGCAAAAGCAACGTTGTCATGATGATTAACTGTGAAAGACTTGACTACTCTGATCAACACATAACTAGTCTAAGACAATTCCAAAGGATTTATAATTAAAAAATATTATCCTCCAGAGAGAGAACTGATGAACTCTGAGTGCAAACTGAAATACAATTTTCTCCTTTTATTTTCTTGCCTTTTTTAAAAAATATGTTTAATATGGAAAAATGTTTTGAATATTTTCAATTTGTTTCAAATAAAACAGAATATAGAGGTCAAGCATAAAACCTAGCAAGCAGGCATAAAGTATGATATTTTAAAACCCAATAGAAAGTTACATAAGGAAAGGTTGATGACTTTAATCTATTACAATCTATATTACTTTTACTACTTCACATTTGTAAATAAAGTAAATAAAGCAATACAATAAAGTGCTTAAAATCACATTTCAAAAATTCCAAAAGGCCAAAAACAAACGTTTTTCCTATTCCACTACCCAAATGATTATAAAGAAGGAAAAAAATTCTTATTACTTACGCCAGTGTCATGTTGTTGCTAGGGTCAAGGCCAACTTCTATAACTGTAGTGCCTTCGATATCAACCTCTTTGCAAGGAGTTGTATTTCTACCAGTTACTCTACAGGCCTGATAAAACCCATGTGGTTTCACTCGACCAGAGTCATTACCCACAAATACTTGTAACACTACAGGCTCGTTGTGTCCTTCCAGCTAGAATCAAATAGTAGAAAAAAGGAAGTTAATTGACCTCCAATAATTAAATTGCAAAATGAAATAGTTTTGAAAAAATAAAGTATGTAACTGAGAGTCAAGGTAATAATGAAATCACCAAATTTTCAAAAAGTAAAAATTAAGAGATTAAAACAATTTTTTGAAAGAAAAAAAATGTTCCAACTCAAAAACAAAGTCCTATTTAAATCATAAAATATTGACATATTATCTTATACTAAAATAAAAAATACTATATAAAAACATATAAAATAATTTTAATTAATATGATATATATTTTATTAAAATAATAAAAATATTAGTATTAATACTAATAGATTAATTAAATTTCATTTATGCTTTGACTTTTAGAAGCTGAAGTATAATTTATGAGTATAAAAATAAAATGAAAACATCTTATCACATTATAACATAATAATTAGTATCTGTTCGTTAAAGTTCATAAGAGCCAATTAGATTTACAGCAAAAATCTAGTCATTGACCAAAAAAATGTATTTATTATAATCCTGGACAACGGTTTCATAAAAGCAATCACAGGAAGTGTTAGTAAAGGAAAGATCAAAACACATCCTATGGTGGCATCATCTTCTTTCATAAAGAACAGCATTTATGCAATTTTTAATGCATTTAGTCTTTATGGATTTGTTTCTTAACCAATGTGGACATGTAAGTAATGAGGAAGGGTGAGAAGTTCTTTAGGTCAAAGCATTCATTCAAAGAAAATCTGATTGTTTAATCTCATAGACCCTATTTTCCAAAGCTTTAATAATTTCCATGGCTTTCCTCTTATCTCCCAATAATACTTCTAAAGTATGAAGTCAAGATTCTAAAAATAACAACTAATGTCAAGTACTGTATTTCTTCACGTAAATGTGTTGCCACCGTATAATTGTTGCACCCTGTTCTCTCCTCCACCCCAAATCCAAAAATTGGTTTATAACATTTCATTGCACTATTGTGGCATGGTCTAATTCTGTTTGTCACACCACTTAAAAGATGAACAGAGAAGCAATGTATTCACCAGTGGCATATGGATATGCATCTATCTCACAAGCCTAGAATTCTCAGTATATTTCTGAAAGCTGACTTGCATGTTTTGTTAAGAGTACTACAGTACCACTAGTAATTGTCATTCAACCCAATGAAGAGCTGTAGGCACAAGGGGAGTGGGCAGAGAGGTGAAGCTACCATGAATAAGTCATGTGAAATGGTAAGACTTGCATCTTCCCAATTTTAACGTATATTCATAAGTAATCCATACATCCTAATTTTGCACCAAAGACAGCTTAGTAATAAATGATATGATTTTTAAGTTAATATTAGCACAATTAAAAAAAAAACTTGACAAAATGATGGTCGCACTCCACTTTTTTAGCAAGAAATTTGGCATAAAACCTGCAATAATTATGTGGTGAAATATAGTACAAAGTTTAGATAATTTTATTTCTCCACATTTTAATCCTCATAAAAAAACATGATGCAAATTTACATTTTGTTTAACATAGAAGTCAAAACAATAAAGTATATGGTTAAATTATCTTTAGCTTATGGTCCATTTCAACCTCTGTTTAATTTTCTGTTATGCTTGGGCTAAAAAAAGAGCTAGCAAAAATGTTGTTTTACTTAGAATGCTTTTGAGAAATGGCAGGGTCCTGGTCAGGTATGGAGAACACCTAACAAATGTTTATAACATTGTCTTTGTGTGGACCATTATGAATCTAATTTTAAAAGCTCCAAACTGAAAATACTGGGGGAAGGAGAAAAGAACTATCTATCTTCACCAAGCTAGAGCCACAGAGAGTAGTTACAATATAAAAAAAAATTCAGTGGAGAGAAGATATAAGAAAAAAACTAGTAGTAAAATCCATGGCCTGAAACATTAACATACAAGTACACAAAATTTAGGCTGTAAACAAAATAAGTTAGAGGTCCTAATGCAAAGAGATCAGGGAAATTAAGTGAGATGAGACATATCTTGTTCAAAAGGAAAAGGATAAATAAAAGACAGAGAGAAAACATCATATATTAAGAGATCATCTTTATGTGAGGAGGTCAAGAGTCTAAAGTACAGTTGAAAATATTTTGGTGACATTCAATGGAGAGAGAAATTGAAGTTATTTTGACACTAATAATATACTACAGAACAGAGATGTCAAATATACTGCCTGTGGAACACAATCCCAAATGTGACATGAACCAAATTAAAATGTAATTGGGGAAATATTTAACAAATAAAAATACAATAGGATATAGATGTCAACATGTGGTTTTCTAAGTCAACGAGTGGCCTGCAGGGATCCTTATATATAGGTTAGTTGCCCTGATGTCTAGTTGAATTCAACATCACTGTTACAGATCACCTGGACAGAAAGATAAAAACAGATGAGGAATTTGAGAAACAGACTGGCATACAAGATTCTAAAAATAACATGATAGACTGATGATGGTGAACTTCAACTATCCAGACTGGAGCTTTTTCCTTTGCCAAAAACAGAAACTAACTTATCTTAATGATAACTTACTCCTTCAGAAAGTAGAGAAACTAATAAGGGAAAAAAGTTTTATGGATCTAATTATCATTAATAGGCACTCTAGATTTTGGCAGTACAGCTTTCAAAGGGGTCAAAAATAGGACCCCATATACTAAAACTGGTGATGGCATGGTGAGGAGAAGTCAGTCCAGGAGAGAGGTGAAATTCTCAAGAATGAAACTGTTAAAACACAAGGGAAGTAATTCAAAGATGCAAGAAAATCAGAAATTTCCTTGAAGAGTCCAAGAACTAACTGATCAACTTAAATTTTTAAAAAGACATATACAGAAGATGGAAGAAAGGGTGGGTTAACAAAGGATGAATTTTTTTAAAAAAAACACAGCAGGGTACTTCTGAATCATGTCAGGAGTGCTGGGAAAGAAAGGCAATGGCAACAAAATGGCTGCATGCCTGTGATCTTATTTTAAAAGCACACAAGGAAAAATAAAAGGACTCAAGAAGAGAGAAAACTGACATTTCAGGTGGATGGGATGGTGGAAATTGACCAGAAAGATGAACAAGATGCTTGATTTCATTTTCCTTCCCTTTGTTATGCCAAGGTACACTAAAAAACACAGAACAAAAATGGCTAATAAGGAGATGACAGCCAAAACAAGTAAGGAGAATACTCATTTAGCTGCTTTTGAGGAACTCAAGTCATGTTGTCTGCATGAAGTATATCTTCAAGTACTGAAAGAACTGGAGGACTCAACTGTTGAGTCATTATTAAAAATAGCTGAACAAATTGTACGTAACTGGAAAAGAACCCAGAACTCTACAGAACGGGGAAGTGTCTTGATAGTTTTTTAAAGGGAAAAGAATAGTCTGTAAAGTATAGGAGAGTAAACTAGAATTTGACTCCTGGGAAAATTATAGAGTGTATTATTAAAGAGGTGGTCAGGGAACATTTAGAAAAAGAAATAGTGATCACAAAGAATCAGGATGTCTTCAGCAAGAAAAATTCTGGCAGACAAAATTTAACTTTTTTGAAAGAGCTTCTAAACTGGTAGATCAAAGGGATGCTTTAGAGTTTACCCTGATTTAGCAAAGTGTTTGATGAAATACCATGCTATTCTTGTACAAAGGAGAGGTATGGGTGAGGCAATAGTCTAAGTAATGACTTGGAACTGGATGAATGGCTAGATTCAACAAGTGATTTCATATCATTTTGGTAGAGCTCTACTCTAGTGAAGATACTCAAAATATTTGTGTTTCGTCAGTTAGAATTTTTACCAGATATGAATAAAGACATAGATAGAGAATGTGTATTTACCATATTTGAAAATACCATAAAACTGAGAGGGAATAACACACTAGGTGACAATCAGGATTTAATACTGACAGGTTAAGAGTGGGGTGCTGCAGCCTCAAATGGCCTTCTAGGTCCTCAAGTAGCCCTTTGCCTCAATCTAAACTTCACAGAACAAATCTCTTTAATAAAAGGATCTGTTCTGTAAAACTTGGACTCAGTCAAAAAGCTGTACCCAAGAACCTAAAGGGCCACCACATGGCCTCAAGACCACAGGTTCTCCACCCCTGGGTTAGATCATCAAGATTCATCTAATAAAATGACATTTAATAATCTCATACATAAATTAAATAAATTAACTTCACAAACAGAAGACTAGGAAAACATCTTTGCAGCTAATTTCTCTACTAAAGGTCTTATATCCAAGTTATATAGGGAACTGATTCAAACACATAAGAACAAGAGACATTTTCCACAGATAAATGGTCAAAAGGATATGAAAAGTCAGTTCTGAAAAGAAGAGAAGCAATCTATTAACAATCACATGAAAAAGGTTCCAAATTACTAATAAGACAAATGCACATTAAAAGCAATTTTGACACTCTACTTCATTCTCATTAAATTGAAAAAGAAAGAAAATGACAACTGGATGGGCTATGGGAAAACAGAAACACCAATGAACCGTCAGCGGAGCTGGGAATTGGTCCAGCCTTCTGAAAAGCAATTCAGAACAATACCCAAAAAGTCAGTAAAATGTACACACCTTTTGATTCAGTGATACCACCAAACACATAAAAGAATGAGCTGGAAAAGACTCTTATATACAAAAATATTAATAGCGGCACCATGTTTGTAGCAAAGAGCTAGAAGCCATAGAGATGGTTATGATTCAAAAAAATGAATAAACAAATCATAGTATATGAATGTAATGGAATACTATTGTGCCATAAGAAATGATAAAAGGAATAGTTTCAGGGAAACCTGGGAAGATTTGTATAAACTGAACCAGAGCAATTTATACAGTAACACCATAAAAATGAACAACTTTAAAAGACTTAAGAATTCTAATCAATGCAATGACCAACCATGATTTTCAAAGCCCTAATGATAAAGGATGCTTAGAAAGAAATGACAGACTCATAATATAGAATGAGACATACATTTTGTACACAATCAATGTGGGAATTTGTTTAGACTGTAAATGTACTAGAAGGAAGACTTTTATCACGATGCGATGAGGGGAGACTTCTTGAGGGAAAAGAGAGTTAGTGATGGTGATGCCAAAGAAAAGAGTACCAATAAAACACTTTAAAAATGCAGAAGAGTGAACAGGAGGATTTCAGAGACCTAAGCAGAATGGCTTTCAAACTGATGTGTTGGGTTTGTTACATTCTTTTTTTAAAGCTGTAACAATGGATATTTGTATTTTCATATACATTTCTCTTTTTCTATTCTTGGTATATGGAAATGTTTGTCAAGTTCATAATAATAAAAAAATTAATTTAAAATGGGAGGGATATGGTTAGGGAGCACTTTGCCTAATAAAAGGTCTGAAAGTTAGTTTTTGGTAGATTGCAAACTCAATATGATTAAGAGTCAATTGACTCTTTGCTCAACATATGAGCAAAGAATGTGATATGGAATCCAAGATGCAATCTTGGGTTAACAAGAGGCATGGCCTCTAAAACTAACAATGCAACAATCTCGCTGTACTTTGTTCTGGTTGTATCACATATATCATATTAAGCCCAGTTCTAATCGTTACATTTTAGTAAACTGCTTTTTTTTTTGTATCTCCAGCACTTACCACAGTGTCTGACACATAGTAAGTGCTTAATAAATGCAAGTTAATTCATACTGATAAACTAGATTGTCCAGAAAAAGGCAATAAGGGTGATGAAGGGCCTCTAGTTCAGGCCACATGATGAATGGCTGATAAAATTGGAAATATCTGACTGGGAAAAGAGACTATTTGGGAAGACAAGGGGATTATATGAGCAATATAATAAGCCATCTTCAACTATATGCAATGGTGTAAAGTGTAAGAGAGATTAAACTTGCCCTTTTTATCTCTGAAGTGTAGACCTAGGTACACAAGGGAGAAGTTAAAAAGGGCAAATTTAGGTTTGATATGAGGGAAAACCTCTTAACAATTAGAACATCCCCCAAATAAAATAGGCTGCCTTGGGAAGCAATCAATTCCCCTTCACTGTAGGTCTTCTAGCAGAGGACAGATGACAACATATTGCACAGTGAGAATTCTTTCAGGAATGGACTGGGTTTGATATTCATCAAAATTTCTTCCAATTTTCAAATTCTAGAAGCCAGGTTTGTCATCTCTTCCATCTTGCATCAAGGAAAAACTGCTCTTTATTGATCAATTTTTTAATTTTTCAATATGACTGAAAATATGGAAGTTATCTGTAAGTTTTACTTAAATGACTACTTACAATTAGTCTTGTGCTGCATTGATTAAAAGAGGTATTAACATGTTGCAGGATGAGGTCTTTAAAATATTGGGCCAAAGGGACAGCAAGTTAAAGGTTAACCTAATCAAATGATGCTTATCTAATGAAGTAGAGTTACCTTCCCCTTATCTACTCCTGTGTGCTACAAGTAAGATCAACCATTAAATAAATTCACTTTAAGATTCACTCTTAAAAATTTATCATCATCTCTGCTCTTCCTTTTTATTTGTGACCATAATTGACAATTCAATTTAAGACATTTATCAATATTGATAAATGTAATTTTGTTTCATGGAACAAAAATCAGTTTTATTTCTTAATATCAGTTCATCATCACTTCTTGACAACTCTTCTTTCTCAGAAAAAGGAAGTATAGAGATCCAGAAAGGGGAATATAAAGAAAAAAACCATAAGAATTTCCTTTTGTTTTAGATCTCTTTTCTAAGTTGTGTGCAGCTTGAATAACCTGAAGCTTTATATTAAGACAGTTTGTGTATTGTATTAACCAGCAGGAAACTGAAAAATAAAATTAAGGCTCCCAAGACCATTTTTCAAAAACTTATTATAACTAACAATTTGTTAAGTAAATTTTTAAAAGTCAATTCAATCCAACAGTGACTGATTAATGATCAATTATTTCAATCAAAAATATTGAATTAGTTTGGAAAGACAACTTATTGTATCCCTATTCCACTAATGCCCCATCTTCTCTTTACTCCAAATTAAATATCTCTAACTTTTTCAACGGTTTCTCATATGGTACAGATTAAAAGCTCTTTACCATTCCTGTTCTCCCCTGGATACTCTTCAGTTTATTAATGTCATTTCCTAAAATGTAGCTCTTAATAAAACTATGGGAAAGATTATTATAGAGCTTCTGTTATGCAATTAGCGGCAACTTATGTTAGTAGCAAGTCATACTCAGATGAATTTTGTTGAGATGATTCAATAATAAAGAGATACTAATTAGCATTTAAATATTTAAGGTGAATTTTTGTTGATTAAAAACAATGAAAAAATTACATGATTAAACATGCAGTGACATCTTAGTGTATGGTCCAATAAAATACCTTCACTGTGGGAAACCCTTGCTGCGTCCTGTCTTTCACTGAACCGCGGCTGCCCTCTGTCAGGTACCTAGCTCTGTGCTGGGTCTCAGGCTGAACCACTATCTTCAATTCCTTTCCCTCACTTTTAACAGGATACTGTCCACACAACATAGGACTCTTCTTCGCTCCAGCTCCTTTCTGATTTTCCAGTGTTCTGAGAAATCAAAGCACAACGTTGATAAAATGTCATAAATGAATACTCAAGAAGTTCAAATGAGATTAAGGAAGAAAATAGAATACATGGGCAAGTCAAAGTTGGAACAAATGGTTTCCCTACTAACAAAATAAGCAATGCTTAGGACAATATCCATATATGAAATGCATCCATATATAAAATTTTAAGATTTTTCAGCAGAAGTCAGATATGATTACATTTTAAAAATCAGTAATTGGGTAGAAGAGAGAATATATGTTTAGAGATGAGAAGGGAGGGAATAAAGAAAAGGGGACAGCTTTCAGCATCATTCTCCCTAGTATAAATCCAAGTATCCCTTAGTTTAAGGACTGTCAAAGACTGTACTGAAAGTTTTCCTTTTTTTTTCTGGACTTTGAACATTTTACTCATGTAACTATATCCGTATATTTGTAAACATACATATATAACCCATCTAATATATGTTCCACATTATTTCACACATGTTCAAAGTGTACTACAAAATTGAATTGGTACTATTTCCTTGTCAGATTGGCAAAAATAAAAAAAAAAGGTGGGGGGGGGGCAGTGAATATTAAAGAAAATTCCTAATTGTATCACAACCTTCCACATGTCATTTTGTGGCTTCTGGTGTGTTTAATGTGAATTTTTTGCAAAGAATCATAACATCCATTTGCCAGCTGTACTCAAAGACAAACTTAAGGCAAGCTTTTCCAGATATGTGGTTTTTGAATGTGTGTTTATCTTAGGGATCAGTTTAATTGACTCCTGATCAAAGAAGCAATAACCTAAAGTACAGGTTTCCACAATCAGGGTTTATAGTATAAAAAGCCCCCACCAGTTTGTGTTTCAAAAGTTTATTTGTGAATTGAGGGTTTGGAGCTTAGAACACATTTTCTTTGTAGAAACAAAATTTTTAAATGGTGGATATATGCAACCAGCTATACCTTCAAAATCTGATTCAACCCAAAATATGCTCAAATTACTATATACCAAACATTTAATCATATTAGTTAGCATTTATATAGTGCTTTAAGTTTTGCAAAGCCCTTTACAAATATCTCATTTTTAAGAGGAAAACTATCACTTCAAAGTGATAGAAAACAATACTGTAGAGATAACCTTTTCATTTAAACATCATAAAATAGACAAATATATAACAACAATCTTTAAATAGATTCACAGCCCTATGTGCCCTTAGCATCACTAATCTAGCCCAATACCATGACCCACGGGGTAAACCAAGTATTCACTTTGGACTTTAACAGTTTAATCCCAATTACTAGAGGGAAAAAGAAACAAGAATGGAGATAACCTGAATCCAAAAGGTGAAAGAGGATTAGATAGTCCTTAGAATGAAGTAGTTTCTCTGTTCCCTTTTCCAGGAAAGAGAATAAAGAGGCAGAATTAATGAGGCTGGTAGGAGCCCTGATGGCTAGCCAGGCAGTTAGCCAACCCATTAGTCTGCTGGGAAGATAGACAGGAATCAAAGCATGTAGCAGCAATAAAGGAGCTAAGTATCCTGTACCAGCAATATTAGGAAGGTGGAGAGAGGAAGAAACATTCTCACAGCGCCACAGCAACTAATAGAGGAAGGTTGACAAGTTGGACAGGGAGAGATACTAGGGAAACAGATGAGAGAAAAGGCAAGAAATGAAGGGTAAGTTCTTATGATTAACAAACAGGACTGAAATTTCCATTTATTCTAAAGGGGTATATATAAGTTGGGGGACTGTATTGTGCCCATTACATCCATTTCAAAGACCACTAAAAGAATAAAATTTAAAAATAATGGCATAAACCTGTGACCTTGTGATGTGAAACTTGTTTTTATATTCATTCACCTGGCTAAGAATCAAACTACTCAGCCTGAACACTACATATGGAATCTTTATCAAGACATTCTAGAGCCACAGGAAATCCACCTGTGACAATATTTCCAAATTGCTTTATTAAAACCCAATGTAAAAATCATTAGTGTGTCAGTTAGTTTAAAAGAAATGTTTTCATTTTTCCTTTCTTTAGATAAATTAGTTTTTGAGAGGCTAGTAACTGGAATGAATTTGCTGTCCTGATACATCAAAATGTTCCCTAATTGAGCACATATGCTGAATTAACTGATAAAATAGATAACTCAAAGCTGAAAGGAAGATACCAATGCAACCGCAACTGATCTGGAGATTTAAATTAAAATGCCTAAATCTTTAAAATTGTCTAAATACAAATATACAATGCAAAATTATTTTACTATTTCAAAAATCATTCAAATAATCTGGAATATTTTTAAGCAATGATATCTAAATCAAAAGAAGGATGATGTGGCAAGAGTATGCAAGGATAACTTCTAAATGCCAATCTGAAAAGGAAAATTCACTATCTTGGCATGTTTTTGAGTAAAATATTTTCAAGTGGAATTGACTCCTTTGCCTCCACAATCTATTTTCCTATGAAATTATGCATGAGAATTCTCATCACAAAAAAAACCATACAAAAAAGGCATCATCTCTTCATGATATCATACCCCAAATTCTAGTTAACTTCATGATGAAGAAAAATGAGGTTAAAGATTCACCGAACACTTGACAAAACTTGGAAATGATATGATTCAGCATGACTAATTATATATTTTAAATTTTAACTTCTTGATACTATATTATACATGTTCTTGAATGACTCAAAATATTTACTAGCAGTTGTATATTAATGCACACACAGTATTTTTATCTTCAAAAAATAGTATCTAATTTCCAAATGCAAAGTCTTTTTTTAAATGAGTCCTTCTATTTTTGCCTAATAAATATGCCATATATCATTATAACTATTGGAAGAAATTTTAAACATAATTTTTTTGAAATTATTTGCCTATCTCTATTCCATACACTGGACTTCAAGACTCCTATCTGATTTTTTAAATCATTACACAGCCATGTTTAGCACTTGTCTGGATATTAGGTTTCTACAATATTAGAATTACATGAATTATAAAATGTTAAAAGATCTCACATTAAAGAAAACCCTAGAATGTCATCATTTCCACTAATTCAAGTTCTAATTCTACCTCATATTTCACAACATTTTTGACATCTAAGGAATAACAGGAAATTTTAGTATTAGTTCTGTAAAGTAGTTTAAAATGCTTAGCTTGACTATATGTGATAAGCTATTCAAGGATCATTTCTTATTAGGCCTAAAACATTCCATCTCCATATGATTCTGAGGAGTTGACATTTTAATCCTTTCCTAAAAAAGCACCATAACTTCCATGTATTAGTGTCAATTGTTTTTTCTTGTGAAAAAGTGCTAGAAAACTGTTCTGTCTTAGGAATTATTATACAGGAAACTTTCAGTTGACAAACCTCTTTTTATTTTCTCTTAGCTATCAAATCATACCAAATATCTGTTTCAAAGGAAGAAATGTAAGCTATTTGGAGGAAGGTTAATTGGTATCTATGATGTGATCACATCTCCCTACATGAACTTTTGATTTTGCTTTTTAATCTATTTCCTCAGTAGCCATTTTTAAAAAGCAGTAGTTACTTGGTATTTTATCAAAGGCTTTCTTGAAGTTCAAATAATCTATATAATAACAAATGCATATTTAAATGACTTCAAAAATTTAAGAGGTTGATATAAGTTTTAGGAATCCAGGCTCCTTAATTTACCACAGTATATTAGACTAGAAAGTTTTTCTATAATCTTCATTAAAACAAATATTTTTGGAGGGCTTTTTCTCTTGTCAGGTATTGCAAATATAATATTCTAGCTTTTTTAAAGTCTTTTCATGTAAACTTTCCAGAAAGGGATATTTGTTCCTTTTTCTTTTAAAATAATTTTTTTAATCAATATATACCTAGCAAAAAAAAATGCGTAGGTGTGTGTATATGTGTGTGTGTATAAATATACACACACACACACACATACACACACACACATATAATATACAAGTTTACTTTATAAATTTATTCATCGAGAATCACAGATAACCTTTTTTTTCTGCATGGAAGTATAAAGAATAACTATGACCAACAAAGAACATTTAATATATAAGAATCATTTGTCTTTTGGGAAGAAAAAAAGGGAATCTAATGAACACTAACTATGTTTTCCATTATACTGGATATACTTTCCAACTCACCAAAATGGGGTACTTATGATGCCACAAAGCAGTAAAATATTGGGAGTTTCTCATTTTATCATGACATGTTAAATATGAAATTGTAAAAACTACTTAGGCCCACCTAAAGAACTTTATCTGAGAAAATACAAAACATCTTTCAAAAAGAGGAATGGTCTAATACTTATTCCTCTAATCCCTAAGACTATATTGTAAGCAAATATAAAAAATAATCTGGCTAACAATTGTCAAAATAGAGGAACTAAAGAAGCCAAACATTAAAAAAGAAAAAAAAGAAACCACCATATCTTATGGTGGATAAATATTTTGTAATTCAACTACTGGGATGTATTTAGTGAAGTGTGAACTGATAGAAATGAAAGAAAATGCAAATGTATTCCCTCCCAATCCCTCATCCAATTCCCTTCCATACACGCAACCCAGAAGCAACAGATAGAAATATGAATAAAGATTTATTTCTGGAAAAAAAATCAGATACAGAAAAGTATTCACATTAAGACATACTTGGGTCAATCAGCTCATGAGGGCATCAAACAAAAGCTGAAAGCTGTGTTAAGTTGGGACATCTCAACAATCACCAACTTCTTTTTCCTTCTCTTCATTAAATGAAGAGAAAGACACAAGTTGCTAGCAATGTACTGAGAGCCTCACACACAAAAAGTGAACAAGACACAATCGATGTGCAAAGATTCCAATTTAGTTGTTCACAAACTTCTTGGGGGATTATTTTAAAAAGGGTTAGCAGAGGTATAAATTCCTATTGGTAAAAAATCTTTTCTCAATCTCCTGACATAAATCCATTTAAAACTGAAAAATCATTTCAAAACGGATTATGATTTTTCAGTCTATAATGCCTATTATTCATCATGGAGTAAGTCTATTGGTTAGAATTCATTAAGGTTAATTTTCCTTTGGTAAATTTTGGTGACTGTAGTTGAGAATTCTCATGGTTTTCAGTTACAAAATTAGCATCTCTAGCTTTATAAATAAATGTGAGCTCAACACTTCAAAAAGTCAAAGGGATGGTTTATTAGCTTTGATTTGCACAATGGTGATAGAACTTTAAAAAATGTGAATACCAACCCATTTCCAGCTTTTGAGTTGCTTTTGCTGTCCGTGGTAAGCTGGGAAAGCACATAGTGAGGTGCTTTGGCACTGTCAGCATCAAATATATCCATGTTGGATTCTTCACAATCTCGCCGTTTGACCCCTGGCCTCTGCTTTGGATTTCGTTTTCGAGATTTTCGTGGTACCTCCGTGTTATCATTGTAGGAACTGGTGCTCATGTTACTGAAGTTGGAGGGAGAATCCTCTATCCACATACTGCAGCTCTGCTCAGATTCCAGTCCACAGCCCTCATCCTGGCAGGACATCCGGCTGTTATCCAGCAAGTCCTCAGGTGGCGGCGAGATGTACAGGACTGTATGCCGCTTCGGTGTTGGCGGATGCTGCTGGACTGTGTTACCGGTTAACTGCTTTTCACTTACCCCTCGGTTACTTACCCCCACGGCTGAGGAGCAGCTCTCCACTTGCATAGCCTTGCTGTCGGTGACTGAGGTAGAATAAATGGTAGGGCTGGAAGAGGTGGTAAAGGAGCTGCAAGCACCGCCCATGGAGGAAGAGGAAGGAGCTGAAGAAGCATCTGCGGTGTACAATTCAAGAGTCAATACACTATACATGTTTTCACCTATGCTGGCTAGCAGTCCCATTGAAAATGTGATTTGTGAACTGATTATTTTTCCCCAAAATGAATAGTTGGAATTTGGTAAGTTTTAGAATGTAAATGCTTCAAGCAATACAAGGCCTAAGCAATAAAATGATTTTTAAAGATGCCCAAATAGCATTATTTTGTTTGTAAATCAATATATATTAACTCTAACTTTAATTTTTAAGTTGTATATAAGCTGCAGAGCAAGAATAAAGATTTTGTTGCCTCAGCTGGACTGATTCTTTAGAATTTAAGTCATTTAAAATAAAAAAGGAAACCCCAATGTGAAATGTACGCTTTGTAGTCCATATTCAATGCCAATTAAACAATTTATTATAATAAATTTGAAAAAGTGGGACTGTGCTTAGCCACAAAATATTAAAATAAGTTTCTAACCTATGAAGCAGAGAACTACAGGTCATTTTTAATGCAGACACTCCCTGCTTCAGAGGCAAATCCTGGAATAAAAATATGAGAAAATAAATGAGAAAAGAGCTGCTGGTTATTCCAGATATCAATTATAAAATGAGAAATAGGAAAAAAATATATATATATATATGAAATTAACTGAATTGTAGGAAAATGGAACTGGTACCAGTCATTGTGGTTGGTTGCAGACCAGAAGAACAAGGATGAAAACCATTTGATTTGGAACATGCGGGGCATTCTACAAGATGAGCAAATTGTACTACCCTGGATCTCCAGAGGTTGGAAGTGACAATTTAAAGTTAAAATCTCTGAAATTGGTCAACACTTCAATAGAGTGAAAAACAAAGTGAAGGACCAATCACTGGGTATATTTCACCTATGCAGTTAGTAATAGTGCCTTGTGCATAGAGGGCATTCAATAAATACTACATTAAATTACTACGGTCCACTTCCTCTTTCTTTAAAAGGGATAGTGTTATTTCCATTAAGTAAACTCTTTCTAACATGACTAACAGCAATTTTTAATAATTATAAATAAAAATAATAAGACAGTAAAATCTCTGGAGAGCAACAGAATCAATTCCTATAAAATGATTGTTGTAAAACCATCATTGTGATCTATAATGCCCTGGTAATAAAGATAAAAGGATTCATATAATGAGCAAATGATTTTTTAAAACTGTGGCATTTGGCAGAACAGCTCATTGAAATTTACACTTCAGTTCTTAACAGCATAATTTTTTAGGCAAACCTGTATCTGTCAGAGTAAATTAGAAGTTGTAGTCATTCCTGTAATTTTAGAAGTACTGTAGTATCTTCTATAAGAAACAAAATAGAAAGTTCATGGCCTGAAAAAAAAAGAATAGGCAAGACTTATTAGGCCACTGAAATTGTTGTAATAGTCTAAAATGAATCTTTATCAATATCCAAACAGGCCATGTTTTAAATTGGAATGATAAATCTTAATTTTTTTAAATGGGGGAAAGGATAAATGGATTTGCAATCGTAACATTTACAAGAACTTTAAAGGAATGATATGCTAAAAATTAATATCTATGTAATCAAAATGGAAGTACCAATATTCTCTTGTTAAGATAATAAAGAATGAATTAGGATAAATTGGAAATGAAACAAAAGTTACACACCCCCAAAATAATATATAGTTGTCAAGGTTCAAGAGCACAATAAATCTATCACTGATCAATAAGGTGCTCTACATTAAGCCACATGAAAGATTTTCTTTGCTACCATAAGTTCTGAAGAACCTGGAGCAGTTAGATGATACCAGTTCCATTTTCCAGAGTTTATATCCTCATCAAATGCAGTAGCTGAAATTGGAAGATTCAGTCACTTTAAACTGCATTCCAATTTAAAGAAGAATTTTTCCTTTTTGCATCATGCATTAATGCAATGTTTTCTTAGTAAATAAATATTTTAAAAGATTTGTAAAAACTACAAAATCTAGATGCTAATGTCAGTGACAGTTCAGAAGCTGATTTGCAGCTACTTTGTGTTTAAATACAAAGTTCTTCTCTCATCTTTTGAGAAATAATAACACTAATTAAAAATAGGGGAAAAAAAGTGTTACCTTGAACATTCCCTTCCATCTGTTCCAACTATTGGCAAAATTAACCCTATATTTCTTTTGATGTCTTCTACACTCATTCTGAGAGAAATACAAGTATGCAGCATGCAGCGTTTGCAAGTGGAACACACAGAGCATGCAGCATGAATGCTGTGGACTTGTATTTCAAGAAAGCAGCCTTTCCCCCTTTGTTCTTAACATTTATGCTTAAAACTAACACCATGCAAGAGAAAATGTAGAATATGAAAATCTCAGGGATCCCTGTCCATGACAGATTGAAGTCATACGTAAAAAGGAACCAATCATGCCCCAAAAAGCAGGCCATGAAGATGAAGACAAGGGAAAAAAGGTCCATCACTTTACAGAATTTAATTTTCAAGATGTGACCTATATTTCACGGTGAACATAAATTTCTTTTGTCAAGTACAATACCAGATAAATCTTGGTAAGAAAGTTCAACAAAAATAACAGAACAATCTTATATGTAAAGTCTGTTCGGGGACAGGTATGCCAAACTGCGATATCATACCCTACATAAATTAATCTATGTGCCTTGCTTGGAAACCTAACACACAATAGTTGTTTTTACCTGTGGCTTCCTGGATATACTTATTAAATAAAAGAGTATATTAGCACAACCTATCATGCTGGAAATACCAACACTGTCAGACAACACCAGCAAACATCTTTTAAATTAAGACAATATAGTATGAAAACCTATCCATACTTTTGCCCTTAAAATTATAATAATTTTGCTCATTCCCACCCTCATGTTAAAAGAATACTCATAGAATTCTTCACACAAAGGTATCTACTATGTTTTGGTAGAGGGGAAAGGACATCAACCACATGCATTATTAATGCAAGCATATGTGGAGGCTAATATTAATAGAATTCAAATAATTGTTATATTGAATTAAATCAAAGTCAGAATGTATTGATGTTTCATATTTAGAAGATAACATCAGGTTGTTTTTTTGTAATTTAGCATGCGAAGTACTACCTCGATACTATTGTATGTTACATTACTTGAAAAGGGAGGGGGAGCAAATATTTAACATTTCTGGGTAACTGTTTAGTATTTTCAGAGAGCACCTTTTAGGGTTAATCTCCTTGCTCCTTAAATTTACTGTGATGAAAAAAGCAATAAACTTCACACTAGCCTACTTTTTAAAACTCACAGTAACATTATAATTTGTAAGAAAATTACTAAAACATTTCTACTCCCTCATGCATCCCCAACATTCACAACAAACAGGAATACATGATATAGCTTTTTTAAATGTAGAAAATGTTTTTCATATAACTATGTCTGAAAAGTCAGTTGTACAGAATTTCAGCCAGAGCTCTAGAGAACTTAACTTAAAGGGCTAAAATACAACCTTGTACCATTTAGATACTTTCCTTTCCCATATGTGATTATTTGAATATTACTTTCTATGAAGTTTATTAGACAATCTTATTTACTGTTTTTTAATGTGAGATTTCATTAGCTTTTAACAAATTTATGAATATCTATTTTATCTAAATGTCTTTTGATTGTCCATTAAACATGCCTACATACATATCTTTTCCTATGAACATATTTCAACTGCCAACTTTTTGCTTGATATTTCTTTCTTTAAAATCAGGAGACTAAACTACTAATGTTTCCATTTCATGACAGATTTTTTTTTTTAAGCTCAGCAGCAAAAAAAGGTAGTGAACTTCATTTGTTAACTAATTTCTTCCAAAGAATTGAATTAAAGTTGAAAGTTAAACAGTTTGTCTGTTATTCCCTCATCATCCCTAAAATAAATAAATCCCTCTTAATATTTTCCCTTTTGCTAGTTTATGTAATCATCCTCTAAAGAGGTTATTTTCTTTGAAGCAAGGTGATTTATACAGAATTAATTTATCATTTATCCCATGGCATTTCCTGTGACCTCAAAGGGCATCAATAACTAAGAATTTCTATTGCTTATACATGGAAATTTCTAATATTAAAATTAGAATTTTTCTAATTAAAATTAAATTTAAAATTAAAATAAAAAATTCTAATACTAAAATTAAAAGTGAGGGCAAAACTCATTATTTATTATTGGGTTCTATTTCCAAACCTATTAATGTAAAAGTAATACCAGTGCTGGCCAGTATATGTTTTGTATGTATAAAGCTAAATTCTACCTTTAAATTCAAATGCCCTGCCTTTTTAATGACAGTGAACCTGAGATATTTCTGCAAATTAGTTGAATTATTAGAGTTCATACTGAAAATACAAAACAGTCAGGACACGAGCAGTGAAGGGCAAAATCTACCTGAAGCACCTACATAATATTGTATTTATTATTAGTACTAAATTTGCTCCCCTTCCAACTAACATGAAAATGAATTTAAAATGGCACACTGGGTACAAATCAGACCAAATTTTATCTCCCCTAGGTTGGAATAAATTCTATTTGAATATTAAGAAACGCCATGTGACACAGTGAATGGGGTGAGGAAGACTGGGTTCTGAATTCTGCCTCCAACATTCCCTAGCCTAATCTCTCTCTACCTCAGCTTCCTCATCTGTAAGCTGGGGATAGTAACAGCATGGACCTCCCAGGGTCATTGTGAAGGTCAAATGACTGAACATATTGTGTCAAGTGCTAAAAACGCGGTATTAGGGCTAACTATCATAGTAAAAACTACTATATTGTCAAAACCTACCATCTTGTAACAGATATGAACAAATATCTAAACACATTGAACAGAGAACTTTTTTTTTTTTAAGATTGCTGCTGGCTATGAAAGAAACTGCCGTTTTTGTGGAAATAATTAGACTCTTTGGAGAACTCTTTTAGAGCCATAAAGATTCTTTAAAGCCCTAAAAGAAAAACCAAATAGCTTTTGACAGGTTTTCAATATATAGCTAAAACCATATCCAGTGTTCCAGGTAAGCCAATAGTGGAAGGAAAGAAGGCAAACCATTAACTGTTTAGAAAGCAATCATAAAAATCAACACTGGTAAATTTGGAAATAGTTTCTGGTGCCAAATCCATACTATCCAATTTTAACAATTATAGATTTTGTTTTAATCTTCAACTTAGAAGCAAAATATCTTGTCAGAGAAGAATCACTGGATTACAGAGATATACTTTCAAAATAAAGAAAAATATTCAGAGGAAAATAATTGCAGGTTCCATACTCATGTTACCAAAAGACTGAGACATGAACAAGAACAAAGTGGCTGCAAATCTGCTTTTTGGTTTTTTCCAACACCTTCATGCCAACCTGGGTTTATTATTTTTCTTTTTCATATATTATTAATGTAAAGTTTTAAACTTTACCAAGAAGTTTAGTTTCAAATCAGTATCAATCCACTATTAAGAAATAAAAAAGAAAGAAAAGTAGGAAGGAAGGAAGAGAGAGAGAAAGAAAGAAAGAAAGCAAGAAAGAAAAAAAGACTTATGAAGAAGTCTGAAAACGAGACCGACCTATACCCTGGGTGAGATTGGATGGGTTAAGTGTCTCTGGCACTATTTGTCTTCACTATTGACAGACACTGTCACACAACCCACCACACGATGCCTGTCTCTGAATGGCGGAGCTAGAATGCAAGTTAAGTGCATTAATAGAAAAAACAACTAGCATCCCAGCATATAATATAAGCAATCCAATTTACTTTAAGAAAAATAAAAGATTGTAGGGTTGGTTATTTAACTTACATATATATTAAAACAGTTTCAGTTTTTATCTTTGACATTGACATGCTGAAATGAGCAATATTTTAAACTTGTAATATATTTTTAAATTAATCTATTATCAAAAGATATTAATATCCAAATAGATTTAAGAGGGGTAATTTCTTACCTGAAACTTTAGTTACCTCATATTCACCAATACAGACAAATATGTTTATGGGTATAAATGTAAGCTAATCCATAAACCAGAATTCTTTTTCCCTCCAGGCAGACTTTCAATAATGGTGACGCTAAGAAATTAACTAAAACCACCTTAAATGCAAACAGGACTGTGAATGACTTAATCGTCTTAAAATACAAATAATATTTTCCTTGGAATCAAAAGAACACCTTAAATTTCTCCAATTGCTCATATCTACCCTCCCATACCACTTAAAAAGTCAGCTACTATAGGGGTTAAAATGACAAACTGATATTATCTATAAAATATCTGAGGCTCTTAACACTGTAGAACTATTCTTATACAAGTTATTATGACAAGTTGTTCACATCTACTCCAGCTCATGGATTTGTGGTACTGACGTGTTTTTTTTAAAATAACTGTTCCATTCTGAAGTTTAATGAATTCTTAATTATCTTCTTAAGCTTTGTCCAATTCACAAGTAAACCATCTATTTCTTTAAAAATATACCCTGCAGCTAAGCTCCATGGTGGTGATGTCATGGGCTGAGATGTTATAAATATCCCAAACACCCAATACTGTAATCATTAAATTGTAACTGTTTAGGCTACCAAAGGTTGATTGTGAATCCCTCTTCTGTAAAGAAAGAACAGATGCTATCATTTAGCTATTGATGAAATCCTGAGTAACATTCTAACCTAATATCTAAGATAAAAAAAACCAAGACTAATACCTATATAATATAATCAGTCTTGAATAATTCAAATATAAAAGGACAGATATCTATAACTGCTGCCCTTCAAAAGAGTAAAGTTTGGTCAAATTAGAGAAAAAATTGTCCTAAAAAATAATGCTTAAGGCAGATGTAGAACAAGTGTTATTACTGACACTGAAATAAGAGAAGAAAAGCCATCCAAAAAGCTGTATTTCAAGGGGAAATACTACTCATTAACCAAGAATACAAAGATTTTTTAATTACATACAAAGAGTTCTAACCAATTCATTTAAGTAGTTTAAATGAAGCATATATCAGATATCAATGTCAATATTCTTGCCAAATACTGGCACTTCTCTGAATTTCCTATTCATGAAAAATGTGATAAAGGAAGAAAAAAAATTCCTCTGAATTACCTAATCTGATTTTATTCCTGGTGTGGCTTGGTTTCAATAATGGATGAAATCTTATAGACAATATAATATAGGATGGAAAAAAACACTAGTTTTTGCGTCAAAGGATTTAAGTTCAAATGTGGCTACAGGACCTTGGGCAGGACAATGAACTTCCTTAAGCTTCAGTCGCCTCATAAATAAAATGGGGATAATACTCAAACCATTTACTGTTTTGTTAGGAAGATCAGTTGACAATGTATGAGTTAGTATCTTACCATTTTTTAAAGTAACAGTGACTACAATTCTAATTAATTAATTGACTGATTAACAGTGGTCCAATGGAAAGAGCACTGGACCTAGAGTCAGATAACCTTGCATTCAATCCAGTCTCCCACATGTAAGACAGGTAATTGACTTGCCTCAGTCTTCTCCACTATAATATGGGAATAATAGCACCTATCCGCCAGGGTTCTAGTGAGGATCAGATGAAACAATACTGGTCAAGTTCCTAGGGGAAAGTGTCTAGCATCTCTTTAAAAATCCATCCCCAAAATACAGTGAGAGAGATAGAATTCATTAAGAAGCCATCACAGAAGAACTTTACAGATCATCCACTTTCTGGATTCTATTCCTAGTCTACTGCTGATCCTCAAGCTTCTCTATGATAAGAGACTGTAAATTAACTTTCATACAGGTCATCACTCCAAGATGGCTACCCTGTCTTCCATTTCTTATCTCAAGAACTTGGTTAGCCAGTTAAACTCGACGCTACTCTATCCAATGGAGTCCTCTATCTCCGATTATACCTTTCCATGCCCCAATCTTAGATTATTCGCAAACCATTTTAAAAATTACTACCTTTGCTCTAGGCTAAGCGTAGAAAAAGATCACAAAACCATGCTGCCTGAGTCCACTACAAATTTATGATTCATAAGCTCAAATGGGTCCTCAACGAAGCAAAGCAAACCTTTTATGCTTTCCTAATCAATTCACTGTCCCATTTACTACAATGGTTATTACAAACCTTTTTCTCTACCTTTAAGTCTCCCATGATCTGCTATTACAGATAACATACAGATAATAACATAATGATGTTATTATATTTGTAAAGTGTCAACACATAAAAGGCACTTCACAGATGCTTGTTCTCTTCCCCTCCATGATATTCCCTTCCTCCTTCCTTTCAGTTGAGAAACTTGCCTCATATTTCCATGAAAAAAATGAAGCTGTTCACCTAGAGTTCCCTCTTCTCTCCTCCTCATTTTAATTCACTCAGATGTCTTGCTTCATTATCAGGTCCTCCTTCATTTGTTTCATGAGAAGAGGCCTTCTACATGTACCCTTGTTCCCATCCCATCTTGTCAAGGAGATTGCCCCATATCAACCATAATCTTCCATTATTTTGAATCTTTCCCTATTTACCGACTGTTTTGCTGCTGCCTACAAATACATTCAAGTCTCCTCCATCCTTACAAAAAAAAAAACCTTTACTTGATTGGACTATACCTGCTAGTTATCATCCTAAATCTCTCCTTTCTTACATGTCTAAATTCCTTGAGAAAGACATCTACAATTTGTGGCTCCACTTCACATCCACTAACTACATCTGTTTCTACTTCATTATCCAAATACAATTTCCTTCTCCAGTTATCTCAATCTTCATCCTTCTCAACTTCTCTGAAGCCTCTGACACTGCTGACCACCCTCTTATGCTGGATATGCTCTCCTCGCTGGCTTTTTATAACACTGCTCTGTCCTGCTTCTTCTCCCATCTGTCTGACTGCTCCTTTCACTCTGCTGTGCTGGATAGTCACAAATCATCTCCACTAACTGTGAGTAGTCCATAGGATTCTGCCCTCAGCCCTCTTCTTTTCTTCTTCTATACTGTCTTATTTAATAAGCTCAGCTCCCTTGGATTCCACTATCATCTGCAAACAGATGATACAAACATTCTCAGATGTTTTTTATCCAGTTCTAGCCTCTCTCCTGTATAGCTAGGTGGCACAGTGAATAGAGTGTTGACCTGAAGTCAGGAAAACTCATCTTTCTGAGTCCAAATCTGGCCTCAGACACTTACTGTTTAACCCTGTTTGCCTCAGTTTCCTTATCTGCAAAATGAGCTGGAGAAGAAAATGGCAAAACACTCCAGCATCTTTGCCAAGAAAATCCCCAAATGGAGTCACAAAGTCAGACATGACTAAAATGACTGAATAACAGCAGTCTCTCTCTTGACTTCCAATCTCACATCCCCAATTGCCTATCTGACATCTCAAAATCAGTATCTCATAGATTTTTAAAATTCAATACATCCAAAACAAAATGCATCCTTTCCTCTAACCCCTCCCCTTTACTGAACTTCTGTCAATAAATTGTTCTGTTATCCTCAGATTCAAGAGAATCACTGTTCTTTCAGTCACTCAGGCTTGCAAGCTAGGTCTCATTCTTGACTCTTCAGTCACACTCACTCCACAACCTTTTACCAATTACTGTCATTTCTATTTCCCTAACATTTCTCCTATACATCCTTTTTTTCTACTTATACAGCTGCCACTCTGGTAGAGGTCCTTATCAACCCTAGAATATCACACAAGCCTTGGGTCTCTCCCAACTATAATCTATCCCCCACTCAGCTATTAAATTTATTTTACTTGAACAAAGATCTGACCATATCACCCTCCTACTCAATAAACACCAGTAAATATCTATTACCTCTATAATCAAATAGGAAACCCTTTGTGGCTTTTCAAGCTCTTCACAACCTGATGCCTTCCTTCCTTTCTAGTATTCTTACACACTACTTCTCTCTACTAATTCTATGACCCAATAACATTAGCCTTCTTATTGTTTGTCACACATCAACTTCATTCAAGAATCCCATGCCTCTTCACTGTATCCCAAACCTGGTCTGCCTTCCCTCCTGGGCTCCCCAGCTTCCTGATTCAGCATAGATTTCACCTTCTGCAAAAGTCCTTGCTGACATTCTGACTTCTAGTGCCTTCTCTCTGAAAATATCCTATTTATTTATCCTGTTTATCTGTTGTATATACAGATATAGTTGTATATCAGTTGTATATACTATTGGATATACAGTGTATATTGTCTCCTCTATTTGCATTTGAGCTCCTTTAAGGGCAGGGATCATGTTTTATTTTGTTTCTGGTATCCCCAGTGTTTAGCATAGTGCCCACCACATGGCAAGTATTTAATAAATGCTTACTGTCACCTTCATTTTAAAAGTTTGTTTATATTTCTATGAAACAAAATGAAAGAAGCCAAGTTCCATAAACAAAGACTGGCTAAGATAAATACAAAGAAAATTATAATAAGGACATGTAATTGAATAAGAATCTCAGGAAAGAAAAAAGGTAACAACAGGGACAAAAATGAAAACAAAAGCACAGTAAACTAATAGGTGAAAGGAAACATAGAAAAGTGCAATCCTAAATAAAAGAGCAAATGTTTAAATAAAGCCAAAGGCTAAAAAAAAAGCACCAAATTATGAATATCTATTAAGTACTAGACACTGGGGATACAAAGACAAAATTCGTCTCTCCCCTCAAGGAGTTTTGAGTATATTGAGGACAATGTAAACACATATAACAGGTAATTTTGCATTAGCAACTGCAGGAGAATCTAGACAAACTTCATGCAGAAGGTGATGCTTGAGCTGAGCTTTAAAGGAAACCAGAGATTGTAAGTATTGACGAGGAAATATATTTTTGGCAGGGGGGACAGCCAGAGCAAAGTTAGAAGGGAATGGTAAAACTGGAAAGGCACTTAGTCTGAAGTAGGTTGTGAAGGCCTTAAAAAACCAAGTAAAGGATCTTGTATTTTATCTTAAGGCAATAGAGAGACATGGAGTTTACTGAATAGTAGGGTAATATGGTCAGATATGCTCTTTAGGAAAATGACTTTGGCATCTAAATAGAATATAGATTGGAAAGAGGAGAGATTAGACAGAGACCCATCAGAAAGCTGTTAACAATAGTCTGGGTAAGCAGGGATGAGAGTCTGTAAGTAAAGAGAAAGGGACAGACAAAAGAGATATTACGATGGTAAAAATAAAATTGAGCAATAGACTCAATATGTGGTCTGAGACACAGAAGTCAAGGATAATCCTCAGGATAAAAAGCAGGGTGACTAGAGGGATGGTGGTATTTTTGCCAGAAGTAGAGAAGTGTGAAAGGGAGTGAGTTTAGGGGAAAAGCTAAATTCTATTTTAGATGCAATGAGTTTGAAGTATCTACAAAACAAACAGTTTTAAATGTAAAAGATGTAATTCTTAATGTGGCACTGGAGCTCAGGAGAAATACTAGGGCAGGATATATAAATCTGAAAGTAATGGGAATAGAAATTATAATTAAATCTATTGGAACTGATGAGGTCACTAAGAGAGAATGAAAGTAGAAAGAAAAGATAACAGGACCTAAGATAGACCCTTGAGGTTTACTCAGCTGGAGATCATTCATCTAGAGGTAGCAGACATTATCTCAAAGGGCCACTGAGTCAACTCCCTCATTTTACACTTGAGAAAACTAAGGCCTAGGGAGTCTAAGTGACTTATTACACAGATAGTAGTGTCAAAGGATGACTTAAACATAGCTTGCTTTAACTCTAGAACCATCTCTCTTTCCACCATAGTACGGGCAACATGATCCAACAAGGAAGTTTGAATGATAAGAAGGTGAGGCTGAAGAAGAATCAAGAGAAATTAGTGTCATGAAAATCCAGAAGGGACAGACTATCCAGGAGAAGAAAGTGGTTAACTATGTCAAATACTGCAGAGATGGCAGAGAGTAGTTATAAGAAATGTACTTGTGAAGTCTGATTAACTTCAACAAATAAAGTTATTAGGCACTTTTGTACAAGAAACTATGCTATTATTAAATTTTTTGCATATACATGTATACATCTATATTACAGATCATGCATAAACACATAAAGAAATACATACATGTTATTGTCACAGACAGAAAGTAAGCTCAAGAGAAGAGACTGTTTCATTTCTTATAAATCTTTGTAACTCCAGCATGCAGCACATGGTAGGCACTTAATAAATGTCCACTAATTAATTGCTAAACACTAAGACTCCTAAGAGAAGAGATAATATAACCCCAGACCTGCCTAAAAGAATTTATAATACAGGCATAGGACAGAATACATATGCAAATATTCACATAATAAGGATAAACAATGGTCTAGACAAAGTGCTATTGGATTTGGCAAAGGGTTGTATGCCAAAAAGAGCATTTGTATACATACAGCAATACACAAAAAAGGATTCTATATAAAACTGTCAAGTGTCCATTTCTTATCACTTGGCTTTTTTAACGATGTAATTGGTAATTTTGGAAAGAGCAGTTTCAGAGGAAGATGATGTCAGCAGTCAGGTTGTAAAGGGTAAAGAAATGAGTGAGAAGAGAGAAAATGGAGGTACCTATTACAGTCCACTTTTTCAAGAAATTTGGCTACAAGGGGCAGAAGAGATATAGGGGTGGAAGGATCAAATGAGAGTATTTTAAAGACAGGACAGATATAGGCGTGTTTATAAGCAGTAGGAAGGAGTCTGCAGAAAGGGAGAGAAATTGAAGATAAGTTACAGGCTAGGGATGCGGAGGTAAATTTATTGGAGGAGACAAGATGGAATGGGGATTACCTGGGGGGCCTTGGTAAGCAGTAATACCACCTCTTCATGTGAGACAGAGGTGAAGGAAAAAATAGTGGTAAAAGGCATCTGAGCAATATGAGATGAGGAGGAGGGGAGATGAGGGAGTTCCCAGGTCTCAATTTTTTCTATAAAATATGAGAATGTGGAAGTGGGGGAGCTGTGAAGGGGCTAAAGAAGGAAGAAAAGGTTTGGAGGAGTTTCTGTGGATAGTGAGTTGATAAGGAAAGTACAGAAGAACTCTTTAGTAGTGGCAGTGAAGGTCCATAAATTTGTGGTGACACAGTCTGAATGGTTGCATAATTTTTTCTACTTCCATGTGATGGAGGGAGTGATCCATGGCTGACATGATATACCTGAACCACTTCTTTCTGGATCTTTGAAGTATTTTTGTTTAGATGTGGAAGCTTTAGATTTTGGCTACGACAGTGTTGGGACTTTTCATTTTAAGACGACCTTCGGGAATGTTTGCCTTCTGGTTCTAATAATTATAAGCAGTTTTTATTAATGACTTCTTTAATACAGTAGTCATGGTTTTCAGGGATCCTAGTAATTATAAAAAATACCTCTTTGTGAGCATTTTCTGAGTTGTTTTTGTAATCATATCTTGTATTTATATTTTTTCAACCTTTTGATTTTATTCGAATATTTCTTTGTATCTAATGTATCTTTGTATCTAAAATTTTAACATTTAATCTGTTTGGTCCACTCTAGTTTTCAAGGAGTCCAAGTTCATTTCTTGTCTATGGTTTACTACTTTCTACTCTAAGCTGTTCTCCTTCTGATTCTTTCTCCCAGATTTTTTATTTCTTATCTTTTCTTCTTGCTTCATTTCTTCTCCGTTTTCATATATTCCTTGCAAGCAACTGACATTTTTTCTTTGAGTCTCTATATGCAGTTGTTAGAAAGTGGTTTGTTCCTTTTCAGAAACAAATCCCTTGGATTTACAATAATTTTTGCTACTCCTAAGTGATTTTTCTTTGATTTATTTCTCCAGTTTTGGTTTCAAAACTGGGGCTTTGTGCCAGGACCAGGAGCCACACTACGTTGCACATTGGGTGGCAGAGTCAACCCTGTTTGGCCTCACTCTGGACTCCTATACCGACCTCTATCTTCCTGAGTTAGGCTCTCTTACATCTTTGAGGTTCAGTGTGCTGATCCTTCAGGGTGTTCTCTGGCATCTCAGGACAGTGTGTTAGGGACCCTCAGAAACCCTAGGTCTAGTGGTGGGCTGTCTGGGTATGAGCCCTAAAAGATGTTCACTGCAGTCTTCTACTACTTCCTGATCATTCAGGGGAGCCTTCCACCCTTGTCGCCTTTAGACACAGATCCTTGCAGGGTCTGTCAGTATGGTCAGCTGGGAGTCAATCCTACAATAGCACTATCTTTGCTAGGCTGTGGGTGGGGAGGAGCATGGTGCACATCTTATAACTTTCCTACTGCCTTTGTGTTTCTGACTGGCTTTTTGTGGGGCTTTAGAATGAAATATATTTTTTTTTCTTTTTTTGGTTTGGTTTTTTATTTTTTTCTTCTCTAAATTTATTTATTTGTTTTCAATTTTCAACAATCACTTCCATAAGTTTTAAATTTTCTCCCCCTCCCTCGCCAAGATGGAATGCAATCTTATCTGGGCTCCACACAAACATTCCTATTAAATACATTTTCACATCAGTCATGTTACATAAAATAATTAAAATAAATGGGGGAAAGCAAGAGTAAAACTAAACAAAAACAAACATAACAAAAGAGAAAATAGTCTGCTACATTCTGCATTCTGATTCTATAGTTCTTTCTCTGGATGTGGATGGCATTTTGCATCGAGTCCTTTGGGAATGTTTTACGTCCTTGCATTGCTGTAAAGGGCTAAAGGGAAACAGTCCTGGTATACTGTGGCTGTTACTGTGTACAGTGTTATCCTGGTTCTGCTTACTTCACTCAGCATCAGTTCATACAAGTCTATCCAGGTATTTCTGAAGTCCTTCTGTTCATCATCTTACAGCATAATAGTATTCCATTATATTCATATACCAGAACCTGCTCAGCCATTCCCCAGTTGATGGGCATTCCCTTGATTTCCAATTCTTGGACACCACAAAAAGAGTTGCTTTAAATATTTTTGTACATGTGGGTCCTTTTCTCATTTTTATGATCCCTTTGGGATACAGCCCTAGAAGTGATATTGCTGGGTCAAAGGTATGCGCATTTTTGTAGTCTTTTGGGAATAGTTCCAAATTGCTCTCCAGAATGGTTGAATCAGCTCACAGCTCCACTAACAATGAATTAGTGTTCCAAGTCTCCCACATCTTCTCCATCATTTATCATTTTCCTGTTTTCTCATGTTAGCCAATCTGATAGGTATGAGGTGTAGGTACTTGAGAGTTTTTTGATTTGCAATTCCTCTAATCAGTAGTGATTAGGAGCATTCTTTCACATGACTATAGATAGCTTTAATGTCTTCCTCTGAAAACTTCCTGTTCAAATCCTTTGTCCATTTATCAACTGGGGAATGACTTGTATTCTTGTAAATTTAACTCAGTTTTCTACATATTTTAGAAATGAAGTCTTTATCACAGACACTAATTGTAAAAATTCTTTCTCAGTTTTCTGCTTCCCTCTTAATCTTAGTTGCACTGGGTTTCTTGGTAAAAAAAAAAAAAACCTTTTCAATTTAATGTAATCAAAATTATCTATTCTGTATTTCATAATGTTCTCTATCTTTTATTTTGTCATAAATTCCTCCATTCTCCATAAATCTGACAAATAAACTATTCCTTGCTCCCCTAATTTGATTATAGTATCAGTTTTTATATCTAGATCACGTACCCATTTGGAGTTTATTCTCGTATATGGTGTCAGGGGTCTATGCCCAGTTTCTTGCCACACTATTTTTCAGGTTTACCAGTAGTTTATGTCAGTGAGTTCTTATCCCAGAAGCCGGTGTCCCTGCATTGATCAAATAGTAGAAGGCTATAGTCACTGACTACTATGTCATGTGTACCCAATCTATTCCACTGATCTACCCCCTATTTTTTAGCCAGCACCTAAGTGGCTTTGATGACTGCTGTTTTATAATACAGTTTAAAATCTGGTAGGGCTAGGCCACCTTCCCAAACAATTCTTTTCATTAATTCCCTTGACATTCTTGACCTTTTGTTCTTTCAGATAAATTTTGATATTATTTTTTCTAGCTCTATAAAATAATTTTTGGTAATCTGATTGGTATGGCACTGAATAAGTAAACTCATTTAGGTAGAACTGTCACTTTTATTATATTAGCTCAGCCAACCCATGAGCAACTCATGTTTTTCTAATTACTTAGATCTGACTTTATGTGTGGGAAGAGTGTTTTGTAACTATGTTCATACAGCCCCTGCGTTAGTTTTGGCAGGTAGACTTCTAAATATTTTATAGTAACTTTAAATGGATTTTCTCTTTCTATCTCTTGATGATGGGCTTTGTTACTCATATATATAAATGCAGATGATTTATGTGTATTTATTTTGTATCCTGCAATTTTGCTAAATTTATAATTTCAAGGTAGTTTTTTACTTGATTCTCTAAGTACATCATCATATTGTTTGCAAAGAGTAATAACTTAGTTTCTTCTCTGCCTATTTTAATTCCTTCTATTTTTTCTTCTCATTGCTAAAGCTAATATTTCTAGTGTGTGTGTTAGTCCTTCATTGCTGTAGAAGACCAAGCCATCAGAGAAATAATGACACGACTTGCACTTGACTTTGTTTTGAGTGAGGGAGGGCTGTGTAGGTCACCAGCCTCACTTCTCCTCCAGAGCCATCTGAATCCAGTGACCAGATATTCATCAGGATGACTAGAAATGATCCAGGATGAGGCAATGGGGGTTAAGTGACTTGCCCAAGGTCACACAGCTAGTGAATGTCAAGTGTCTGAGGTGAGATTTGAATCCTCCTGACTCCTGCACTGGTGCTCTATCCACTGCACCATCTAGCTGCCCCAACATTTCTAGTTAGCATATTGAATAACAGTGGTAATAATGGACATTCACTCCGATCTTACTAGATATCCCTCTAGCTTATCCCCATTACATGCTTGCTGATAGTTTTAGGTAGATGCTATTTATTATTTTAAGAAAGTCTCCATTTATTCCTGTTCTCTCCAATGTTTTCAATAGGAATGAGTGTTGTATTTTTTTCAAAAGCTTTTTCTGCATCTATTGAGATAATCATATGGTTTATATTAATTCTGTGGTTGATATGATCAATTATGCTGATAGTTTCCCTAATACTGAATCAGTCCTGCATTGCTGGTATAAATCCTACCTGATCAAAGTATATTTGTCTCATGATAAGCTGCTGTAATCTTTTTGCTAATATCTTATTTAAAATTTTTGCATCTATTTTCATCAGGGAAATTGGTCCATAATTTTCTTTCTCTTGTTTTGACTCTTCCCAGTTAGCTATCAGCACCATATATGTATCATAAAAAGAATTTGATAGGACTCCGCCAATTTTCCCAAACAGTCTATATAGTATTGGAATTAACTGTTCTTTGAATGTTTGATAGAATTTTGCTTGTAAATCTATCTGGCCCCGGAGATTTTTCCTAAGGAGTTCATTGATGGTTTGTTCAATTTCTTTTTCTGAGGTTATTTAAATATTTTATTTCCTCTTCTGTTAATCTGGGCAATTTATACTTTTGTAAATATTTATCCATTTCACTAAGATTGTCAAATTTATGGGTATACAGTTGGACAAAACAATTTCTAATTATTGTTTTAGTTTCCTCTTCATTGGAGGTGAGTTCACCCTTTTCATTTTTAATACTGGTAATTTGGCTTTCTTTTTTTTTAAGCAGACTAACCAAAAGTTTATCAATTTTATTAGTTTTGTCATAAAACCAGCTTTTAGCTTTATTAGTTTTGAATTACTGAACTTAGTTCAATTACTGAACTAATTATTGAATTATTAAACTATTAGTTCAATAGTTTTCCTAATTTCAATTTTATTAATATTTCCTTTGGTTTCAAGTACTTCTAATTTCCTATTTAATTGGGGATTTTCAATTTGTTCTTTTTTCTAGCTTTTTCAGTTGCATGTCCAATTCATTGATCTCCTCTTTCCGTATTTTATTCATATAAGCATTCAGAGATATAAAAGTTCCCTGAAGTTTTGGTAGGTTGGCACATGATTGTCATTCTCTTGAATGAATTTATTATTTTTTTTTGTTTTCATTTCATTTTTATCTGCATTTTAATGTTTTATTTACTCCCATGCCATAAACTTTTGTTTCTTCAGCTTCTTCTGGGATATCTTTTTCTTTTGAACAACCTCCTTTTCTGGTTTAGGAACAATCTGTTCCTTTTCAGTAAGTATCATCTCAATATGGCAAGGAGAACTCATGCATGAGTTGTTTGGACCATGAGCCCTGTAAGTACACTGTCACATTTTGGGAGCCTTGTTAACCTGGGCATGCTCAATGACAAGAGAACCCACATCCAAACCCTTCAGTTCTGCATTACTCTCTGCATTTTGAAGCATATACAGCAAGAATTCAGCACTCTTTTTGGACCAATGACCCTGTGTCCAACCCCACTGTTTAGCCTGGGTACATCTGCCAACTCCACCATCATACAGATGGAAGGGAACGGATTGTTTCTTCAATGTGACATCTTTCAAATACGTGGTATTTTTTGGATATGCATGCCCTTGATAGCTTGGGCTGTTTCACGGGTGTTCTTAAAGTGAACCTGGAGATCTGAACCCCTTGACTTGCATGATTTTGTGGGGTTCCCTGGATCAAGAGAGTATCTCACCATTTTAACTGATTACCTAGGATGACTCAAGGGAAGAGAAAGAAGAAAGGCTTTCTGGAGACTTGATGACAACTTGACTATCTCCTGAAGTTATTATTTCTATGATTTGCTGTTTGACCTACTCGTTCTTTAGGCATAGATTATTTAATTTCCAATTAATTTTTGGTCTATCTTTCTATGACCTTTTATTACATGCAATTTTTTATTTCATCATGATCTGAAAAGGATGTACTGACTATTTCTGCCTTTCTGCACTAGATTATGAGGTTTTTATGCCCTGGTACATGGTCGATTTTTGGGTATATGCCATGTACCACTGAGAAAAAGGTATATTCCTTTCTATCCTCATTAAATTTTCTCCAAAAGTCTATCATATCTACATTTTCCAGAATTCTATTCACCTCCTTAACTTCTTTCTTGTTTATTTTGAGGTTAGATTTATCAAGTTCAGAGAGGGAGAGGTTGAGGTCCCAAACTAGTACAGTTTTGCTGTCTATTCCTGTAATTCTCGTAACTTCTCCTCTAAGAATCTGGGTGCTATATAACTTAGCACATACATGTTTAGTAATGATATTACTTCATTGTCTATGGTGCCTTTTGGCAGGATATAGTTTTCTTCCTTATCTCTTTTGATTAGATCTATTTTTGCTTTTGCTTTGTCTGAGATTAGGATTGATACTCCTGCTTTTTTCACTTCAGCTAAAGCATAATAGATTCTGCTCCAGCCTTTTTTTTACCTTTACACCTCTGTGTATCCCTGTTTCAAATGTGTTTCTTGTGAACAACATATAGTAGGATTATGGTTTTTAATCCATTCTGCTATCTGCCTCCATTTTATGGGAGAGTTCATCCCATTCACATTCACAGTTATGATTACTGTGTCTTTCTCTCTATCCTATTTCCCCTCGTTTATGGCTTTATTTCTCCCTTCCCCCTTCCCCTCTAAAAAGAGTTTTATTTTTGATCAGTGCCTCCATTGGTCTTCCCTTCCATCAGTTATGCCTCCCTTTTCTTTCCCTTTTCCCTTACTACTTCTTCCCTCCCTTCTAACCACGCCTTCCCTTTTCTTTCCCCTTTCCCCTCCTCCTGCCTGTAGTGCAAGTTAGATTTCTATACCTAACTGAGAATATTATTCCCTCCTTGAACCAAATCTAATGAGAGTAAAGTTCAAACAATGCTCATCTCCCTCCCTTCTTTCCCTCTACTATGTTTTTGTGGCTCTTCGTGTGATGTAATTTACCCTTTTCTGCCTCCTCCTTTCCTCCTTTCCCTTCACATCCCTTAATTAAGCTTTTTATCACATCACTTAATTTACACTCATACCCTCTATGTATATCCCTTTTAAGTGCTGTAATAAATATATAATTCTCAAGTACCATGCTCCTACATAAAGATGAAAACAGTTTGCCCATAATGAATAACAAGATTTTTTCTTTTTTTTTTCTGTTTACCTTTTTATGCCTCTCTTGAGTCTCATATTTGAACATCAAATGTTCTATTGAGCTCTGGACTTTTCAGCAGGAAGGTCTGGAAATACCTTATTTCATTGAATAATTTATTCTCCTTGCCTGAAAGATTATGTTCAATTTTGCTGGGTAGTTGATCCTTGGTTGTAGTCTAAACACCTTTGCCTTACGGAATATCATATCCAAATCCTTCCAATGTAGAAGCAATTGTTTCTTTCTAGCTGTTTGCAGTATTTTCTCCTTGACCTGATAATTTTGGAACCTGGTAACAACATTCCTTGGTGTTTTCAATTTGGGATCTCTTTCAGGAGGTGATCAGTGGATTCTCTCAATGACTATTTTGCCCCCCCTGGATCTAGGACCTCAGGGTGGTTTTCCTGGATGATTTCTTGGAATATACTGTCTAGGCTCTTTTTTTCATCCTGGCTTTCCAGGAGACCAGTAACTCTTAGATTTTTCTCTCCTGGGTCTATTTCCCAGGTCAATTGTTTTTCCAATGAGATATCTTACATTTTCTTCTATTTTTTTCATTCTTTAGCTTTTGTTTGACTGATTCTCGATGCCTCATAGAATCATAAGTTTCTACTTACCCAACTCTAACTTTTAACTAATTGTTTTCTTCAGTTAGTTTTTGTATCTCCTTTTTAAAAGAGTTATTTTCTCCAGTTATTTTCTCCTTATCCATTTGGCCAATTTTACTTTTTTAAGGAGCTGATTGTATTTTTAAAATCATTGGTCAATATTTCTTCTACTTCATTTTTTTAAAATCCTTCTCGAGCTCTTCCAAGAAAGATCTTTGGGATTGAGACCAGTTCACATTCCCTTCTGAGGTTTCAGATGTGAGTACAGTGTCAATACTGTCCTCTTCTGAATTAGTATTTTGTTTTTCCTTGTCCCCATAATAAGGTTCTGTGGTCTCTGGTTTTCCAATTTGCTTCCTGCTCATGGAGATTGCCTTTTTCCTAGTTTTTAAAGTGGATCCTTCTTCTGGGGCACAGGGGGCTCTGTCCCACATTTCTTTTGCTAGGTGTTAGGATCCCGGTTACTGGTTCTGTGTTCTGTGGTCTCAGGTTCTTTCAGCTAGAAGTTACATAACGCTAAAGCTTATCTGGTGCTGAGCTGGCTGGTGTGTGTCAAGGTCGAGGCCAGATGAAGTCTGATTTTCCCTGGGGTTACACTTAAGCTCATGGCCTGAGGTGTGGGGCAGGGGTGGTCTGGACAACTGAAGGTCTCTTCCTCCCCTAGGGCTGCACTAACTCCATCTGTGCTGGTGTCAGCCCAATTCCCCTGGCTGTGCTAAGGTGCCCTTGGGCTCAGAATCTTCCTGCTCAAAGTGGGGCTTGATGGAACACTTCCAGTCCTGCACTGGTCCCCTTCAGCCACAGCAAGAGGGACCCTTCCCGGTGGTCTCCCTGGCTAAAAGACTGTCTACTCTTTCTGCTGCTATCACTATTCCAGGATTTTTCCTTGGGCAATATTCTCTGGGTTTTTCAAAGTTAATCAGGGAGAATGAGAACACTTACAGTTTATTCCATCATCTTGGCTCCCAGAAGTTCAAATAGGTGACTTTCAAACATTTAGTCTGATAGCCCCAGGACTAGCTACTGCAACAGTTGTAGGCCCTGCACTTCTTTCTCACCCAGTTCTGCTGAACCCCTGTTCTATGCTCCACAGTTTGGGAATCCAAACTCAAGAAACAATTTAAATACTGCTTCTCATTGGATTTCTTCATTATTTGATCTGATATGAACTTTAGGGTTTTACCTCAGCAGGTATGTGGGCACTAGGCAGTCTGCCTCCCATTTTGGCAGTTATATTGACTAGAATTCTGCATTTGATGGTGACTGCCATAGGGCTAACCAATACAGAATTCATTATTTGAGTATATAAAATCTTTTGCATTCCTGTTTCTTTTCTACCCATTCTGCTTTCAGATTAGTTTTTATTTCTTTTAATTTTATCAGAAAATTAATGATTTCCCTCCTATATGTGATTTTAGGAAATCTGCTCTTAAAAAATGTGATTTCATTACTTCCCAGGTCCAAAATCTCGCATGTAAATATATCTCTATTTTTATAATCAAATCAATAGAGGAAACATATTAAAATATTTAACATAAAGTTTAAGATATAGAAAATATATCTAATATAATCTAATATAAAAATGAAAGGTTTATTAACTATTCTAAATAATAAACAGGCTAGTTCTGGGACTACCATGTTGAATTTGTTACATACTTTTTAAAAAAGCTGTATGCAACAGAGATTAGGGAGCCACTGGAATTTACTGAAAAAGCTTATATGACATATTCAGTAAGATCTGAGTTTTAAGAACATTACTTTGGTGTGATTTAGAGAAGGACTGAAGAGGGGAAGAGACTTGAAACAAGGAGACCCATTAGGAAGCTACTACATTATTCCATCTAAGAGGTGATGAGGATCTGAACTACTATGGTGGCTATATAAATGGAGTAAAGAAGTCAGATGTGAGAGTAATACATGTACTAAATAAGTCTCCACCCCCATAGAATGTAAGGTCCTTAATGCAGGAGTGCTTTCATTTTTTTCTTTTCTTGCACAATGCTAGATACTTAAAAGGAGTGCAATAAATTCTTATAGTTCAAAATATGCTTTATTATCAACCTCTTATTCTACCTTACTATGAGATGCTCTATGTTCCCAAATTTGTCCACCAATAGATGAGATCTAAATGGGAACAAACAGGTGGCACAGAACATACAGTGCTAGATCTGAAGTTAGAAAGATCTGAATTCAAGTCCTGCTTCAGATACTTATTATCTGTATGACTCTGGGCAAATCACTTCAGCTCTTCACCCAATTTGTTCCTGTGTAAAAATGGGGAATTAAGAGCACTTCCCTTGCAGGGCTATTGTGAGATTGGAACAAGATAATATATGTTATTATTATTATAATATCAAAGTAATTGACAGCACAGAATTATTACTAGTACACAGATGAAACAAAGTACCCTGGTTTTTTCTCCAGAGGTTTCAGTTATCAAAGTCTAATTCCAAACAAGCAATGCAACACAATGAGGAAAAAATAATGGCCTGGGAGATTTGGAGATCTGGTTAGTTAAGCAAATCACTTTTTAAACATTCTAGTTCTCGGTGTCCTATCTATGACTATCCCTTCCAGATCCAAAATTCTATGAAAAGAAGGACAGACAGGGAGAACACATTTAAGGGACATATAGTAAAGACAGAAGGGTAGTAAGTTATTTTTTACTTATGTATTAAGCACATTTGCAAACTGAGTCATCTTCAGTCAAAAGATATTTCTGGATTCCATTAGACTATGAACTCTCTGAGAGCAGCTCTGTGAGAGTCTGTTTTTCTTCTTTTCATAAAAATCTCTAGCACTTAGTACAATTCCCGTCACATAGTAGGTGTTTAAAAAGCATTTGCTAAATGATCTCCAAATTAATTCTATGTCTAAGAGATGCCAAGAAATAGAACTTTTCACTTATGTCAATAGATTCCCTCAAGAATGCCACTCTCAGAATAATTAACATATAGATGTCTTTGGGACTGGGTTACACAAAACGGGTGTCCCATAACTATTTTGGACTGATGGAATGAACTATTTTCACTAAATTGGAAACTAGCTTGCAATACCTTACAGGGATTGGACCCCAGACAATTATAGGACCAGGAGAAATGAAAGGACCATAGACTGAGAAGCAGAAAGGAGAGCTGAAGTCCAACACTCTCATTTTACAGATAAAGAAACCTTCCTAAGGAGGTTAGGTGACTTGCCCAAGGTTACATCATAACTGAAGTGGAATCTGAACCCATGCCTTCTGATTCCAGAGTCAGTGCTCTTTCCAGGGTAGAGCACTACCTTCTTTTGGCAGACCTTGCCATCTCTAATGGTTCTTAGAGTTACTCTACTTTCTGTGCTGGATATTTATTGTCTAAGAGATAGCAAATGTTTATGAATGAATAAATAATTTCCGAAAAATCATCTATTTGTTACTGAGATTTGACCTGTATTTGAGACACAGGTCAAATAGAAATTTGTACCTATGATCAAACATTAATTCCTTAATAGCCTTCAGGTTTAATTTTGGAGAATAGGAAATAATATGTATTTTGTGAAGGAAAAAAATACCATGGTTCTCAAAATATGCTTTACTAACTTCAATCAATTTCAAAAGTTAAATAAAATTTACTTAGAATTAGTCTATTCAAAGAAGGAAAAATTCAAATTAACTTAAATAAAAGTACTTTCTAATAGACATATAATTCCATTATAATAGATTCCTTGCTATAGTACAATTTCATCACATAAAGATATTAGCACAAATCATACAGTCTGACTCTACAGGATTCAGTCATTAAACAGAGTGTTAAAGGTGGTTATTGCACAGTGTTGCTTACTGTGTACAATGTTCTGGTTCTGCTCACTTCCCTCAGCATCAGTTCACATAAATCTTTCCAGGTTTTTTTGAAGACCACCTGCTCATCCCCAAATTGTTTTTAAGTTAGTGCTACCTACTCAGTCATTCAATAAAGGTTAGTCTTATTTTCTACATCTGTTTTATGGATGTTTGTATAAGAAAGCTTTAAAGATTTGCTATGACAACTTAACTAAAATATTGTAATTAGCATACTGGGCCAGCTAAATTGTGCAATGTGGATAAAGCTGGGCCTGGAGTGAGGAAGACCTGAGCTCAAATGTGACCTTAGACATTTACTAGCTGTGTGACCTTGGACAAGTCACTTAACCTCTGTCTGCCTCAGTTTCCTCAATAGCACCCTCTTCCTAGAGTTGTTGTGGGAATTAGTGCCTGGTACATAGTAAGCACATATTACATAAATGGGCTAAGGAATGGGTCAATCATTTCAATTGATCAAGGGAATTTTTAGATGAAGAGAAACCCTCTACCAATGCAAAATGATTTATATTGTCTTAAGAGAGCTGCCTAGGGTACTGAAATTAAGTGATTCACCCTGGGTCATAGAGCCAGAGGCATATGAGGCAGAGGTAGGATTTGAGGTCAGTTCTCTTCCCCACAAAGCCATGCTACCTTTCCAGGATATACAGAAAGAACTATACAAAATAGATGGAGGTGGGAGTGATAAGGAAAGACTTCATGTAGATAGTGGCACCTGAGGTAAGCCTTAAAGAAAACAAGGAATTCCTGAAATTTCACAGTCTTCACATTAAAAGACAAAGTCAAGTCCTGCCTTCAAAACTTTTAGTCCTGATGTTTGACCAACATCTCTCGGGTTTCTCCTCTGCAAAATAAAGGCAATCTCTACTGAACCATAAACCTAACATAAATGTGAGCTATTAATGTCATTACTCGTCTCTATCTGTAACCACTCTAGTCCAGGTCCTCATTTCCCACTTATTTTCCCCAACCACTGAAAGTTTCTTAAACTGGTTTTCCTACCTTCTGACTCTTTCCCTTCTCTGATTCATCTTTCATATGATTGTCAAAGTAATCTTCCTAATACTGACTTCAAAACCTTTAGTGGCTCCCAACTGCTTACAAAATAAAATACCAACTCTTTAAATGACATTCAAAGCCCCTCACAATCTGGTTCCAACCTACTTTTTCCATCTTACAGCACACTACTCTATTTGTTGTTGTTCAGTCATTTCAAGTGTGTCTGACTCTTTGTGACCCCATCTGAGGTTTTCTTGGCAAAGATACTAGGCATTTTTCTTTCTCCAATACTACTGTATATATATTCTACATTCTAGTCAAACTATACATAGGTCTCCAATCTCATCGTTTATGCTAATGACTGTGCTTTCACAAATGCCATTCCAAGAATGGGTCTCTCCCCATCTCTACCTACTGGAAATCCTTCCCTTCTTTCAAAGGCAAACTCAGGTGCCACCAGTTCCATGAACCTTTGCCTGAGCATTCTCCCTCTAATCATTCCTAACACAATGATTAGATCCCTTTTGTTTACTCTTCATAATATGTGGTAGATTGCTTTATGAACTTTTCTTATCCATGTCCCTCACCTTCAACACTGTAAACTTCAGAGAAGGGAACTGTCTTATTTTATCTCTGTACCCCCAGTACCTAGGACAATATACTTCACATAGTGAATGCTTAATAAAACATCAAATTAAGAGGAATAAGCATGGCAAGACAGAATTCTAAAAGTGAATTACTAAAAGTTATAGTCTATAAACTAAAAGGTATTCTACTAAGATTTAAAAATTAGATTCACATTTTTAAAAAATTTACTTTGATCTTGGTTTTAATATTTTCCCCTTTTCATACACACACAAACAAAATTTTATAAATGTGTGAGTGTTTGTAGACACGGCCACATTCCAAACTGACAGCAATTTTATACGGTGAAAAAGAATTAATAAATAAATCATTTTTGAAAGACATGTTTTTTTCTTAAAAAAAAAAACCGCTAAATCAGTGTGAAGGATGAGAAACAATGAAGACATAAGAATCTGACTGAAAGATAAGAAAGACACTGATTACCATAGCACCTGTCACATTGACCTTTAATACTAAAAAGGTCAAGTGCAATTGCTTTCTAAGCTTTTCACATCACCTAAATTTAAGGATTTTTTAAATCTTTTGCTTTGATGTATAATCCTAAACTGTATATGTCCTGATACTTTTATTCTTGGTCACCTTGTTTATCACGTAAGAAATATTTCAGTTCACTTGAGTAATTTTTTCTTTTTAGCAAAGGGGATCAACTATTCTATAATTATTAATAAACCACAAAACTGTTCAGAGTTGCTACATTTTAGGCTTCTGCTTATTCCAATGTATTCCAATTTCTATAGTTCCTTTGGCATGAAAACACAAAAAGCTAAAAAAAGGTCTTAACAAGTAACTTCATTCCACAACATTTAGCATAATATTCTGAATTGTGGATTAGCATCCTATCAGCACCATGGGAAGAAAAAAATCTGCATTGGTGAATCTGAGAAATACATTGTCCAATTTAATAATCAAATAACAAAATATGGTTATCAATATCCACTTATCAAGATTTTAAAAGTTAATCTAACAGTATTTGTGAAGTAAAATCTTTATGGCAAAACTAGAAGTCTGTTCCCACTAGGCTCTTGTACGTGACTGCATACAATATTGATCCTTAAAAATTTTTGAGAATTTATAGCATCAAACATCTTCCTTTGACTATAATGATTATTTAACCATGGCTCAACGAACAATATAATCTGACTTTTCCTAGACATCCTGTCTTAGGGATAGAAAAAGTACTGAACAAATGAAAAATAAAATGAGGGAAATCAAGTTGGCACTATAATTTACCCTTCTGGTAACATGGGTAACAGCAAAGGGTACAATTACTATCACTTCAAATACAAATACAAATATTTATATTAACTCTTTAAAAGAATAACATATTCAATTTAATGTAGCTCATCTACATTGAAAAATGGAAAGCATTAGCTATACTTTTTTGCTGATATTAGAATTTTAGAAACAGATTTAAGTTTTAAACAATTAAATCAAACAGAACAAATAACCCTGGCATCGTTTTCTTTCTAGTCTTCTGATCATCTTTATGATGTACATATTACTTTTGTTCTTTACAATTCAGCTTCCTTTGGTTCAAATCTCTAATTATCTAGAATTTAGCCTTAATCTTGCTTGGAGAAATCTTTTTTCCATACAACCTGAGAAAATCAACATCTTATAAACTGTCTTAAGAGGTGTTCCAAATTGTAGAAAGTAGAGTGGCACAACAATAAAAAGAACATTGGCTCTAAAACCAGAGGACACTGGGGTTCAAATCTCTACTTTGATGCTTGCTGCCTCTATGACCTTGGCCAAATCACTTATAACCTCACTGAAACTAGGCTTCTTCACTGATAAAATGAGTTAATTGAAAAAAGCTATTCTCTGAGTTCCTTTCCAGTTCTAGATAGAGGACCTAAGATCCAAATTCAAGACTCATTTAATTTTGTTTTTTAATAAAGTATTTTAAAATGGAAACTAAAATATACTGAGTTTTTTCTGGAAAGACAGTTTATTTTGTTTTGTTTTGTTTTTACCAAACCTCATTCATTTAGCTTTTCAAAGCAATTTTATATATAGATATATATATCTATATCTATATATGTATATACATATCTATATATATGTATACATATATATAGTAAAATTTATGCCAAAAAGTATAGAGGAAACAGACTTTTAGTTCTAGTCAAACTTGTATCATTAAAAACAATCTCAAAAGATATAAAAGAAATCAGTTAGTCCGTTTCTACCTGTGGATTTAATGTGACACCATTAAAAATTTTTGGTAATTTTTTATATTTTATGACCCAATACAATTTTAATTATTCAATTAAAATAGCTACATTTCTGAAAAAATATTCAAAAAAATTTTAGAATCCAGTGGATAATTGCTTCACCAGTATCATCTTATAAGTCTAATTACTAAAAAGTTTGACAGTACACAATTAAATCCACAGAATCTGTTAGAAAATGCCTGACAACACATGAACAGTGAGCAGTGCTGTAAAGTTTCTTTGCCATATTTAAAAGCTTTTGTGATCCCAACCAGGAAGTCTGTTTGTTTACTGCACCATACAGATCAGTGGAAGGCTTTTATGTATAAGGTAAATACATTTTAAAACCACATCAAAAAACTCCAGAACAGCAGTATGTATCCTATTTGCAAAGCAAGTTTCTGCTTCCTTGTTCTCTTTACCAAACTAGCAAAATCTACTAAAAATACTTCCCTCTGATGGATTTTTAAGACCATTTTAAAGACCAGAGGAACCAAATTATGCAAGAAATCTTAATCCATGAGATGAGACATATAAACCTCAAGTATCTGCATTGCTTTTAACTTTTATAAATCAAAACCACCTGATCTCAGTCTTATTAAAGTTTAATCAAAGCTATGTAAAGCAATATACTATGAAGAAAATCCAACTTTGCTAGTCAAATCTTTATCACAGCTTGTTGTCTACCCTCTGTCTTTTATTTGATTATGAACAGAAATTTTGTGCCAAAAATAAGAGACTAGTAAGGGTTTTTTATTTATATTTAAAACATATGATCTGGAAGCTCAATATAAAATATAAACTAAGTGAATTTCAAATGCATTATATATTTGTACAGGTCAGACATTTAATACTCTAATTATTTTCATCTGAATCTAGGGAGTATGAAGTCATGCTACCCTGAGTTACACATACATTTTACTATGCAATGAAAAGCTTATAGTAACATGCTACAAAGAAAAGAGATTTGAGTGTTTTAACCCTGAGTGCTTCTCCAGGTCATGCAAAATAATATAGTATTTTTTCTTTTAAGCTAACAAAAGGTATCACTGTCAAAAAAAAAAGTACAATTTCAAACACCATTTTCTATCCATAGCTTGGAATTTAACCTTTTGTGTGCAGTTACAGTTATCTTCAAATTAGTTCCCAGATTTGAAGACAAGATCTATTACAGACAATGCCACTCATAGAAAAGACAATATGACTGATGTCAGTCAATAAGCATTTATCAAGCACTTAGGATGTGCCATGCACTGTTTTATGCACTTATGTCTTAAACAACAACTGCTTGCTCATAACAGTGTATCGTTTACATCAAGCAGATGAGCTAAAGAAAATTATATGGCAAAAATACAAGTTAAAACCATCTAAAATGAACCCTCAGTTATATATTCCACGATCTTTTTGAGACAAACTTTGCCAGCACTGTTCATGTGGGGCAGCACAGTGTACATAAGCTTACAGGTTTCTTCAATAAAATAAAATGAAATGCATACCAGCAGCAACTACAGCTGGAGGAGGCGAGCCTGCCTCACCGCCACTTGTCTGACTCATGGATGCTACAGATGTTTCCCTAGATGGAGGTAACTGTAACTCCTTTGGGAGAAGATCATAGACAGATTCTGGAAAAAGAAAAGCAGAAGTTGTCATTAAATATTAAATCAACAAGACTATGTCTTATAGGCAACAGTAAATTGGGGAAAAGTCCTCTATTTATTTAACAGTGTATTGGTAAAGACAGAAAACTAGAAGCAACCTATGCAAATGGAAAATAGCTGAATGATATATACCAATGCAATCAAATATATTATTATGGCATAAAATTACAAATGTTTAAAAATAAGAAGTATGGAAAAGTATATGAAGTAATGCAAAGAAAGCATAACTGGACAGTCGTATACACTAATTACAGCAGTATAAAAAATAAAAACTTTATGAGCACACAGAGATGGAGCTGAACTCAAAAGTGGAGATAAGAGGAAATAATCTTGTTTAAAAAAGTTTTAAAGCTTAAATGTTTCTTTTATCAAAATATAAATAGTTTGGTGATTATGGTTTAATTTAATTTGGGGTCTCATTACTCATTTCATTTCTTATTTGTTATGATTATGTTGATAATAAAATTATTTTAAAAAGCAACCAGCATAATCTACAAAAATAATACTAAGTATATACATAGTGCTTTAAGGTTTGCAAAGCATTTTACCTATGTTAACTCATTTGATCCTTATAATCTTTTGAGGTAGGTACTATTATCTCTGTTTCACAGATGAGGAAATTGAGGTGTAGAGAGGTCAAATGTCTTGCCCAAGGTCACACAACTAGTCTAAGGCATTTAGTATGCATGCATGTATATACATGCATATATATATATATATATATATATATATATACACACACACACGCACACACACACACGCATATCAGTTGATGGAATGGAGAATATTTCTTTTTTTATTCACTTTTTATTTTTGAGTTCCGAATTCTCTTCCCCTTCAGAATCCTCTCCCACCCATTGAGAAGGTAAGCAATATGATACTCGTTACAAATGTGAAGTTATGCAAAATATATTTCTATATTAATTATGTTGCCAAAAAGGAAAAAAAAGGTATGAAAGTGAAAAAAATGCTATAAACTGCATTCAGAGTTTATCAGTTCTCTCTCTGGAGGTAGATAGAATTGTTCATCACCAATTGTTAACCATCATGGATCATTGTACTGATCAGAGTAGCTACGTCTTCCATAGTTGATTATTGTTACAATATTGCTATTTCCATATAACATATTATGGTTTTGCTCGTATCAATTCACATAAGTCTTTCCAAGTTTTTCTGAATTCCATTCCACTTATCTTTTTTTTAACAGACAATAGTATTTCATCACAATCATATATTACAACTTGTCCTGCAATTCCCTAATTCTTAATGGGCATATCCTCAATTTCAAACAGCCATTACAAAAAGAGTTGTTATAAATCTTTTTTGTATATGTATGTCCTTTCCCTTTTTCTTTGATCTCTTTGGGATACAGACCTAGTAGTAGTATTGCTGGGTCAAAGGATATGCACAGTTTTATAGCTCTTTGGGCATAGTTCCAAATTGTTCTCCAGGATGGCTGGACCACTTCACAACTCCACCAACAGTGCACTAGTATACATATTTTTCAATAATCCCACTCAACTGTTGTCATTTTATCTTTCTCTCATGTTGGTCAATCTGACAGGTGTGAGGCAGTACATCAGAGCTGTTTTAATTTGCATTCTCTAATCAATAGTGACTTAGAAATTGTTTTTATATGACCACTGACAGGTGTGATTTCTTCTTCTGAAAACCACACACACACACACACCCATATCCTTTGGCCATTTATCAATTGTGTAATGGCTCTTATTTTTAAAAAATCTGGCTCAGTTTCCTATATATTTGTTGAACTTTCATCAGACCAACCTGCTGTAAAATTTTTTCCCCATTTTCCTTCTGATTTTGGCTGCTTTGGTTTTGTTGGTGCAAAAGCCTTTTAATTTCATGTAATCAAAATTCCTATTGTCCTTCTAATTTTGACTGCATTGGTTTCATTGGTGCAAAAGTCTTTTTATTTCATATAATCAAAATTATCCATTTACTTTCCAGATTACTTTCCACTGAGGCATTTTAAAACTCATTTTCCTGATTCCAAATCCAACAATCCGCCTCAATAAATCTCAGTCATCTGAGAAACTACTCAATAGACACCTAATTAATATTTCTAAGTATCTCTCTCATAAAAGAACAATATTAATTTTCCCAATATATAATTATGCATCTTTTTAACCATTTTTGCTTTCTTTACTGTCACTTTTACATCTTCTATAGGCATATGTAGGACAGTGATATTAGGAGTCAATTACATCAGTCCTACTTTCCTTGAGTGTCAACAATTTTTTTTTAATCAAAACCTTTAAAAATCTTTTCCATCCTTCTTAAGTTTATTGTCCTTCCAATTTCATCCTTAAATACCCCCAGGATGACTCTGTGTATTTGAGTTCTCTTTAAACTGGTTTTACACCCTACTACTTTGCTCTGCGGTTTTTGTTTGCTCTTGTTGTTTGGGGGGAGTTCCTTGAGGTCATGTTACCATACTTCTCTAGAAGAGTTTGCAAATGATCTTATGTATTAAACTGTCATTCCACTTAGCCAGTAAATGAATTGTTTCCTGATTCAGCATTCCCCTGCCAGGATATTGCCTAGAACTTGGACAGAAGCTCCTACAGGCCAAGCACATTACTAAGCACTGTACAAAGACTCTTGATCTTCACAACAAACCTGCGAAGTAGGTACTATTATTCTCCTCATTGTAAAGGTGAGGAAACTGAGGAAAACAGAGATGAAGTGACTTGCCCATGGTCACATAACCAGTAAGGATCGGACGCCCCTTTTGAACTCAAGTCTTCCTGACTGCAGGCCAGTGCTCTATCCACTGCACTACCTGAATGGCTTCTCTCTCTCTCTCTCTCTCTCTCTCTCTCTCTCTCTCTCTCTCTCTCTCCCTTGCTCTACCCACTTGGAAGAATACCCCAAGGAGGAATATTATTATCAAGAAGGTCACTAAAATATATATATATATATATATTTATAGTAGTACTTTTTTGTAATGACAAAGAACTAGAAACAAAATAGAGGGCCACTAAGGTAAAACTTAATAAATTGTGGTATATGAATGTAATAATCTATTATTATTTACATAATGACACAATAATGGCAAAATAACAGAAAATGAATGTTACAGAAGTCAGTCTATAGTAAGAAAGCAGAAGCAATGAGCGCAAACTATTTTTACTAGAAACTGTGAAGTAAAGGGGACAAGAAAAACAAGATTCTAATTTGAGGAAATAGCAAGTATGAGAAGCAAGCAAATGAATTTGTGAACCAGAGAAAAAGAGGAGAGAACAGTGATATGGAGAAGTAAACTGGAGCTGAGACCAGAAAGAACTACCTATGTGTGGCAGGTGGTAAAAGTGAAATTTAGCCAACAGCTCTCAGGGCTTAGAGGTGACTGACTGGCCGTAAGCCCAACTGTGGTCTATATCTTTTAAAAACACTTATTACTATTTATTTATTACTTGATACTGCTAATAAATGTGACGGGCATTAACAATGTTACAAAATTGCCAACAACAAGGTTGGCCCCAAAGAAGAAATGTAAGTAAATACTTCCTCCCCACTCCTTTGCAGTATGATAGACCCAGAGATGTAGGAAAGAATATCTGATTTATTCAATGTATCAACTGGTTTTGCTAAAACTAAGAATAATAATAATTTCTCTGCTTCCTTTTCTTATAAAAAATTCTTTTATCATATGGGATGGATCTCTCGAAAAGAACAGTAAACGAGGAAATATAGGTGATGGGAAAAAAGAAAAGGATGTCAATAAAAATCTATTTTAAAAAGTAACTAGCTTAAAGTGTCTGAAGAGAAACAAAAGATATTTTTAAAAGAAAAACTCATGTGAGTATAATATGAATAAGAATTCCCTGAGAGAGAAAGAATACATGAGGTAACTTATCAAAGAAGAAGAAAGGAGGTGATAGTTCCAAACAATGGTTACCAAGTACTTAGCTGTATCATGCTTCCGAATTCATTTTGGGTCCTTCTGCGCCAACTGGGAAGAGTTCTTTTACCTCCCATGTTCAGCCAGCAGATGAGGAAATTCATTTATCATTGCTAATAACTATAAACCTCTTAATAAGGTACAAAACGGCTGTCCACATGTACAGGATGTTCTCAAGTCAGAGAATGCTTGTAGTTTTTAGGTGTTAATTGTTACTTCACAACAGTCCTATTCTTATGCCTCACACTGTGGCAGAGAGGCCTGTTACAAATCTAGGTTCACAAAGGCCACCTCAACAGAACCAGAGCTCTTGGCAGGTTCTGACAAGATGAGAAGGCACTGGCCATAGGCCCAGACAGACTATGAACCACTTGGGAAAAGGCCCATCGTGAGGAGTGATAAATACTTTTAGTCATTGTGACCCATAAAATGAACAAAATCAAAATTTTTTCCTCTCATTTCTCCAAGTTCCTTGTCTTTGTTCAGTGAAAGGGAGGGGGAAAGAAGAGGAGATGGCAGGGTAAAATAGAATACCTAATTCCTAGAAAATCTAAAAACACAATCTCCTTAGAGAAACGAATAAAAGGAAGGTTTCATAAAAGAGGTGGCATTTGGGTTTTAAAAGACTTGTAACAATCAACAGTCAAAAAGGAAGAAAGCAGAACATTCCAGGAACTGGGTACAGAGTGAGCAAAACCAAACAGGCAGCAGAGCACGGGATGCACGCAGAGCCTGAGAGGAGGACGCACTTGCAGAAGTGTGGTGCATAAAGATGGTGAGCAACATTAAGGATGGCTGACAAGGTAGAGAGGCACCTTATGAGGGAACGCCTTTACTGGGTAACCACTGAAGGTCTCTCTCTGCAGAGGAAGAACAGGGGCAGAGCTATGAAGGACAGCTGGAAGGCAGGCACACCTGGTGAGGAGAAAAATAAAATGGACTAACGAGTTAACCAAGGAGGGCATGTACTAAGGTCATGGCAACAGGACTACAGAGCAGGGCAAGGATGCAAGAAAGATTATGAAGAGACAACAAACTAAGTATTCATTAAGTGCCTACTTACGTGCTAGGTACTGGGGATACAAATACAATGACTGAAACAGCTCCTCCTCTCAAAGAGCTTATATTCTTAATGGAGAAGACAAGTGGTGTACACATACATACACACACACACACTATCCCAGAAGTCTTTCCAATTATCCCACACATGGTGCTCATTCACCAGACATGCTAGAGGCCTTTCTCCTTTTCATAATGTGGCCAGCCCACATTCTCTTCCAGCCCTACAATTCAATGAGAGCATCTTTTTTTACTCTTGCTCTTCTGAGTTCCTTCTTGGTTATACGATGCAGTCTGCTCACACCTCTTGTGACTTACTGCTCTCTGTGTGAAGCTCATCTTTAGCTCTTCAGAGGCAGTGGTATTCCAAGACTCGTTCCCATATAGTAACACCAGAAATATATGAGTATTGAAAAAATGAGCCTTTGCTTCCATGGGAAGCATGGAAATCAACAAAACATTTTGTAATTTCTCAAAAGCAATCTGGCCCACTTTGCTCTTCTTTTTAAACTTTGGCCCCAGTTCACTGTCTGTGTGTACTGTTGCAAATATACATATTACTAGACAAGCTCTTTAATGGAGATTCTTAACCTTTTCTGCGTGTCACTTTCCGTGTATGTGTGTGTGTGTTGTGTGTTTCCTTTGGGTAGTCTAGTAAAAGCTACAAACTCCTCAGGATGTTTTTAAATGCATAAAATAAAACACACAGGATTATGAAGGAGATCAATTACACTGAAATAAAGTTGTCAAAAAAATATTAAAAACAAGTTCATGAACCATCAAGAATGCCTACTCTTAAGGAAGTCCATCCAAATTGTTATACCTTGAAATATGGGGCAGCTAGGTGGTGCGGTGGATAGAGCACCAGTGCAGGAGTCAGGAGGACCTGAGTTCAAATCTCGCCTCAGACACTGGACACTCGCTGTGGGATCTTGGGCAAGTCACTTAACCCCAATCCTGGGTCATCTCCAGTCATCCTGATGGAGTCAGATGGCTCTGGAGGAGAAGTGAGGCTGGTGACCTGCACAGCCCTCCCTCACTTGAAACAGAGTCAAATGCAAGTCATGTCATTATTTCTCTGATGGCATGGCCTCCTTTGGCAACTAAGGACAAATGCACACACTGAAATACAGGAAAGAGATACTCTTTATCCACTTGGTTTTTCCAAACTCCTTTCAGTGATTACAGAACTCTTTTAGGATACCCTGGCTACTTCTTAAACAGGCCTGTTCAATGAATGAATAGGCTTTGCCTCATCCTGAGTACCTGCAAAGACCTTGGCCTAAAGGGTCCAAGGTCTCCCAGTGCATTCTGGGTCATCTCCAGTCATCCTGATGAATATCTGGTCACTGGATTCAGATGGCTCTGGAGGAGAAGTGAGGCTGGTTATCTTGCACAGCCCTCCCTCACTCAAAACAAAATTAAGTACAAGTCGTGTCATCATTTCTCTGATGGCATAGTCTTCTTTGGCAACGAAGGACAAACACAATATGGCATGAACTTGAGGTCCTTCACCAGGCTAATTACCCTCTGTTCTTTATCTTTTATAGAATGTATTTCACATAGCATGCTATAGAGTAGAATTTATATTAGAGAAACATGACTAAAACATTTAATCTGAAAGTAAACAAAAGCCACCCATCTCAAACAATCAAGACTGGTTTAACATCTTTAATGATAATTTGGCATCCTCAGAAACATTAATGGAAAATTCGCTTTTACTACTGGGTCAGCCCATTCAACTAGTTCCAAATCCATCTTACTACCTATTACTGTATAACCCAAACCTCTCCACCTTTTCCCTAAGATTAGCATTACAGACTCAAAAGTTTTGCACAGTCTATACCACATATCTAGGATTCCCCTTATCTACTAGTTGAGATACCACAAAAGTAAGTGAAGTTAGTCAAGTATGACCTATTTAGATAAAGCCAGGCTGGATTTTAGTGAATGCTGCTTCCTTTTTCTAGGTGTTCATTGATCATTCCTGTAGTAATACACTCTAGAATTTTGCTAGAAATAAAAATCTCGCCATTGAGCCTATATCTTGAAGACTGCATTTTCTTCCCTTCTTAAAAATGTGGTTCTTCTTTCATCCTGTAGCATCTCCCCAGTAGTCTTTGATCTTTCCAAGATCACAGGCAGTTCAAAAACCTCATCTGCCAATCACATCTCTGCCCATGATGACTAATTGCTTTTGTTCTCTGTTCTGAACAAATCTTTTAATTTCCTTGTATCAGGACCGCCTCTGTGGCTCTACCACCCACATATATTCACCCCAATGGCTCCTCTGTTCTGTCACTCACTGCAATGTTCTTCCCAGCCGCTTATTCTATGGCTTGCTGTTTCCCCTCATGAATATGATTCCAATTTTCCAATATTATAACTTTTTTCATGGCTTTGGCCAAATTGACTCTATGTCACTGGGGCAAAGTGTTCTATATTCTTTAATTTTTCATGGTTCTCCTAAAGCTCTTTTTTAAAATTTGGTTAAAAAACAAAACTTGGTTCATTTATGTTCAACCTTCATAGTTGATGAACTCATGAAGAATCCATCCGGGCAGCTAGGGGAATACAAAGATCACTGGAAAACTTCCTTTCAAATTCTGCTTCAGTCACTTACTAGCTGTATGATTCTGGGCAAGTCATTTAGTTTTCTCAGCCTCAATTTCCTTATCTGTAGAATGGGGATAATAACAGCCCAGGTCACAGTGTTGCTGTGAGGGTCCAATGAGACAACATGGACGGCACTTTGAAAAACCTGAAACTGATACGTAAAGGCCAGCAAGTTATTATTGTTATGACAGCACTCACCTGACTTGTCTTAGAGGGTTCCGTGAAGGTAATGACGCTTATAAGTGACTATCTTAGTGTCACACGGTCCATATGAATAAGAAGTGGGACTTGAACCCAGGCCTTCTTGATTCAGAAGCATTCTCTCTATCAGTCACAGCACAGCTGCCTTTTCTAAGTCTTCCTATTCCTTCATATTCCTATTTGTCATCTCTTAGAGTACATTCATATCTATTACTTTTGTAATTGTTTGCTCAGCTCAAGTCCATGGGTGGTTTCCAATTTTTGCTATTCTATTTACCAACATTCTGTTCAAAGAGGTCTTTTTTTCTGTTCAGTGACATGTTTAGGGCATCATAATCTTAGTAGTGAGACCCTATCAAAGGTATGTGGAGTTTTATAGCTCCTGTTCTAAAAACGACATCTGAAACAATGTCAATTCACAACTCCATCAGCAACACAAACAGCAAGGGCCATTTCCCTATAGTTCCACCAACAATGAATGTATTATTTAACTACATTTGCAATTTAATAACTACAAGGTGATACATAAGAACTGCTTTAAATTGCCTTTCTCTGATTATCTCAGTTATTATTGTTCATTTATTTCTTCTTTTGAGAACAGTGTAGCACAAGAGAGAGAGGACTGGATTTGGAGCCAAGAGACCTTGGTTTGACCCTTGCTCTGCCTGTTCCCTTCTTTAGGCTTCTGTTTCTTCATCTGTAAATCGAAAAAGTTAGACTAGGCAGCTTCTAAGGTCCATGAAAATGGAATGAAACTTACTTTCATTAAAGTGTATAATGATACTCTTACAAACTATGATGTTTATCCTTAATTGTAAATTTTCAATACTGATTTTCATCAGAAATATTGTCACAAAGTTTTTTTTATCTATTTCTATCCTTTGTATTCTGTATATATTGCTTTCTATTATTCAAAAACAATCTTTGTATAATCAATCCATTTGTCTCCTATAACTTCTATTTATTGTACAGAAACTTTCTTTTGTTTCAAAATTATAATTGATATTATCATTCCATTTCTTTTTCATGTTTAATGATAAATGATTCTTTTGAAATTTATTGTAGTATTTCCTAAGAGATGAGGCTCTAATCCAATTTTTCACCCTGCTCCTATTCTTAAGAACTTTGTATTGAATTCTGATACCTTCCTTCAATGTTTTTTTTTATTTGGGCTATATTGGATTATATTTGGGCCAACTGTTCAATGTTTAGGCCTCCAATCTTGTATTATTTTACATATTAGCTTTTCCACACCTTTACTCATCATTCATTCTTCCCCCTATAACACTTTTTTATTCTCTTAGCATTTTGCTTTCTTCATAATGCTCATAGCACTTACCATTTGCTATTTTGTCTACTATTTCTCTTTATATCTTACTACCCCAAGTAGATCCTTTAATATGTGTGTATACATACACATATATACATATGTACATCTACGTATGTATATGCATATACATGGATGTGTATATGTACATATATATTTGTTTCTGTGCCTTGAACACTCCTTAGAATACCTTACACACAGCAAACATTCAATAAACATGAGGAATTAATAAATTAACTTTATTTATTGCTATTTAATAAATTCTGATAATACTTTATGCCTTATTTCTCTTTCTCTTATTATTCTTTAAATTATTGCTTAAGATTCACACCTGTAAATTTAACATATTTATTTCTCCATCTTATAATAATAATATTATCATCATTTATGTATTTTTTAAGAACTACAAGGTACTTTGCAAAAATTATCTAACTTTGTTCTCACAACCCTGGGAGGCTATTATTATTTTCATTTTACAGATGAAAAAACTGAGGCAGACAGATTGCCTGAGGCTAAATTTGAACTCAGGCCTTACAGATTCCTGTACTCTATTCACTGTGCTACTAATATCAAATAGTCTTGCTATATAGCAGTAAACCATTCCTTAAATTAAAGTTTTCAGATGTTTTCCTGAAACTATTCTTCACTCAAAGGCCACATTTGAATTAATTTTTACAATTTTGAATAATATAAAGAGACAAAGATTTCTCTTTTGTGTCCTTATACTATTGTCACTAGAATCTAAGTCAATAATCTTGTTTGTTTCTCTGGCTTCAGCCAGAGAACAGTTTCTAAAAATCTAAGCCTTGCTTAGAAATGCTTTCAATTAATTATTAATTAATTGATTTTAATTAAATTGAATTTAATTAAAATTAATTAATTTTAAGCTTCAATGAAGCTTAAAATAGCTGATAATCAGATCTATCATTAATTTGATAAAGGTGATATTGAAGAAAGAGAGGAAAACAAAAGCTTACAGAAGAGAAAGGGAAGAGGGGAAGGGGGGTAAAAATACGGGACAGTAAAAAAAGTCATGGTTTGAAGGTCAGGAGACTTGGACTTGAATCCCAACAGTGCTACTTACTCCCTGTATATCCCCTTTTTAGGTCTTCAGCTTCCTCACCTGAAAAATGAGATTAGAGTAAATGACATCTAAGCTTCTCTCTACCTCTAAACTCTATGAATTACTACTAGAGTGTAACCTGATTTTTCATTGACAGGTAGTATTGCTATGTTTTCTGCTTCCCAGATTCCCCTAGACACTAAGCATAGCATTTATGCTTTCCAAATTTTTCCTCGTCCTGAAGGCAGGATGCCAAGGACCATGGGAGAAGAGTTTCTCTGGGCTTCCATAAGTTTTACAGACAGACAAAAGCATAAGCAGATAATATTGGCCTTCCAAACTGGGGGCTGGAGTAATGAAAGTGAAGAGGTAGGTGGCAGCAAAACTGTTTAGTTTCATCACCAACTTTTCTAGAAAAGACATTTAATATCCTAGACTTATAAAGCACTGATTTTCTTAAAGAACTAGCTGTTGAAGGCATCATTCCATTTACCTTCAACTGTAGGCAAGAAAATAAAAACCAAGCATAAAGGCATTTTTATCCGTCATGGCAAGCAGAAAACTTAGTAGAAAAGATGGTGGTAAGTCAAAGGAACTGCTTTATTCTGTAATCAAAGACATTTTAATGAAAACAGATATAGCATAAATATGTTTTTGAAGCAAAATATATTATTACTATAACAAGCAATGACGAAGCAAAACTTTCAGACCAAAAAAAGAGTTTTTTAAAGGTAAGGTGATTTTCTTACCACTTCATCATAAAGCTACCCTAGGAACCTGAAAGAGTAAACACTTCCAAAAACACGTAGAGTACAATTTAGGCATAAAATACCTAAGGTTTTGACTCCCTAGTAACACTCAATATGCTAGTGGCTCCCAAGGTGAGTTTCACCTTAGACATTTTGAAACAGATTACTTGGCAATTGCATTGGGCCAGCATAGTTCTCTATTAAAAAGAGACAGCATTCATTCTCTGTTAAAAATACTTCAAGCTTAACAGTCATCCCATCACCAACTGGAAAATGTACTGGTTGTATGTCGGCTAGATATTAGGTTCCTGAAAGATTACGTAGGCCAAGAATAATTGGTAGGTAATGTTCTATGTTTCAATAACGTCCCTTCATCTAAATATAATCCAGGGTACTAACAATGCTGGCACATATTTGTCTATATCACATCTTGCAGATTACTTTAGGAAAATAATGCAGTCTACTCATTTAAGAATAATGGAATTATCCTTTTAATATGTAGCAGTAAATCATCTCAGATGATCAAGAAAACTTTTAAAGACTTAAGTCTGATGCAAGTTCTGAAGTTGTACTTATTCGTCCCTCTGGTATTGTTTTTATCCTATAAAAACATTCTGATCATGTTCTAATGACCTCAATTTCTTAAGAATACCAAATTAATTTGGATGATTAATTTCAATGTGAGTTATTTGTATACATATTTATTAAACTGTTCTAGCTGTACTTGAAAAGAGAAAAATTTCAACGGCTACAGGGAGGAGCTGAATACTACTAAGTACATATATTAGTGTTTACTCATTGCTATGAAAAGTCATAAGCAATTTTACTTTAGTGGGCACAACATTAAAAATCCACTCTTTACTTCTCATAGAAATCTATTCATTTCCCTGAATAAGTCAGGTTTAAAGGTCTGCTAACTTGACTACATATACTTTCCTTAATTTAAATTTAAATGTATATGAATATGCATTAGTGTATTCTATATATGGATGGATATGTGTATGATTGGATGGATGCATACACAGGAAGTAGTACTCCACTGCCTTATCATGGGGAAGAGATGACTGGATTCTTAACAGCCTATGCCAGTAGAACACATCTGGCATAGTACTCCCAAGTAGGAAAGACTTCAAGAAGTATGTGACTGGAACTGTCTGGAAAGATTTTGAAGGAACTATCAGCTAGGACCAGCCTAGCGAAGTTCAGAGAGGCTACTGAGCATAGTAACTCTTAAAAGTCAGATAACGAACGTATTCAAGGGTTACAATCTATAATTAAAAAAGGGATAAATCACAATTAGGATACAGTCTCAAAATATTAACATAATTAGTATTTAATTTTTACCACTACTAATGGTAGTAGAAGGCAAAATTTAAATGAGCAAAACTTTTCGTTGTTATTTAGGTGGCATGGCAGATAAAGTGCTGGACCTACAGGAAAGAACTAAACTCAAAACCTACTTAATAGCTCGGTATGTATAGTAACTTGTCTGCCTCAGTCTCCTCATCAATAAAATGGGGATAATAAGTACATATCTTCCAGAGGTGTTATGAAGAAAATTATTTTTTACAAATTGCTTTGCAAAACATAAAGGCCTATAAAATGCTATTATTGTTTTTATTCCACAAGGAGAAAGCCCATTAAAAAGTATGCAAATACTAAATTTTAATGATTTAAAATGGCTACAAAGTCATAGCAAATAAGCCAAGCAGTCCATAGAAACTCAAATTAATACAACATGATTTGCAATTTGCTTTAAATAAAAAACTTAAACAGCTGAGCTACCTTGTAAACATAAAAACAAGGAAAAGACTTTTAACTTCACAAATACATTTTTTAAAGCATGCAATCTATATCTTCAATATCAAAAAAGTTACTGATAATGACATTAAAGAACCCAGGACCAAGCACATCCTAGACACTCTAACTCCAAACTTCCTGCCAAGCTCAATATCAAACCACTAAAGACTACTTTGAGTCTGGCCATTCAACCAACTTCAAATCCATTTAATTGGAGCATATTTTTTTGACCTATTTATAAAGATATTTATAATAGCAGAAGGTAGAGTTTCACAGGTTCTCACAAAAAATAAGTCAAATGTTTTCTTTGGTGATATGAACAACAACACTAGATCCAGAATTCTTTCTTTTGTTTAAAACTTTATGTGTTCTCCCTTCTATCCTCCCTCGTTTTAGAAATCTCTATTATTAATAATAATTACCTTTTTTGTCAGTTGTGAAATTCCTAAGAATAGCAAACTCCCTAAGCCTAGACCAGAGATCTTTGGCAATATACTTCAGACTTTACTAATAGGAAAAAAATGGTTCTTCATAGACTTGGAACTTAAAAAAGAATCTTGTAAATTAAAAGAGATTAAACATTCTGGCAAAATGGTGAATTGAAAGGCTTCTGTGCAAACTCCGGCAGAATTTAGCAAGCTGAAAAGGCTTGAAGTACTAGCCTGGTGATGGACCATCACTATTATCCAGCCATCAGATTAGCTAGATGCAGAAAGGTTTAATAATATGCTGCCTGAAGGGTTATAACTTTTTTTTTAGCTATGGCACATCTCAAAGGCCATTTACTAAACTACAGAGGGACTGTAATCTTTAGGAAATGAAACATGCATACCAATAAAATATTACTTAAGTAGTGAAATATTTTCAAGGTGGCTGGAAGGGCTTCCCAGTAATGATTATTTTGAAAGTAAAGAGAGTAAGCCTAAAAAGCAAATCCTAATTCAAGGAATTGTTATGGACATAATGTACCACTATAAATCACAAAAAGAAAAAATGAATGAAATGAAAGGACATGGCTAGACTCACCAATGCTACTTATACACTATAACCAAAGAACTAAAAAGATATGACATGACCAATGTGGAAATTTGTTTTGCTTGACTTTGTTTATTCTTCTTTCTTTCTCATGGGGGGATGGTGGGAAGGAGAGAAGGCAAATCTTTATTAGAGGGTAAGTGACTTGCCCAATCCACTACAGTTAGTATCTGAAGCCAAATTTGAACTCTAGTCTTCCTGACTCCAGTCCATTCATTGCACTATACAGCTGCTCAATTACAAATAAGGCAGTCAAAATCCCTCAAAAGAGTCTAACTTAGAGGGGGCAGAGTCAAGATGATGGTGTAGAAGCAGGGACCTGCTACATTTCTCCCCACAAACCCCTCAAAAATCTGTAAAAATTACTCTTATCAAATTCTAGAGCAGGAAAAGCCACAAAATGACAGAGTGAAGCAAATTTGCAGCCCAAGACAATCTGGAAGGTTGACAAGAAGGATCTATTGCACCAGGCTGGAAACTGAACACAGGTCAGCATGGGTGATGCAGGCACAGACTGAGCAGAAGCAAGCTTTAGGGGACTGAATTACTGGCAGCTGCTGAAGATTCCAGACTGCTCAACCCATGCGAAAGATAGCTTCAAAGGTCAGAGGGAAGGATCTCTCACCCCACTGAGAGGGGAGCATGGTCCAGCTCAAGCCATGGTCACAGCCCCAGCCCCAGCCCCAGCCCCTGCCCCAACCCCAGGCCGGCTGCAGCCATGCCTGAAGCCCAGGCTGCTACTGGAGCCCTCCACTTAACAAAGTTAGGAAAATAAGTAAACACAAAAAAGAAACGAACTATAGATTCTTACTTTCTCAGTAAAGAGGTATTTTCTTACATCATTAGTGATAAGGAAGACCAAACCATACAGCCAGAAGAAGACAACAAAGCCAAGACTCCTGCATCCAAAGCCTCCAGAAAAATATGAATTGGTCTCAGGCCATGAAAGGGCTCAAAAAGGATTTTGAAAATCAAGAGAAGTACAGGAAAAATTGAGAAGAGAAATGAGAACAATGCAAGAAAATCATGAAAAATGAATCAACAGCTTGCTAAAGCAAACCCAAAAAAATGCTGAAGAAAATAACACCTTTAAAATTAGACTAACGTAAATGGAAAAAGAGGTCAAAAAAGTCAATAAGAAGAACGCCTTAAAAAGCAAAATGAGTCAAATGGAAAAAGAATTCCAAAAGCTCTCTGAAAAAAATAATTCTTTCAAAATTAGAATGGAGCAAACGGAAGCCAATGACTTTATGAGAAATCAAGAAATTATAAAACAAAACCAAAAGAATGAAAAATAGAAGACATGGAAAAACAACTGACCTAGAAAATGGATCCAGGAGAGATAATTTAAAAATTATTGGACTACCTGAAAGCCACGATCACAAAAAGAACTTAGAAATCATCTTTCAAGAAATTAGCAAGGAAAACTGCCCTGATATTCTATAACCAGAAGGCAAGACAGAAATGAAAGGAATCCACCAACCACCTCCTGAAAGAGTTCCCAAAAGGAAAACTCCTAGCAACATTGTAGCCAAATTTCAAAGTTCCCAGGTCAAGGAGAAAATATTACAAGCAGACAGTAAGAACAATTCAAGTACTGTGGAAACATAACCAGGATAACACAAGATTTAGCAACTTCTACCCTAAGGGATCCGAGGGCTTACAGTATGATATTCCAGAGGTCAAAGGAGATAGGATTAAAACCAAGAATCACCTACTCTGCAAAACAGTATACTTCTTCAGGGAAAAAAATGGAACTGCAATGAAATACAGGACTTTCAAGGATTTTTGCTGAAAAGACCAGAGCTAAATAGAAAATCTGACTCTCAAAAACAAGAATCAAGAGAAGAATGAGAAGGTAAACAGGAAAGAGAAACTATAAGGGACTTATTAAAGTTGAACTGTTTACATTCCTACATGGAAAGATGATATTTGTAACTCATGAGACTTTTCTCAGTATTAGGATAGTTGGAGGGAATATAGGTATGTACATGTGAATGTGTATGGATATGTATGCATATATATGTATATATATACATATACATATGTATATATGTGTGTGTGTGTGTGTATATATATATATATAGAGAGAGAGAGAGAGAGAGAGAGAGAGAGAGAGATCAACAGAGGGCACAGGGTAAGCTGAATGTAAAAGGATGATATCTAAAAAAGAATTAAGGGTTGAGAGGAATGTAATGGGAGAAAGAGAAAGGGAGAGGTGGAAGGTAGTAAATCATCTCACATAAAAGAAGTATGAAAAAACTTTTACAATGAAGGGGAAGAAAGGAAAGGTGAGAGGGAATAAGTGAGCCCTTCTTTCATTGGATTAGGCTTCAAGAGGGAATAAACCTACTCAATTGGGTATGGAAGTTTATCTTATCCTCTGGGAAAGCAGCGGGGAAGGGGATAAGAGAGGGGGGATAATAGAAGGGATGGAAGAATAGGGGAAGGGGTATCAGAAGCAAACACTATGGTACAAGGACAAGTCAAAGGAGAGAATTGAATAATAGAGAGCGGGACAGAATAGAGGGAAATATAGTTAGTCTTTCACATCACTGTTATGGAGGTGTTTCACATGACCACACACGTAGAACTTTTCTGGAACTGCTTGCTTTCTCAATGAAGGTGAGTAGGGAGCAGGGAGGGGAGAGAAAGTGTAACTCAAAGCATTTAATGACTGTTAGAGGTTGTTTTTACATGCAACTAGGAAATAAGATACATAAGCAATGGGGTATAGAAATCTTTCTTGCCCTACAGGAAAACTGAAGGGAAGGGGATAAGGGAGAGAGGGGGTGATAGAAGAGAGGGCAATCAGCATATATGTTGTCCTGGGAGAGGGGGAGGGGGAGGGGGGAGATGGGGAGAAAATTTGAAATTCAAAATTTTGTGGAAGTGAATGTTGAAAACTGGAAATAATTTATATGAAAAAGAAGAAAGGAGAAAATGCAATAAATCAAAATGAAAATAAACCTTGAACATGCCATTACCGCATTTGATTAAGAAGTCAATAATTTTTGTGACATGTGTACTCTGTGTGAGATAAATGCCATTCAATGTAAAAAAAAAAAAAAGTCTAACTTAATAAGAAAAACCAAAAGGATAAAGAATGTCTGTTTTCCAGACTCTGACAACTATATGAACAACCTATAGAACTCATCCATTAGCATAAATCTGGGAAAGACAGAAATGGATAATGGGTAGAGTTCAAAATTTAAAGAAGGAATGAAGTGGGCTGGATTGTGTTGGGAACTGCAAATTTTGTTCAATAACTTCTAAGAGCATCTATATTGTATAGGTTCAAACTATCAGTATACAGAGATTATGGTTCAAATAGATTGTGTTTGTGCAAAGGGCTCAACTGCAGATAGTTAGGATACAGAGTAAAAAATATATATGTATTTTTGATCTGTGTTCTACCAAAATACCATAAATTTGTACTTCCCTCAAACCCATATATTGGAGACATGCTGGGGGAAAAAAAGGACCATATAATTATTAAACACTTTTGAAAACCATTTGGAGAACAGAAGTGAAGGAGCAAGGGAAGGATGAAGTAAACAGGGATGGAATGGACAATTTGATTACAGGTATTTGAAATTAAAAGATTATGCACAAGTAAAATCAATGCAATTAGGAATAGAAGAGAAACAGTTTAACTGGGAAAAAGTCTTGGCAGCAAATTTCTCTGATAAAGATAAACAGCAAAGATTTAGAGGGAAATGATATAAATATTTAAGAACAAGAGCCATTCTCCAACAGTTAAATGCTCAAAGGGTGAGAAGAGAGTTCTCAAAGATTAAAAACAAGCTAATAACAACCATATGAAAATGTTCTCCAAATCAATAATAAAGACATTCAAATTAAAATAAACTCTGAGGTTCCACCTCACAATCATCATATAACAAATGTAACAAAAGACAAAAATTACATTTGTTGGAAGGGTTTGTGGAAAAGGGCACAAAAACTAACGTACCATTGGTGGAACCATGAATTGGTCCTGCCATTCCAGAAAACAATTTGAAATTATATCCCAAAATTCACTGAACTGTGCATATCCAATGATTCAATGATATCACTATTAAACTTACACCTCAAAAAGATTAAATAAAAAAAGGAAAGAAAGGACCCATATGTATATTTATGGTAGGAAAAAAAACTGGAAACAAAGTAGGTACCAATCAATTGTAGAATAGCTGAAAAAATTATGGTATGTGAATGCAATGGAATATTATTGTACCTTAAGAAATGACAAAAGGGATAATTCAGAAAAACCTGGGAAAACTTGCATGTATTGATGCAGAGTACAATGAGCAGAACCAAAACAATTTACACCATCAATATAACACCGTACAGGAAACCAATGGTGAAAGATTTAGGCATTGTGACTGAAACAATGGCTAATCATGACTCACGAAGAATGAGGATGAAGCATGAAGAATGAGGATGAAGCATGCGTCTCAGCTGTTGGCCACAAAGATCGACTAGAGTTACGGAAACAGGAGACACAGATTCACAGATGCTGTCGATGTGTAGATTTATGTTGCTTGTCTACACATTTTGGTTACAAGGGAGGTCAAGAAGTTGGAGGTAGTGACGGTGACTCAAAAAAGAATAAAATAAAGAAAATTGTATCAATGAAACAAAAAAAATACATAGAGGAGAATGGAAGGAAGTTCAGAAGGAGACAAAAACAATCAGGGCAGTTTGCTAGTACTGTGTTAAATTTAATATACAATTTAGGGGCAACTAAGTGGCATAGTGAAGAGTACTGGCACTGCAGTCAGAAGGACCTAAGTTCAAATCCAGCCTTAGATCCTGTCTAGCTGTGTGACCCTAGGCAAGTCACTTAACCCTGATTACCTGCCCAAAAAAGGGTGTATGTGTGTGCGTATACACACTTTAAAGAAACACAACTATACGTAATAGAAGATTAGTTTCATACGCAATCCCCTTTTCTATTCTTTGTACATTGAAATGTTCACATCTGCCAATATTTAAATTCATAAAAAAAAAGTATTTTTAAAAGGGAAAAAACCAAGAGGCAGAAAAAGGAGAAAAGGCCAAATAAGTTTTAGTAAAGTAGATTTTAAAAAGGAAAAAATAAGTAGGTAAGATTGGTTAGGTTATAAACATGACAGAAAACTCATCGTGAGCATTAAATGATAACCCTAATACCAAAGAACTCAAACTATAGCATGAAAACCAACATGAATTTTCAAAAATTTTATAACTGCCATAGCTGTCAGTGGCAGAAATGTCTTTTCTCTTCTAGGTCCTATTACCCGCACCTTTTACTCTCCTATACCTCTCCATACTGTTCCCATTCAAGAAGAAAATAAGGAAAGGAGAAAAAAATGGCAAAAGAGCAAAAAAATTAAAAATAAAAAGTAAGCATTTCCCTGATATCATTAAAGCAAAGATTAACGAAGTCTGCTCTTCTATATTCTCTATTAAAGGCATATGATTAAGAATAATCTTGAAATAAATACAGGTGGTCCCCAAATTGTGAAATAGGATATTTCAAAAAGTTCTATCATCAATCAGTTGTTTGGAACATTATCTTCCCATCAAAATAACATGGAAAATTGCTAAGTTCTTAGGCCAGTCCCCAAAAATATATGTATTTATATATATAATAATATTATATATAATATATATTATATAATTTATATTTATATAGAAATACACACACACACACACACACACACACACACACACACACACACACACACACACACACACACATATATATGTGAAAGCCAAATCACTTGAAACAGTACTTCCTTCCAGAATAAGGGGAGTTTAATGTCAGTAAAAGGCACTGGTATCAGGATATGGGGCAAATAGCAATGGCAATTTCTACATCAATTGAGATTTAAAATATAGCTTTTCTGTACAGGACTAAAATGTGATCTATTTTGGCACAGTATCTGGCAAGATGTGTTTATTAAATGATTATAGACTAATTAACTTGAAATGACTAAGTAAAATCTCCAATTTCATCTGGTTACATATGCTATATGGAACTTGTTTTTAAGACACACAGAAGAGGATACTAATAGGAAAAGAAAAATTAATTCAATTCAATTCAAAATCACTCCTCAAATCTCTGACCAAAAGTTGGTCCTTCTCACTGAGGCCAACACCTTTACATTTACCCTTGACCTTATTTTCTCCCTCCCATCCTAACCCCTCTTCTAATCTTCCATAAGGTTCCTTCCCTGCTTCCTATAGATATATTCCCACCCATCCCAATTCTTTAAAAAAATCTCTACATTCTTTCAAACTGGAGTTTTTTAACTCTCTTCCCCTTCTTAGCCAAACTTCTAGAAAAAACTATATATATTCACTGCCTCCACTTCCTCTTCTCTCATTTACTTCTATATTCAGACTGCATCACTCCACCGAAACTGCTCCCTCCAAAATAACTAATGATCTCCTCATAGCTATCAAATCTGATCTTTTCTCACTCAGTTCTCATTCTTCTTAATCTATAAGTAGCATGACATTGCTCCCCACTCTTCTGTTTCTCTACTCCCTTCATCTGGTGAATCTGAGGGTTCTCAAGAGATCTGATGATCATTTCTATACAGATGACTCATGTCTCTATGTACAGTTCTTGTCTTTCTCCTCAGCTACAGCTCCTATAGAACATTTCAAATTGGATATCCCCTACACGTCTCAAACCAAAAAAAATAAATAAATCAAATAAATAGATCTATGATCTCATTAATCAGGAGTTCCCTTCAACTTTAGAGATTACAACCTGCCCCCATATGCCTATCCTATGCAACTCTTATCCATATTCTCCCAAGAGTTTACTATAGGAGACGTAACCAACGTGCCAATGTAACTTAGGTCTTTGTTCCTTGCTTTCTCCCTAAATAATGAGGATACCAGTGGAACACTCTAGCTAGGTAGCTATCATCACTTTCTCTTCCAATGTGACCAGTCCTTCTCTTTCTAACAATTCCTTTATGATATCCTTTATAACCTGTTCTTCAAAATTCTTCACTGGTCACAAGTTGCAACATGTTCACATCCCTTTCCACTGCTCTCTGTGTGATATTCATCATTAGTTGTCCAGAGGTACTGCTATTCTGGGGCTTGTTGCCAAACAGCAACCCCAGTAAAATATAAATACTGGAGGGGGTGGGAGGAAGGAGAGGGGATTGTCCTTTCCTTTCATGGTAAACTTAAGTCAGTAAACAAGCTTTGCAATTTCCCCAAAGCAATCTAGCCTGCTTTCCTCTACCTTTTCAACACTGGGCCCAACTCACTGTCCATCTGCATTGTCTGTCCCTGATACACAAAGTCTTAGACAATTTCTACAGGGCATCCATCCAAATGTGCTAAAATACAGGGAACAGTCATTCTTCCTCCATTTGATCTTTTCTGTATGGACTGAAAAGCCAAACTCCTCAATGATTACAGAACTCTTCTTGGAAGCTCAATAAGACCTTGAGGCCCGATGCAATCAACATCTGGAGAACTTTACTAGCCACTGGAAATCCTTCTTCAACCTAGACTCAATGCTGCCTCTTTTTCTCTTCATAGTGGTAAAGTCCTTTTGTAAACAAATATCTCCCTGTTTTATGTCTGATGTTTATTATCAGATATTTAATTAATAGGATTCTTTCTGTTACATAAAGGTCTATAGTTAATGATGTCCCCATTTACCCTGTTTAGGTTTTAGTTAAGTTCCGAGTTTTTCCCCTCCCATCTTTCACATTTTCACCTTCTTTAGATGGGTATCTTATGAATGGGTCTCTCAATGCCCTCACAATTGAAGTACCTCAAGTCCAGGTCTCTGCATAGTCTAATCTGGCTGCTTTTTCCACCTTTATTCACTTTTATTTCTACCTTCTCTATAAGCACTTCAGTGGCTGTAATGTTAGGGTCAAAATGTGGTGGTTCCACTATCCCTGATGGAGAAAATGATTTCTAAAACATGATTGTGCAAATTTTTTCCATTTTTCTTCCCTTTGTAGTCTTCTTCATTTTCTTTCTTGAATGCCCTTGTGATGACTTTGCTTAGATACCTTGCCAAACTTTCTTTAAATTAGTTTCATCCTCCACTATTTTTCTCTGATTTTTGAAATAATACTGTTTATAGGCTTCCTTCATTCTACATAAGACTTTAGAGATGGGCTTATATTCTAAATGTTAGCCTTGATAGCCACCTCTTTTTCCATTTGACAACTAAGTTAAACGTTTGCTTATTTGCTGATTAAGGTGCTTTCTAGACCGTTACAGACCTTCTTGCTGTGGTAATTAATTTATACTGATTTAAAATCTGGATGAAATTATAATAGTGTCTGCGTCATTTCAGCTGCCCATTTCCTAGTTTTTATTTTCAACAATTTGTTTAAATAACTCAGGGCTAAATTCTTTAAATTGTGTCCCTATTGTTTTCTTATTATTCTTTATTCCTGGTTATTATACATTCTGATTAGTCAGTGAACCTGACTGTGCATAGGCAACTGTTTCAGGGAAAGGTCTCAGGTCAGGGAGCCTTTTCTTATTTATTAACTTCATTCTGTGTGAGGGCATTTGGTGCTCACCATGCTCATCTCTTTCCGCAACTGTTTCTGTTGAGGGTACTAGATCACCTTCCATTCACCTTGGATAACAATCTTAGCCCAGACAGTCAAACAGTTGCCAGTTTTACTTCACAAAATCTTGTCAATTCTACCTCAATAATATATCTTTTTTTTAAGCAAGCAAAATAATCAATCAGCAAAATAGAAGTTAGGGATATTATATTGTAAGGGTAGAGGACAAGACACACAAGAGCAAACAGGCTATTCAAATTGGGAGCAGGAAGGAAAGGTAAACTCAACTAAGAAGAGAATAATCTCATCAGAGAAGTCTCCTGGTAACTGATGCTGGTGCTGCTGGTCCTGGGAATTAGGTGATATGGCAGAGGACAGACCTCCCCTGTATGTCTGTGGCTCCACAGGTATCTATTCGCCATTCCAAAATTCCTGCTTTACCTCTCTCGCTCACTCGTGTAATTGTAACTTCAATAACATATCTTTGCTAAAGCACCATCTTAGTTCAGATCTAGAATGCACTAGTAAGGAAAAACTGGCCTCATGCTCAAGTATAGTGTCATCTAAGGGGCAATTAAAATATTGTGTTAATGATACGTAATGAATGTAGTAACGTTCTGTATTTCTAGTCTATGTCCTCATTAGTGTGAATAATGAGTCCCACAAAGTGGCCGCATTAATCAAATTCACACTATTTGAAGTATAGCTATGTTAAATAAAGTCATTAGTTCCAGCCCAATGGAAATATGCAGTGAAAATGTGATGACGCAACCACTTCATGGTATTTGTTATTTGCACTAAGCATAACTTAGCTGTACAACAAAAACACTACAAAGGGAAAACAGATGAGGACCCAAAACAGAAGCCTCAAGGGATACTCACATTTAGCAGATATGACTTGGAGGAAGATCCAGCAAAGAAGACTAAGAAGCAATCAGACAGGTAAGAGAAAGAAGTGTCAGGAAAATCAAAAGAGAACAAAAAGTGATCAACCTTATCAAAGACAGTAGAACAGTGTATGTAAGGAGGATTTTGTTTTTTCATTTAGAGTCTAGTTTCTCAGGATCCATGGCCACGGCAATGTCTAGTTTCTAGGTGTTAGATAATAACTCCCAGAACGACCCCACGGATTCTAGATAGTAATTCTTATAATCGCAGTGAAAGCAGGTCCTCCTACTGATGCTGCACTGTGAGATACAGGGGTGGCATAACTGATATTTACTACGCTTGCACAGAATGACAAGTTAACCTGTGAGGCTATTATTGGCAAGATGCCTTTTTTGTCAGTTGCCCTATAAGGCAAGTGGGTACTGATCAGCGAGTGGAAAATCTGTTCGTGCCATGATCGGCCCCCATCAAGGCTTGAGGGGGAATCTGTATTTGCCTCAACTGGCCCCCGTTGAGGCTTAGGGAGTTGTAGCTCCTACTATATCCTCACTGGCCCTTGTGAGAAGGGTGATTAGGAAATGTTGTAGGAGCTGGTTCTACCATTATCAACAACCATTATGAGAAGACTAGACTAGAATAAAGCAAGACTACTAAACCCCTCTGAAGCTGTCTTCCTGTTCTTCATGTTAACTATGAAAAAATCACTGGGGACTTTGGAGAAATCAGATTTCAGCTGAATGATAAGGTGACAAGTCAGACTGAAGCAAGTTAAGGGTAATAAATAATTCCTTCTTTAAAAAAAAAAACATGAGGCGGAGCCAAGATGGCGGAGTAGAAAGACTCACACATTTGCTAGCTCCAAATCCACAGCCCACAGATTTCCTGTAAAAAGAACTCCTGATAAATTCTGGAACAGTGGAAGCCACGCAGCAACACAGTGAAGGAGATTTCTGCTGCAGAGAGCCCTGAAAAACTGACCGCAAAGGTACCCCGGACGGGAGCAGAGCCCTGTCCTGCGGAGCGCTCCCCTCCCCCGGC
>CM053769.1:126803375-126875532 GCA_028658325.1 Potorous gilbertii
AAGGGAGGGATGATGGAAGAGAGGGCAGACTGGTGATATGGGTAATTAGAATGTCCAGTGTATCGGGGAGAGGAGAGGGGACAAATGGGGAGAAAATTTTGGAACTCAAAATCTTGTGAAAATGAATGTAAAAAGTTAAATAAATTTATTTAATAAATAAATAAATAAAAACATTACCCATCCTAGACACACACACTTTCTCTGCAGTAATACAGTGTCACTAATGTTCCCAGTGTAGGAGTACAAAGAATATCTCCCTTTTGTCCTGGTGATACAAAGTCCTGAGGAAGATAAGAGAAATGAGCCTTATCCCTGGAGGAAGATGGGTAATTCTGTCATGGGCATGGGGCCCCTGCCAGATCTTTTTAAGTACTTTTAAAATCAAACCTAAATGACCATCTAGCTACTGATAACTAAAAGACAACAAAAATGTTTGGACAGCTATTCTGGGAAATCTTTAATTGTATTCTTTTTATTTAAAAAACAATGTAAACTGCTTATATATCTTATTTATAAAGCTTTTAATGAGATGTTAATCTTTTGATCCTTATGACCAATGTAGTCTAAGGATTCGTATTGGGGATCACTAAGACAGTAAGCCACAATGGGGTAGCCAAAATAATTCTCACTATATGGGGATAATCTCATGTTTCCAGCAGCTTGTAGCTTCACTAGCTTCATCTAGATAAAAGTTTCAAAGAACCAAATTAGGGTAGGCCTTTGTAAGTCAACCACCTCTTAAGTATGCAACTTAAAAGTCATGAAGGTCTCTAGGCAGTCAGATAAGGGAACTCACTGGGCCAAGTATAATTCTGCTGCCTACGTCAGGCAGAGGTCATTACTACAGGTGGAAACAAAAAAAATATCCCTTTTGTTTATCCTGTCTTTCCACATGAAGTTTTCCCCAAATCTTCCTGTCTTCTTGTAAAAACGTCTCCGAGTGTGATTCTATGGTCAGGCCCTCAGCTGACTAAGGGGTCCATGAACTAAGGAATTCATGGTGCAAGGACAAGGTGTATTAATGACCTACCAGGTTTTCAGATGTCCAAGGAAGAAAAAAGACTGATTATAGTTTACTGAATAATTTTAAACAAGAAATATACGTTATTGCCCTTTGAGAGTACAGAATGGCTACCGTGCCCTGTCACAACAAATTGACTAAAAAGATTACATCTGACACTGTAGTATTGCTCCCTGATTTCCTACATAAACTATCCAAACCCTGTGAATCCGCAGAAAACACGACTTCTTTCCTCACTTCTACTTCCCCTGCATTATAAAATTAGGGGAAGGGGGAGGAAAGAATATTTTGTGATAGTGAGATGGGGAGCGGGGGGCGGGGGGGGGGTGGAAAGGTGGTAGTTACACTGCTGGAATGATTTAGAAACTAGGAATTTTAAAAGCCTGATCCCTAAAGTTCTAGGGTCAAGAATGCTACAACTAGCCCTAAAACTCATAAAATATTGAGTTCACTCTATAGTGTCTTAAAACTATACTTTTGTTTACATATGACATTACAAAGTCCCTTTGTTCTAAAGCCCTTTCAAAACCTGTCACCAATCTACCTTTCCAAACTCAACTACCCTTCAAGCATTCTTTGGTCCAGACAGACTAGCCTTCTAAACGTTCTTCACAAAAGACATACTATCTTACGTCTCTGTACATCTACCCAGGTGGCTCCCTATGCCTGAAGTAAACTCCCTCCTCACCTCCACTTTTAAGAATCAATCCCTAGTTTTCTTCAAAAGTCAAACCAAGTGTCACACCTCCTCCATGTGCCTCTCCTGACCCACCCAGTAAGAATAATTACTATACGGTTGCAGTTTTTACCCCCACCTGTGATCCTGTCAGTGACATAAAGAACTCTGCTCCAGCAACTCAGCCCTCATTTAACAATGTACAGTCTGGAATTAGAGATGGCACTGAGAGGAAAAGCAGCTTACCAAGGGGTCACAAGCCAGACTGTCAGGTAGGTCAATCCTGAGGTTTCCATTCACAGTCAAGAATATGACAAAAGGGGGAGGAGCCAAGATGGCAGAGTAGAAAGACACACATATGCTAGCTCCGAAACCACAGCCTATAAAATATCTGTAAAGAACTCCTAACAAATTCTGTAGCAGTGGAAGCCACAGAACAACAGAGTGGAGGAGATTTCTGTTCCAGAAAGATCTGAAAAACCCTCACCAAAGATCCATCACACACAGGACCAGAGCGGAACCCAGCCCTACCTTGGCTGCGCGACCCCAAGAGGAGCAGATCCAAGTAGGCTTCAGGAATAGAATCTCCGGGGCCATGAAGGTCCCTCCACCCACAGGCGCTACAGAGATTCCACTACTAGGAATATACCTCACAGAAATCAACTATATTGTTATATAAATATATATTATATAAATATAAATTATATATATAATTTATTATTATATATAAAAATATATATAAATTATATAAATATAAATTATATTTATATATATTATATAAATCAATAAATTATATAATCAATTAAAAAATTATACCAAATACATATACACCAAAATATTTAACTATTTGTAGCAAAATATAAAAAATAAGGTACATGCCCATTTACTATTTACTATGTTTAAACAAATTATTATCCATTCCAATGTAATGGAATATTACTGTGCTCTAAGAAAAATGAACATGATAAATACAGTGAAACATGTAAAGATTTACATGAACTGATATGAAGTAAAGTAATTGGAACCAGAAAAACAATATAAACAATGATTACACTAATGTAAACTGAAAGAACAAAAAAAATGATCACAAATTATGACCAAGGTTGGCCCCAAAAGAGAGATGAAAAGATAACTCCCTTCTTTCCCTCCTTTACAAGGGTAGAAGTCTGTAGGTGTGGAGGGCTTCACACACTATCAGATCTGGGGCCACGCTGGTTAGTAACGCAGAACATTTCTATCTTTCTTAAAGGCAGCGTCTCTGGAAGGCAATGAGAAAACAAGTTCAGTGGGAAATGGAGGTAATATAAAAAAAACAAAGAGAGTGATAAAGATTTAGTTTTAAAATAATGGGGAGCAATTATAGGTTTCTGAACACAAGAGTTACCAGATTACAACTTTGCTTGAGGGAAAATTAATTTGACGGTAGCAAGTAAAATGAAGAGTGAGAAGTCAGAAAACAGTTCCAACAGTCCAGGACAGAGATAAGAAAAATCTGAACTAGGTCATTGAACTAAAATGTCACTGAGCAAAAACCACAAGTACACCCCACCTAATATTATAAATGGGATCCATAAAATCATATTAGGAAAATTACTAATGAAAGCAATTCATTCCATAGGTACGGAATTATAATGATGATGGATATAGAAGATGACAGCACTCTGAAAGGATTGGTCAGTGAAAGGAAGAAATAAGGGGGAATGTGCCAAAAGAGGAGTAACTCAGGGGTTAAAAGGATCGATGAAAACTTGAACGTGTTTGCAGGCAGCAGGCAAAAAGACCGGATCCACAAAAAATAGGAAAAATAACTGACAGAGTCAAATCTAGAAGACTGGAAAAGATGGGATAAGGAAACATATGGGGATTTTGAATTAATTAAGCTGTTAGTGAAAGAGGAAAAGTCAAGCCAACAATAAATATTAAGTGCTTACACTGTGTAAAGAGCTGGGTACTCTCCCTCAAGAAGAGGTCACATTCTAACAAGGGAGTTATGCAAATAACTAAGTACATAGAATGGATCTATATTCATGGGAGAGGTAGGGGGAAAGAGTTTTTGCCCTGAAGGAGCTCACAGTAAAATGAAGCACCACATGTAAATAACTATATACAATCTATATACAGTATAAACTGGAAATATGTGTTCATCTTTCGTTGCCGAAAAAGACCACGCCATCAGAGAAATAATGACATGATTTGCACTTGACTGTTTTGAGTGAGGGAGGGCTGTGCAGGTCACTAGCCTCACTTCTCCTCCAGAGCCATCTGAATCCACTGACCAGATATACATCAGGATGACTGGAGATGACCCAGGATGAGGCAACTGGGGTTAAGTGACTTGCCCAAGGTCATATAGCTAGTGAGTGTCAAATGTCTGAGGTAATATTTGAACTTAGGTCCTCCTGACTCTTGCACTGGTGCTCTATCCACTGCACCATCTAGCTGCCCCATAAACTGGAAATAATCTCAGAGGAAAGAAGTCACTAGTTTTAAGAGGGAAGGTAGTTCTTGCAGAAGGTGGAATTTTAGCAGAGATTTGAAGGAAGCCAAGAGGCAGATATGAGAGGGAAGAGAATTGCAGGCATGAGGAACACCCAGCTAAAAATACAGTATCCAGAGATAGAATGCCCTGTGAGAGAACAGCAAGGAGTCAAATATCCCTGGAAAGTAGAGTATACTAAGTAGAATAAGGTATAAGAAGACATGGAAAAGTAGGAAGGGATCAGGTTATAAAGGGTTCTAAAAGCCAAACAAAGGATCTTATTATTTGACCCAGGAGGGAATAACAAGCCATGGCAGTTTATTGATCAGGGGAAGGAGGGTGACATAATCAGAAATGAACTTTAGGAAGATCTCTCCACTGAGTGAAGGATGGACTGGAGTGGGGAAAGACTTGAGACAGCAAGACCAACCAGAAGGCTGCTGCAGTCATCTAAGTGTGAGGTGATATGGACTTGTGAGAAAGGAAAACATTAAGAGATACTGTGAAGATAGAAACAATAGGACTTGGCAACAGACTAGACATGTAGGATGAAAGAAAGTAAGAAACAGAGAATGACACCTATGTTAAGAGCCTGAACAGAGAACAACATGCCATGTTTATGCATGATCCTCCTCAAAGGGAAGAAGACAGGAAAGCAAACAAGAATTAGCAGTCACCATACCTTAGAGAGGGCCTGACCTTGAGCAAGCTACTGAACTTCAAAGTTTCCTTTTCTATAAAAATAAAGGGGCACCTCTGAGGTCCCTCCCAGAATCTAGAATTCTGTGTTGTAGCAGGACATAGGACAAACCTTTTCACCTCTCGGCAGCCCTCAAAAACCGTGACTTATATAGAAGGCTAAAATCTGGACTGGTATAGAAAGTCCCACATCCTTAATCCAAATTCTAAGTCTCACAAAAATTTATGACAGACATAAAGTATATAAGGGATAGCAATAAAAAGAAAGGTTGAGAAATAGGGCTTAAGAAGGAAAAAAACAAAACAATCAAGCTTATTTAACATAGGAAAAGAGACCTACAGAATGAAGGCTCATAATACAGAAGACAGTAGGGTTTGGTTTTTTTGCAATTTGGTTGGCTATGCAGAAGAAATTTTCTAAAGAGGTTTGCTTCACCTGGGTTGTGCAATTTTATTCACTAAAAGTCTCTAAAATAGGAAAGATTCTGACCTATTTAAGATCTATGCAGATGTGGACCTACGTGTAAGGTGGCAAAAAATCTAGAAGTCTCTTCCAGTCCTATTCAAAGGAAAAGAAAAATAAGGCTGAAACAGACAAAACAGAAAGATCTGATATTCACTATGGACTTCAATAACAAAGTAAAATTCTTAATGCCTGCAAAAAGTTTAGCAATATTGCATTTGTGTAATTACTCACTAGTCAAAAACCTCTACTACTAGCACAGATACAAAAAATTCTCTACCAGTTACTTGAAAAAACTATGACTTTTAAGAAAAAGGTTATCTATAAGGCTGTTAACATAGCTAAAGATTGTCTGAAAAATTCTGGCATAATAAAGAAAATATGCTATTATGGGGGAAATTATCAGAAAATAAAAATGGTGAAAATATGCTTTCATTGTTTAAAAATAAGTCATTTCATTAAGAGTAGTACAAATACTAATCAGGCAAATAACTAGGCACCTTACATGGGAATGTGGAACCCAGTTAGTTTTCCATATTGCTTACCTTTTTATCCTAGCAGCAAGTAATGTATTATTTGGTCTCATATTTCACCAATTGCAGTTTTGCCATATTTTTAAACACTGAAGCAGACAGACAATAAGGAGCAATCAATACAGGTATGGGTTATTTTATATGTCCAAGTGGTTTTTTTATTTGCATTTCTCAACCTTTAAGGGTTCCTCATCTCTGTTTATATTTTAAAGATGATTTAGTAAAGGATTGATTTTATTGTCATTGTTGCTGTGTATAGGGTATCCAAAAAGTCTGTGTGCTACTAAAGCTTAAAACAATACTCAAACTATACTCACACATTTGGGGTACTTTGTATAATACCAATTTTCCTGTTCTAAAATCCAGAAAATGACCTTAAAAAGAAAATCAGCTTATGGTTATTTATAAGTGGATATGATTAACATAGAAAATTAAATGTGTGGTATCACATTAATTTTGTGGGATTAAATCTCACAATGTAAGATTGATCTATTTGGTGACTTTTAAACTTTAGTGTTCTATGGAAAAAACATACAAAGCCACTAAAAGTGTTCTCATATGGGTCTTACCTTCTAGGTTAATGAACTCATTTAATTTATTCAAGCATGAACACAATTAGAAATTTTGCTAGGCAAATTCATGTCTTGAACAGCCTAACAGGAAGTTGGGTTGGAGGGCTCATGTTATCAAGCAGGAAGAAATTAAGTTAGACTGGGAACTTTGAACAACAGCCCTTTTCACTTTCTATTCCCTTTCCTTTAATTCAACCCCCTACAACCCACTCCACCCTCAAGACTTGGGTGATTTACTAGTTGCAAGTACCTGAATAATCAGTTTGAGCAACAAATATACAAAAATAAAGTCAAGCTTTTGGGCAAGAAATGGAATTACAACTAATTTGGGAAAAGGAACAGAATAAATGATGTGATTGGTTGTTTTATAATTATTTTTTAAATTTCAATAAATCAAAAAATATAGAAAAAGTTAATGATTAGGGAGTACAAGTATTTTGTACCTTATAAGATGAAAAACAGATCTGGCACTGCATGAAAAGTATTTTAAAATGTAGTCTTTAGAAGTCTGAAGTTTTTGTTGGAGTGGGGGGTTGTTATTTTGTTGGGTTTTTTTTTAACTTTATCTCAGTGATGCCTTTATTTTCAGAAACATTTAACACACCTAAAAATTTCAGTGTTAAAGGTGAGGTCATGAGTTCTCCCTCTTCAAAGGTCTTCAAGAGGAAACTGGATGACCACTTACCCCGTATATTATAGTAGAGACTCATTTCAGTTATACAGGTTAGACTAGATGGCCCCTAAGGTTCCAACTCTAAAATTCTGTGATTATAAATGAAATTCTGTCAACATTTATTGCCCATGATAAACATTTATTCTGGAATAGTATATAACTTAACTATTAGGCAAAGATCCATGTAAAGGCCAGGAAACTGCATAAAAGTAAAAACATAATTTGTCTCATAATATCTTTAACCAAAAAATGGATAGAATCATCCAAAGTTATCCCCTAATTATAGATGAAAAAAAACAAGAACCAGAAAGTAAAGTAACTTGCCCAGAGCAAGCATTTATAACTCTTTCTACTACAAGTTATCTGAATGAAGGACAAGTGACACACGATCAATTAACAAGCCTTTACTGTGTTGTCAGGCTGGGGATACAAACAAAAAGCAGCCACAATCTCTTCCCTCAATGCCCTTGCATTCTAATGGAGGAGGCCACAAAAACTGATACACCTCTGCCAACGTAACAGTTTTCTTCAATCTGGCTATATGGCAACAATTCCACACAAATGACATTCTGTCTGCTACCATGGAATGATCACTCCTTATTCCTGGAATGCTCTCCCTCTTTCCCTCCGATTTATAATACTCTAAATTACAGAGGTCCAACCTGCATAAGTAAAAGGAAGTTTCTCACCCAAAGTTCCCAGTAACCATGAAATAATACATTTAGTACACATCTCTATTTAAAGCTACATCCAAGTTAGATCTTTTTAAAGTTACTGATATAAATTTGGTTTTACACAACCTAAATTGTTCCCTGTATACCTTCATCCTGCCAGAAAATCATCTCACATGGTAAAAAGTATTTTTAATGAAAAAACTAAGAAGAAAAAAATTAGCAAAACTAATCAAAACATTGAAAACTTGACAATATGTGCAATGTTTCTTATCTACAGTCCCTACCTCTGCAAAGGAGAAAGGGAGGTATCTTCTTCGGATTTAAGCTTATTCTTTGCAATTTTGCAGCTGTTATTTATCACTCTTTTGTGATGATTATTCTTTCTATTTGCATTGCTGTAGTCATCATGTACACTTTTCTTGGCTTGGCTTCACTCTGAATCTACTACTCATGTAAGTCTTTCCATGCTTCTCTGTACGCAGCATCATTTCTTTATTGTTGTGGCTTGGCCATTTAAGTTCTGTCTGACTCTTCATGACCCCGTTTAGGGGGATTCTGGCAAAGATACCAAAGTCAATTGCCATTTCCTTCTCCAGCTCATTTTTTAGATGAGAAAACTAAGGCAAACAGCGTTAAATGATTTGCCCTGGGTCACACAGCTGGTAAATGTCTGAGGCCATATTTGAACTCAGGTCTTCCTGACTCCAGGCCCAGCAATCTATCCACTGTGCCACCGTTTAACTGCCCAATTTCTCATAGCACAGTAATATTGCACTACATTCTTATAACACAATTTGTTCAGCTATTCCCTAAGTGATGAGCTTCGTGCTCGTTTCTTCTTATTATTACTACAAAAAGTACTGTTATAAAATATTTTGATGTCTATGGAATCTTTCTTTATATAAATAACTTCCTTGGATCATATGTGCAACGGAAGTACCTCTAGGTCTTTGAATGGGCATTGGAACCATTTAATTTACAGAATTCCGTATTGCTTTGAAAATGGCTACAACATTTTCAACAACAATACTAATTTATAGCTCCACTAACAATGTACTGTTCCTGTCTTGCCCTTCAATATCTGTATCCTTTGTCATCCTTTGCCAACTTGCTGTGAGATCCAACTTCAGAGTTCTTTTGGTTTGCATTTCTCTTACATTAGTGTCTGGAACATTCTTTCATATGGCTGTTAACAGTTTTCAATTCTTGAGAACTGTTTTCTTCATATCCTTTGACTAGCTAGTAGGTAAGAGAGTTAGTCTTCCCTAACTCACTTTCACTCCCACACTATGTGGACTAACAACTTTTCCTTCAAATGCTATGGACTCTGTTCTGCCAGCTGTACCTACGCTAGATTCTAATCCATCTGACCTGCTCTGGCTGGCCCCTGTCATCCCACCATTCCTGCCTGTTTCTTACCCATTCTAAGCTAGGTGATATAGAAAAACAGTCCTTACCCTCAAAAAGTTGATATTTTAATTGTGAGATACCATGTGCATATATATAGGCACATTCAAAAAAGTAAAAGATAGTTATATTGTTGTTGTGTTTGTCCTTCATCCTCAGAGAGGACCATGACATCAAGATGATGGCATGACTTGCAGTTGATTTTGATTTGAGTGAGAGAAGGCTGTGCAAGGTCACCAATCTCATTTTCTTCTCCTGAACCATCTGGGTCCAATGGCCTGATATTCATCAGAATGACTGGAGATGGCCCAGGATGCAGGTACAGGGAGATGGAGTCAAGGGAGACATACAAAGAAAGTGCTGTAGGAAAATGTGAGAGAGGAAAGAACATTTTTAACTCAGGAGTAAGGGTAAACTTCACAGAGGAAGTGGCACTTGTAAGCCTTGAAAGAAGAGGTCTCTAAAAAGTTGAGATGAGGTAGGGATTGCATTCCAGACTGGGAGGATGCTTTCACAAATGCATTGGACATAGAATATTGAGTTCAGATTAATAGTTGGCAATTCAAGTTGGCTGGAATGAAGAATGTATGGAGGGAAATAATATGAACTAAGGTTGAAAAGATAGACTAAAATGTGATTGTGGAAGATCTCTCTATGTTTATATTTTATGGTAAAGGCAATAGTTAATACAAGGAAGCTGGTTTTCAAGTAAAAGAGTTTCACGGTCAGGCCTGTGCATTAGGACAACTTTAGCAGTTTATGAATGATGTATTGGAAAGGAGAGAAAAGACCAATAAAAAGGCAATTTCAATAGTCCAGGTGTCATGTGATGAGGACCTGAAATAGGGGAAATGATGTATAAGTGGAGAGGCAGAATCCAAGGGACTTAACTGGCTGTATATGGATAGGGGAGGTAGGGAATCAAAAGTAACAATGATCAAGTAAAAGTAGTTTTCACTACAGAACACATTCTTCTTCAGAAACTTTTCAAGTCTTAGTTACAGAACAAGCTTGAATTACATTATCAATTAAGGACAAAAAGCTCTTGGTCATTTTTAAAAGTTTAAGTCTGTTCAAAACAAACATGTTGTATGTGCTTATTAATAAGTAGAAAACAAACTCAGAACTCTTTTTAACTGAGTCCTTTGGCAAAAATAAATTATTGGCTCTAGATATAATCTAGTTATCATTTACAGGTCTCATTAGCTTCTATCAATGTCTAATTAACACAAAGCAACAAAGATAGTACCTTTCCTAAGGTCTAGCTGGGTGTGGAGTTTCTATAGCTATAGAGAATGAGGGCCACAGTTCACACTTCCTGATTTGCTACAAAATTTATGACAATTTATTGAGAAATTTCCATTTTCTTATTACTATGAAATATTAATATTTGTACTGCAAATAAAAAACACAATTACTCATATTATTACTTCAATTTTCAAATATACAGGAGGTAATTTATTTTATCATTTAAATATTTACAAACGGTCACTTTTGAAATCTCCCATAAAATTTTTCTTTTTGGTGATTAAAAACTTATCAGTATTATTTACTTTAGCTCCTTTAATTTTGAACATCAAGGATTTGCGTCTCAATAATAACAGTTAGAATTAGATATAACTTTAAGGCCTGCAGAGAGCTTTATAAATATGACCTCACCTTAGCCTCACAACAACCCTAGAAGAAAGGTGCTATTATCCTTGCTTTACAGATGAGGAAACTGCAGGTAAGTGACTTGCTCAGGATCGTAGAGCAATAAGTAACTTGAATCTATATACTCCATGAAAACAATGTACAGTTCAAACTTTGTAATAATTATTTTTCAAAAACTAGTAAATTCTTTAAAAAACCTAAACAAGGAGAAAAGAGATAAAGTGCAACTGCAATTATATGAGATTTCATAGAAAACCTTTCACAGGGAAGGAAAGAAGGACTTAAGAGAAATCAGATAGGATAGACCTTTGGAGATTACTGGCTGAGAATAGAAAGGAATGTAAGTTATTTCTCAGCGTGTATGGCACCTTTACAAAAACTGCCCAGGTATCATGGCATAAAAATTTAATAAACAAATATATAAAAATTTTACTGACTATAATGCAAAGAGAAAAATCAATGAAGAGTCATTAAAATAAGAATTAAAATTAATTGGAGACAAAATAATTTATTCCCAAAGAACTGTTGCACCAAAGACCAAATTTCAGAAATAACAGAGAATTTCTGGGATAATGACAACAATGAGATAACACACCAAAAGTTTTGAGATGTACATTTTACTCTAAAGACAGCTTTGGTTGCATCTCTAAACATTTTTATAAACAAAAGGAAAAAAAGAACAAATCAATAAATTAGGCATTAAACCAGAAGAAAATACTACAACACCAAAAATTTTAAAAAATCCAATTAAACACTAAAGTAGAAATTCTGAAAATCAAAGAAGATATTAATAAAATTGAAAGAAAAAATGACTGAATTAAAATTAGGAGCTTCTAAAAAAATTATTACAAAAAATTAGCTAATTTGATTATTTAAAAACAAACAGGAAAATCAAATTGTAGCATCAAAAATGGGAAAGAATGAATAAATGAATAAAGAATGAACAAATGAATAAAGAGAATTTATTAGAAATTACTTTGCCCAACAAATTGACAACTTAAATGAAATGTATATATATTTACAAAAATATAACATACCTAAGTTAACCAAACAGGTTTAAATAACTCAATCTCAGAAAAATAAACTGAATAAACCAAAAGTGAACCTCTAAAGGGGAAAAAGAAACCTTCAAGACCAGATGAATTTACAAGGAATTTCTATCAAACATTCAAAGAACAATTAATCACAATAGTACATAAGCCATTTGCTAAAAATAAGAAAATATAGGATCCTAACAAATTTAGTCCATAATACAAATATGGTTTTTGATACCTAAGCCAGACAGAATCAAAACAGAAAAAGAATAGAGCAATATCCTTAATGAATACTCACACAAAATTTTTAAACAAAAAATTGTCGAAGAAGATAGGACAACATATAGACAAGAAACCACATAAAATCACTTAGATTCAAGATCAAGTACCTATGAGGAACCTGCTGAAACAGACCAGTGGCAGAACCAGTATACTGAAAAAAGCCAGAAATCAAAAGGCCAGAAATAACAAATGTCTGATGCAAGAACACTATGGCTACAGAGAACAGGCAAGGGGGCAGAGCTACCAAATGCTTCAACCATTGCCTGGATGGACAATGGAATGATAGATGCACCCAAGAAGGAAAACCCATATACCAGAAAAGCAGTGTCAGAAAAGAAAAATGGAACCACAACTAGAGGTAACTCCAGGACTTGAAGACACTAAAGTTGACCTCAACAAGCAATTGTATGTGGGTTCCTTCACCTGAACACACAGGAACTTGCAAAGATGAAATAGTAAATAAAGACTGGGAGTGTGAAATGCACTGTCATGTTGGACAGTCAACCGCAAGGGACCATTATGATCCAATCCTTCTAGAAAAGACTTTAGGAGAACACTATTGGTTGCAGCTTCTAAAAAGGCTAGCAATCTATGGACTAAGTGAAAAGGGCTATCTACATTTGGACTTCATTAGAATGAGCTGGAAGTTTCCTATATAAGATACTATTTAAGATATTAACAACATACTTTAAGCAGCAAGCTGGGACTCAGTATTATAATCACTTATACACCCAGTACAAACATATATAAGAAAATAGAAACAAATGGTGGCAGAAAATGCCATCACATCCCTGATTTCCCCAACTCTGGGAAATTTAACTTTGGGGATCCCTGTATAATGGAAATATTATTTAAGGAATTAAATAAGAGGATTGAGGTCTTCTCACTGTAAGAATGGAATGTGGAATATACCTGAGGAACAACTCACAAAATCTAATTCAAGAACTCCAGAACTTTTTGAAAGAGGTCACAGATCTTCCTATCTGAGATAGAAGATCTCAAAAACTATCCAAACAAACTGCTCACTAGTGTGGTATCACTGAGTCTAGTCATTTTTAAATGAGCCATAAGTGAACTCCTAATGGGGGAAAAAACTCTACTGACATGAAGGAAGGCTGGGAAAATCTAGAAGTGGGTGGATTCCTTTGAACAATCAGACTGAAGTGGACCAACCCACCACACCAAAGGCCAGAGATGCCCTGGACCACTTGCTAGGCAGTCAAGAGTTCTCAGTTTTGGATCTGTGAAATAGATATTATTAGGTTCCAATGTCAGAAGACAAAAAAAAGATAGCTTTCTTTCTGCCCAGCTGGATTTTACCAATTTGAACTTATGCTTCAAGGTACCTCACAATCACTTCCAATGGTTAATGGAACTACCTAAAAATATTGGTATACTTGGATAATGTCATTGTCTTTAGAAAGACACTAGAAGGATATGAGAAAAGACTGATGTTGTGTTGGACCATCAAGAGAAAACTGGTTTTAAGTTGCATATTGATAAATGTCAGTTTCACAAAGCCTCTGTCAAGTATTTGGGTCACATAATCTCCCACCAAGGAAAGAGCACTGATTCAGAAAAGACAGAAGCATACTTCTGCTGGTCACATTCAAAGAATGTGAAAATTAAGATGTTCTCTAGGATTCAAATGGCTACTATTGACAATTTATAACAATTTCACTTGAGAATATGATGACAGAAACAAAAAGCAGAAGAATCAGAAGATCAGATTGACTTAAATCCATGAAAGACATTTAGAAACAATTAGGATGGGAAATGTGAACAAGTATTTAAAGATTTGTTCGACTACAGCATGCAGGTACCTGTACTGTCCTATGCACACCCAAATTAACCTTTTAAACTATACAGTCATCCCTCAACATTCACAGGTTTCATATTTGTAGTTTTGGTTATTTGCACATTGGCCATCAATAATTAAATGGGAATTTCTGGAGATTTGCAGCAAATTGCAGAAAATCACAAATGAAGTGCATATTTAAAGAAAACTTTTAAAATTTTATGAAGTCATAAATGCACAAATACTATATATTATTAATATACTGTTTACTATCAAAGTATACATACATAAATATATTATAAAGTTAGATTTTGTTAAAAGTTTCAGTGCACTAAAGAACTACAGGCTACATACTCTTTGGGAATGCCTCCTCTCTTTGTCTCTACACCATGCAGACTCAGTCATGTGATTTTATCCCACAGTGACCGTTTTGTATCTTGTGTTTTTCATAGGAGAAGGAAATCAGTGAAACAGTTGCTACAGCTACATAGTGTACTAGATACTAATCTCTCTTGCACAGAAACTGCAACTATTTTTTATGAGTACAGTGTGTTATTTTGGTGTTAAACAAATATGATCATAATTTTTAAAAAATAAAGATTTGGAGTGGGGCCTGAAGTTATTCACATATTTGAAGATTTGAGGGGGTCCTATACACCTAACCCCATCCACCCACTAATGTCAAGGGACAACTGTATGCTGATACTGATGCTAACCTGGAAGGCTTGGGAACAGTTCTATACCAATGGTCATCTGAAACCTATTACACTTGACAGTAGAGGACTCCATGACAGTGAAACTCAATATTCCATACACAAATTGTAGTTCTTGTATTTGAACTGGTTTGTAATTGAGCCTTTCCTCTCCTAATTGGGGGCTCCCTTTCTCACTCAATGAGCACTCCAGGATGAATCATTTCTTGTCAATCACACTTGGACTCACTCCTCTCTCTCTCTCTCTCTCTCTCTCTCTCTCTCTCTCTCTCTCTCTCTCTCTCTCTCTCCCACCCCATCCCCTCCTATTCACTGACAACATCTGCCCCTGTGTGAGTCTTCTTCCCACAACAGTCTTTTCTCAGTCCTTTGTTATATTTTGTCCAGAACTTAGCACAGTTTCTGGCACATTTTAAGTGCTTAACAAATATTCTGTCTATCTACCTTTCCATATTGAAAATGTACCCAATTTAAAAATTATTTCATTGAAGGTCAGAATGATACAGAAAGGAAAAAAAGATAATCCAGATTATAAAACTGACTAAAAATTTGGAACCTAAGTAGAGGGCAAAGCAAAGAAAGAAGATTTAAAGAATTATAAAGTTTTCCAAAAACTGTAAGGAAATAAAGAAAATGAAATATATATCTATTTCAGGGAACTATAAAGGATAATTTCCCACAAAGGACAGGTTGCAAATGACAGCATTTAAAGGACACCAACAAAGACAATTGCCAAACTAATCTCACCTAGGCATATCATTTTTAACTTTCAAGACCATAAGAAGGAATTTATTTTATAATCATCTAAAAAGAAAGGCATTATAATTTTAAAAATTAAAAATAAATTTTTAAAAATATAGAATTTTTCTTACAAAAATGAAAAATACTAATACCAAAATAAAGACACATAAAACTCCATCCCAAAATCAATTTTCTAGCTAAATTAAACTTAGCATTATTTTTGGAGGTAAAAGATAGTTACTTAGCCGATCTCAGGCCCTGAAAGCACGCATGCGCACTCCCTTCTTTCCTCTCTGAGTTTCAGCCCTGTAACTGGCAACATGGCTAAATGTACTAAGAAGGTTGGAATCATTGGTAAATATGGAACACGTTATGGTGCATCTCTCAGAAAAATGGTGAAGAAAACTGAAATTAGCCGGCATGCCAAGTATACCTGCTCCTTCTGTGGCAAGACCAAAATGAAGAGATAGGCAGTGGGTATTTGGCATTGTGGATCCTGTATGAAAATGGTAGCTGGTGGAGCATGGACATACAATACCACCTCTGCAGTCACAGTCAAATCTGCCATCAGAAGACTGAAGGAATTGAAAGACCAGTAAAATCTTCTTATCAAATATCTGTAGCCCATAGTCCAACAATAAATAGGTTAATTTATGGAATAAAAAAGATAGTCACTTAAATGGCCTCATGAATTTCAAGGAGAGGGAACCAATCTTAAAGTAGTTTTTAATTCTCAAAATCAGCAAAAACCCAGATTATCACCAAACTTCACTGATGTTGTAGAGCAAAGAGGAGGCTCCTAAGCACAATATCTACGTATTCATAGGCCTAAACATCAGAACAGGTCAGGAGTAAAGAACATTCACCATGGTCAAGGGCAAAGTGTAAAGGAGGCAGACTGCATCAGTCTGCTATGTTGTCAACAATTCCAGTAGGATATTCTCCATTCAGACATCCCTGTCTCGAAAACTCTGCTCTGGATCCTGTCTTCCACTTCTAAATCAGTCCCTGGATCTAGATTTTCCAACGACATGGCCCAGCCTTTAGAGCATCACTTAGCTTTGAACATCCCTCCTCTCCCCATAGACTGAAGATTTTTCTTATCACTTGAACGTATCAGTAGATAATCCAACAACTCCTATTGCTTATTCTACTCTGGAAACTTCTCACCTCAGTGGAAGAGTCCTCTGAATTTTCTACTTTCCAGTTCGTTTCATCTTGCCTACAATTCACCTTTAAATTGGCATATTAAAAAACCAATCAAAATCATGGCACTCTACTGCTTCAAAACCTCCAACAGGGCTCCACAGTCCAATAATTAAGGTCCAAATTCCTCAGCCTGAAATTCAAAGCTCTCTATTAGTCTGCTTTCAATCTACAGATTCATGCTTATCTGACCACTTTCTTAGTGTCAGTATTGATTGGTTGAAAGGGTTTCTATACTCTTTTGGGCATCCTCACAGGGGCAAGTTGCTGTTCAATCATTTTTCAATCATGTTCAATTCTTCATGACCCCATCTGGGGTTTTCTGGACAAAGATGTAGGTGTGCTTTGCTATTTCCTTCTCCAGCTCATTTTTTAGAGATGAGGAAAATGAGGCAAACAGGATTAAGTGACTTGCCCAGGGTCACACAGCTAGTATGTGTCTGAGGCTGGATTTGAACCCATGAAGATTGAGTCTTCCTGATTCCAAACCCTAGTTTATGAGCTCACTAAAAGAAAATTGATTTTGAAATGACTCCTGCTTCAGTAACCAATCACTTCCTATAGAATAAGAAATGGTTAATGACATTGTTTGTGATGTCATCTGGTGCTCACCATATGAGCACTTTCTGATTTTATTCTTAAGGAAATAGTCAAGATGTCTACAAATGAGACTTCTGAGTAATCCCTAAATATTTGGCCACTTTCATTTTTTCTATTTTTCTAACCCAATTTTTTCTATCAACCTAGATGCTCTTTCTCTCACACTAAAGCCACAGGGCATCAAGGATATGAAAACCTTCACAAAATGTTTCTACTTCTTCATCCTCTACAAAAAATGTTCATGCACAAGTTGCAATTATCTGCATAGGGATCTGTTTGCTTAACCTCATTGTGACTACTTACTGTAAGATGAAATAACCAAATAAATCATGAAATGATGTTTCTTGTTGTCTTTGGTAATACGATAAAACCAACCTCAGCAACTGCTCCATTCACCTCTTAGGAAAACCCTGGAAGCCACTCTTCCAGTTACCTACAATTTGTTTTTTGGTTTCATTCATGACAGAATGAATGTGGTTCAGTTCTTCCAAAAAGTGTATCCACTCAATGGTTATTAAATGAATTTTTCACATCAGAGGTACTAACACTTAGTAATTATAAATGACCTAAAAACTATGTAACATATTTTCTTTCTTATTTCCTACTACTCTATGACCCTCACAGTTTAAAAAGGACTAAACGAAACATATGCATTCCTGAATACTTGCCACAAGTCAAAATTATATGTTTTAAATAAGTAAAGATAGAGAACAATGTAAACTGAACCATACTTTTAAAATGATGTGCCTTTTTTTGGTAGTAGCATAAATTGGGAAATAACTAAGCCAACTGTGGCACACAAATGCAATGAGTTATGGGAAATTACCTATGTGAAGTGATATAGAGTAATAAAGCAGAACCTGGAAAATGATGTTCATGAGAGCTACAAAAATTAAAACAGGAAGAAAAGCTTGAACCTTGAGAAGAAGAGAGAAAATGCACTGCCCTCTTTGCAGAAATAGGAAATCAAAAAGTACAGGCATTGAGGAAATAAAACTATTACTCTTTGCAGATGACATGATGATACATTTAAAGAACTCTAAAAAACTAGTTGAAACAATCAACAATTTGAACAAAGTTGCAAGACATAAAATAAACTTTCATAAATCCTTGGTACTTCTATATACTAACAACAAAACCCAGCAGAAAGGGATAGAAAAAGAAATTCCATTTAAAATAACAACATAAAAGGCAAACCCAGGAACTATATGAACATAATAACAAAACACTTTTCTCACAAATAAAGACATCTAAATAATCGAAGAAATATTAATTGCTCATGACTGAGCCAATATAATAAAAATGACAATTCTACCTAAACTAATTTACTTATCAGTGTCATGACAATCAAGTTACCAAAGAATTGCTTTATAGAGCTAGAAAAATAACAACAAAATTTATCTGGAAGAATAAAAGATCAAGAGTATCAAGGGAATAAATTTTTTAAAATATGAGGGAAAGTAGCTTAGCAGTACCAGATTTCAAACTATATTACAAAGTGGTAATCATTAATACAATATGGTATTGGCTAAGAACTAAAAAGGTGGATCAGTAGACTACATTACATAAATAATTTACAAATGACCCTAGTCATCTAATATTTGATAAACCCAAAGATCTAAACTTTGGGGGCAAAAATTCACTACATGACAAAAATGTCAGGGAAAACTGTAAAGCAATTTGGCAGAAACTAGGCATAAACCAGTATCTCATACCGTACACCAAGATAAGGTCAAAATGGGTACATGATTTACAAAAAAATGATATTACAGACAAACTTAGAGAAGCATGGAAAAAATTTACCTAGCAGATCTATGGATAAGGGAAGAGTTTATGACCAAACAAAAGACAGAGGATTATAGGAAGTAAAATGAATAATCCCGACAACATGAAATTAAAAAAGTTTTGCACCAACAAAACAGCCAAAATTAGAAGGAAAGCAGGAAATGAGGGAAACACAATTTTCTCTGGATAAAGGCCTCATTTCTCAAAATATAGGGAACTGAGCCACATTTATAAAACATAAGAGCCCTTCCCCAATTAATAAAGTCAAAGAATAGCTTTCAAAAAAAGAAATCAAATCTATCAATAGTTATAAGAAAAAATAATCTAAACCATTGCTGATTACGGAAATGCAAATTAAAACAACTCTGAAGTGTCACGTTATACTCATCAAATTGGCCAACATGACAGGAGGGGTAAATGATAAATGCTGGAGGGCACATAGACAAATAGATACACTATTGCTGGAGTTGTGAATTGGTCTAGTCATTCTGAAGAACAATTGTGTATACCCCTTGATGCAACAATGCCACTACTGGGTCTATATTCCAAAGAAATAAGAAAAATGAAAAGGACTTACATGCATAAAAATAATTATAACAGCTCTTTTTGTGGTAACAAAGAATTATAAATTAAAGGAATGCCCACCAGTTGGAGAAGAGCTAAACAAGATGTAGTAAATGACTGTGATGGAATACTACTGTGTTATAATAAATGACAGGTCTGGTTTCAGAAAAACCTGGAAAGAGTTATAGGAATTGATGCAAAGTTAAGTGAGCAAAACAAAGAGAACCCTGTACACAGTAATAGCAATACTGTAATGATGATCAACTATGAAAGACAACCTACTCTAATCAATGCAATGATATAAGACAATTCCAAAGGAATTTTCACAAAGAAAAATTCTATCTACCTCCATAGAGAAAACTGATGAACTCCTGAGTGTGGACTGAAATATACTTTTTTTCACTTTTATATTGCATCACAGCTAACATGGAAATAAGTTTTACATGACTTCACATGTATAATTGATATGATATGGCTTGTCTTCTCAATGAGTGGAGGAGAAACTTGATGGAAGAAAAAATGGGGAATTCAATTTTTTAAAATTAAGTTTTAAAAATGAATGTTAAAATAAACCCTAGCTTTTTTTTAAAGTGGGGCACCACGAATGAGAAATATTACATATGCCCAGAGGAACAATTGATACATTAAATGGTTCTGCTGAACTGCTTTTTTTCCATCTTTTCCTTTTTGTTTGTGATGAGGGATGGCTTGCTGAGTGGGGAAAGCGGAGGGATATATTTGGAAATCAAGATGACATAAAAACAAAAGAAAGATAAAAAAAACTATATAATAAAGTAAAAATAAAATTATATGCTCTAAAATGTTAAAAGTATGTCAACAGACAATGTCTACATACTTTTTTAAAAAGCATATTAAGTATGTCTGCAATAAGAATGGATGGAGAACCTGAGAAGCACCTCCTGTAAATATGACACCCAACCTTTGTCCCAGGGCTAGAAGTCACGTTCACAAAACCATACAATATTAGATCTAGAAAGTATCTGACATCATTTAATCCAACTCTGTTTTGTAGATGAGAAAACTTTTGTTTACTTCCTAGTTCTCATATGTGTTTCAGATAGCTGCAGGTAAAAGATTTCTTCTGAGTGAGGAATTGGAGTATATTTCTGGAACCTGGTTCTTGTTCCTTAGCCTGCTGAAAATTCAAGATTTCGGCTTTTCTATACATGCACTTATTTATAAGTTCTAAGATACTCAAGGACAGCGAGGCCCAAATCCTGCCTCTCACAATTACTGCAATCTGACCGTGGAGAAGTCACTGAAACTCACTGAGCCCCAAGCTACTCCCTAAGGATAAAGGTAATAAAAATAATCGTGGAACAAGCTTTCTCATGAAAAAATCACAACTCTTTGACACACCCTATTCTTAAGTCTGTACCGTCTATTCACGAAGCACTCCAGCTATCTGAAATTAAGAATGGCTCCCCATGAATGCATCAAGTTGGTGTATTTTTGTATTTTTGGTGGATTGGTTTTAGGAGACAGATCTCCCTTGAAAGTTTTTTCTAAGTAAGATTAGGATATTTTTAGGGAGAGAGGGAATCCCTTCAGATGCCTCTGCTCATTTCTGAGTATAATTCCTCTACTGAACCATACAATTAAGTTTTAACCGGTAATATATTTATTTTGAATTGCTAATGTAGGAAATAAATTTACAAATTCCTAAGTTTTCTTCACAATTACACAGTGAAAGATAATCATTTGTTAGCCAGAGATACGCATAAACTCCACCAAAAGAAAGACTTGTGAAAACTCAAACATTATCATTCACTGACTGTACCTACAACTATAATTAAGGAAGATGACTCATTCAAACAAGTGAATAAAGCTAGCAGAAGAAAAGGAAAGGAACCTAATAAATGAATTTCCCAATTGCTCCTCTCCGTCATGGTTAAATGATCTAACAGATATTTAAGCATTCAGTCATACTACTAACAAAACTCAGTTTCAATTTCTGACGTTCAAATAAAAACATAGTTTGGAAACCACTTATAAAATCTGAATTTTACTCTATTCAAATATTTATAATATATACATCACCATACTTATTACAAAAGGGGCTCTTATAAGCAAGTAGAACAGGATGAGTAGTCATGGATGGGTTGAGATAGCTCTATCTTTGACAGGGATAAGAGCACTGATAAGATCAAAGAAGCATATGGTATCCAGTCTTTAATAACTTTTCATCTAAAAGTAATATTTGAGATTTTAATTACATCATCAAAAACACACTTTTATAATTGCTATCCTATAATCAGCCGTCTCTTAAATAAAGTGTTAAACTTTACATATTGTATGTACTTCAAGTATGTAAGTTATATAGGTAAACAAAAATCTGTTGTACAGTCATCCTTTTCTAGCCAACAGTGAATTACTAACAACATTCATACTATGTAACTCATACTTGCTAGTAGATTTCAGAAGTTAACCATCCTAGAAAAATCTTCATAAGTTTATGTGTATTCCTAATTCTAACTCTACAAACATGAATAAGGATTAGCAAACTTTTTATCTGTCTTAATTTTTTCTCCTCTACATTTTCTACTTTCTTTAATATTTCCTTTTTTAAAGGGGAAGATAGTTAAAAAAAAAAATAAACAATATGGAGATCACTTAGGAGTATCAAAATAAAAACTTTTTTTTAAAAAAAAAAGCTCTAACAGAGTGAAACAGAAAGAAGAACTATCTTCTGTGATGAACTGCCAATCAAGCCATTCAAATACCAGCTCATTGGTAACCCTAGGATGAGTAAAGGAGAAAAAAAAAGCAAAACATGGCATGAAAGATATTATGAGAAAGTTAGACGAACTTAGGGGAAGTTTAAAAACAAGGCAAAAAAAAAGCTTATTATGTTCAAAACTTCAAATCCTTGAATCATCTATTACCTCTGTTACCTGCTTCCTTTATTACCCATTTCTTCTCAAACCTAGGAATCCGAAAATTTTCAGAAAGAAAAATTTTTAACAGGATAAAATTACTTAAGTCCTTCTATTACCCCTGCAGTTAGTGTAAGCAGTATCTGTTGCAGTAAGCTCCATGGCATCTGCCGGGAATTTAAATAACTATCAAGACATGTAGATAGTGATATCTGCCACTACTTCTAACTTGTTCCTGAAACCCTAGAAACAGTCCCAAGAGGTACCTGGGTGGGATCTAAGCATTCCCTGCAGGCATCTGGCTTCACTGGAGCGTCTCTGAGGTCACCTTGACCTCTACAGTAAGCTTTTAGGTTAGAGATTTCCAGACACATAGCAACGCATAGAACTAAAGTATAAAGTAGTCTTCTCTACTATTACACACAAAGCATTTATTGGTAAAGCTTTCCTCCAAAGAGTTATCATACATAACAACTTCCCTTCGGAAGCTTTTAGAAATCTTTAAGCTCATTACCAAAGTAACTGAACTGTGAAACAATATATAGCAGCTAGGTGGCAGAGTAGGTAAAAATGCTAGACTGGAAAATCAGAATTGAGTTTAAATCTCACTCCAGTCATTTACTTAGTTGTACGACTTCATGCATGTCACCTAACAGCTACTGGCTTCAGTTTCTTCATCTGTAAAATGGGGATAATATAAGATCTACCTAGTTGTTGTGAGGTTCAAATAAGATAATATCTATAAGGTCCTTAGCACAGTGTCTGGCACATGGTAGGTGTAGTATAAATGATTACTCTTGTTTGTTTACCTTCCTTCATTCCTTCCTTTCTTCTATACATTCATGTTTGTTTCATTGCTCATTTCTGTTGTATTTTTAAATCTGAGGTTTTCAGTTAATGTTACCTTAAGGAAACACAGAAAAACTCTTAAAGAGCACACTTCAATGACTATTAGACATATCATAACAGACATTAACATGGGGAAGTCAAGTGACTCAAGCCCACAATGAAAGAGGACCACACAGAACGACAAAGGAAAATATAATTTTTTAAAAAGTCAACTGACAAATTATTTCTCTGAAACAACTAATAAACCTCAGAAAACAACCAAAGTTCTTAACAGGGTTCCAGTACCAGGAGGTATCTGATTACTCTACAATGTCCTTGGCTTCTTACCCCATTAGCTGAGGTTCATTTGCTTTTGTATGATGAGTACTCAATCAAGTCCCTGATTTACCTATTTCTTAACTAGTACCAAACTGTTTTGATAATTCCTATTTTATGGTATAGTTTGATAATTCATGCTGGCAGGTCCCTTTCTGTACCTCTTTTTTCATTATTTCCTTTGGGATTCTTGACTTTGTGTTCCTCCAGATTAATTTTAGTATTTTTTTCTTTCTCTATAAAGTAACCATTTGGAAGTTTAACTGGTATGGTAATAAGCAAATCAATTTAGATAATAATGCCATTTTTTTATACTGATTCAGCCTAACCAAGAGCAATTAATGTTTCTCTAATTATTTAGGTTTATTTTTGTAGAGTATTTTACAATTACAGAACTGTGTGTCTTTGTAGACAGACTCAAATGTCTTAGTAGATAGTCTCAAATGTTTTATATATTCTGTAGTTTTGGAATGGAATTTTTCTTTCAATCCTTGTGAGATTTTGCTGCTAATATATAGAAAAATGCTAATGATTTATCTGCATTTGTTATATATGCTGCAATTGTACTGAAATTATTATTCATTTACTTTTTTTAGCTGACTCTTTAGGGCAAAGGTTCTTAACCTAGGGGTCTGTGAACTTTTTTAAAATTATGTAACTGTATTTCACTATAATTGGTTTCTTTTGCAATCTTGTATATTTTGTCTTATGCATTTAAAACATTAGGGGTAATAAAGAGGTTTCACCAGACTGCCCAAGGATTCCAAGCATAGAAAAAGTCAAATACTCTTGCTCTGGACCACTATTCCTAAGGAATACTGACACAAAAATATTAAATATTAGTACAATATCTAGAAGTTATTATATGTTATGACCAGGTTCGATTTATGCCAAGAATGCAGGGTTGGTTCAAAATAAGAAAAAACAAAAACATGAGGTCACAGTAATAACAAAAAAATTTAAAAACACATGATTATTTCAATAGCTACTGAAAAGGATTGACAAAATATAACCCCTGTTTCTGTTTACAACAATAAAAAGCATAGGAATACATGGACTTTCCCTTAACATGGTGAGAAGTATCTATCTAAAACCAAGACCTAACATTATACGTAAAGGAGAAAAGTTAAAAAGTCTATGCATTAAGATCAGTGGTAAAATAAGAGTGCCACTTATCACTTCTATTTAACACAGTGCTAAAAATGCCAAAAACAAGACAAGAAAGAGATTAGAATAAAGGCAAATAGGAAGCAAAACTACTGCTTTTGGCAAATGGTCTGCCTAGAGAATAGCGAAGTAGAGATTCTTAACCTTTTTGCATTATGGACCCCTTTTACAATCTCCTGAAGCCTACATATCCTTCTCAGATTATTACTTTTAAATTAATAAAATGTTTAGGATTATAATGAAATATAGTTGTCAAAATATTTTTGACTTGTAATGAAATAAAGTTGTCAAAATACTTTAGAAAAAAATCTCAACTCTGTATTTTCTTTCTTTGTGTGGTACTGTCCCCCATGATTTAGGTATCAAAACTGTATTTGTATCATGATTTAATTTTTATCATAAAAAGAGTAAGGAAGAGTCTCTTCTTTGCCTGTTTTTTGCAAATAGTTTATATAATATGAGTTTTTTTTTTTAATGTTTGACAAAATTCACTTGTAAATCTATCTGGTCTTGGAGTTTTTTCCCCCTGCTCCCCTTTTCAGGGTACAGCTACAAGTTGCTCATTTGTTTTTCTGATATTAGGACATTTCTATGATCTACTTTTGAATATTTTATATTTTAATAAATATTCAGATTATCTGTTATCAATTTCCCTGGCATTTAATTGGGCAAAAATAACTTCTTATACTTTACTTCCTCATGAATGGTTATGAAATCTCTTTTGTCATTTCATATAAACAATTTGGTTTTCCTATTTTTTAATCACACTAAATATTTATAATTTTATTAATTTTTTTAAAGGTCATTTTATTTTATTTTGTTTTGTTAATCTTTTCTTATCAGAATTTCTATTTCAATATTTTATTGAGTTTTTTATTCATTGTTTTCTTAGGGTTTTGTTGTTGTTGCAGACTCAGTTTGTTGATTTATCCATTCTCTTTTGCTGATAAAAGTGTTCACCTATCTAAATTTTCTCCCAAGGACTGCTTAACTGCTTCCCATAAATTTCGGTATGTTGTCTAATTGTTATGCGTTTCTTTGATGAAATTTTTTATTGTTTCTATGATTTATTCTTTGACTCATTAATTCTTTAAGATAAATTTAATCTTTATAAGTTTAGGTCTTTTTTAAAGTCCCTTTATTGAATATCATTTTTATTACATTGCAGTCAGTCATAAAAGATCACTCTCAGTATTTCTGCTTTTCTGCATTTGCTCATGAGGTTTTTATGCCCCAATACATGGTCAATTTTTAAAAAGGAGCTATGCATAGCTAAAAAAATATGTAAAATTTCTTCTGTTTCCATTCAGTAATCTACAGAGATCTATCATGTCTAATTTCTCTAAAGTTTTTTTCAGGTCTTTAACTTCTTTCTCTCTTTGTTCTGTTGGTCTAAGTCTGAAAGAGATACACTCAAGACCCCTCCCCTCCCCCTTTCCCCTGGCCTTACAGTATTACTGTATATTCCTCCCTACTCTATGATTAACTTTTAAAGCATTTAGCTGGTGTACTAAGACCTGGGAAAGACCTTAGCTTAAAAAGACCAAGGTGTCCCATTGCATCCAGGGCCATCTCCAGCCACTTGATTGTCTTGCCATGGGGCTCAGATGGCTCCAGGAGGAGAAAGTGAGGATGATGACCGCACAGCCCTCCCTCACTTCAATCCAATTCCCTTTCATGTCATGGTATCACCTCCCTGATGTCCCAGTTCTCTCCCAAAAGGAAGGATATAAAACAAGAACAACAGCCTTTAAGCATCTTGCAATTTCCCAGCTTATCTCTTTTTATCATGCCTGTTTTTACTAGAGCCTTCTATGAATCATAATTGCTGTTCCTGTTTGGTTTGGTTTTTATTTCAGCTGAATATAATTCTGCTCTAGTACCCGAATTTAATCTCTATATAAAACTTTGTGTTGCAAGTGTGCTAACTGTAGTGGTCTGACAATGAGGACAGTTTTTTTTTTTAAAACAACAAAAAAAACCCACCAACCATTTCTATGAAGAAAAAAAACAATTTTTCCCAAAGGCAAGACAACACAAAGACTGAAGTTTGAAGTACTTAAAGTACTGAAGAGTGGGGAGGGAAGCGGGAAAATAATTTTTACTAATGAATTAAATTTGCTTTTTAACCCAACGCTATTTAGCAAAACTAATGTCAGAATAAATCCAGATGAACCTATAAGATCTAGCATCTTCATCAGATTGTAAAATAACCACTCTAAATTTTTTTCACCTTCCTAGAAGTTTTACTGCAAAAGCCAATAAACAATTATTTTTCTTTGTCTTAAGTAATTATTACACAGTTCTACCATTATCAATTTTTTTCTGTTTTTAGGATTTTCTAAAATCACAATCAAGTTTCTTTTTCAAAAACAAGATAAATCAGCAAAGTACTCCCAGTATTACAAACTCTTATTATACAGCATCTCAAAAATCAACAATTAAAATTGAAATGTTCTGGTAAAAGGACACACGAAAGTAAAAACACTCAAAATAACTATTTACTGTGAACTAGACAGTCAAAATAAAAACAAATCTTTTGGATAAGTGTCATTTAAATCTCATTTAAAGATTTACATGTTATTCCACTTGATCTCACAACAACCCTAAGAAGCATATGCCATTATCATTCCCATTTTAAATACAAATTAGGAAACTAAGACTGAGAGAGATTAATTTGCTCAGGGTCAACAGAGCTAGTAAATAAAGCATTTGAAACACCATTTGAACTCCTTTCTCATTACAAGTCCAGTGCCATATCCCTTGAGCCACCTTTGAAAATAAGAATAAATAAAAGCATCATGTCTAAGGTAACATGCCTCAGTTCAAAAACCCAAGAAAACATCCCTAGTTGCCATAAGATCAGGTTATATTTTTGTTTAGCAGCTGTGGATAAACAAGGAAGAAAATGTCTAACTTTCCATTGATGAGCATGCTTATAACTTTCAGGGAGGAAAAGGATGGCAACTACCTCTTGCCACATAAGTATTTTAAATTTTAATCATAATTTTCTATGATAAGAACAAGGAGAAAACACATGGACATACATACAACCCTGCTTTCTGTAGCACTTCCCATTTTTCCCTATTCAATTTCAGTGACTGATGACAGAGATACCAAAAGGTAGGGAGGGCTTTCATTCATTTAAAAACCTGTTCACTATACCTCTTCAGGGCATGGCCCTGCCTACTAGATACTACCAATGTTTCCAGATCACCTAAATTAAAAACAAATTTTTTTTTTGTAATTTCAAAAAAAAAAAAGAAAGAAAAGAATCCTACTTTTAAATAAACTACATAATTCTAGAAACAAAACTAAATAAAAAAAAAACCTTGGCAACAATATACAATTATATAAAGTAACAATTTTACTTGAGAATTTGGTAAAGAACTCTCAATGCTTTCGGAAAATAATTAGGTTCCTTGTTCATTAAAATTTGTGTATTAATTTATACTTTTTATTTCTTTAATCACTATTTTAAATGCAAACTATAATGCAACTAATAATTAAAATGTATTTTTAAATTCTTCTCCTTTCTTTTTCACGGGGTAGGCAAGTATGGCACCAAGAAGGGAAACTGAAGATAAATCATGAACCAGACATTCCTTGTACCTGACATGGTAATTCCAATGTCAGCACTTACAGTCTGATAAAAGCTTGGAGAAAGACAAAATCAGGAGAGATCACTGGACATAAGAAACTAGAATGGGTTATCACTAAAACTAAAGTTGGGTTATAACTAATATGTATAATAGCTATGAGAAGTTACTTCATTCTTAAAATGTTTACCACAAAATCTTTCCAGTAAAATCTCATAATAGATCTCATTATGTACTGGGTAAGTACACAACTATTTTAGTATTATAGACCAAAAAAAAATTTAGGACTACTGGAAATCCAGGAATATAACTTTAATATTTATAGGAATAACTTTTTAAAAATAGTTTTCATTTGGGTCCATGGTAATATATAACTGTAAAATATTTGCCACAGGCAGATGCCTACGTAATCTGGGTATACTGACCAACAGAAAAAAAATAGGAGGAAGTATCTATGTTTAAGAAGTAGCAAAGTCACTTGGGCCAGTTCAAATTATATTGACGGGCAATGATGTTTTAAAACCATCTCCAAGCCATCTATGACTCCAAATTCTTTTCCTAAAGATACCCCATACTTAGTGTCAACCATATTTGGGATGAGAGGGTGGAGAAATGCTCCATAAAAAGATTGTGGGAGGTTACATTAGACTAGACACTTGAATCTCACATTCTGAAGGCCAAGCTTTCAATTATTATACGGAAAAGTGGTAGACAAAGTACTAATCTTGAAAATCAGGAAGAAGTGAATATGAATTTCACCTTTTATACAATCTGTGGCTATATATCTGTGGCTATAAGCAAGCAACTTAACTTCATCTTCCAGATCTTTAAAATGGGGCTAATAATATACATAGTTCCTACACCTCACAAATTTATTAAGTTCAAATGAGTTAATGTATGTAAAGCATCTTAAAAACTTTGAAATGTCATGTAAGACTTACATTACTATTATGTAATAGTATTGCAAAGCCTTTTCACATAACTATTCCTAAATTTCATATAGGACCTACATGCAGAAGATTTTCTTGCCTAGAAAAATATCAAATGAAGACAACATAGAATTTTAGGGCTTTAATGGGTCAAAATTAAATACTGATTTTTCTTTTCCTAAAGAAAGGTCCTCTGCCTGCAGAAATTCTCTCTTTCCTCATCTTCCACCTCCTGGCCTCCTTCAAGTCCCAGCTAAAAGCTCACTTTCTATAGGAAACCTTTCCCATGTCCTTTTAAATCTAAGATCTTCCTTCAATTGATTATTCCTATTTATGCTGTCCATAGTTTATACAGTTATTTGCGTGCTGTCTCCCACATTAGACTATGAACTTCTGGAGAGCAGACACTGTCTTCCATATCCTTCTTTATCTATCCAGAACTTAGTATATACCTGGTACATAGCAGGCACTAATAAATGTTTACTGACTGATCTATATACTGTCTAAGCCAAATGGGGGAAGAGAGGAGAGTAAAACAAAGAGCCTGTGTGTGCTTAGCCTTAATGAGTTGCATATACAAATTAAGAGTACATAAAATAGAAACAGGTGAGAGTAATAGTGAAAGAAAAGAAAAAACTCTTATAGTCTGAAATTTGATAACAAGAAAAAGGTACTAACACAAGCAATCAATACACAAATAAAGTGCCTACAATGTGCTAGGCACTATGTGCTAAGGGCTAAGGACACCAAAAAAAAGAAAGAAAGAAAAAAGGCAAAAGATAGTTCCTATTTTCAATCAACTTGTCATCAAAAAACACACAAAAGTGATTTCTCTTATGTTAGATTTGGACTCAGGGACAGAAGCAAGAGAAACTAGAATGGAGAATTACCATTATGCTACAATGGTTAATGGACCAAATGGGCACCCACATTTGTAATAAAGGGAATAGGACCTAGGATTTCACTAATATTAGGACATCCATGTGAGGAAAATCTCTCTCCCCAATGCAAGATGACACCTTCTCTACAACTCAAGTCTTAGTTACCTAGAGCACTCAGGCTTGTGGAGGATCAACCAACCAATATGCCGGAGGTCAAACTTGAAACTAGGAATCCCTTCAAAAATACTTTTCTTTCTCTAATGCCAGTTTCCCTATTTGTATCATTCTACAAATTAGTTAGCTTCATCTAAGAGGTAAAATCAAATTCCTACAGAAACTTAATGACTATCATAAAACCTATCTTAATGACAAAGAAGGATAAAGGAGGGTTCATGTTATAAGTGTCAGAGGGCCCATTATAAATGAGTTTGTTTTCTAAAAATAATTGATATTTAAAATTAGTACAATGAATAAGTGTAAATTAAATAGCCAACCACAACAGAAAATTAGTTTCTAATAATACCCTTCATTAAAACAAAGGAAAAGCCATGACCATGTTCATTTCACATACTAAGCTCTGTCAATATGGAAATACAGTTTAAAGATTTAAGAAAACTTACTATAGTACCCTGCACACTAGGAACAGTTAATAAATGCTTTTTAAAATTAAACTGATATATCAATGCCTAAGAAACATTCTAAATTAAACATTTATTGTACACAAGAACATACAAAAACAATAAGACTTGTTTATATCTTCAAATGAGTAGTATTGGTATACCATCCACACTTCAGTAGTATCCCCAAATGATACGAAAGAATCTAGCTTTAAATAAATATACACAGTATGGCACAGTGGATACTGAGACAGCCTCAGAGACTGAAAAATCTAGGTTCAAGTTCCACTGGCACAATATATGACATCAGTCCTCAATATTCTCCAAGCAATTCTCTAAGACTATACTCTGTAGTAAAGATGATAGCCAGTCTGCTTTGTTAGACAGTTTCCTTCTCTAAGATTTCCCTACAGTAAAATAACAATCAGTTCAGTCCCTATTCCTATATGCATAGACTAATCATTTTGTTATTTCTCTTTTCCTTCAACTTTTCAAAGTTAAACCCCAATTTTTTTCATATTTGAACTCTGATTATAATCTCTAAGGTTATGACATTGATTTGCTGCCATAGAAATGGACACACACAACTAGAAAAACTTCAATACATGATCACAAACTAAACAGAATAAGGGTCAAAGTTCAACTATTACAAGAAATACTTCTAAAAACTCACTTAAATTTGCAAAATGTCAGTAATACTTTATACAATTAAGATTTTTTTGTAAAAGAAAAATATTAGTACCCATGTGAGAATATTTTTATATAATGCAGGTTATTCTGTTAAAATAACTTAATACCAAAAATAATAAAATAACAAGATTAAATTCATACTGAATTTTCATTCATTATTTTCAAAGAGTTATCCTCTAGATTAATCATCAATAGGACAAGATGCAGACTAGTCATTGATCATATACTACTTATAATTCACAGGGATTGAATAATAACCTCCCCCTCAAAGTAGTCACTGTCCTAGAAAGCAGCACAATACATTTTACCTAGAATTAACATTAAAATCTCAATACACTAACCAACTAAAGTCAACATTCAAGTTTTTAAATTATTCTACATAAATAATTTAATACATTAGTATAACTCAAACCCTTTATGAAAATCCTATCTCAATTAATAATTGTATATGCTTGCTTACTTGATCCTCCTTATTCTTTTCGAATTTAATTTTTAATTTATGAAATAAAACAAGCATTTCCATAATAGTAGAAAAGATTGCACATGAAACAATAAATCTAATATATACAACTTATTCTTAAAAATGAATGTGATAACATGGAAGTTTTTTTAAGAACTGAGTAAAGCACTCCAAGTATATAAAACACTAAATGCTAAAAGTAAAAAGTGTTCCATAAAACAAGTCTATTTTTAGTCCATATGAATGAGCCATCTAAAAACAATTAACTTCATCAACTACTATCCCACACTTTCATTGCTTACTTTAAATTTCCTATTTGTTATGAAATCAGTGGTGTTATTAAGTTATAAAAGGCAGAAGTTGACAAATGGTATTTAAAGGGCACAAATCTTAAACTTGAGTGTCCCAAAGGATACCAAAAATAAAATTTTAAATGATTCCATTATGTTTTTCAGGTCTTCTCAAGTCACTAATAGTCAAATCTGAGACTATGACAGTCCACCACTGATACCACACCCTGTAATTAAGTCCATTGCAATATCCTAAAAGAGGGATCAGGTGCTCTAATAAAAAAAATATTGTGTGAGTTTGCAAAATTTCAAACTTTCTTATATTACACTTTTCTTTCCCCATTTTAAGGAAAACTTTTGCATACTGACACAATATACTTTAAAATGGCACTGTGTTGACCTTCCAACAGCCTGGTTCTAGGAAAATTCTTTGGTGGGTGTGACTTGAGAGGATCTAAAAAGTACAAAAGGCATTATTTTTATGCTGAATAAAATTCTATGCTATAAATAATACCACAGCTAGTATACCACTCTTCTGTAATTTGAAATAACCTTTAAGTAATAACATCTACCTTTGTGAAAAAAATTCCTCTGATTACTACTCCAGTACTTGTTAATTTTATTACTACTTATAGAACATAGTTCTCTTAACAATCGCCCTTCTTTGGTTGTATTCTTTTTGATACATGAACTACGATAATGTCAGGTACTGCTGTCTAAAAGCCGTCTTATACTCAACATAGTAGTAGCAGTCAACTAAAGTCACCAGAGCAACACACAATGGTTACAGTTACTAAGTTGGGTTCTATGTACAAACTCAGAAACAAACTTAACTTTTCAGAGCTCAAAACCTCTTATTCAGCTCTAATTGAACATTTTTATCCCAATCGATATAAATTTAGAAAATCCCAATTTATTTTTTTCTTCCTTTTCAGTGAAAATTTTGATGAAAATGAAGTAAAATTGTTTAACCATTCTAGGCTGTTTTTTTAAGCCCAATCAAAACTCTAAAGAAAAGAATTTACATTAAAAAAAGGATTTTTTTTAAAAGGTGATCCTCCTCCTCCCTTTACCAGTGGCGTAAGAGATGGTTAATATTATAGTGGGAGAATTTTGGTGTGAAGCCCCTTGCCCAGGAAACCTGTTCTGACACATTCTTGTGGTGTCCAGTATAGGAATTTAACCTCATAGGACACCAAGCTCAGGTGCTAATATTTCAGCTCCTGGGAATTCCCTAAAGGCCGTAGCCAAGAGAGTTTGGTTTGGGCCTTTCTAACTCCACCTTTGCAGATGGCAAAAAAACCTAGGCTTCTCCAAGGACTGGGGAGTCCGTCTACGTTGGTAGCCTGAAGGCAGGCCAGAGTAATACAATGTATCCATAGAGGAAGCCTACCTCTAAGTGAAAGCAGGCAAGGCACAACCACTTCGGGCCGGAGACTGCTTCTCAGACAGGGAGATGAAAATTTGGGCCTCTCCTCAGCTAAATGACGGAGAAGGAAAGGCGCCTAGTCTTGGGGGGCTGTCCCAGAATAGCTAAAGAGGAGACTAGGCCAAGGCTAACGCTGGGAACGGGAGAGGGAAAGCCGATCGACTCAAAGCTGGAAGGGGGAAAGAGCGGGACCCTCTCTAAGCCCAGAACCAGGACGACGCCACAACACCCGGCGGGGCAACTTTCCTGGGTCAGGCCCTGAGAGGAACAGCAGTCACTGACCGACCCCAGGGACAGGGCGGCCCGGCGAGGGGATTAGGTGAGTAATTCCCGAGCAAGCCGGGAGGCCCTGGCCCGACGGTCTCAGGAGAAGAGTGGCGGAAAGGGGAGGGGGGCTGGGGAGGCGGAATGGTGGCGAGGAGAAAGGGGAGGGGAAGATACTTAAAGCGATTAATGCCGCAGAGACCAGGCGAGACGAGCCGAGAAGCAGCAGCAAGCGGGCAGGCGGCATCCAGGCACCGAGCGAGCACCGGCGGCCCGGGGGAACCAGCGAGGGGGCAGCGCGGGGAAGAGACCCCACTCCCCCCCTTTTTCCTCCACAATCTCCCTGGCCCCCATGGGTCCCCGTGTGGCCCCCGCCCCAATGTCATCCCTGCCAGTGCCCGGCGGCCCCCCACACCGCACCCCGCGGGCCTGGCTCGCTGGTCGTGCCGTTCTACCCCACCCCCGCCTCTATGCCACCCCGGCTGGGGCCCGGCGCCCCCCACCCCCATCCCCCGGGCCTGGACGGCTGGCCATGACACCACCACTCCCCCAGCCTTCGTACCACTCTGGCACGTTGCCCGTCTCCTTGCTAACCCCGGACCTGGCTCGCCGGCAGTGTCCCTCCCCCCCACTCCATGCCATCCCCACTCGCCGGCCGTGTCCCCCGGCCCTATGCCATCCTGGTAAGTGCCCCCAGGGCCCGACTCGTTGGCCAAGTCTCCCTCCTCCCACCCCCACCCGCCCCTGGCCACCCAAGCTCCCCGGCCATGCACCCCAGCTCCCATGTCACCCAGGCTCCCTGGCTGGGACTCTCCACCCTGTGCCATCCTAGGTCCCTGGCCGTGCCACCCCCGCTGCCATGCCATCCAGGCTCCATGGCTGCGCCCCCCATGCCATCCTAGCTCTTGGCCGTGCTTTCTCCCCGCCCCCATACCGTCCAGGCTCCCTGGCCGTGCCCCCTCCCCGCCTCCGCGCCATCCAAGTCGGGGTCCTCGGCACCCCGGCTGCCGCCCCCCGCCCGGGTGACTCACCTCTCGAGTACAGGGACTTGGGCGACTCCAGGTCTAGGTCGGCGCTGAGCAATGAGATGAAGTCCGAGGGCATCGCAGCTCGACCCGGCCCGGCCCGAGGGCGGGGGGGGAGCGGCGCGGGCGGCGGCACCTCCTGTCCGGGAGCTCGGGCACCAGGCCGGCCGGGGGCGGCGAGCGACGGAGGAGGCCAGGGGCCGAGGAGGGAGGCGAGGCGAGGCGAGGCGAGGCGAGGGCGAGGGCGGCCGCCGCTGCCGATGCCGCTCCTCCGAGGCCGCCGCCAGGCAGCCCCCACAGGGCACGGAGGCCGGAACTCAAGCGGGCCCGCTCGGGCCAAGCTGCGACGGGGAGAGGCGCGAGGGCCGGCGGGGAGGGACGGGCCCGAGGCGACCGCGCTCCGGCTCGAGCTTGTCCTCGGCGAAAACTGACGGGCTCCGCTGCCGCCGCCGCCGCCGCCGCCGCTGACAGGAATCCGGGCCCCGCCCCCGGCGCGACTCCGCGCAGGCGCCTGGGCCCCGACCGCGGGGGGCGGAGAGGCGGGCGGCTCGGGAAGAGCCGCAGCGGCGGGCGGGGGGAGGGCCGGCGCCGAAGGGAACAGCGTCAACAATCTGTTTCCTGCCGCTGTCCTGGCTGTTCGCGATCTGGGAGAGGGCCGAGAGCAGGGGGGAGGATCGGGGGAGCGGGGGGTGCCTGGGGACTTGTCAACGCCTTGGGGCCCCGGGAGAGGGAAAAGGTATCTGCACTGACCTGCAGGAGCGGAGCTCTAGTGGCCGGCGGGGCCTCCCCGGCTGTCCCAGGCCGGCGCTGGGGGGCTGGGGGATCCCCGCCCGGAGGGTCTCCAGCCCCAGAGGGGCCCTTTGAAATCAGGAGGTGCCAAATCCCGGGGGCTGGGGGAGCGAGAAGGCCTTGAAAGTGCGCTGTGTGCGTTTGAGGCTTGAGAGGAGAATGGAAGGGTCGCAATCCGAGAAGGAGGAGGGAACTGGTGCTAGTTTAGAGGAGACACAAAGGCGGTTTTAAAACGCGGTGGTGATGATTCAGCCTACCTGGCTGATTCAGGACATTTTTAAGAGAGAAAGCTAACCTCCAGTTAGGATTGATTTCACTGGCAAAGCATGTCAGTACCTTTTCCGCAATTTATCACCGTTTTGCCTAAACGTTAGTTGACTTGCCCAGGTTCCAGTCTGTCTGTCTGTTTCTGTGGCTCTGTCTCTCTCGTTTCTCCTCTTCTTTCTCTCCTTCCTTCTATTTCCCTTCTCTCTCCCACTTTTTCTTTTTCTTCCTCCCCCTCCTGTCTCTCCCCCTCTTCCTCCCACCCCCCTCACCACTAAGCCAAGCTACCAGTTGCTTTAACAACTGTTGCTTTAACAAATTCTATTTATCACCCTTGGTAACAGGTAGGCTAGTCAAGAATGGATCAAAACAAATTTAATGTTAGTTCTTGGCTGTGTGTTTCAGAAACAAAGCTTTCTGTTGTCGAATAAATGCAAACCTTCATCTCAGATTTTCCTGAATCTAAAGTGATACAGAGAAATTGTTCATAAAGTTGTTACAATGTTGCAGGAAATACATCAGTTGACTTAAAGAAGGCAGACTGTGCACATATTAGGAAATAATTTGAACATTGTGTCTAATGCTCAGGTTTTAAAAAACTGTTAGAGATTGGTTTTTTTAAACCGCTTTTTGCCCAAATAAAGAATTACAAAACAAAATGTTAAAAGATTTCTAGTGTATTTGTGTCCATTTATTTAGTGGTTCATTTTGCTAACCTCAGATTTGTTTTGTTTTTGTCTCTCCCCCACCCCCAGAAACCTGGACAAAACATGACATCGAAACTGTGTGGTCATAACAACCAAACAACCCTAAAAATGCTCGGAGATCTAAAAAGAGGATGCTACTGGGCACCATGCTTGAAGAAAAAGGGGAGTTGGCTAGGAGTGGGGATATTTTGCCAAGTTTTCCTCGGAGACTCAGAATTTAAATATGCCTTCATAGTCTACAATCTGAACATTTGAATGAAGATGCCCAATTATCTTCCCTGAACCCAGGATAGTAATTAGTCCTGTGAATATTCTCTTCCTGTCAGAGGTAGGTAAGGTTTCAGAGCCACCCTGTGAGATGGCAAAGCAGAACAGGAAACAACCCTCAAATCACCGTTGCTACCAGCGGATCAGTACACTCTGTAGTAACAAGTCCCAAGGGAAGTTTGTTTAAAACTAGCAGGAGCCACACACATTTGAGAGAGGAAAATTCAAATCAAGCAATGGGAGGCATATAGAGAAACTTTATACATCATTTATGAACTATGACCTCTTGCAAGACAGATTAGCATTGCCTCCTATAGCCAGTGTATAAGTCTATGTAACAGGATGAATCGATTACCATTTTCCAGATTTTAATTGAAGAGATAGAGTTTAAATACTAAAGCAACCTGAATAAGTCTCATCACAGTTTTTGTATGTTTTTTTCTTCTTTAAAAGACACCTTTGTCTAGTGCATTCTAGGTCAGCCTCGTCCTTATTTTGCATGCCCCTGCCCGTGGGCATGGCCGGAGCAACCATCCATATACGCACACACTCAAGCAGCCTATTGCCCTTTCCAATTCAAAGACCCATGAAGCACCTGCTGGGTGCTACATATTTCTGTAACTCTTTCCCCTGGGGGCTGAATCAATGGTAATTTTAAAAATCATTTTACCTGTCAAAAAACTGGGGGGAGAAGGGCAAGATGTCATACCTTGTGACATGCCTCTAGGGATGCCCTTGTACCCTAACCTCAGGCACTTGGGAGACCTAAGTAGTCCTTGACTGTTTGAAAAGAGTTGCCGTTTCCTGGTATTTTCATAGAACTTTGTTTTTATTGGCCAGGACTCTGCAGTATTGGAGAAACCTAGATTTTATTGCTGCTTTTCGAAGTTTGGTGCCTAAAAACACAAATATAATCATTGGTATAAAGTCACAGCTTTGATCTGGTCACAAAAATAAGCTTGGCCTGGGATGATATTTCAGGATCATTTGTATCTCATCAACTATTTGCTATCTTTAATTCCAAGGAAACCTCATTGTTTGAGTTTGTTTCCATTTCTTCTCATTTTACCTAATATCTGATTTATAGTACCTCTGATATAAGAAGACTTTTTACTTTTAATGCAAAATGAACTGGGAAATTTCCTCTGATTATGTACACTCCTTTGGAGTTCTTCCATAATCATGTTGTAATATAGTTAGGGTATGTTTCCTTTATTTTGCTTGCCAAATAATACTTCACATTACTCAGCTACCTGATTAAAATTTCACTGGCACCCAGATTTAAATATGTAGATTATGCAAGACAAAATGGCAGTTTTTGTTTCTGGTGCTCTCTAACTCCTACTGGACCTGTTTGACACTTTGTGAACTTTGTCTACAAAGAGCCTGTAAGAATGATAGGCTCATATGTCAGCCATGAAAAAAGAATTAACTAAAACATATTAAACAGAAGAATAGTTTGTCATAAGAGCCCCAAAATTTCTGTCATTGTATACACACAATTAAGACTGTTAAAATAATTTTAGTCACGCGCATATCTTGGAGCTCAGGTTGAACAAACACAAAATCTAAAAGAAAAGCTTCCAGGATGAATCAAGGAAAAAGACAAAAAAGTTTAGACCACAAGTTATTTTTGACCAACTTGATACGCCACTCCTTAATTGTAACAGAGAAGTGATAGCGGTGGGAAAGACTAGTTTTGTTTGTTTTGTTTTTAAACAAGTTTTTAATCACACCTTTTGATTTTACGTCACAGTCACTTCTGAATATACTTCATCCATCTCCAGGTCCACCAAAGACTCTTTCTCCTGTGACAAAGAAAACAGATAAATGATAGCACTTGTGCAGAAATAAGTACCAAATTCTTATCAATCAATAAACATTTATTAAGCACCGATATTCAAATTTCCCCCCTTATATAAGAATTAGTAAATATTTTTGCTGGACAAAGTAGGTTGCATGCCTGAGAACTCTTACTTGCTGCTGCATACAGCATATTCAAACTGAAAATTCACTTTTTCAGAGTGACTGAGTCTCATCATGACAAACACAGCAACTGATTTGAATAATGCATTTTTGAGGTTTGTGAGTTAGTCCAAGAGCTTTTCTTGGAAGGAGGCTAGAGATGAGATTAGGCCCTCCAGAGCTGGAGAAATTACAAACAAGAAGACTGCATCCTAGGACCTGAAATAAGGGAAATAACAAGTAAATTTCAAATAAAATGGGCTCTGAAAATAGCTTGCTGAATGAAATGAAACAGAATACAGTGGGGGAAGAGAAATCATTGCCTGCGGTTCTTAACCTTTTTGGTGTCATAGATCCCTTTGGCAGCCTGGTGAAGCCCATGGGCCCCTTCTAGAATAATGTTTTTAAGTGCATAAAATAAAATGTATAGACTTAGAAAAGAAATCAATCACATCAAAATACAATTACCAATTTTTTAAAAAAACAAGTTCACAGACTCCTAGTAAAGAATCAATGCTTTTTACTTCCTTAAACCAAGTAGTTATTGCAGGGATCAAGATGGAAGATGCATTCCAATGTCATCACAAGACCTTTATATACATAAAGGCAAAATGCTAACTGCCCTGCTGACATTCAAATTTCAAATGAAATATTATGCTAAATTCTGGAAGGAGCATAGTGAGTTCTTTAGATACTCCAATCAGAAAAGAAAAATCCAATAATTATATTTTCTTAATTTTCTACTATGCTCTCTCTGTAACCAACAACCCAAGCCAACAAGCATTTAAGTACTGATTAGGAGCAAGGCAGTACCTTCTCAAAGACAAATTGGTAATAAGTCTGCACCTTCCAAGGAGCTTGCCTGCTACTCTGTAGAATTGAGATATAGGGGTGTGTGTGTGTGTGTGTGTGTGTGTGTGTGTGTAATCATTCTTTGCTCTTTTTTAGTAGTTAGCATAAAAGAGGTAAGGGCAATGATGGAAAGATGGATGTTTCTCTCTCTCTCTCTCTCTCTCTCTCATACACACACACACACACACACACACACACTTCTCCCTTACCTTTCCTTGCCCCTTCCCCCCACCTACCCCAAATTCCCAAGCAACAGACAAGAGAATGGTTACAGAGGCCTAACTGGTAAAGGGTAAAGTCTTGACCCAGAAGTGTTTACATAGTGAGGCATCATTCTTACTAAGTGTTGATGAAAACATCTCAGAAGAATGCCAGACCATCATTTAGATTTAGTCAATGAATAGTCAAAAAAATACACAGTCTCTTTTCAGCTTTGCAGAGGATTAGTAGCCAAATACTCTAGAGTTAAGGATATAACAATAAAAAAGTTGGCTGGGTGATCCACTAGTGACCCTCAGAATTTAAGGGATATGGAAAAGTTATTGGGTGAACTATTACAGCTTAGGAAATCACCAGTTATTCTTCACTGGAAGTACTGATTAACAGACAAATGTAAATAAGGCAATTGATACTATAATAAACATGACAAAAAACAGATGACTGCCTGAATGGAGACTGAGTCCCAACATGCCTTTTCCAGAAAAAAAAAATTAAAAATCACAAGTGATTGAATAATGATCAAGAAATGCAAAGAGAAACTAATGATATCTTTGACCCCAAAATTATACAAAAAGTCAGATGGAAGACCATGAGCAAAAACAAAGGGGATTGCGAACAAGGCCCACACTGGGGCTAGTAGATAGTCTCAAAATATGACAAGAGTTGGGTCTAAGACACATGTAACCTGCAAGGCTCCACATCTGGAAGAAATAAGAGCAGAGGACTCCCATAAAAAAGCCCTGGGGTGGTCAGAAATTCATAGTACTGACCTTGGAATGATGACAGCAACCATTATGGGTGCACAGACTAAAACTGGAAAGATAGGTAAACTGAAGAAAATAACCACCACTGTAAAGAATTTCTTATTAGAAGAATTCATAAAATGAAAATTGCTAGAAAACATCTACTGGAACTAGAAGGCAATAGAAAGAATCCCAAAATTATCTCCTGATAGGAACCTAAATAGGGAGAGTTCTAGAAATGCAAGAGCCAAAATTCAGTTTCCATGTCAAAAAAATGTTCTAAGCAGTCAGAAAGGAGTTCAAGTACCAAGAAACCACCATCAGGATCACACAAACCCTGGCAGCTTCTACTGTAAGTGAAAGGAAATCTTGGAATATTTCAAAAGGCAAAAGATATTGGCTTACCTCCAAGAATGAATTACTCTATAAAACTAAGTATTGTCCCACAAGAAGAAATAGAGATCTTTAATAGAATAGAGGATTTTCAAGCATTTCTGATGAAAAGACCCGTGCTGAGTATTTTAAAATCCAAATTTTAGGTTTTCAGAAACCTAAAAAGGTAAACTTATTTGGGCAGTTGGAAAAGACTGTATGATGAGGCAGTATTAATCTTCTCATAGGTGGAAAAGAAATGAAATGTCCCTTCAGAATCTTCTTAATGTTTTCAAAGAGTATTATTAAGGGAGTTAAATAAGAAAAACAGAGGACCTGAGAGTAGATTGATTGTGTTCTGTAGGTTTTAAGAGGAGAAGCATGAGACAAAAATGGAATATCCTGGTGAAGAAAACAGAAAGAAGGATTTAGAACTTAACTGCTTCACATAATTGCAGTACATGAGAAAAATATTAAATAAACCTAGAGGGTGAGGTAGAGAGGGAGGATGTCAAAAGAATCTCGTTTTTATCCGAACCAAACAAAGGAGGATTAAATACAAACACACATACACACACACTCACACACACACACACAATTTGGTGTATATATACACCAAACCCAACAGGGAAATTATAGGGAGAAGCATAGTAAAAGGGAAAATAGTATTGGGGAGGGAATAGCTGAAAGCAAATCAAATTCTTGATGCTGAAGGTTAAGATTAAAAGGGAAAAAGATAAGGAAAAAAATGGAATTTTAGAAGGTGAATTGCAGAATGACTAAACAAATTGTGGTATAGGAGTGTAATGAATGTTATTGTACCATGACAAATTATGAAAAAGATTCCAGAGAACTCTGAAAAATAAGAACTGATATAAAGTAAAGTGAAAGATTCAGAACAATCTATAGAAGGATGACTACACTGTAAAGAAAAATAACTTTGAAAGACTTAACGAGCACACTCCTAGAGGACCTGTGATGGAACATGTTATCCCATCTTAACAGAGGGGAATTGAGTCAAGATAAAGAGACATATTTTTGACAGCATTACTACGTGGATTTGTTTTGCCAAACTATACTTATTTGTTACAAGAGGTTTTCCCCCATGGGTTTTTAATTGGAAGTTGAAGGGAAGGGGAGAAGGTAGCGATAAGGGTGTGTCCCCTTGCCAACAAAAGAGGGCTATTGCAACATTTTTTTTTAAAATGCACAGAAGAGAATGAAAGAAGTTATAAGTAAATATAAACAAGCAGGAAATAATACTTAACATTTATATAAACACTATGTGCCAGGTGCTTTACAAATATTATAACATTTGAGCCTTACATCATCCCTAGGAGGTAGGTACTCATTTTACAGATAAGGAAACTGAGATAACCATGGGTAAAATGTCTTATCCAGGATCACACAGCTAGTAAATGTCTGAGGTTGGATTTGAACTCAGGTCTTCTTGACTCTAGACCCAGTGCTCTACCCACTGTACTACCTCACTGCCCTAGCAACATGTGTAATTTATTATATACTTAAAAAAATAACTAACATTTATGTAGCTCTTACCATGTGCCAGGCACTGACACTCTATCCCCTGTGTCACCTACCTGCCCTAACAACATGTGGAATTTATTATATATTTTTAAAAGTAATATGAAATGGATATTCATAGTTTTTCATACAGCACTCTATTTTTGTTTTGCTGCATATACTGAAATACTTCTCTTTTTTTGTAAATAAAGTACACTAAGGCAACATAAGGTATTGAAAAACAATAAAGAATTATGGTCATAGAACATAATTTTTCAAAGGAATTTAATTTTTAATAATTATCTCATTTTTACTCAAATGTAAACATTTAAGCACCTAAAGGTTCTTTTCATAAAATCTGAATATGGAAGGAGAAAGTACTAAAGGGCAATATGAGATGTCTTCCCCACTAGAATATAAACTCCTTGAGGCCAGGAATTTTCCTTGTGCTTCTATTTATAATCTCTGTGTTTAGTATAGTGCTGGGCACATAGTAATTACTTAATAAATGCTTGTTGACTGACTAATTCGGAAGAACACAAATTCTGGAAATATAAAGCAAACATTGCAGCATTAAGAAGGTCCAATTCAAAAATCTTTCAGCCATTAAAACCAGGCAGTAGTGACCCAGATTAGAAACTCTTCATGAAAGACTGGGACCTGGCATATGGCTAGCAGGTGGTGGGAAACTAGATTTAGACCAGAGGGAGAAGACAAAGACAGAATCTATGTAGAAGAAACACATCATCTGCATGTAGCAGCTGATAATCCATCTTAACTGAAGAGAAAGACTGGAAACAAAGGAGAGGGAAGGGTAAAGGGGAGGGAGGTTCTACTTGAAAAGAGACTTAGTCCAACAAAGATTCTCTCCCTGAGGAATCTAGGAAGGACTTGTTTGATATCACCATCTATGACCAATTCAGTCTAAATCCAAAATCTTTAGTGATTTCAAATCCTTTTAGTAGGAAGGTCTTCAGACATGAAAACCAACAGATTTACATTTCAGGTTAGTCATCATTGATTTTCCAACCTTCCAATCTCACAATCAGTCATCAGCGAACAAACATATATTAAGACACTTCACTACATGCCTGATACTGTGCTAAATTCTGGGAACACAAAGAAAGGCAAAAATAATCCCTGCACTCAATGAGCTTACATTTTAATGCGTAAAGACAACACATTAAAAAGGAGCTGAAAATCAAGCAGAGGGCAGTGAAGGAGGAAAGGGACTGATGCAGGTACATGATGTCAAAGTCTGGAAAGTCAGAAGCACCTTGGGAAGGGAATTGAAGCATGATCTGTCTGGCTCCTCTCCATAATGGAGGTCCCCAAGAGAAGCTCATCAATGGGGGAAGGGGCCAAGCAGGGTGAAGGGACGTTCAAGAGTGAGAAAGCGGTTGAGTCATGAGATGAATTTGGGAGATTGAGAAGCATAGCTCTTCCAAGCTTTGCTAGAGGGCCTGGGAAAGGCCTCCTGCAGAATAGAATATGGTATTTGCGTTGAGACTGGAAAGAACTAGGAGGCAGAGGTGAGGGGGAGTGAGCATTCCAGATGAGGAGATAATCAGTATAAAGGTCCAGAGATGTGATACTGAGTGGTACGTTCAAAAAAACAGCCACTGTGGGTCAGAGGTAGGAAGGAGTCGGGTGGTAAAGAGCCTTAAATGTCAAGCAGAGGAATTTATATATGATCCTGGAGGAAACAGGACACCATTGGAACTTAATATGTGTATGGCAAGGTTGGGGGTAAGGGAGACACACACAAACAGGACCAGAACTACCCTTGAGGGAAATCACTTTGGCAGCTAAGTGAGGAATAGATTGGAGTGGGTAGAGACTTGAGGCATGAAGGCCATTTAGAAGGTTTTTTTCAAAGTCCAAGCAAAACATGATAAAGACCTGGACAATACGGGTAGTTGTATGAGTAAAGAGATGGGAATGTACAGAAGAGATGTTGCAAAGGTAGAAACCAGGAGATTTGTCAACAGTTTGGATATATGGGGTGAGAGTAAAGAGTTGAGGTTGCCAGCTTGGGTAACTGGGGTCAAGGAGAACAAGTCCTTTTCAAAAAAAGACAGCTCTTCAAATACTTGAAGTTACTCTGAAATCTTTTCTTTTTCAAGTCAAATATTCCTAGTTCCTCAAATAGATCCTTGCAAATTCAAGGCTCTTCACCATCCTGCTTACCCATCTTGAGTCTCCAATTCATCATGACCCTTGTAGAATATGGTGACCAGAATTGGATCCAATACCATAGATGTAATGCACAAATTTAGAGACACCTCCATTCCAAATATTTGTGCCTGACCTATGGTAGAACCTTCTTCAGCCATAGTCAGACACACTGTACATTGTCGGGGACATAATGATGTTATTTTGGTCTTCTTTGACCAAGAAGGAGAACAACCAATAGCAGGATAATTAGTAAACCAATCCTATGCACTATACACTTATAAGGCAGCCTAAAATGGCATTAGCATTCTTAATGATCACATCACACTATTAACTCACATTGAGGATCTAGGTTGAATACTTGGCTTTGAAACCTACCACCTGTATGACCTTGACTCTGAAAAAGAAACAAGACCAGGCATGGTAGAGCATTACTATAATCTTTGCAATTGAGAGGTTGAGGTTGGTGAATCTCCTGAGCTCAGGAATTCTGAGCTTCAGTGGGGTCAGGTATGATAAGCCTGTTAGGGAGTGAGAAGGGGGTGCACAAGCAAGATGCAAAAGTGGGGCAAACCAGCCAAAGCTGGAAACAGAGTAGGTTCAAATTTCCATGCTAATCAACAATGGGATTGGGCACATAAGTGGTCACATCCACTGTACTTCCAGCCTTAGAGAGATAGTGAGCCACAGTCTAAAATACTTTTAAAAAGAAAAGAAAAGACAAAAAGAATTTTAAAAGAAACAAGCCTGGTCTGAAATAAATTTTCAAATGATGGTTTTTCCAGGAACAAATTCTTTAGTGCTGAGAGTTTTAATTTTTGCCCACATATCTTTTCATCCATAATTCCATTCTCCTATGGAAATTTGACTTGAAGAGTACCTGGCATGTGATTTAAGAATAAATAGGAAAAAAAGATTTAAAAATTTTAAAAAGAATAAATCCATCTTCCTCTTAGTTTTCCCTACTACAATCAAATACTATGCTTATAATTTAGTGGGAGGCTGGGCAAAACATCCAAATTAATATACTGTAATACAAATGAGAGTATATAAACCTAAGTCAAGAAAGAAGTCCTCTATTACTTTCTCAGGAAATTTAAGCTTATAATTACATGAGAGATGATATATTATAGTGGATAGAAGACCAAAAACTAGAAAGCTGCCAATGTACATCAATGGAATGAATTTTCACAAAGTTGAACTCATAAGTCCAAACCCACTCCTGCCCCCAATTTTTTTCAATCTAAATGTCCTTTCAGCTATAGTGAATTTGGCACTATAGTTCAATTTATTACCTTCTTTTCTCAAAAAAAAAGTATCCTATCTACTTGGTTGTATTTTACACTAAGATTATGAAAATATATCATTGAAAGTCAGAGAACTCCAAGTTGAAATTCTGTCATACCCCTTGTGTGAGCTTTGGTAGTAAGTCTCTTTACTTCTCTGGGATTCAGTGCCCTTATTTGTAAAATTAAGGAGTACGACTAAGTGATGCCAGAGATCAAAAATCTAATATTCTGAGTCTATGAATAAATTAAATCCCCTTCAGATATAGTGTGGCAAATAGAAAGAAAAAAGCACTTTATTTAAAGTCGAAATATCTGGGTTCAATCATGGCTTTTCAATCTACTCTACCTTGGACAGGTCCTTCTCTGAATCTCAGTTTCAGCCTCACCTGTAAAATAATGGAGTTGAATTACATGAGTAGTTCCAGCTAAGGTACATTTCAGCTCTGAATTTTGTTTTACTAAAAATCAGCAATAACCACAACTAAACAAAGGTAACTTATAGATAACTGAAAAGTATAAAGATCCTCTGAAGTCCATTAATAGGAAACACTATAGGGAATCTATGTGGAAAACCTAAATACATAAAGAACAGACAATATAGCTAATATTTTATGCTACTGACCTAAGAAGAACGCTAATGAATTTACTGTCAGTTATTTTTGTGAAAAGTCATAGAAAACTAGAAGAACAAGCAGAATGCTGAATTGTAAATCCCGGTAGTTATCAGCAGGCTAATCTAACTTCCATGCTCAAGTACCTAGAGGATAATTAAGCCAGAACCAACAAACAGCAGTGGGGGTGGGGAGGAGTCTACCACATCTAAATCACAACAAAGAAGTCTGATAGCTTCCTTAGTCTAGAGCACAGGATTCTTGAAATCAACAGGCTAAAATACACACACACACACACGCACACGCACACGCACACACACACACACGTGTGTGTGTATGTATGCATGAGTGTGTATATACATATATGTATGCATGTATACATGTAAGGCTACATACACACATGCACCTGTGTATATGTATGTGTGTATACATGTATATATGTACATATATATAAAATAAAATTGAAGAAAATACATAAACCTTCTCAAGGGTTGCTTTCCCCTCAGCTTAAAATAAGTCACCTCAAAGGGAGCATGGACACAATTTTAGACTCAGATTCCAGAGCTGGAAGGATTCTCAAGAGACCATCTGGACCAGTCTCCTTCCACAAGGCAGGTAAGGTGTTATTACACCCATTTTACAGGTGAAACTGCTAGACCCAGATAATGACTTGGCTGTGGTTATACAGCCAAAGAACACTAGAGGGACAGAACATTTTATCAGTAAATATTTATTTATTGCAGAAAGTCCTTGTTATAAGGAAGATCTTCTGGGACTCATCAGTGTTTGATTATTAATAGACCAACTATAACATGCTGAGAGTTAACAGACAGCCAGAATGACAGTCAGGGTATCAAGAGAACATTTTAATATAGAAAATTTGACATATTTCAAATAGAAGTGCCCACTGGAAGAAGATGAGGCATACATAGCTCAAAGAGCTTTTTTGCCCTTTGCTCTATTGGGAGAGAATATTCTTTGTTATGGATATTGGCTTGAATATTGGTTCAAGGAAGAGAAATGGTTCTTGAGATACAGGGAAGGCAAGACATTTACTTATAGGATTATAGAACTGAACTATTAGAGGTGAGGAGATGAAAGCCCAAGGAGAAATGGTTTGTCAAGATCTGCCTTAGAACGGGGTTTGGCACGTAGTGAGAGTCTGACTGACAGAGAGAGGCAGAAAAGAGATAGTGAAAAGTCAGAGGTTCAATGAAAAGAGAATTGAGTTTAAATTCTAGTTTTGCTACTACTACCTGTGTGACCTTGGGCTAAGTAACTTCAGCTTCAGGTTCTTATCTTATCTATTGGTCAAGATGAGCCAAGGCCCCTTTCAGTGCTAAGTCCTAGGAATTTCAGTTAGTTGATTTTGAGTCTAATATTAGGAAGTCTGGCCTTGGGAGAGTGGGGCTAACCTTTCCAAAGTACGTCCTTCACCTGGAAGGTTCTGAGGTTCTTGAAATTTGCACACTGCCCACAGCGTCTCAGGTGAAAACAGGCCATTCCATTAACATGATTCCATAGGACAGAAAGAAGAAATTGACTACTACTGACCACCAGCAAATCTGTTTTTATTAGAAAAAAAACACACTCAACTATCTAGCATTATTTGTATTCTTACAAAAGAGTAGGAAGTATACAAAGGGAGCAAAATCTAGCTGAAATAAAAATCATGGAAAAATCAAGGCAAAAGCAGCCTTACAGCTTCAAATCGATCATTTTACAGATCAGGAAACTGAGGCCTAGAGATGGGAGGTAACTAACAGCCTAATTAGTTTGACCCAATTTTGGTTTTAATAAGTATGCTTTTTTCAGTCTTCTCCCCCTGTTAAATGTCATTTCTCTGAGAAAATCATTTTTTATTTGTGATCAGGAGAAAAATAAGTGAACTTGAATTGGACCATGTTTAGGACTCACCAGGCCTTGGCATAAAGAGAAATAGACAGGGAAACACAAATCTAAAAATATTTTAAAATGTAATACATTTATTACGTTTACTAGACATCAGAACTTGCAAATACTACTCCCCAATTTTTCAATGCAGAATTGTCTTCAGTCTCCATTTTTGTGGCTTCTGAAAGGACAGCTCCTACAAATATGGCTAGCCTTTGGCAAAATTATGACATCCATTCATTCATTCATTCAACAAGAATATATTAAACACCTAACTTATGATCCAGGTGTTATTATGCTAAGGGCTGAGAATATAAAAACAAATGAAAAAGCCTCTGTCCTCAAGGTGTTTGCATTCCCCTGGAGGTGGGAAAAAACAACATGTACATAGATGAATCAATGCAAAATCTTTAAAAATCGAAGGCACATATAGAAAATCAGGGAGATATTCAACCATTAAGTTAAATAAATTCTGACAAATGTAAAATAGAATGGTATTGTATCATAAGGAATGATGAACTGAATGCTTTCAGGAGAAACTATGAAGACCTTTAAGAAATGATACCAAGCAAAGAGACCAAAACCAAGAGGCCAGTTCATGCAATGACAACAACATGACAAAGAAAATAACTTTGGAAGACCAGAATTCTGATTAATGATGTGATAAACGATGAGTAAAATGATAAGGATGATGAACACCATTCAACTGCTGACAGAGAGAGAGAGAGGTGATGAATTGAAGATGCAGAGAAAGATACATACAGATACATTTTCTGACATGGTCAATGTGGGAATTGGTTTTGCCAGACTATGTAGTTAGGTATTGAGGGTTTCGTTTCTCAGATTTCTTTTTAATTTGCTTATTTTGGGTGGCATGAAGAGGGGGAGGGAATAATAGTGGGAGGGAAAGATTAATCTCTTTTAAAAGATACTTATATTACATCATTCCACATTTATTTCAATATTATTTATTGATGAACAATGGAGTTGCCATTAAAGGGTATGACTTAGATGACCTAATAGGTAGCTCTGATTACTAAGAAATATGATCTAGATTTTCCTGCTCATGATCATCCTATATACATTGCATATGGTTATGGAATAGAGAGAATGAACACTAACTAGTTATTAAAGAAGGAACTTTCAAATTGAGAAGCATTTGCTGTAATTAGATATGCTTCCCTCTGTAAGCCAAGGTTTATCATTCATTACCACTAACACGAACAATTGGTTAACAGCAGGTGTTAGCGGGTAGGATGTCTCTAAGCCAGGATCATGTGGAAGATTTAGAAAAATCAGGGAAGTTTGGTGAATCCTGTGTAACATGGAAACTTTTTATACTTTTTGGGTATCTAAAGATTTAAAGCTTAGCTAAGTCCAATTTAAATGAATGTGAATGAATGGTTGGAATTTTCCACTCTATCAACACATATTATTAAGTCCCCAATACGTGCCAGGATCTGTTTTAGGCTTTGAGGAGACAAAAAAAAAAAATCCCTGACCTGGAGGAAGTTATGTTCTATCAAGGAAGACAACATATCAATCTATTCAGAAAAGAAATCAAACTAAAAAGTGGTAGTTTAGCATTTTCAGGAATGAGGAAAGTCTTCATTTAGAAGGTAGTGCTTGAGCTGAATCCTGAAGGAAGGAAGAGACTGTACAAGCCCGAGGGAAGGAGGGAGGTATGGGAGATAACCACCATAGAGATAGGAGATATTTGCCACATGTGAGAAACAGCAAGGAGCCCAGTGTGGGTAGGCTAAATTGTAGTGTATAAGGAGGCAAGTTAGATTAGAAAAGAAGGTAGGGGCCAGGTTAGAAAGCCAAATAGAAGTATTTATATTTTTTATCTTAAAGGCAATAGGGAACTACCAGATTTTACTGAGGAGGGCAGACCTGAACTAAAGGAAAATCACCTGTTTAGTTATTTATGTAGAGTATAGATGGGAGTTAGAAAAGACTGGAGGCAGGAAGGAAGCCCTGAGTGTTCAGGTGAGGGGACAGATTCAAGAGACGTTGTAGAGCTAGAATATACAAGATTTGGCAACTGATTTATTACATGTTTATTTATCTGGTACATTTGTTGTTCAGTCATGTCCAATTCTTCATGACCCTATGTGGGGGGGGGGGCGGTTTTGGTACTAGAGTGGTTTGTCATTTCCTTCTTCAGCTCATTTTACAGAAAAGGAAACTGAGGTAAACTGGGTTTGCCCAGTATCACATAGTTAGTCAGTGCCTGGGGCCAGATTTGAACTCAGGAAGATGAATCTTCTTGACTTCAGACCAGGTACTCTATCTACTGCTCCACCTAGCTGCCCCATGTGGTACACAGGAGGCTCTTAATAAATGCTTATTGACTTACTGATGTAAAAGGGGAAGAGGCAAAGAAAATGCTAAGGCTGAGAACCTGAGACACTGCTAGAGTGGTGGTGCATTCCCTGAACAGAAATAAGGGAATTCAGAAGACAGTTAGCTTTGGGAAGAAAGACAACACCTTTTTATCCAGTTTACAACTTAGTTTTACAAGAAAGTGATCTTTGCCTTCCAACAGTGTTAATAAGTACATACATGTGACACATTTATAAATGTTGTTGAATGGTTTGGGTTTGCAAGGCTGGGAGGATGAGGGGGCGGGGTTCCTTCCTCCCATGACTGAATATTGTTACATTGTGATCAAGGGTTTAAATTACGTCTTTCACCCAAATTGTCACAGAATGTTAGTGTAGGAAGGAGTCCTTGAGATAATCTACTATTAATAATAATAATTATTAATAATATTAATATTATATACACATAATATCAATATATTATATATCGCACATAACATATATATATATATAAATAATAATCAGATATTGTGCTTTACGTTTCACAAAGTGCTTAAGATGCATTATCTCCTTTATCCTAAACTCCTTACTTGGCAGATGGGAACCATGAGTCTCTGAGAAGTAGGGTGAATGCTTGAGGTCACCTAGCAAAGCAGAGGGAAGCCTGAGATTAAACCCCAAGGTTTCTGATTCTGGGTCAGTTCTCTTTTCACTTTAAAAATAATTAAATTAAATTAGAACTTAAAAATAATTTCTATTTTCCTTTCCGTTACGGTTCTTCTAGTCTGATGCCATTTAGAGTGTTGGTTCCATCAGAGTAAAGACATTGCCTTTTCTGGTGCACAGTACCTGGCCCATGGTTATCACTTAATAAATGCTAATTGGCTGCTGGAATGGACAAGTGGGTCTCACACACGAGGAAGAAAGTAGGTTGGGCAACTCCCTGCCGAGGGCAATCCCCTCTCTTCTGTCTTAGCTAATTGCTTATTAATTTAGAGATCAAGCTTGGCTAGAACCATCCTGTACTCACTTCTGACTGATGAGATCCAAGTAAAACAGCCAAAGTTCGGGGGAGGGAAGAAAGGGCAGTGGAGAGAGGGCTGGTAAAAGAACTGAGGCTCCTTTATGGGAAACGAAGGCGATCTAAATTTTGACACAAAATTGCCCCTTTTCAAGCCAGACTGTCCAAACTTCACTAAAACGCCACTACCTGGGCAGGTTGCCAACAGGAGCTCAGGCTCTCATCTAGCTCAGTGGATACAGAAATTCACCTCAACAGAGACTCATGGTCCACAGACACTTGCGAGTTCTTTCATTAGGCATGGCAACAGGATATCAAGAAAACAACATGTCTCCTGAAGGCAGTCTACGGGGCTCTGCAGACCTAGAGACCTTGGAATAAGTATTCTTCCTCATCACTGTCCTGAGCAATATAAAGAGATCTCAGGGGTGAGAGATGGAAAAGACCTGTTATATCACCAGCACACACCCCACCCCCCATGGGCCTAAGCAGAGGAATCCCCAGACAGAAAATATCATCAGATATTTAACAGATACTTTTCTTAATGATACCAAAAGGGATTTGTTGGAATCATAATATTTATCTTAATAGTCAAAGCAGTATAGTGTAGTAGAAAGAAAGCTATATATGGAATCAGAGGCTCTGGGTTCAAATTTAGACTTTGCAATTCAGTAGCTGTATGATTATTTTTTCACTCTAAGTCTCAGTTTCCTTATCTGTAAAATTGGAGATCTAGAGATGGTCTCTAGAGTGTTTTCATTTTTAAGCTCAAAATCCTGTGAGCCTATGGAAAGTTGAATTTTTAGAATTTTTAATCTTTCATTTTACAATTCCCATGACTGAGAAAGTTATGGAACGACTGGGGGCTTGATTCTGAAGCATGCGCTTGGATGTTAACAAATAATAAAACACCGGAAATGTAAAATACGCCCCACCATCATTTGCTAAGCCATTTGGTAGGAATGGAATTTTCACATATTTAAGGTCAAAGACAGATTTCTGGGAGGTATCTCAGTGAATCATAAAGCACTAGCCATGTGCAGGGCCTCTGAATAGGAGGAAACCAGAATAACAATATCCTGCATTTTTCTACGCAGGACTGTGGGCAGTTCAGGATGCTGGGCTCTATATGACCTTCCCACCAGAAAATCACCTTTCCCTACTAAATCAGCAAAGCACGAAGGTTTCAGAGAATTCACCCACAAAGCAAAGTGTGACTGCTTCCGCAGATATACTGAATTCAAGCCAGCCTTGCAGACAAACATCAAATGCAAATATTTACTAGCCCATTAAAAAGCATCTTACCAGCCTGTGCTATCTCCACCCTCTGTTCACAGCCTGAATTACAGATAGTAAAACAAAATCAACATTTCATTATTTCTCTTCTATAGATGTGATGGGCTTCATAATATGACTAGAGAGAGAGAAACAGAGAGAGTGAGAGAGAGAGAGACAGAGAGAGTCAGGGTGGGAATGAGGGTTCCATGCAGATGACCTCTTATTGTCTTGTGTCAGGGATTTATGTTCCACTTATCTGCCTCCTCAGAAGAAACTCTACATACTTCCCAGTATCTGACTCATTCCCTAGTAAATCTAGTGGTCTAGTTAAAGATTCTGATGATGTATTTTTCTGCTGTTTGATGGAGTTGACTTTCTCGATATTCCATTAGTTTAGTTAATGTAGAAGATTTATTTCTTGAATTCAAGGATTTTCTAATCTATAGAGTCATATAGAAGATTCTCTCAACAAGGAAGGAAGGAAGGAAGGAAGGAAGAAAGGAAGGAAGATTTAAGAACCTACTATATGCCAGGCACCGTGCTATGGGCTTTACAAATATTGTCTCATTTGAGATTCATAAGGACTCTAAGGAAGTAGGTGGTTGAAGAAACTGAGGCAGACAGAAAAGTGACTTACCCAGGGTCACATAATAAGTGTTAGAGTCTGGATTTGAATTCAGGTTTTCTTGACTCTAGGCTTAGCACTCTATTTACAGCATAGTCACCTAGCTGTTTCTCAAGAAAAATAATTTGGACAACTGGAGTTCATATATAATCATTCTTGCTTATTAAAAAGATATTAAATCCAGAATCAATCTCTCTCTTTCTCTTCCGTCTCCCTCCCTCCCTCCTTTCTCTCTCCCTCCCTCCCCCTCTCTTGTTCCTGGATGAATGGAATAATTTCTCTTAATTATCTCATCTGTGAAGACTCATTTTTTCAATTTTTTAAAAATTTATTAATTTTTAACATGCATTTTTTAAAATTTTGAATGCTAAATTCTCTCCTTACTGCTTCTCCCCCATCCATTGAGAAGGCTATCAATATGATATCACTTATACATTTGAAGTCATGCTAAACGTATTTCCATATTAGCCATGTTGCCAAAAAAAGAAGGAAAATAAAGAAAGTGAAAAAATTCTGCTTCAATCTGCACTCAGAGTTCATCAGTTCTTTCTTTGGCAGTGGATAAGCAATTGTACATCAAGAGTTCTTTAGAACTGGAAGATTCATTTTCTAAATTAATAACTACCAGTCAGAACCACCATTCACCTCAGTTCTGAAAAGCTTGGAAGAAGTCCCCAAAACACCTTTCTAAAATGCTTTCTTTGGGGGGTGATCAGAGGGAGAGAAGATTAGGGGAAGGGGGAGTCAGAGTGCATGCCATCTTGGGGTGGTGGGGGGAGGGAAGAGATGGAAAGAAAATTTGGAACTCAAAATTTTGTGGAAATGAATGCTGGAAACTAAAAATAAATTAATTAAAAAATGCTTTCTTTTCCACCCTCCACTGTACCATGCCAACTAGCATAGCATAATGGAATGAGTGGGAGATTTGAACTTATCAGATCTAGGTCTGGATCTCAGCTCAGCTCTTTTACTGCATGACCTTGACCTTGACCTCTCCAATTCTCACTCTCATCCTGTGTATGACAAAGGATCAAAGGTTCATGGACTTAAGAGGTAAAAGGGGTTATGAGAGTCCACACAAGCTGACCCTCTTATTTTACATATGAGGAAAAAGAGGCACAGAAAGCTTAAGACATTTTCTCTCCCCACCCAAGTCACCCAGAGTGTATGTGCTGGATCTGGACTGGAGGAGGTGGTCCTCTGACTTCAAAGCCAACATTCTTTCTACCGTTTGAACTAAAGGACCTTTAACACACTTGACGCTACCCCTAAGATTCTCAGAATCAAGAGTACCACCTGGAGTGGCAAGATGAAATCTTAACATGATATGCTCTTTTTTTTTTTTTCAAAATGTCTCCAGGCAAGGAAATGAGTCAGCAGATGACTCAAGCGCTTCTGTTTTCACCTCATTTGGTTTCATTCTTGGTGTTGTTATATTCCATCCTTTGCCTCAGTCTAGCAACCATTCTCCCTACATATTTCAAAATTAGTCAACATTGTAATGGGAAGAAAGAGCTGATGGTAGAAGGGTAGATGTTGTTATACCCATTTTATTAAAATTCTCTTCCGCTCCTACAATGCCTCGTGATGTGAGGTTCCCTGAGACTGTTCTAGAGGTGTATGGACATGTCCTACCCTGCTAGAAAGGCTTCAAGTGTGAGCTCAGCTATGGATTGTATATTTGTCATCCAAGGACCAGCTTAAATTTCGAGAGACTCATCAAAATTCTTGCCTTCCCAATGGGGTAGTGGGAAGGAGAGGGAGGGAGAGAATTTAGAACTCAAATATTTTTAAAAACCAAATGTCAAAAATTGTTTTTACATGTAATTGGGAGGGGAAATACAATTTTAAATTAAGTTGTTAAAAATTTTGAGAGACTCCACCACTAGGTGATCAATATGTTTTGGTCACAATAACTCATACGCCAATTAAGGCATGGGGGAGGGAGAGAGGAGTGGATTGCAAGATTCCTTGATAGATTCTTTGATAGAGGAGTGCCTTCATTGAGGGAATCACGGATCTTTTGAAAAAATAATTATTTATATAATAGACAGAGTTTGTCAGTAACCCCCTGATCAATTGATTTCATTGAGTACAGTCAATAAAATTAAAGAATATAAAGTCTAGGTAAAGGTCTCTGTGTCTTAAACTATAAAGAAAAAAAATACTTATGCTTTGTTTCCCTTTTTTTTAGGGGTGAACAACGGCTGAGCCATGGCCCTCATCATAGGACTCTGGGCAGGCAGGTTGATAGGAGATAGCTCTGAGGAATATGAAATTTGGCAGTCAATATGAGATCCAACGGAGGAAGAAGAACCCAGTTTTTGCGAGGACATTGCTCCTCACCTCTGGGAGAGGAGAAAGAATTTATCTTTTCCTTTCTGATCTCCCTATCCTTATGGCTAACTCTCTTTCAACACACAAAGCTCCCCTTGTCTCATGCCTTGGGTTGGCTAGGCCTGTTTCCTGCTGCTACATGTGGGCAAGGTAGCTCAGAAAATAAAAGATTCAATCAATGGCCTATGTGGCAAGGGGGAATTGGAGGGGGAAAAGAGAAGGACAGAGAAATCCCCTGCCTCCAGAAGAAACAAGCTTCATCAAAAAGGGCCTTGGGGAAACTGATATTAGTCATTTACAACTTAGTATCAATTTCCATTAATTTATTATTGACTGCAGAAACAAATTTTGACAGTAGGTATGGGAAGTGGTTTTGTTTTTAATGAGGAGAATATAGGATGACTTTTAACACCCCACTTAAATGTTCCCACTTCTATGTATCCTTAGTCAATACCTGACTCAGGCCAGCCCTGCTTTTACACCCACGAGTATATGTCTTGGTTGGCTTTTGAAACAGAAAGTCATAGCAAAGTCTCATCTTCAGCACAGGTAGAATGAAAAGTATTATTTAAGGTCCCCCTGGCCCCCAAAGAATCTCTCCCCAACTCAGCTGTCAGTGTCTGAAATTCTGCCATGAGAGAATCAATTCTTTGGTTTTAAGCACTGGGGTTCCCTCCTTTGGGGCCCTCTTTTAAAATGCAAAAAATCTTGGGAAGAGTAACATATAAAATCACAACCACCTCAGGGTAAATATGTTTATCAGATTTTTTTTTAGAGCCACTGTGAGGGCTAGGATGGTGAGGGAAGGGAAAAGAATGAAATTTACCTGCTTTACAGTTTTGGAAATGCCACTCTCCCCCTCCCTCCCAACACACCATATTGCCAAATTTATATTTTTATATTGCTAAATTCATACTTTTTGAAATTTTACTAATTCATACTTTTTTAATATCGACAAATTCATACCTTTTTTTTTTTGGTAAAGAATAAAATGGTAATAGGAGACAAGCTATGATCAAGACAATATGCTCTGCTGCTTTAAAGAATACAAGGTTTGTGAATTTGTTCTCTAAAGGGAACACATCCTAAGGTTTCATGTGTACTGGGTGGGTATGGAATGTGCTTTTAAAAGTTTATAGTTCACTTAATATTCATCTGCTCATCAGAGAAAGAGCTAGTGAGGAGGCGGCCAATCTCCTCCTTACACTGCAATACACCCAACAGAATCATCGAGGCCTAGATAGTTGTGCGCAGAGGTGGAATATTTGTAGCCCTAATTGGTTTTATCATCTTTCTGTAATGCATACACACCACCTTGGAGCTAAGCCTAGGTCTTGTTTTCAAATCTGCATGTCTTCTTAACCTTCAGCCCTCAAATCTTTGGGGCCACATTGTCTCTGGACGATGCCACCATTTCTCATGCCTGAAGAAAGCCAGATACTGACATCTTCTCAATATCCACAGACATGTGATATTGCTATTTCTTAGACACTTCACACTGTGGGAGGTTCCCAGCCTGGGTTCCATAGAGCCCAGGAAGAGTCTGACCCACCATGAGGTCTATAATATGGGGGTCCAAAAGTGAGTAGGGAGACTGAAAGGAAACTAAATTTGTGAGTACAATAAGAAAAACCTCTTGGGGCAGGAGCAGCTTTGGCATTTGTAGAGTATAGGGAAGTTTATATATATATAGCTTTTTAGATTGACTTAAAGGATGTAGCCAACAGCAGCACTCTACAGCAGAATGGAAATAGAGGAAATGTGCAAACCTTGGGAAGGGCCTCACAGGAGTGACCAACCAGACTTATTTTCACCAGGGTCAAATATACTTGAGCAGGAAGTTATATTTTTTTGCGGGTCATCCCAAAATCCTTGGGTGTGCTACAAGCCACCCAAGGGCCTTACACAGCTGAGGCTCCAGGTTGTTCAGGCCTGCTACATCTCCTAATTTTTTCAGGATCAGTTCAAGGGCTTCCACTTCCTCGACTATCTTACACTACACTCAGTGCACCAACCCTTAGCACAGACAGGATAGAGGTTAAGCAACCTGCCCTAGGTCACACAGCCAGTATATGTCCAAGGTGGGACTTGGACTCCAATCTTCCACTACCTCTTGTTAATATTCCTGAAAGACAAACTAATCTCCTGAAATACCATTTTATTCATGTTCTGGAAATCTATAACCACTTTTTAAGTCGTACTATGGAAAGCCTACATACCTGGCTTTTAAGTTACTGCTTGATTGGTCCCACCCTGCCTCACCAAACTCATTTCTCGCTGTTCATCAATGTGGCAGCCCCCCTCCACCTCATTCTGGCCAATTCGCACAAATATGACTCAGTGTCTCTCCATTTTGACTCATACTGGCCCCCTTGCCTAGAATGCCTCCTTCGAGTCTTCTGTCTTTTATACATTAGTGGCCTATACTAATATAAATTCTTCTTTCCACTTTCGGCACAGGACAGTCAGGAATCCCTACAGTACGCGGATAGAAGGCAGGGTCAGCAATATTTCAGGAAGCAGGTAGATACAGAAGCCATATCAGAGAGGGATGGGTCCTCATTACAGATTATTCGTGCTGTTTTGAGAGTTGCTCATGCTCTATCAGCCTCACAGAGATTCCACCAGAGGCCAAAAAGAGGTATCAGGTAGTGATGCTTCACTAGCCTTACTTAGGACTTGTGATTCCATTCATGAGGTAGGGAATTGACTCATTTGGATTGTGAGTTTTGGGGAAACTATGAAGTAAGATGGGGCTGCTAGATGACACAGTGAATAAAGGGCACAGCCAGTAGTCAGGATGACTCATCTTTCTGAGTTCAGATATGGCTTCTGACACCCTGGGTAAGTCAGTTAACCTTGTTTGCCTCAGTTTCCTCATTTATAAAATGAGCTGGAGAAAGCAATGGGAAACTACTCTAGTATCTTTGCCAAGAAAATCCCAAATGGGGTCATGGAGAGTTGGACATGAGAGAAAAATGATTGAACACACATTGAACATGAAGTAAAACTCTGAGAAGTGACATTCTCGGAGAGGGGCTTAATAAATGCTTTTTGACTGACTAATGGCTTGGATAGTGTCTTAAATAAACCAGTTCTATGTTTAATGCCTTTGTTAGCATGAGAGTTTACATGGAAGCAGAAAGCACTTTAAGAAACAGAGGCCAGACTCTGGAGTCCCCAAGGGGAGCCCCCAAAAGGGCACAAGCCATAGTCTATCTTGCCAAATGCCCCTCAGGCCTTAAGTGGCCAGCAGCCACAGTTTGTGCAAGTCTTCAATAGTTCCTTATTTTTTCAGGATCAATTCAAGGGCTGCCACTTCCTTGATTGCCTTATACTACCCCCAGGATGCCAGAGTCAGTATAGCCTCACCAAAACATCCTCTAATGTCTTTCTCTTTGCTCACGAGTGTCATGTGGCAGACATAACAGAGGGTCTAGGTTCAAGTCTTACTTTCAGTATGTTCTTGTGATGGTCATTTAACATCTCTGAAATAGTTTTCGCGTGTAAAATGAGAATGATATCTCTTATGTGGGGAAAGGAGCGAGGAAAGCACTTTGAAAACTTTAAGGCTCATTTATTATTATTATTCTATATTAATAAATATATTATTACATATTTATTGTTATTATATATTATTAAGCTACTATTCTCTTCATCTAGAATTCAATTCAATTTAACAATCATTTCTTGAACATTTACTACATCATCGGCAGAGAGGATGCCTAGTGCATAGGAAGATGCCCAGGGAGTCAGGAAGACCTAGATTAGAATTCTTTAATCTTACACCCTGATGTAGACTAGCTCTATGGGCAAATTTCTTAATTTCTGAGTGTGCCTAGAAAGTCTCCAATACTATATATTGGAAAATGGTTTCTGACTCACATTGGTAGAAAAATTTTCTTCCCAGAGTCTCTTAACACCAACAAAATCACAAATCTAAGCAGAAATAAGTGGGCCAGGCTAGGTGTTGGGGATAGAAAAAAAAAGTCCTGGCCCTGAAGGAGCTTATATTCCACTGGAAGTGCTTGGAATGTCCCTCTCTGCTACTTGTCTTCAAGAATCAACTCAGATTCTATTACCTCCATGAAACCTTCCCTGACTGTTAATGATTACTGACCCTTTCCTCCCCAGATTGTTGCATCACTGAAGGTTTGTACTATTTGGTATTCTTCTGGGATTATTTGTCTATCATCTCCTGAGCAGACAAGGAAGTCGAGTCTTCTATTTTAAAAACTTGTATCCTGCCCATAGTAAGCAGTTAATACATAAGCATTTGTTGATTGATTTATTGGTGGATCTCCTCCCTTTGGCTTCTAGGTGAGAGAACAGAGAAGTAGTTTGGAGATAAATAGGTCCTTGAGTTCTGGCTGGTCCTAACAGCCTCTCTCAATAAAGCCCCAGAATAAATTCAGGGTAGTGATAAACAAGCAGAGGCTTTTATTTGTTCAGTTTAATCCAGGCTACTTTGTGGCCAAGGATCCATAGACCTCCTTATTCCAAAAACACACACACATACTAACAAGAACCCCACTGCCCTTCTCCCATACAGTGAGTGCCCTTTACCATGGATGAGAGTCCCTTGTCTCTGGCCCATCTGAAAGACACCTTTCAGCCATGCACTTCATTTTGGGGATTATTTTTTTTTTGCTTGGAAATAAATAAACAAACAAAAAAAATAGAAGAGACTAAAATGAATGTGGCCTTAAGTAAATTCCATTCTCTCCTCAGGCACAGGCAAAGGAGACTCATCACAAACCAAGAAACAGCAAAGCTTCGCCACAGAATTTCACTGAATGAAGAAAAGTGTCTTTGGAAACACAAAGTTACCCTTTCAACTAAAAAGATCTAAAAAAAAAAGAGGAAAAAACAACCCTAAACCTGAACTTGGCCTACAGCCTGAAATAAATGGAAGTACCAATGTGAATCATTTCTCTTTACTTTGAATGCATCAGAAGCCTGACTTCCCAGGCGGCGGGCAGGGAAGCACTCCACACCCAGTATGAGGCCCAAAGCCACATTTGCTATTTATTTTTCCCCCACCCCCAATCCTCTTGCTTTTCTGCTTAGAAGCAATGTCTCGTGAACTCAAGGGCAGATCAGAGCAGAAGCCAGCATGTTCATTTTCTATGCTAGAAGTGCCCAACAAGAAGGGAGAGAATCCCAACACTGAGTACTGAGAAGAGAGAAACAGGCTTGGTGGGATATACCACTGGAAGATACCATATCTGGTAATGATTGTCCCTATTCAGGGAAGAGCCAGGGAAAGGTTCCTTTTCCCCACCATCAGTGATCTATAAGCCTTGGCTCCACACTGCCAATTCTGTCAGAGGAACGTCTCCATTCGACCTCCAAGGCTGTAATTATCCGCCATCTACTTTCCACTCATCCCACAGCCACCCCTAATTCAGAAACTTGGCTCTCACTGGGCTGGTCTCCCCACTACATACTCCCTAGACAGGCTGATCCCATAGATACCTGATGTTACTCCTACATCCATGAATGTGTTTTTCCCCTCCCCTTGCATAAAATATCCTATTTTTCTTTCCTTCTCTCCCTCATTCCTATTCAATTCCTGCCTAGTTAGGTGAAACAGGGGATAGAGCATTATACCTAGAGTCAAGAAGACTCATTTTCCTGAGTTCAAATATAGCCTTAGATACTTAGGAGATGTGAGACCCTAGTCAAGTCACTTAATCGCTTTCTAACTCAGTTTCCTCAGCTGTGAAAAGGGAATACTAATAGCTCCCACCTACCTGGGTTATTGTTGGGATAAAATGAGATAATGTTTCTTAAGAGCTTCACAAACCTTCAATGTTAGCTGTTACTATTACCTGTCCATCAAACTCCACCTCAAGGCTTATTTCTTCAATAAATCTTTTCTAGACTCTTCGAAGACAACAGTGAAAAAAAAGGACTGGACTTGGAGAAAGAATAGCTAGAGTTAAATCCTTGCCTAAGCACCCCTCTAGACCCCTACTTTCTTATCTATAAAATGAGGGTCATGCTAATATTTGTACTCTGTATTGCACAGGATTGCTACGATAGTGTAAATTAAATGCTTTGTAATCTCCAAACACTATAGAAATATAAACTATCATTTAACTCAAACCCACATGATTTCTCCCTTCCCTGAATTTCTGTTACACTTAAAGTCAGTATGACACAGTTTAGCTCTTCATTGTTCTCCAGTTGTTTCATGTATGTTGGCTTTGCCTTGTTCCACTGCAGCGGAGTCCAAGGCTAGTTCACTAGCACTGAGACTATACATGTCTTTGCTGTATCTGTGAGAGCCTAAATGCTTGGCATTTGGTAACTGGGCAGGATTCTCAGAAAGTGATTTTTGGGTCTTCAAGCTGAAACAACTCTCTTACATTGGTCAAGACTTCCTACTTGGGACAGAGAAGCCATCATCAAAAACAGGTCCTGCTAGACTAACTACATTTCCTCTTTTGACAGGGTAACTAAACTGGTAGATCAAGAGAATGTTAACACAGAAGCTGAGTGTTGGAAGAATATCTAACCCAAACTGAGCAGGGTCAATCTATAATATAGCTGACAAGTGGACATCTGGCCTTTGCTGAAAGTTCTCCAGGGAAGAGGATCCCACCGGCTCTCAAAGCATTCCATTCTACCTTTTGAGATATCTTATTACTTAAAAAAAAGGTTTTTCCTTGATTCTTTCATAAATCAGCCTCTCTGAAGTTTCTACTCATGACCTTGTGCTGCCTACCAACCGGGGACAAACTGAATAAATCTGATCCTTCATCCACACAGCAGCCCTTCAAATGTTGAAGATGATTATCATGGCCTCCCTACGTCTTCCTCTTCTTCCAACTAAGTTTCTCCAGTCCCTATGATGAGAGCTAGTATTTATACACCACTATAAAGATCACAAAGCACTTAACAAATGTTATCTCATTTCATCTTCCAACAGCCCTGGGAGGGATATACTATTTTCATCCCCATTTTATAGATGAGAAAATATCTGTCTGAAGCAAACAGAGTAACTTGCACAGCTAAGTGTTTGAAGTTATATTTGAACCCAGTCTTCCTAATTCCAGGACCCCTTCTCTAAACTTGCTTATGCTCCTCTGAAAGATTATACTTTCTAATATCCTTCCCAAAATGTGGGGCCCAGAACTGAGCATGGTACTCCAGATGTAGGCTGACCAGGGCAGAGTACAGAAGATCTATTACCTCCCTCGTCTAGTATAATATGCCTTTCTTAATGTGGCCTATGATTGCATTAGCTATTTGGACTGTCATATCATATTGACTCATATTGGACCTGTAGAAAACTGCAACACCCAGATGCTTTTTAGATAAATAACTCATCTACCTGTGTCTCCCCTATCTACTACTGGTCAAGTTGATTTTTTGAACCTGATTAGAAGACTCGAGATTTCCCACTTTCAAATTTTATCTTGTTAGATTAACTAAACATTCTATCCTAATGAAATATTGTTGGTTCCTGACTATATCGTGACATTTGGGTTATTTCTCCCAGGCTTGTGTCATCTGAAAAGTTGATACATATGTTTTGTATGCCTTTTCTATGGGGAATATACTCTGACTCTTTGCTAAAGGACACAAAATCTCAATGGTTCCAGGTTGGATCATTGGTCTCTGTGACTTGGGGGAGGGGAATTGTGTTGTACATGTCCATTAGCAAGGGGCCATAGTCCATGCCCAGCCTCGTGGGAAGTGTCCCAGCTATACAAATCAGTAATAAATATGATAAACAGCAGAGAGTCAAGCCCAGAGGCATTCCACCGGAGACCTCTTTAAAGCTACTAAGCAAACTGATAAGGACTAGTCTTTGGTTCTAGTCCTTAAATCAGCTCAGAATATTTTTAAGTACACTATTTTCTTACCCACATCTCTTCATCTTGCCCATAAGAATGGCAAGAGATCCTTTTTTAAATGTTTTGCTAAAATCTAAATCAGGAGGTCTTAACCTAGGGTTGGCTAAATTCCAAGGGATGTTGTGAACTTGGAAGGGAAAAAAAACTACATCTTTTTCTTCACTAACCTTTAACTGAAATTAAGCATTATGTTTAGTGATGCATGTGGGTAACAAAACACAGTAGCATTAGCAGTCCCCGTGATTTTGTCAATAACAGAAAACATAGATATTTTCATACCAAATCACCACTGTTATTGATATCTCAAAATATCATTTATGTTCATCCCTACTTGAAGTATAATTATTATATTTGCCCCTGGATTTCAAATGATCGCAGTCTTCCTGTCTACAGGTGGTCATGTGATATAGCTGACCAATGTTGGGCAGTTCTGTGCCCAGTGGTTGTTCAGTTTTCAGACTGATGATCCAGCCATCCATGTTGCTTTCTGGTATTCTAGCTACCACTGCTGATCAATACATGGAAGGAAGGAAGGAAGGAAGGAAGAAAGGAAGGAAGGAAGGAAGGAAGAAAGGAAGAAAGGAAGGAAGGAAGAAAGAAAGAAAGAAAGAAAGGAAGGAAGGAAGGAAGGAAGGAAGGAAGGAAGGAAGGAAGGAAGGAAGAAAGAAAGAAAGAAAAAAAATGAAGTTAGTCTGACATGACGAATTCTTGATGAAACCATTCTGGTTCCTTGGGATCACAACTTCCTTTTCTAGAAGGTCACTGACTATTCCTTTGATAATTCATTTTATAATTTTTCCAGGAATCAAAGTTAAACTCATTGGCTTCTTATGTTCATACTTTACTTTCTTGCCTTCTTTGAGATCTAGGACATTTGTCCTTCTCCAGTCTTGCAAAATCTCCATCATTCTCCGTGATCTTTTAAAGGTCACTGACAACGTCTCAGAAATCACATAGGCTAGTTGTTTTTTGTTCTTATTTCCAAACCCTGGGATGTAGTTTATCTGGCCTGGTGACTTGAATATATTAAAGACAGCTGTATGTTCTCTTGCTATCTCCCTGTCTCAAGTATCAATTCACCTATGATCATTTTTTTCTTTTCTTTCCAGTTCAAAGATCAAAATAAATGTTGAACAGCACTATCCTCTCTCCATCATTCTCTATTCCATCCAACCTGAGCAAGAGTCATCCTTTGGTCTTTCTTTTTCCCTTGCAAAGCTTGCAGATATAGCTTTGTGTCATCCTTTAGGTTATTTATCAGCTCTGGCCTGCAGTAAGCTTTGGTCTTCCTAACACTCTTCTTATGAGACCAGTCCACACTTTTGTATTCATCCTCCGTTGCCTGTTCTTCCTTTCAATTTCTTTTTAAAATTTAAGTTGGTCAGCAACCCAGTGTACAATAGACCTCAGAACATAAATTACCTGGGAAGGAACTCTACCTGACAAGAATTGCTAGGACAACAGTAAATCAATTTAGCAGAAATTAGGTTTAGACCAACATCTTGTATCATGTGCCACACTAAATTCAAAATGGATATGTGGCCTGAATATTAAAGATCATACTTTAAAACAGTTAGAAGAGAAGCAGATTATATTTTTTTCACAACTATAGGTAGAAGAATTCTTAACCAAACCAGAAACAGTAGCAATTACAAAAGGTAAAATAGATTGATTACATGATATTGAAACATTTCTGCACAAACAAAAGTAATGCATCTAAGACAAAGGGTTTTGACTTGGAGTAGGTAAACGTGGGCTTTTGAAAAATATTTTAAGAACAGCATTTCAATATGAATTGTTTCCTTTTGTAGTTGGAAGTATTTTATTTTATGCATGTAAAAACTTTATTCTGAGAAGGCATCCATAGGACAGTCAACAGATTGTCCAAAGAGTCTATGACACATATATAAAATTTAAGAACATATGATCTAAGATATAAAAGGAAGTGGTCAATGGGAAAAAAAATCTTCATATTAAATTTCTCAGAATAAAGGTTTGTTTGGCATGCATGATGTATAGAAAATTAAGAGAAAAATATAAGACCAAAAGCTATTCCTTAGTAGATAAAAGGTCAAAAAATATTTTTCACTGAAAAAATTTGAGGTTATTTACCAAGAGCTAATTCTTCTCTCTTCCTCCTCATCTCACCACACTCAGATGTCTTCTGCCACTATTTTTTATTTCACTCCTGTCTCAAAAGAAGAGGTAACTTTTCTCCTTGCTAAGGCAAACCCCTCTACATATGCTAGCAATCTCATTTCATCTAGTCTGCTCCAGAAGATTACTCCCTTTTTGATCCCTATTTCTCTCTCACTTAATCTCTCCCTGTCTACTGGCTGCTTCTCTACTGCTTACCAACATGCCCATGCTCCCCACCGACACCTATCCTCAAAAAACCCTCACGTGATCTACCCATATTCAATAACTATGGTTCTACAAATCTCCTCCCTTTTGTGACTGAACTACTTGGGATGTCCTTCTACAATCAGAGGTTCCACTTTATTGCCTTTTTCTACAGTTTGACTCTGACCTTATCATTCAACTGAAATGAGTTTCTCCAAAGTTAGCAATGATTTCTTAATTGCCAAATACAGTGGCCTTTTCTTAGTCTTCATGCATCTTGACTTCTCATCAGCCTTTGATATTGTCAATCATTTTGTTCTCTATAGGTTTTCATGATACTGCTCTATTCTGGTTCTCCTCCTACCTGAGTTCTCCTTCTCAGTCTTCTTTGATGGATCTTTGACCAGGTCATGCCTACTAATAATAGATTTCCCTCAGGGCTCTGTCCTGGGTCCTCTTCTCTGCTCCTTCTATACCATTTGGTGATCTTATCATGAATTATATTATCATCCCTATGCTGAGGATACTCAGGTCTACTTATATCTCTCTCTAGCCTCCAGATTCACATCTCCAACTGCAAGAGAGATCTATGTCCCATAGACTTTACTTAATATGTCCAAAACCAAACTCATTATCTTTTTCCCCCAAATCCTCCCCATTTTCTAACTTCTCTATTACTGTTTAAGGTTCTGCCAATATTCCAGTCACTCAGGCTCACAATGTAGGTGGCATCCTCATTCACCTCAATCTTTCTCAACTCCAATATTCAACTTGATGTCAATTCTTATCAATTTTATCCTCATGACATCTCTTTTATACATTCCTTTCTCTTTTCGGACATTGATATGACACTGATGCAATCCTTTCACTACTGCAATAGCCTGCTGTTGGGTCACTCCGTCTCAAGTCTCTCCCCATTTCAGTCCATCCTCCACTCAATTGTCAAACTGATCATCCTAAACTGCAAGTATCATCATTCAATAAACTCAAGTGACTCACTATCACCTTGAGGATCAAATATAAAATGATTTGCCTTTTGAATAATGCAGAGTAAGTAGTTAAAATATCCATGCTCTTTGACCCATAGATTTCACTGCTAGGCATATAACACAAAGAGGTATTGACAAAAATAAACCAAAATAATATATTTATTTACATCATATATTACATCATATATTATTTACATCATTTATTTACATCAATAAAATATTTATAGAAGCACTTTTAATGGTAACAAAGAATTACAAACAAAGGAGATGCCCATCATTTGGGCAATGGCCAAACAAATTGTGGTATACATATAATGGAAAGACATTGCAAGGTAAGAAATGAAGAATATGAAGGATCCAGAGAAACAGTGAAAGATTTACTTGAAATGATGCAAAGTAAATTCAGCAGCTCCAGGAAAACAATTTACACAATAACTGTAATAATGTAACTAGAAAGAACAACCACAGAACCATTGCAAATGAATGCTGCAAAATTATATGGATAGCTTGGCCCCAAAGAAGAGTGATGATAAGACATTTCTTCTTATTCCATTACAGGGGATGGAGATACACAAGTGTGTAAGGTTGCATATGCTGTCAGACTTTCTTGACATATTGATCATTTTTCCTTATTTTTAAAATCTTTCTCTCTTTTTTGTTAAAAACATTCTTTGTCATAAGGGACAGGAAGGGAAGGGAAAGGAATACAGCAGAAGTTTAGGTGATGTAAAAATAAGTGTTAGCAATTTTAAAATTTCTTAAAAGTTGAAGGGTATGAACTAGACTTATGAATTCATTACTATAGGAAACTTCTAGATAAAGAAATTTTTTCTAACAAAGAAGGTAGGCATCTCCTCCACAATTTATAGACTGAGAGAGTTACCTACAGAGGTTTAGTGACCTGCCCTGGGTCACACAACCAGTATGTTTCAGAAGAATTCGAACCCAGAATTTTCTGACTTTGAGGTCATCTTTCTATCCATTACTCCACGCTGCCTGTTCTGCTTAAAAAGTCCTGTTGCTAAAAATTAGAAGAGACAAAGAACTGTTTACAACTAAGGCTAGAGGTTGAATTTTTAATCAAATCATGGATAGCAGCAATTACAAAAGACAAAATAGGTAAATTTGACTATATGAAATTGACAGTATTTTTTCAGGAACAAAATCATCATACAGTTAGAATAAAAATGGATATAGTAGACTGGAAAAAAATCTTTGTATCAGATATCTGTGATAAGAATTTGATATCCAACCAAATTTATAGACAACTAACAGAAATATGTAAGATCACAGGGGTGAAAAGGATATGAACAAACTATGTCAGCCAGTCAGCAGACATTTATTATATGTGAGGCATTGTGCTAAGCACTCAAAAGAAAGGCAAAAAAAAAACCCCATGGTACCTCTCCTCAAGGATCTCACATTCTAATAGGGGAGATGACAAGCAAAAAAATTATATAATCAAGATATATACTGTGTGAATTGAAGGTTATTTCATTGAAGGTATTAGACTTGGGGAATGAAGACTAGGAAAATATGCCTATAGAAAATGAAATTTAAGCTGTATCTTGAAGGAAGCCAGGGAAGAAAGCAGAAGGTGAGGAGAGAGAACATTTGAGATCCAGGAGGCTATCAGTGAAATGGTGTAGAGTCAAGACATGGAGGCTGTGGGTTCCCTACTCCTGGGCTTTGGTTATAAGAGGCAATTAAATGGTAAAATGAGTAAAAGGAGAATTGTCTTGGAGTTAGGAAATTCTAAGTTCAAATTTGACCTCAGATACTTACCAGCTGTGAACTGTGGGTAAGTCACTTAACCTTTCTCAGTCTCAATTTCCTCACTGGTAAAAGCAAGAATAATAATAGCAGTTACGTCCCAGGGCCATTGTGAGGATCAAAGGATAGAATATTTGTAAAGTGCTTTGCAAATCTTAAAGCTCTATGTAAATGCTAGTTGATATTATTTACAGGGATTTAAAAGAAAGAAAAGAGGGTCTTGTATTTAATCTAGGAGATAATAGGGACCCATTGGACAGCTAGGTGGTGCAGGAGTCAGGAGGACCTGAGTTCAAATCTCACCTCAGACACTTGACACTCAGCAGCTGTGTGACCTTGGACAAGTCACTTAACCCCAATTGCTTCATCTTGGGTCATCTCCATCATCCTGATGAATATCTGGTCACTGGATTCAGATGGCTCTGGAGAAGTGAGGTTGGTGGGCACAGCCCTCCCTCACTCAAAACAAAGTCACGTGCAAGTCATGTCATCATTTCTCTGATGGCATACTCTTCTTCAGCAATGAAGGACGAATGTACAATAGGGACCCACTGGAGTTTCTTTAGTGAGAGGCAGGGGAGAAGAAAGGTAACATGGTCAGTCCTGCACTTTAAGCAAAGGATGAACTGGAGAGGCAAGAGACTTAAGCAAAGGGACCAGTTAGAAGGCTATTATAATAAATAACCCAGGTGTGAAGAGATGAGAGTCTGCAATAAGTGGTGACTGGATACAGAATAAGGGACTGTACGGAGAGTTGTTATGAAGGTCTAATTAATAAGACTTGTCAAGGGATCGGATATGTGGAGTGAATATAAGGGAAGGTTGGATGGTGAGGTGGAGGCTGCAAGTCTGGGTGACTGGAAGCATAGTGATATCTTCAACAGGAATAGGGACGTTCAAAAGATGAAAAGGTTTTGGGGACAGATAATGAACTCCATTTTGCACATATTGAGTTAGAGATATCCAAGAGGTAGTTGGTAATACTAGAACAGAGCTCAGGAGGAAGGGTCTCAAAAGATGAAGTTTTAAAAATTAACCATCAATTCAATATTAATAATAAGAGAAGCGCACATCAAGTTAGGTGGCACAGTGGATTGAGTGCCAGGCTTGGGGTCAAGAAGACATACATCTTCCTGAGTTTAAATCTGGCTTCAGACAACTACTAGCTGGGTAAGTCACTTAACCCTATTTGCCTCAGTTTCCTCATTTGTAAAATGAGCTGTAGAAGGAATTAGCAAATTATTCCAGTATCTTTGCCAAGAAAACCTCAAATGGGATCGCAGAGAATCAGGCATGGCTAAAAACGACTCAACAAGAACAATAAAATCAAAACAAGCCTGAGATTTTGACAAATTGACAAATGTGACAAAAAATGGAAGCAGTTGATGGTGAATGGGTTTTGGAAAGACAGGCACATTAATGTATTGTTAGTAGAGTTTAGTATTGATCTGATCAACACTAAATCCTGATTTTGGTTTCCTAATCAGGAAACCAATTTGGAATTATTTGAAGTAAGTAACTAAAATGTCTAAATCCTTTGACCCAGAGATTCCACTACCAGGTATGTACTCTAAGGAAGATAGAAATAAAGACCCCATTCACACCAAAATACCCACAGCAGCATTTTTCATGGTACAAAGAACTGGCAACAAAGTAGGCTCCATCCTTTGGGGGGAGGGAGGTGAGTGTGTGACTGAACAAGCTGTGGTATGTGAATGTAATAGAATATTAGTGTACTGTAAGAAATGGTGAATACAACAAATACAGAGAAACAGGAAAATGTAAAGGGACAGATAAAAAGGAAAATGAGCAACGCTGGGAAAACAATGTGCACCATGACCATGGTCATGACCAATATGTCCATTATCAGTATTATTAACATCATCATTACCATCATCGTAGAGTTAGTATTTCAATAGAGCTTTAAGTTTGCAAAGCACTTTACAAATATGAGGTAGGTGACAACTGTAAATGGAAAGAACAAACTATTAAAATAATATGCCATGAAATTCTACTGACCAAGCTTGGCCCAAAGAGTTATCAAAAGTGGCAGAGGTGACAGAGAAGGACTATGGATATGAATCATGGCAGAAACATTTCTTAATTTTTCTATGTGGTAATTCCTTTTTTCTAACTGATTTCCCTCCCTTTTCAAAAATATTGTTTTAAAGGATGCCTTGTTGGGAGAGGGAAGAGAGAGGGATATGTTGGGAAATGAAGGGAAGATGAAATTTTTTCACAGTAAGGATTACCATGTATTTCCTTCCTTCCTATTTTCCTCCTGTTTATCCTGTCCCTCCTCAAAAGTGTTTTGCTTCTATTACCTCCCCCTCCTATCACACTCCACCCCTTCTTTTATGCTTTTCCCCTCCTACTTTCCTGTAGAGGGTAAGATAAATTTCTATACCCAACTGGGGTCGTATGTTATTCCTTCTTTGAGCCAATTCTGATGAGAGTAAAGTTCACTCTATTTTCCTCATCTTCCCCTCCATTGTAAAAGATTTTTCTTGCCCTCTTGTGTGAGATAATTCATCTCATTTTACCTTTCCCTTTCTCCTAGTGCATTCCTCTCCCACCCCTTAATTTTATTTTTTAGATATCAACCCTTCATATTCAACTCATACCTTTGCCCTCTGTATATACTCCTAGCTGCTGTCATAATGAGAAAGTTTTTATGAGTTACAAATACCCTCTTCTCATACAGGCATAAATAGTTTAACCTGGGAGCCAAGATGGTGGAGTAGAAAGACTCACATATGCTAGCTCCAAACCCACAACCCATAATTATCTATAAAAAGAACTCCCAACAAATTCCGGAACAGTGGAGCCACGCAACAACGGGGTGAAGGAGATTTGCATTCCAGAGAGCCCTGAAAAACCAATCCCAAAAGTCCGTGGTGCACTGGATGGGAGCAGAGCCCAGCCCTACCCTGCCCCAGCCACC
>CM053769.1:126876032-126886416 GCA_028658325.1 Potorous gilbertii
AAATTTATATTAAAAAAACTAATAAATAAATAGTTTAACCTTATTACATCACTTATGGTTTCCCTTTCCTGTGTACCTTTCCATGCTTCTCTTAAGTCTTATATTTGAATGCCACATTTTCTACTCAGCTCTGTCTTTTCAACAAAATGCTTCAAAGTCTTCTATTTCATTGAATTTCAATTTTTCCCCCCTGAAGGATTATTCTCAGTTTTGCTGGGTAGGTGATTCTTTGTTGTAAGCCTAACTCCTTTGCCCTCTGGAATATTATTTTCTAAGCCCTATGATCCTTTCATGTAGAAGCTGCTAAATCTTGTGTTATCCTGACTGTGACTCCACAATACTTGAATTTTTTTTTTCTGGCTTTTTGCAATAATTTCTCCTTGGCCTGAGAGCTCTGGAATTTGCTTATAATATTCCTGGGAGTTTTCAATTGGGAATCTCTTTCAGGAGGTGATTGATGGATTCTTTTATTTAGTCTTTATTTATATTTTACCCTCTGGTATTAAAAGGGCCATTCTACTTGATAATATCTTGAAAGATGATGTCTAGCCTCTTTTTTTTCTGAGATATTCAAGTAGTCCAATAATTTTAAAATTATCTCTCCTGGATCTATTTTCCAGGTCAATTATTCTTCCAATGAGATATTTCACATTATATTCTATTTTTTTATTCTTCTGGTTTTGTTTTATTATTTCTTGATTTCTCATAAAGTCATTAGCTTCCATTTGTTCAATTCTAATTTTTAAGAAATTGTTTTCTTCAATGAATTTTTGTGTCTCCTTTTCCATTTGGCCAGTCCTGCTTTTTAAGGCATTCTTTTCCTCATTAGCTTTTTGCATCACTTTTACCTTTTGGCCTATTCTGTTTTTTAGGGTGCTATTTTCTTCAATTTTTTTTGTGTCTCCTTTATCAAGCTGTTGATTCATTTTTCATGATTTTCTTGCATCACTCTCATTTTTCTTTCCAATTTTTTCTCTATCTCTCTTACTTGATTTTCAAAATTCTTTTTGAATTCTTCTATGGCCTGAGACCAATTCATAGTTTTCTTGGAGACTTTGAATGTTGAAGCTTTGACTTAGTTATCGTCTTCTGAGAGTGTGTATTGATCTTCCTTGTCACCTTAGTAACTTTCTATGGTCAGAATTTTTTTTCTGTTGTTTGTTCATTTTTATAGTCTATTTTTTTACTTTTAACTCTGTTAAAGTGGGACTTTGCTTCCAGTGTAAAGGACGTATTGTTTCAAGCTTCAGGGATTTTGTGCAGCTGTTTTCACACATACTTCTAGGTATCTCTAAGCTTTTAGTCCTTCTCAGGTGGTATGGATATAAGGAAAGGTGTGTTTACTATTCTCCTGGTATGTGCTCTGATCTGAGTGACCATAAGCACTCTTTTCTGCCTTGGAACTGTGACAAGGGTCCCCGCTGCACTATGGCTCTAAGCTCAGACTAGTGTTCTTCCTTGCCTTGGAACTGTGACCCAGGACTGAGACCCAGATCTAAATGTGGGCAAAGTAACAGAGTCCTGATCCCAGTGCCAGCAAAGAAATCCCTGTAATCTCCTTCTGATCAGTTGTTCAACCCTCTTGCTCTCTGTGAGGTGAGAACTTGGGAAACAGTATCTGTCACTTCTGATTCAGGGGGTTTCAAGACTTGCACCTGGTTTGCTGGAGCAGGCCTAAGCTAGTGTGCACTGGACTGTGCACCACCCTCACCTAGGTGCAACAAACCTTTGCTGATGAACTTCTAAACTATCTTTGACTGGAAAATTATTTCATTCCATCCCTTGTGTGTTCTGCCACTTTGGGAATTATTTCATGGTATTATTTAAAGGTGTTCAGAGGGGTTTTGGAGAGAGCTCAGGTGATTCATTGTCTTTTCTCTGCCTTCTGGTTCTGCCTTCTATTTCTCTATTTTTAAAAAAATAAAATTACCTTTAAGACAAGCCAAGACAGTATTAACTACTCTGCTTTTATTGCAGAGAACAAGAGGGAGTGAAATCTCCACATCATTTCTATACCTTGCCTCTGTGTTAGATTTGTGACCTATTTCCCAAAGTCTTCCTCTGTTTCTGTCTAGGCAATCTGTAGTATAGAATACTCTGATGACAATATTCCTTTTCTTTCTGCCCACATTGATCTTGGCTCAGATATTCTCTACTATGCTTCATTCTCTGATTTCTAGATTTCCTTATATGAGAATATTTTCTTACTTTGGGGATTTTCAATTTTTTTTTCTAGCTTTTTCAGTTGCATGCCCAATTCATTGATCACTTCTTTCTCTATTTTATTCATGTAGACATTCAATAATATAAAACTTGCCCTAAGAACTGCTTTTGCAACATCCCATAGGTTTTGGCAGATTAGAATATCTTCTTAATATACTATATTACTTGACTCCTCCTTTAACCTGTCTTGTTTCTTTTGAATAAAATACACTCTTTCAAAGCCATATTCCAGGCACTGCTTCTATACTACCAAGTCTCAATCATACCTGGCATGGTAAATTTGTCACCCCTGTATAAGGCTCTCTAGTTCATCTTTCTTATTATCCATAATTTGTGCATTTATATACAGATATAGAAGTCCATGGCTCTCATTGCTGGCTTCTTTCCTGGATTTTGTCTCCTATGAATTTCTGGATTCTGGATTCTAAGGCAATTATTATTCTTTCTACACTATAAAGTAGCTACTCTCTGTGATATTTAGCTTGGTGGATATACATAGATAGTTTTGTCTATCTCCTTTCCTCTTTAGGCCAAAGACTTCTATTATATATTGTTATTAATAATAATATATTATTACTTATATAGGACTACAGGCAAATATATTCTTATATTTTCCCTTGTTATGTACCCTCCACCCTTTCCAAGACTCCATCCTTCCTATATTTTAAGATATGACCAAGAAATCCAAATCCCATTCTCCAGCATCGTTGTCTTGATGTTCCCTTCCCAGGTTTTCCTTTCTCTTCTGAAGTCCTTGAGTTTAATTGGCAGCAGTGATCACTTCACCACTGTTCTTCACTCCACTCCCCATCCTCCCCCCAAGACTTCATAATCTTTAACAATGCCTCCTAGATTCCTTCTGGTAGTATCATTTATTTATTTCACTGTGAATCACCAGAAGTGGGTAGTAGTTATCAGGTTTAACAAGTCTTGGGAGGTTCTTTCCTGTGTCCTGGATACCTGCCTAGGGAAGATAGCTATAGACCTCTATTGTTATTTTCAGGCTCAGCAAGGCATCACTCAGCAAACACTGTAGACTTTCTCTTCTTCCTTAGACCCTCATGGGATGATTTTGTACCTATAAATCACTCATTCCTGCATCATCATTCCTTGGAGGGAAATCATTTAGTCCTCAGATGCTTATTCCTCAGAAGGTCCAAATCCTTCCTCTTTGGAAAGAGGTTCATGCCATTTACTTAATTCCCAGTGTTCAGAGAGGATTCCCCACTACCTATTCAGATGCTTTTTTCCTTTGTTGTCACATTGAAACTCTTCCAGTTTTTAAAGGAACATTTCATTCTCCCTTTACTCCTCTCTACTTTCTCTTCTAGAAGGAAAACCAATTAACATTTGAAACATAGATACCAATTATTACTTGGTCCTGGTAGAAAGATAAATATCCTACTCTTTATGCATGTCACTGAAAATTCTCCTTGCTCTCCATAGTTTCTAGGATTGATATCTTCTGGTCATCTGGTGAAATCTATTCACATAATTAGCACCTTCCCAGGCCCTCAGAACCTGGACATTATCACTGTCTAGCCACATTGAATTTTCCTTCTTTTGTCTTATTCACTTCCTTTTCTTCAAGTACTCAGGTCAGGCCCTTCTACTCCCCCTCCTTCTTAGGTCCTTTCATTCTTTTCCCTCCTTTTAAATTTATTCTCTTTCAGTTCAAAGATTCTTCCACTGTAAACTTCAGGTCTTATTCAACTTGAATCTTTCTCTTACCTCAGTTTCAGTCCCACTTCTTCTACCTTCTCAAGTCCTCCCAAAGTTTTGCTCCTTTGATCTCTGTCCTGCTCCAAATGACCATCAGAATCCCCTTTTCTTATTCTTCAGCCCAACTCATTCTCTTACTCTTTCTCCCATGAAGTCAGAAATAGAACTATAGTATACAACACAAAGTATACCAGCAAAATATTTTGTGAAGCGTAACATACTACGTTTGTAAATTAGATGAAGAAACATGGGCTGTTGATTTCACTTATAATTAAAGAGATGAACATTTAAATAACTTTGAGGTATCAGTTCACTCCTATTAAATTGGCAAAAAAATACTTAATAAACTCAGCATTGGCAAAGTTGTGGAAGATTGAAATAACTTAAAATTTTTACGTGATTATGTCTTGAAATTAATTAGCTTCAATGTAAATATTTACTAAGCAAGTTGAGTTGGTTCTACAGTGAAGAGAAATAAATCGGGACATGTCTGATCAACTTTTCCCCCCTCTCTTCCCCGCCCTCCCTCCCCAGTCTGGCTGATGAAATTACAGAATGTAAGGGGTAGGTAATAGAAACAATAATATGTTAAGTTTATACATCGTTACCCCTGAGATGTGAAGAAGTTCAAGATAAGCTTGATGGAATTATAGCCATGAGCTAGCCAAAGATTTTTCATAGCACTGGTGGCCTTAAAAAAAAAAATCAAGACACTATATAAAACAATTAGTTGAGGCAGAAAACAGCTTTAAGAAGTGTAAACTCTAACAAGTGATAAGAGAACCAGCCTGGGGAAAAGAATCCATATCTTGAGAAGGAATTATTCCTCACCTCTGGGGAAAAAAAGGGATTTTTCTTTCCTTCTTCCCCAACCCCCACCCCAGCCATGACATCGTGCAATGGAACTACTCACCCAGAAGGAAACACTGCAACCAATCCCAGTCAGTCAAGGCATGAGATGGAAGAGCTTTGTGAGTTAATGGAGAGTTGAATTTGGCCATTAGGAAGTGAGTTACAAAAAGGAACAGACTTGAAAAGCCCAGTACTGCTCAAACGAGACACAGTGCATAGGGTAGGGAGCATGAGGACTCCATGGAAAGTGGAAGGATAGCAGACCTGAAGGAGGTAGGAGCTGATTAGACCACATGCATTGCCTCCTTGCATATCTCTCTATTAATGACTTCTCTGTATGTGCCTATTATTCTCACTTGTGCTGCTTGTAGTCATGGAAAAGAGTGCTCTAAGTTTACAGAAGGCAATGTTTTATTACCATTGTTTTTTTTTCCAATATCATTAGAGTAAATGCCTTTTCTTTGAACTAATTATACCAGCTGGATGAATATTAGAAGTAAAGAGCACCAGATGGGGCTCAAAAACTAAAGTTTTAGGAAAAACTTTGAACCTGGAGGTTTTCTGCCTCCTAGGGACCCAACCTTTCAAGTACAAGTTAGGGAATACCCCAGAGAGGTTGCTACAGTAGATATTGTTAAGGTTTTAATAGCATGCCTAAACAACAACAAAAGAACTATAGGCTAAATGGTGGGTTTGGAGCTGGCGGCTAAATGACTACACCTAAAGAGGACTAATTAATGGAGCAGTATCCATTTGAAAGAAAATATCTAATAGGGTTCCCCAGACATTTGTCTTTAGCCATATATGATTCAACATTTTTCTCAAATTATTATTATAAATTGAATAGATACATAGATACTATGCTTATCAAAATGGAACAAAGCTTAGAGGGATAATTAATACAATGAATGATGTCAACATCCAGAAAGATTGGATCATTAGGCTGAATCTATAAGATGCAATTTAATAGATGTGAATATAAAATTCTACAACTCCTTTTTTTCCTGACCTCCAGTCCCACAGCAACATCTACCATTAGGCAGTTTCAACTGCATGTCTCATTGACATCTCAAACTCAACATGTATGGAATAGACCTTATTGTCTTTCTCCACCAAACCAACCCCTATGCTAATTTCCTTTTCCATTGAGGTTCCTATCATCTTTCTAATCACCCGCATTCCAAACTTCAGAGTCCACCTCCACTCTTCACTCTCCCTCACTCCACAGTTTCCAATTAGCAGCCAATTCGCTCCCCACTCTTGGATATCTCTTACACTTTTCCTCTTCTCTCCCCTGTCAGATGATCGTTATTCTGGATCAGGTACTCATCACCTTTCACCTGGGTCGCTGCAATAACTGCCTAAATGGTCCCTCTAATTCCATTTTCTTCAATCCACACCCCACATAGCAGTCAAAGCAACCTACCTAAAGCTGAAGTCTGACCCTGTCACTCCCTTATTACAGAAACTCCAGTGAGTTCTCATTAGTGCTAGAATTAAAAGACTTTGTTTAGTATTTGATATCCTCTATAGCAGCAACATGAATAATAAGATGGTGAAGGTAGATAGGTGAACGGAATGTAAAGCATAGTCTGGTATGGTGATCTAGGGCTGGGTAGTGGTCTAGTTGAGCACCTCCCCACTCACATGCCAGACAAAATGGCTCAATCCAAAGCAGGAGTTCCAAAGTTAAGTATGTTAATACCCTATATTATGGGAACATTTTTCTGGTTGTCTGGTCCAAAGGTACTGTTTCAGATGGGAAGGGGTGGTGCAATGGTAAGAAAAACAAACAGCAACATGTATGGGATATGAAACATGTCCACCTTTGGTCTTCATGTCTTTGCCCAGACTGTACTTCATTACTGGAATACTCTCCCTCCTGTCGTCCACAGAACTCCCTTCAAAACTCAGCTCAAGGGCCACTTTCTACGCATGTCCTTTCCTGATTCCCAGCTGCTTGCTAATACTTCCTCCTGATAAAATTACCTTTTATTTATTTCCCCTGCTCCTACTCATGGGCTGCTGAACAGAGCTGGCAGAAATCACACAACTATGCTGCTGGGGTGCTTTATAATTTTATGTTATCCCACCTCCACTAGTTTCTCACTATAACAAATATTCTGAAATAATTCCCTATCTCACTCCCCACAGAAACTATTCCAGACCTTCTCTCCTCAAGCTTCCCACACTTCCCTTCCCCCATGTCTCAGCTGAGGACCTTGCCTCTTTACTGAGAAAACTAAGACTATTCAATACAACCTCCCTCTTTTCCCTTTTCTTTATCTCAAAACTCCTTGCCATCACCCCTCACTCCTCCTTTTGTCCAGTCTCTGACAAAGGTGGCCCTTCTCACTACTAAGCCCAATTCTTCCACTCCTACACTTGATCCTATACTCTCACATTTTCTCTAACAGCTTTCAGCTTCAATCACATGCACACGAACACGAACACACACACACACACACACACACACACACGCACATGCACCCTTACTCACTCACTTGAATCTTCAACCTCATCTTATCTACTGGTTCCTTTCCTACTGCCTTCAAATACACCCAAGTTTCCTTTGTCCTTAAAAAATTTTCACTAGAACCTGAGACTCTAGATCCCTCTTCCCTTTCTCAGCAAATTCCTTTTCTTTAAAAAAAAAAAAAAAAGACTCCTGACACTGACTGACTTCACATCTCCTCTCGCTCTTCATTTCTTTGTAATCTAGTTTCCAGTCCCCTTATTTAACTAAAACAGCTCTCTTCAAAGTTACTGAGAGAATGATTATTAATAACCAATGATTGAGGAGATCCGGAATTTTTCTCTTTTTCCCATTTCCCCATTCAACATCCAGTCTTTCAAGGAGAACTCTGAACTTGCCCCAAAATTCATCCCACCTAGACCATCTTATCTAGGAAGGGTTGTCTCACTCAAATAAAAAAACCTTACAAAGAAAACCTGAACTGGGAGAAATCCAACCCATTGTGTTCTAGTCAGGCAAGTCTAAGTGATCAATCACATCTCCCATCCCCTCATTAGTATAAGCCCACCTCTTTGTATAATATTCTTTCTCATTAATTGTTAACCAGAGTTGATTTCTACCCTCAGGAACACTTATTCTTCCAAAGGCATATAAGCATTGAATGGGTTCCATGAGGGGTCTTTGGTTTATGAGAGATGGCCAAATAACCAACCTCTTATTAATTACTCGCTAGGCATAATTAATAAAATGATTAATTACCTAGAAATCATGTCTCTCAAACTTTTTATACATTACATTACCAACAGTCTCTTGGTTAACAAATCTAATAGTCTTTTCTCAGTCAGCCTACCTGCTGCATTTGACACTTGACAATCCTGTTCTCAAGTATACTCTCTCCTCTCTGTATTTTCATAACACTGCTCTCTCCTGGTTCTCCCCTACCTGTCTGACTGCTTCTCCATCTCCATGTGGTGGCTCCTTATTTGTATAAACACATCCTAACTTTGGGTGTATGCTAAAGTTTTGTCCTAGGTCAAATTCTCTTCTCTCTCTACATTCTCTCTCAGCAACTTCATCAGCCCCTGTGGGTTTCATTATCATCTTAAGGACAACGACTCAAAGATCTAGAAAGTCGGCCCCAGTCTCTCCACTGAACTTCAGATCATCTCACCTGTTACTTATTGGATATTTCTAATGAGAAGTCCCAGGGACATTTTAAACACAATACGTCCAAAACTGAAATCATTCCCACCCATAGCCTGTCCTTCCAAATCTTGGTGTTATCTTTGATTCTTTACCCTCATTTACCCCACATATCATTTAATCAATTGTCAAATCTTGCCCTCTGACCCCTTCTTTCCCCTCACCTAGCTACCATATTAGTTCAGGATTTCATCAGGAATATTGCACCAGTCTCCTAGTTTGTCTCCTAACCTGGAGTCTCTCACCTATCCAGTCTATCCCACATACTGCTGCCAAAGTGATTTTTCTTAAATGCAGATTTTGTGTCCCTAATTCAATCAATTCCAGTGGTTCCCTGTTGCGTCTAGGATAAAATATTAACTCCTCTGCTTAGCTTGTAAAGCCCTTCTCAATCTCACTTACATCTTTCTTTCCAACTTCGTCAAATATTTTTACCCCTCCCACACTCTGCAATCCAACCAAACTGGCCTTCCCTCTGCTCCTTACCAATAACATTTCATCTCTGGTCCCTGAAATGCACTCCCTCTTCACTCCCATCTCATAGAATCCTCTTCCTACAAGGGACACCTTCTATATGAGAATTCCTGATCCTCCCAGCTGCGAACGCCCTCCCTCCCAGACTACTTTGTATTCTGTATATGCATACGCATATATGTAGATATGCATGTGCATTAAATGTGTGTATATATATATATATACATATATATATATATATGTATATATATATATATATATACACACACACATAGTATGTATGTGTAAATGTACATATAGATCTATAAAATTAGGACAATAACTTAAGTAGTAGAATACAAATTACCCACAAAAGTCAACAATGTTTCCATATAGGAATAATAAAATCCAGAAGGAAATCATAAAAAATTTAAAATTTAAAACTAAGAAAGAAATGACAAAAAAATCAAAATTATCCACAAAAATCAACAGGATGATTACTAGACAGTAATAATAAAATCTAGAATGAAATAATAGAAGTGGGGTCCCATTCAATATAACTACAAAATCAATAGCAGTAATAATGACAGCTAACTTTAATATAGCATTTGCTACATGCCAAGCACTATACTAAGAGCTTTGCAATTATTTTTTCATTTAATCCTCCCATCCCTAAGAGGTAGGGATGGCATGTATATATAGATCTATATGTATATTTACATATTAGTGTATATATGTATGTGTGCATACATATGTGTGTATATGTATGCTTCTCTAGATTCTTATGTTTGAAAGTCAAATTTTCCATTCAGTTCTAGTCTTTTCATCAAGAATCCTTGAAAGTCCTCTATTTCATTGAATGACCATTTTTTCCCCTGAAGTATTATACTCAGTTGTGCTGGGTAGATGATTCTTCCTTTTAATCATAGTTCTTTTGACTTTTGGAATATCATATTCCAAGCCCTCTGATCCCTTAACATAGAAGCTGCTAGATCTTGTGTTATCCTGATTGTATTTGCACAATACTGGAATTTTTTCTTTCTGGCTGCTTGCAATATTTTCTCCTTGATTTGGGAACTCTAGAATTTGGCTACAATATTTCTAGGAGTTTTTCTTTTCTGGTCTCTTTCAGGAGGTGATTGGTGGATTCTTCACATATTTATTTTGCCCTCTGGTTCTAGAATATCAGGGCAGTTTGCCTTGATAATTTCATGAAAGATGATATCTAGGCTATTTTTTTGATCATGGCTTTCAGGCAGTCCCATAATTTTTAAATTGTCTCTTCTGGATCTATTTTCCGGATCAGTTGTTTTTCCAATGAGATATTTCACATTGTCTTCAATTTTTGCATTCTTTTGGTTTTGTTTTGTAATCTCTTGGTTTCTCATAAAGTCATTAGCTTCCATCTGCTCCATCCTAATTTTGAAAGAACTATTTTCTTCAGTGAGCTTTTGA
>CM053769.1:126886516-126913247 GCA_028658325.1 Potorous gilbertii
TTTAGCAAGCTGTTGACTCACTTTTCATGATTTTCTTGTATTGCTCTCATTTCTCTTCCCAATTTTTCCTCCACCCTTCTTACTTGATTTTCAAAATCCTTTTTGAGCTCTTCCATGTCCTGAGACCATTGCATATTTATTTTGGAAGTTTTGGATGTAGAAGCATTGACTTTTATGTCTTCCTCTGATGGTATGCATTGTTCTTCCTCACCCGAAAAGACAGAAAAAAATACCCCTTTTTGGGCATTTTCCCAGTCAATTACTTGACTTTTGAGTCCTTTGTCAAGTGGAGGGTATACTCTCAGGACCTGTAAGTTCTCAGTTCCTCCAAGATGGCACAATTAAGGGAGAGGAGTTTACTCTTCTCCTGGCCTGTGCTCTGGTCTGGGAGCAACCACAAGCTTATATGCCCAGGAGCCTCCACCAGCTCCACCAGGCCAGTGCTCCTCCTCACCCCAAGGCCGCCACTCACAGCTGAGATTCAGATCAGCCACTCAATTCCCCCAGGATCTTTAGGCAGAGGGCTCCAAAAATGAACCCTGCCACCACCTGGGGCAGCCTAGGGCTAGGGCAGGACCCTGATCCCTTCTCACCCTGGTGAAAGAGCTTTCTTACTGACCTTTGAAGCTGTCTTTGGCATTTATGGGGTGAGAGATCTGGGAACCGCAGCTGCTACCTGGGATTCCATACCCTGAAGCCTGCTCTAGTCCTGTCCCTGCCATGCCGCACAGCCAAGGGTGGTCTGCACTCTGCTCCAACATTGTGTGATAGACTTTTCCTATTGGTCTTCCAGGCTGTCTTGGGTTGAAAATCTCTTTCACTATGTTGTTTTGTAGCTTCTGCTGTTCTAGAATTTGTTTAGAGTCATTTTTGACAGGTATTTTATGGGCTGTGAGGGGAGAGCTTCTATAGGTCCATCCTTCTACTCCACCATCTGGGCTCCGCCCCCTCATATGTGTGTGTGTATATGTTTATATATACATATGTGTGTATACATACACACACACACACACACACACACACATCGTTATCTTCCCCATTCAAATGTAATTGTAGGGGATTTGTATCCCCAGATCTTAGCACAATACCTGAAAAACAGTAGGTACTTACTAAACATTTGTCAATTGGCTGATCACTTTTTAAAAAATATATATTTATATGTGAACATTTTTTTTCTCCCAGGTGAACTCAATTTCCCTGGGGACCAGGACTATTTCATTTTTATCTTTGTGTCATCATCACCTAACATGGTGTCTGGCACATATTAAGCAATTAATAAATGCTTGTTGACTGAATATTTTGGTTCCAAAAATTGACTTTACAAATACAGAATGGAGAAGGCTTGGATGGACAATAATTTCTGTGAGGAAAAAAATATGATGTACTGAAAATACTTGATAAAGGGATATGTTGCCAAAAGAGCAAAAGCTGTTCTAAGCTATTTGAAGAGGTAAGTGATAACCAGAATAAAGGAGCAAATATTCTGCTTCTACTTTACTAGGATGTTGTGTTCATCCTTTATTTTTGAAGAGGATCATGACAACAGAGAAATGATGACATGACTTACTACTCTACCAACTCATACCTGGAACACTATGGTTCCCTTCTAGATGTCACATTTTAGGAAAAACACACACCATCTGAAGAACATTCAGACAAGAGTGACCAGGATGGTGAGAGGACCAATAGAAGTCCATGATAGCTGCTGTCCATAGCTGAAGGAGTCATGCAAAAGAGTGAGTAAATATTTTCTGCTTGATCTAGAGGGAAGAAGTAGGAAAATTGGGTTAAAGTTGCAGAAAGGCAGGTGTAAGCTTGATGTCAGATAAAACTTCCTAACATTAAAGCAACTAGAAAGTGGAATAGATTATGGGGAGGAGAACCTTGGGAGGAGACCTCCTAATTGGAGGTCTGCAAGCAAAGAGTGAATGATCACTGATTGGGAATGTTGTAAAGTGGATTCTTTTTCAGATATGGATTGCAGTAGACAATATCTAAGGCTTTTAGCAACTACTAATAACAATAACTAGAATTTATATATGTCTTTAAAGGTCTACAAAGTGTTTTACAATTATTAACTCAATCTGATCCTCACAACAACCCTGAAAGGTAGGTGCTTTTCTTATCTCCATTTTGCAAATGAAGAAACAGACAGAACTGGAGGCCAAGTAACTTGGCCCAGGGTTACACAGCTAGTAAATATCTGAGGCAAATCTTGAACTCATGTCTGTTTGATTCCAATACCACCATTCTAGCCACCGAAAAGACTTCCTTAACCCCTCTTAATTTCAGTACTTTACCTCCTTTAATTATTTCCTGTTAATCTAGCTTTATATAGTTTACTTTGTATATATTGTTTGCATGTAATCTTTCCCATTAGATTTTAAACTCCTTGAGGGCTGGGATTGTTTTTGTGCCTCTTTTTGTGTCCCCAGCACTTGCAGAGCACCTGGCATATAGTAGATACTTAACAAATTTTTTTTTGAGGGCTTAACAATCACTTTAATCAAGCACATGTATCAATCCTTTAACCAAGCACATATATTATTCACCTAATTCAGGGCAATCAGCACCCTGAACTTCAAAAAAATACAGAGAAATTAAAAGTCAACAGACATGGCTTCCTCTGCCTGAATTCAACAGACAGGTACACCTACCAGAGAGGAAAACACAACCTCTGGGTTCTCAAAGCCAGGGGGCTCCTTAAGTAGCTTTCTAGAGTATTTATCTGGCCAAGCAAACTTCCAGTCTATTTAACAAATGTTTAGCAATTGAATGCACCTCCTACATGTTCTTAGATTCTGTACCAAACTGGTCTAACAGCTAGAATTTATTTTATATAGCCATTTAAAGTTTTCAAAAAGCTTTATATTTATTATCTCATTTGATCATCATAACAACTCAAAGTCAATCCTGACTTTACTGATCATCCATATGAGTTCCTGACTACAATACCTCTCCTTGGTGACTGTTCTCCTGAAGGGGTTATCTTCTTCCCCAAGAACATGAGCTCCTTCTTATGATTAGGATAGACACATGGAAGGTCATAGAGATGTCCAACTCTCCCACATAAACCCCAGAAAATATCTGAAAAAGGACTCAGAAAGACTCATATCCCATTTCCCTGCGATTGATAATGAATCCTGTTTGCCGCATTTTGGTAGGATGATGGACCAGAAGTGCAGAATGGAATAGACCGTTTCAGACACAGTCAATGTGCAAATTTGGTTTTATATGACTATATTTATTTGTTGTAGAAAAGAGCTTTTTTTCTAGGTGGAGGAAGAATCTCAGGGAAATTTGGAAGATATGGTGCTGATATGATACCTCAAAAGGGAAGTAAAGAAAACAACATTAATGAGTCATTTAAAAATTCATAGAAGAGAGAAGGAAGTTCAGAAGGTGATTCAGATAAGTAAGGTTGTGTATGACAGGACACTAGAAAATAAGCCCAGCCCTTAGAAGAATTTGCAGAAGTTCACACAGACTTTGGAGTATGTGCAGACATTCTGTAACTGGTTGTGGTCTGCTGTTCTGTAATGAAAAGAAGCCTCTTTGGTGGGCTGTGCAGCCAGAATGGGAGGTACCTTCAAAAAAGCACTAGTTGACCAGAACTTTCCCTCTTCTTCAGGTGACATTTTCTTGTCCAGCAACATTCCTGAGATAAAAGAGAGACATCTGAGACCAACATGTGGCCCATGAGTATGGACTTGGGCTCTTCAACCTGCTGTTTGTTCTTTCATTTTTAAGGGAAGGAGAAAGAGGGCTGATGGGAGTGCAATGCTGGTTTTGCAGCCAATTCAGCCTCAGCGATGGAGTGAGGACTGGCCCTTAGGACTGAACCCAGTGATATCTAAGCCAGGAGCTCATTGAGCACCAATGTTGAGTTTAAATATGAACTTGGTGGCACTAATGCTGTGTAGAAACTGTTTTCTGAGCCCATTTTCCCCAGAGACCAAGATGGTATAGGGGAGAGTGTGCCCCCTAGTTGTTGGAGGCATACATTGGTACTTTTGTTCTTACTGTATCTTCAGTGTATACACATCTCTATAAAAACTAGTTGATATTAGCTGGCTAAATGGAACTGGGACACTACTTACTGGGAGCTAACAGCGGGGAAAACATCTGAATGGAGTCTCAAGACAATAGTGTTTGAGAAAGAGACACCAAACCCCTCAGGGTATCCCTAGAACTTGAAGAGGTAATGTAGTCATTTAGTCTTACTCCGAGAAAAAAAGACCCAAAGTCATATGGCTATAATGTTAAATTTGACCAAAAAACCCCCAAACCCCAAGATGTATTTAGTGAATGTCCAAGGATTCAAATATAGTGCTCTCTTTCTGTTCTTTGTATATAGAAATGTTATTTGTTGATATTTGTCAAGTCCATAATAACAAAAAGGAAAAAAATGTTAGCTTGTGGAAGGCCGGAATTGTCTTGCTTTATTTTCTCCAAAGTTTAGCAAAGTACCTGGCATATAATAAGTATCCACTACATGCTGACATTGATTCATTTGTAAGAAACTTGGTCTTGAAAACTCAGGACAGAATCACAGAAAAAGAACTAATAACTAGGTATTAAATTGAAAATTACAGCCACATCAGGTGATCCCTTTATGTGGTATGAAGAAATCCCTTGAGAGAATTAGAAAGGAAGTGGAATAGGGACCAACCCTTCCCCACCTTCCATGGAGCATGTTAGATATACTCTTCCTGTTTCCAATATGTGAAACCAGTGAGGGCTGCTTCCAATTCTATGGTGACTTAATGATAAAAGTACTTCACATCGTGTGACATGGTCCCTTGGTCTTCTCCTTCCCACCTCCACTCCATACTGGCAGGACTATAGCTTCTGGATTAGCCTTCTCTGGACTATAACTCCTGAGGCAAGGACCACACTGTCTCTGGCCTCCCAGGAATGAGGGGTGGGTGGAAATGACCCTTGTTCCAGGAGCAGCATTACAGAATGAAAAATAATAGGTCCCTGGGTGACCTTTAAAAATTCAGTTCACAAAAATCCAGGAAGGGGACTCGTAGAAAGTTCTTGACAAGCATAAAAGAAAATAGAGCTAGGGAAGCAGAAGCCATTAAAACGCCAAGTAGAGACGCTGTCCATGAGGATTGGGGCCAGGACGCCTGGAGTAAGGATATGTGAGCCAATTGGACGCAAGACACTTCAGAACAGATGCTCCTTTGCTGACATCCCTTCCCACTCACTACACACCCCAAGGCAGTAATTCTCTATCTCCTTTCTCTCCTTGGCCTCATCTGAAGGCTTTCTTCTGAGCCTGGAGAAATTCTACTCACCCTTCTTTGCTTAAAATGTTTACTTTTTCTTTATAAACTCTACAAACAATGTTAACTACTTCCCTTTGCTAATCCGTGTGTGCTTATTAGAAATATATTGAGAGGAGGTACTTGGAGGTGTGGGAGGAGGGAGTACAGATAAGGATGAGGAGATACACTGAATGCTGAAGTGCTTTGCCTGAGCACTGTTGATGGAGTCTCGGAACAATAACCACAAAAAAGGAAGAATTATAAATCATAGTATCATTGATTTCTAGTTGGAAGGAACTTTAAAGGTCATCTAGTCTTATTTTATAGACAGGGAAACTGAAGCCCAGTCACAAAGGCATTAGAGGCACATTTGAACCCAAATCCTTTGACTTCAAAGCCCCTATTTTCTGCATCCCCCTTAAAGTTAATGCATTCCCCCATTATTCATTATCTCCCAAATATCCTCTTTATATTTTGTTCGTACATGGCTCTTTGCATGTCATCTCCCTCATTAGACTGTGAACCCATTGGGTATGGGGACTGTTTCTTGCCTTTCTTTGTATCCCTAGTGTTTAGTACAGTGCCTGGCACTGTGTTGGCACTTAATACATAAGTATTTATTGACTGATAAGCCTCCTCAGAGCAGAAAAGGAACATTTGTACCAGGAAACCATCTAGGCAATGTCAGTAGGGCAGTAGTATGGTGACAGAGGGCAATTAGGAGTGTCTGACCAAATGGTTCATCACTGCTGTCAGTACTGTTCATTCATTCATTCATTTTCTTTAAAGAAGGATGGAAAGCAAAGAAAGAATGTTAGAAGTGGGGGTAGACACTATGTCCAGCACACAGGACAATCCTAGGAAAATCATGAAGCCCTTGGTGAGAGAGGTGAAGTTTGTCTTCCATCATTCCTTTTCACCTCACTACACATACACACACACACACACAATGACTACCTGCCTTTTCTCTCACCTTAGGCAGACCTCCTCTCTAAATAAGAATGGACCCAGACTTTACTCTCTCAGAAACGCCCCCCCCATGACTAGAAGAATTGAGTAATGTCTACTGAGAACCAGATCATCATAAGATGTCATGGAAACACCAAGCCACAGGCCTGCCTTCCAAGAGCTAGTCCTTTAATGGCTCACAAACTGGAGCCTGATGCCAGATTTCACTTTGGTTCTTATGTCCAACAAAAGGATATGAAAACAAGTCTTAACTCATCTTGTAAAAATGGTCGATGCCCTCCTCCCCCCACCAAAACAAATATTTAAAAGCTCTTGGAAAACTATGTGCCATAATGAGAAAAGCAGGGTAGTTGGAAGTCAGAAGACCTCAGTTGTACAGCTGACCCTTGCACTTACTTATATGCTGTATCATCCTGGGCAAGTCACCAAGCTCTTTCAACCTCGGCTGTGAAATGAAGGTCAAAACAGCTCCTTGACCTCCTTCAGAGGACGTCATGTTAAATGGGATTATTTACGTAAAAGCCTTCTGTTTGGTGCAAAGCAATAAACGCAAGAGGTGATTATTATTGAAGACAGTTGTTTTGACCCAGACTCTTCCTGTAGCCATGTGATTCAGTTCAGCCTAACCCAGGAATGTCTAGTCAGAGTGGTTCATAAGCCTGTCTCTGTCTACCCTGGAAAGCACAGTCCTCCTGAATTATGATGATTCCACTCATACTCTCCTAATTCAGATGGGACTAATGCAATTTAGGGACACGAAGGTTTTGTCAAACTTGCAAATGCAGATCTTAGACAGTAAAGAAGTCAGTTAAATGCAGGATTTCCAAAGGAAAAAATGTAGGTATTTGGTAGCTTATGAATAAGAATTTCTGGATCCATATCTAAAAATTCAGCAAATTGGAATGACCCTAAATTTCAGTCTCTCAACAAAAGCCTAATATACTTAGATACTTATCTAATAGCTAATAAATACCATACTGTATTTATATTGCACTTTAAGGTTTCCAAAGTGTATTTCATTTGATTCTCATGAAATCCCTGTGAAGTAGATGCAGTTATCCTCATTTTACAGATAAAGGAACTGAGGTTGAGCCAAGGTCAGTGTTTTGCCCAGGGTCACACAGACATTAAGCGCTTGAAGCAGGATTCACTGACTGAAAATCCAACCCTGTATCACTACCACCACCCAGTACTAGAAGAATAGGAATTAATAATCCAAATTCAGTAAAGGCTTTTTAAGAGCCTGTTGTGTGCATGTCATGAAGAGTGTCACAAGCTCTGGGAGCCTCCACTTTGGGGATGTGGATGCAGTGCACACCAAAATAAGTATTAAACAACAGAATGAGATTGGGGAAAAAGAGGGATTCAGACAAAGTCCTCTGGGCAAATTCGGGGAGGAGGAACAGAAGACTTTCAGCTAGGTGACCCTTGAAGACCCCCCAGAGGAGGTGGCAGCTAGGCTAAATTTCAAAGGAAGATAAAGTGTGAAAGGTAGAGATGCAAAAGAAATGGAATCCAAACACGGAGAAAGGAGCATACAAATAAGGAAGGCAAGGCTGGTAGGTCAAGTTTAGGAAATAGTCCAGTTTGGCTGGAATGGAAAGGGCACAAAGCTGAATAATATGAAAAATGGATAAAAAAAGAAGAGAGGAAGTAGTTAGTGGGGATCCTTAAATGCCAGACTAATTAGCTGTGATGACCTGTTTGGATTTAAGAAAGACGCAGGACATTTAACGAGTTATGACTTATTGATAGGAAAACAAAGGATAAGCAAATGTTGTATGAATGACAGTCAACCAGGACCTTTCATCCTGACTCCAGTTCATGCCACAGGACACATGAGGTCCCTTCAGGAATTAGTATGCTTAGTAGCTAGGTGGTGCAATAGATACAGCACAGGGCTTCAAATAGGGAAGACCTGAGTTCGAATCCAGCCTCAGACACTTACTAGCAATGTGACCTTGAGCAAGTGACTTCACATCTATCTGCCTCAGTTTCCTCCGCTGTAAAATAGAGATAATATGAGCACCCACCTCTCAGGATTGTTGTGAGGGATCAAAATGAGATAGTATTTATAGAAACATTTAGTGTTCCTGGCATGTAGTAAGCGCTATAAAAATGTTAGCTCAGTATTAGCTGTTAGTATTAGCTGTTACATCCAGCCTGACCTGAGAGGCTTCTGAGCCTTGAGGCTTATGTGGTTTTATGTTCAGTAGGACAAAGGGAGCCAGAGTCCTTTATGAAGGAACCAGTGGGAGATAAGCCGATCCCAGGCACCTTAGAACACATAATCATGAGTTAGCTAGATAAGGAAGCAGAATGGAGATAGTGAAATTCACATCTTCATCAGTCATTCTAACTGGTTTTTGAGCTGTGTGCCTGTCCTCCTTTCTCCTTTTGGGGCAAGGGGCCTAATCTAACTAGACTGACATATAGCACTTTGGCTTTCTTTCCAGACATGTTGAATTGGAGGCACTGGTGATGCATCCAGTTGGGGATGTGCAGCCAGCAGCGGCAGACACAGGACTGGAGTTCAGAGGAGAGTTTTTGGCTGCATGTGTAGATGTGGAAGTCATCCCCATAAATGTGATGATTGAAATCATGGCTGTGGGGTATAATATCATAGGATTTGGGAAAGAGGAGGATGTCAGAAGTCTCCTAGCCCAAACCTTCATTTCATGAATAAGGAGAATGAAACTGAGAGAAGTGACGTGATCCATGTCAAATGGTCAGTGAGTGGTGGTCTGGATTAGAACCCCTGTCATCCGATGAGAAATCCAACGTCCTTTCCATTATGATACACTGTTTCCCTATGACATAACCAAGAATGATTGTAGAGAATGCTAAACCTAGGAAATATAAAGTGGGCATGCCTTTGTTGCAACAACTGGACTCCAGGAGGATTGAGATATTGAAATTTCAGAGCCAGGACTTTTTTTGGCAAGAGTAGGAAGCAAAATGTGGGAACTCAGCACTTTAGAAAAGAGGCCTGTGCTAGCACAAATGAGGGACTTGTAACAAATCTTCCTTCAGAAGTCTTCCTGATTCCAAACTCAGTGCTCTATCCACTCCACCACCCAGCTGCCTAATGCTCTCTCTCATATCCCATATCAGGCTTTTGCCAACATCTCTTGAATTCAGTATCTCTCAAATATTCCACCTTCTGTCTGTCGACACTGCCACCCTCTGATGTAGACCCCCATCATCTTATACCTGGACTGTTGTTGTAACTGCTAGTGAGTCAGCCTGCCTCAAGTCTCTCCCTCCTCCAATCCATCCCCCATTTGGTCACTATAAGTGACTTTCCTAAAGCACAAATCTGACCATGTTACCTCCCTAATCATTAAACTCCAATGGCTTCCAGTCAACTCCAAGAGCAAAATCAAAATCCTCTGCTTGAAATTCAAAACCTTTCATAATCTAGCCTCCTTCTTACCTTTCCAATCTTCTTACACCTTACTCCGCATCACTGACTCTTCCATCTAGTGACACTGGATTCCTAACTATTCTATAAACAAGGTGCTCCATCTCCCATCTCTGGGCATTTTCTCTGGCTGTCCCCCATGTCTTAGGACACTCTTGCTACTCTGCTCTGCCAGCTGACCTCCTTGGCTTCATTTAAGTCCCAGCTAAAATCCTACCATCTACAGGAAGCCTCCTCCTACCCCTCTTAATTCCAATGTCTTCCCTCTGTTCATTATTTCCTTGTGTGTATACATACATAACATACATGCATAAATATACACATATGTATATATACGTATATATTTGCAGATTATTTCCCTCACTAGATGGTAAGCTCCTTGAAGGCAGGGACTTTTGACTCTTTTTGTATCTCCAGTGCTTAGCACTATGCCTACCACACACTAGGTGTGTAATAAATAGTATTATCAAATAATAATAGATAAAGTTCGAGATGGTTATCACAATCACAATAGCCAGCATTTATACATCATTTTACATGTATTACCCCATCTGATCCTCATAACAATCCTGAGAGGTACTTGGCTATTATCATCTGCATTTTACAGATGAGGAAACTGAGACAAACAAAGGTTAAGGTACTTGCCCAGGGTCACACAGCTGGAAAACACATAAGGCAGAATTTGAACTGAGGTCTTCTTGACTTCAAAGACCAGTGATTCCATGCTCATTATCTGTATGTGTCTCTACTTTCTAAAAAGAAATTACTTTTTTTAAATTACTTTTTTTAAGGTAGCAGGACAGAGCATGTCTAAGGGCTCTTAAAGATCACCTAGAATAAACTTCTCATTTTATTCTAAACATAGAGCTGTACTGGAGCTGGCTCATACTAGCTAGGCAAAACTGATTCTTATATTTTCAGTCTATCTACAGCTGGAAAAGGCAAACACTACAAATGAGGGATAAACTTATTGCTTTGTGGATTGTCTAGATTTAAGAAAGTGATGGAGGAAATGTCAACTACGAAAGTTAAAGTGAAAAGTATCTTTTGAGCACTTTTTTTTTTGGAGAGTCAGTTATTAAACATTTACCAAAGTATCACTGTCAATACTTTCTGGACTGCAAAACTGCAATGAAAGGTAGTACAGAGAAATGTCCTTTTATTTAGAATAGATATGAGTCAGTTGTTTTTCAATCATGTCACTCTTTGTGACTCCATTTGGGATTTTCTTGGCAAAGATACTGGAATGGTTTGCCATTTCCTTCTTCAGCTCATTTCACAGATGAGGAAACTGAAGCAAACAGAGTTAAGGGACTTGCCCAGGGTCACACAGCTAGTTTCTGAGGCCAGATTTAAACTCAGATCCTCCTCACTCCAGGGTCAGCACTCAAACCACTATGCCACCTAGCTCCCTTGTCAGAATAGATGCTCAATTGTTAAGGACTGGTAGAAGAGTCCAAGATCCTTTTTAAAACAATAGCTGTCATCCCTAAAGATAGAGACTTCAGACATCTTACTCACAATTCAAAAAGAATTCAAGGAGAAAACTAAGTGGCACACAGCTAAGAAGACTGAACTTGAAGTCCTTAAGAGCTGAGTTCAAATCGTCCCTCAGATACATACCAGCTGTGTGGCCCTGGGTAAATTACCTAACCAGTGGATGCCTCAGTCTCCTCCAATGTAAAAATAGAGGGAATAGTAGCACCTACTTAATGATAATATGTGTAAAGCACTTTGCAAACTTTAAAGTGCTATATAAAATTAACTACTTTAAAAAGAAAAAAAATGGAAAGAATTCATCTTTGAACCTTTGTCCATTCCCCAAAGGGGCTACTTTCTCTGCCAAGGTAGGCAGTAGACAATGTTTACTAGGGTCAGATTTGCTGCCATAGAGTTTTAGCTGAATCTCCTTTACCCTCCTTTCTTACTATCTATTCCTTCCAGGGTTTTAATAGTTAAGGAGAGAAAACAAAAAAAGGCTGGAGGTGGAGAAGGAGGCCTATCAGATTCCTTCCACCCCTGACAACAGCTGAGGGCACATTTCCCTAGTCTCTGTCTTTGCACCCACCAAAATAGACCCTGGATCCACATATCATTCAGATCACAGAATATAAACTCCACTGAGATCTACTAAGATCCCTCTCCTCCTGCCTGTTTACAGCTTTGAAGGAGATAGATTACATTCAACTGAGCTTATAAATTACAGATTTCAAAGCTGACTTTTCAAAAATAATCTTTAAAGCATTTGGGAAAGACAGATAGTGATAAAGTCTCCCCTACACAACATACTTTTTTTTTTGGTAGATTAATAGAACTACTGTAGACCAGCTCTTACAACACTACCACAGAAGTTCATGGGGCTAATTACAAATCAAAATACAACAAAACAAATGAACAAAAGCAAAGCTTGAGATTTTCAGACAGTAGGTTCCTTCAAATCACTATGAAAATACAATTTAAAATAAAATTCTGTGCCTGGGTCTGTTTTAGATCTCAGTCTCCTCCCCCTTCCACCACCAACCCTCCTCCCCCCTGGTCCCACATGTGATTCTCCTCTCACCACTGGAAGAGAAACCTCATTGTATTTATATCCTACATCAGCAAAAGCTTTTTGGTATGTGATTTGGGTTATTTATTGCAGTAGCCAGATCTGGTTTCTCTTCTGGCTAGAATTCAATTCAGCAAGGACTTACTTGTTCAGTGAATGCTGTGTGCTCCAGAGCAAAGCTCAGAATCATCCAAGACTGGCGTAACAATAACAGATCATGTTTCTGTCATTCTTTAAGGTTTATAAAGGTCTTTCCTCAGAACAGGCCTGTGAGAGAAGTAGCCTAAGTGTTATTGACCTGCTTTATAAAAAAGAGAAACTGAGGCAAGGAGGACTAACTTGGCCTACAGGCACACAGCTCTGACAATCAGAGCTAAGTCTAGAAATCAGACCTCCTAACTCTTACGTTCCTTTCACCATCTTTTTGCGAGTGAAATATCATAGCCTGTGTGAGTTTTGACCTGCATTCTGCTGCCTCTGGCATCTACCTCTTTAGCAAAAATGAAGGTATAGAATTTAAAACTACTATCAATCTCAACTGTCCTAGTGGAGCAATATCATTCAACAGATGTCTGTGTGGGGGATATTATACCTCTCTGCCAAGAATTATTGACCTGGGATCCAAGGACTGTGGATAGATCTCTGGGCCTAGTAAACTCGGATAGGAAAAAAATTACACATTTATTTCAATATAGTCAGTTTCCTTTGTAATCCTATGCATTTTGTTTTTATGTATTTAGAAATATGATTCTAAGAAGGGTCAGAATTGCTGCCATATAGTTTTAGCTGAATCTTCTTTATTCTCCTTCGTTACTATCTTTGGCAGGGGGCCCTGAAACAGAAAGGGTTAGGAAACCCTGATCTGTCCAGTGGTTTGCCATTCAGAAAATTCCTGTTTTTCTCTAACTTCCACCCTTTTGCTACAGCTGAGAATGAGAAGGAAAGACAAGAAGATGAGGGGAAACAAGGGAACCTGTAGAACATGAATTTAATAAGCACATACTACATGCCAGACACTTCCTAAGCACTTTACAAATATTATCTCATTTGAGATAAAAAGTGTCACTGTTAGTTCTCTCATTTTACTCAGAAAAGGCCAACAAAGAGATGGCAGCTTGGCTAGCCAGTCAACTGGCAGTTGGGTAACAGGGCCGTAGAGATGAATGTAAAGGATAGGGGATTGGGAGAGGGCCAGGTAATCTCAAGATTGCTAGAACAGTGACAGAGGTGGCAATAAGGGGGCCCAAGGAAAGGAACAAAGTCAAGTAAGCCATATTAGTGCTTCTATTAAGGAGCCATTAGGAGCCCTAATGTCTTAGATTTTCCATTGACCCCTGATCTCTTGGTCCATGTGCCAGAGCTGGAGGGGTTTTACTGGCATTACTCCTTACCTTTAACAGGGAAGGCAGCTGGGTGATTCCTCTTGGAGACAAAGTCACTCTTCTTCCATGGGTCAACGGGCTGGAGAGTTGCACCAATAGACCTCTTGTGGCCCAAGATTTAATGTATTCCTTCCAGGGAGTTAGGGTCAACGACTGGAAACCATTAAAGGTTCCCACCTTCTCCTCTTCTAAGCTGTAACTTGACTCCAGAGTACTGCAGAACTCCTAAACTTTCAGTACATCTCAGGCAATGAAATTCATTCCTTTAAAGTGGTCTCAGGATAAGATTCTAAAGAAGTCAACCTTAAACAAGCAAACACATCCTGATCACTGTTCTATCTAATAGTTCATGGTTGAAAATGTTATGAATCCACCGTCCTATTAGACGGAGATGAGAAGCAACACAAGAGGGATTTGGGGGACATATTCTTCATGTCATGCTGAGCCAACTTGACTGGCAAGCTTAGGGCATGGTTGTTCCAAGCTAAATACTTTGGCCCTTCTGTCTTTAGTCTTCACTAAATATTAACTCCCTACAGAATATTCTTAGTGCCAGGAAAGCATTGGTGTCACCATCTGTCACCTGGAATCGGGCCCATTGACTTCAAATTAGCAATAAGCGTAAGAAGTAATACTGGCCTCTGGGGCTTCAGTGGTAGAAGGGTAAGGCTAACTGGATCATAGAGTCAGAGTTGAAAGGAACTTTAAAGGTCATCTCGTCAGAACCCCTTCATTTTATAGATGTGGAAACTGAGGCCAGAGAGGTCAAGTCATGGACCCAAGGTCACCGAAGTGGCAAAGCTGAAATTCAAACTCGGGGACTTGAACTCCAAATCCAACCTTCTTTCCCCCTATCATAAGACCTCTTCAGAGAATCAAGTCATTTATTAAGCTGCTACTGTATGCTAGGCACTGTGCTAAACATTGGAGACATAAAAAAGGGCAAAAATAGTTCTTGCCCCTAAGGAGCTTATACTCTAAAGAGAGAGACAACAGACAAACAACTAGAGAGAAACAAAATAGAGAATCCATTAGAGATAATCTCAGAGGGAAGTTGCTAACACTAATGAGGACTGGGGTAAAAACTTCTAGGAGAAGGAACTTGAAGGAAACCAGGATATATGGAGGCAGAGATGAGGAGGAAGAGAATGCAGGTCTAGGGGTTGGCTGGTGAAAATGCATGGAATTGGGAGATTGGGTGTCCTTTGAGGACATCAAAGAGGTCACTAGAACATAGAGTATAAGGGGGGGGCAAGTGAAGTCTAAGATCCCTGGAAAGGTAAGAGAGAGGCAGGTCATCAAGGGTTTTAAAAGTCAGAGGTTTTTATATTTGATGCTTTCTAGCATTTTTCTAGCAATTACTTCTGTAATTGAGAACCATTAGAATTCAGTAAAAGGTGGGGAGTGCTGACATAGTCAGATCTTCACTTTAGGGAGATCAATTTGACAGCTGAATGGAACCAGAAATCCAGTACAAAGCTGCTAATGGGACATATGATCTATGGTGAGATATGGTAGTATTTCTAGGTCCCTAAAGCCACAGTTAGACCAGTTCTCTGGACAACAGCATATCTGCCTTGCTTACCACTGGTACCAATCTAACTCTATACATAATTCAGCAAGGGGCTCTCGTGTAAGACGTTTTGCCAACCACCATCTACATAACCAATGGTATACCATTTCATGGTTGGGCTCTCCCATCCTGCTTGACACATTCCTGTTTTTTAAAGGACAATAAAAGATCAAATAAATACACAACATGTGTTCTTAATAGATTCGAAGAGAAATACAGTAGAACCTTGGTTTATGAGTAACTTGGTTTATGTATGCTTCACTGGACAAGGAAAAATTTTTCGTAAAATTTGTCTTGTAGGACAAACAAAAATTTGCAGTATGAACATCATGTTTGGACTTGAACAGCTCATGAGAGGATGATGCTCAACTCAAGCAATGTTTTGGGTTTTTTTGGAACCCATATAAGATAGCATACCATCTCAGGGAGGGAGAGAAAAGGCAGGGGGAGAAATTTTTAAAGATATGGAAGTGATTGTTCATAACTGAAAACGAATAAATTAATTTTTTTTAAAAAAATCATCAAAAACAAGTGTCATTAGATAGATTTCTAGTCAGAAGTGAATGTAAAGAAAAGAATAAGTGAATCAAAACGTGAAAGTGATTCTAAAAAAACAAAAAATAAGTGAAGGGAGTAGTGTTAGTCTTACTTTTAGTGAAAGTAGCATAAGAGAAAACACTCCCAACGGTGAAATCCTTGATGTTTTCATAGAAGGAGATTCTCCTTCCAAGCAATAACCCTTCCTCCTCCTTCTCCCCCTCATCTCCCTCAGGTGAACCACAACCCTTCCCAAAGGTAAAGTGCAGGTTAATTTATTTTATTTTTGGTTTATATTGTGTACTAATCATTGCTATTGTAATTCAGGCACATTAGGGACAAAAAATTTACTTAAAATTACAAATAATTATTTTTATATGAATATTTTTGGGAATGTGGTACTGATCATCTGACTTTCCATTATTTCCTATGGGAAAATGTGCTTTGCAATATGAACAAATCACATGACAAACAAAATCTCGGAACGAATGAATTAAATTCATAAACTGAGGTTCTACTGTAGGTGACAATCAGATTAGCAAGGTAACTATGGGTAGATATGTGTTCATCCTTCATTGCTGAAGAAGAAAGCCCATGTCATCAGAGAAATAACGACATGACTTGCACTTGACTTTGTTTTGAGTGAGGGAGGGCTGTGCAGGTCACCAGCCTCACTTCTCCAGAGCCATCTGAATCCAATGACCAGATATTCATCAGGATGACTGGAGATGACCCAGGATGAGGCAAGTGGGGTTAAGTGACTTGCCCAAGGTCACACAGCTAGTGAGTGTCAAGTGTCTGAGATGAGATATGAACTCAGATCCTCCTGACTTCTGCACTGGTGCACTATCCACTGTACCACCTAGCTGGTCCTATGGATAGATAGACTGAAAGTAAAGATAGTATATGCTTGGCACATGGTTGGTTTTTAATATTTTGTGTTTAATGAATTGAAAAGAAATAGGAAATAGGGGTTGCCTATCGTACTTATAGTCTACACCAAAGGTGCCAAACTCAAATAGAAATGGATCCCTGCAAGCTGCATATCAGGGCAGTGAGGTGGTACAGTAGATAAAACACCAAACCTGGAGTTAGGATGACCCCAGTTCAAATCTGGTCTCAGACATTGACTAGCTATATAGGGGAAGTCGTTTAAACATGTTTGCCTTGGTTTCTTCATCTGTAAAATGAGTTAGAGAAGGAAATGTCCAAGAAAACCCTAAATGGGGTCACAGAGTATGAGGCTACTGAACAAAATGAAAGCTGCATATCAATTTAATTGTTGTTATTCAGTCATTCAGCTATGTCTGACTCTTGGTGTCTGTCCAAGGTCATATTAGTTGCTTCCATGACACTCTCTATCCATCCCATCCTCTGCCGTCTCCTTCTCCATTTGCCTTCATTCTTTCCCAACATCAGGGTCTTCCATCTTCTCATTATGTGGCCGAAGTATCTAAGCTTCAGCTTCAGTATTTGACCTTCTGATGAAAAACCCAAATAAATTTCTTTTAAGTATTGACTGATTTTTTTTTTCTTCTTCCTGTCCAAGAGACTCTCAACAGTCTTCTCCAGTACAATAATTCCAAAGCATTGGTTCTACAATCCATGTCTCACAGTCTTACATTACCACTGGAAAAACCGGCTTTGATGAGACAGAGGTCTCTGCTTTTTCATCTGCTGTCCAGATTTGCCCTCACTTTCCTTCAAAGGAGCAAGCATCTCTTAATTTCATGGCTGCAGTCACTGTCTGCAGTGAGCTTTGAACCCAAGACTATAAAATCTGACACTGTTTCCATATCTTCTCCCTCTCTTTGCCAGGAAGTGAAGGGACCAGTTAGTAAGATCTCAGTTTTTTTGGATATTAAGCTTCAAGCCAGTTTTCACGCTCTCTTCTTTCACCCTCATCAAGAGACTTCTTAATTCTTCACTTTCCGCCATCAGAGCAGTATTGTCTGCCTCACTAAAATTGTTGCTATTTCTTCTGACAATCTCAGTTCCAGCTTTTGATTCGTACAGCCTGGCATTTCAAATGATATATTCTGCATGTAAGTTAAGTAAGGTGACAGTATATAGCCTTATCATATTCCTTTTACAGTCTTAAACCAATCAGTTGTTCCATGTTTGGCATATTAACACCACAAATCAACATTATCTATGTTGCATTGCATCTTTTAAAATTTTGTTAAATCTTTTCTAATTATATTTTAATCTGATTTGGCTATATTCTTTCAGAATTTTGAAATATGGTCAATCTCAAAGCTTTCATTCAACATTCTTATTGCCTGCTACTAAAAGGCACTTTCTCAGAAAGCAGAGATAGTGTCTGATTTATCTTTGTGTCTCCTCCCAGATGCCCACGCAATATTTTCTTCATTATAACTTTTTTATATTGAATGAACATTTAGGGATTTGGATACAAGTGTAGGAAACCTGGACAAAGCTTCAGGAAATCAAGGCACGCAACTTCTTCAGGACTGCTAAGAGAAGCTCCAGGTAATTAACATGGACTTAGAACCAGGATCCAATTTCATAAAAGAAATTAAAGGAATGTATTCACCTCAATCAGAATATCAAGTGGACATAAGGCAGAGAGTAAAGTTAGAAAGCAAAAGAGAGAAGTTGGTCCTTGAGGATTTGTGCCATGATGGCTAGGTATAACTGTCAATCTGACACACCAAAGAGCTGAAATAGCCCTGAAGCTTTGGATTCTCTTACCGAGCTCCCATGTGGGAAAGAAGCTGCCCAGTAGTTCTAATTCCACAGATAGCCTTCAACATTGGAGGAAAAGGGAAGTAGGCTATAAATGAATGAGGTATTGTGATATAGTGAATGGAGCACTAGACTTTGAGTCGGAAAGACTTGGGTTCAAATTTAGCCTGCATCACTTTCTGTGTGACTGAATAAATCACATACCTTTTGTGGCATTAGTTTCCTCATCTGCAAAATGAGGAACTTGGACTCAATGACCTTTAAAGTTCCTTCTGACTTTAAATTTATGATCCTATAAATGAATTCCACAAATAGTTCTTGAAATCTTGTGAGGTGCAAGGTACCTAGGGGGAATATAAAAGTCCCTCCTTTAAGAACTTTACATTCTAATAAAGAAGACAAAACATGCATATTAAAAAAAAAAACTATGCAAGATATGAGAGATGTTACAAGTCAGTCCTGGGCAGTTAGGGAAGACTTGAACTCAAATCCTGCCCCAGCTCTACACTAGCTGTGTAACCCTGGGTAATCTCCGTCTACCTCAGTTTCCTCATCTGTAAAATGGAAATAGCAAGAGTACCTAGCTCCTAGGGTGTTTGTGAGGATAAAGTAAGATGACATGTGAAAGGAGTGTTACAAATTTTAAGCAAATGTCAGTTACTATTACTGTAATTATTTGTTACAAGTGTTAGGTGTCAAGGAGGTGATTTCTGGTTTTTGTTAAGCCCCAGGAGCAAATTGGGCAGGTAGGGACGGTGGATAGAGTGCCAGGCCTGGGGTCAAGAACACTTATCTTCCTGAGTTCCATCTGTAAAATAGGGATAATAAGATCACCTACCTAACATTATGGTGAGAATCAAATGAGTTAACATATATAAAGCACTTTGCAAACCTCAAAGCAACATATAAATGCTAGCTATTATTAATTTTCTCAAATTTCCACACCTACAGTGACCACATTTTCCAAACCAAAACATAAGATTGTAATCAGATAAAGAATATTCCCTTAGCACAGCCTCGTTAAAAATCGTTTATTTACATAAATTAGGATTGCTGTGGAATATATGGGATGTGCAAGCACAGCGCATGTAGAGAAACAAACAGATAAAAACCTGAGTTCAAATCCCTACTTCAGAACCTCTAACTGGGAAAATCATTGAACCACTTTCTGTCTCAGTTTTCTCATCTGTAAAGTGGGACTAATAATAGTAGCAACCTTCCAAGGTTGTTATGAGGAGCCGTTGAGTTAAAATATGAAAAGTGCTTTGCAAACCTTAAGGGGTATATACAAAAGCTCATTGTAATTAGTAGTTATTATGAGTTCACTTTCTCACATTCTAGTGAGACAGGAAAGGCCAGCTATATAAACTTTATCTTCTTCTCCTGGAGGGCAGGAACTGTAAATTAGGCATGATAGGAGACATCCTACTTATATAGGATCTCCTTCACATTTACTGAGGTAAGCTTTGTTTTTCATGGAGCAAGTACATTGGACTATCAAATTCACTACACAACAAAACACAGGCAAAGCAATAAGAATCAACCTCAATTGTAAATCATGTAAAATCAACAAGCTTTCAGTTCTTCACTGGATGCATTAGGGAAAATAGAAAGATTTATTTGCTTGTTTGGCTGGAGAGATGCAATTATGAAGAAAAGTTTTTGGAGGAGCAGGCTCTTTATTAGAGTAGACCTGATTTTAGTAACATGGAGTGGTATCAGATAAAGACAGAGGTATGAGTAGCTCCCCATGTAACACCACAGGTAAGACACACTGGTAACATTCTCAAAATATGGAAAATTAAGATTTGTTTTTTACCTCAATAAATTTTAGTCCACTGAACCCACAGAATAAATGTAGCGTATCATAGCACCAATTGAAAACTTCAGATTCATGGGTGTATCCTTTCTGACTGTTCCTAAAGGTTTTTCTTTAGAAAAATCATTGGCCTATTGGTAATTAGCAATGGGAAATAAAGCTGGGAAGATCCCCAGTGGTTTTTCTTTGATCCTCAGTTCTTTCACTAGCCATCAGAAACAAAAAAATGTTCACTTGTCATCTATCTGGGTTCATCTATGTCCATTCCACATACACTCTTGCCCATTTGCCACTACATATCTTTCCTAAATGTTTTATTCCCCCCCAACCCTCACCCCACTCCAGGTAGAGAGAACTTGTGTCATTTTTTTAGTTGAGTTTAGATTCTTTGTGACCCCATTTGGGGTTTTCTTGGTAGAGATACTGAAGCGGTCTGCCATTTCCTTCTCCAGCTCATTTTACAGATAAGGAAACTGAAGCAAACAGGGTTAAGTGACTTGCCCAGGGTCACACAGCTAGTAAGTGTCTGAGTTCAGATGTGAACTCAGGAAGATGAATCTTCTTGACCCCAGGCCTTGCGCTCTATCCAGTATACCACCTAGCTGCCCAATTTGCTCCTAATTTTTAACAAAATTCAGAAATCACCTCCTTGACCTCTCCTCAAAGGCTGTGTCACTAAGCAGAATTTAAGTTGCTTGAGGGATGGGATAGACCATCGTACTGCCAATATATAGCCCAATGCTTTCTTTTTTTCCCACAGTTTTAAATTTTTTCCAACTGCATTTTATCAATTCAGCATTCCAATGAATTTCAGCATTCACTTTTATATGATTTTGAGTTCTAAATTTTTTTCTTCCTCCTTCCTAGCTTTCCTCCCCAAGATGGCAAGCAATCTGATACAGGGTATATATGTACAATCATATTAAACAAATTTCTACATTAGTCATGTTGTGAAAAAAGGAATCAAAAAGGGAAAACATTACAAGAAAGAAAAGACAAAAATAGTGAAAATAGTATGCTTTGATCTGCATTCAGAATCCAGAGTTCTTTCTCTAGATGTGAATAATGTTTCTTACCATGAGTCTTCTGGAATTGTCTTAGATCTTTGTATTGCTGAGAAGATCCAAGTCTATCATACTTGATCATTGCACAATGTTGCTGTTACTGTGTACAATGTTCTCCTGGTTCTGTTCACTTCACTTAGCATTAGTTCATGTAAGTCTTTCCAGGTTTTTCTGAAATCCACCTGCTCATCAATTCTCATACCACAAGTATTCCATTACATTCATATACCACAATTTGTTCAGTCATTCTCCATTTGATAGGTATCCCCTCAATATCAAATTCTTGGCCACCACAAAAAGAGGTGCTATAAATATGTTTGCACATGTGGGTCCTTTTCCGTTTTATATGCTCTCTTTGGGATCTAGTAGTGGTATTGCTGGATCACAGCTTGATTGCCCCTTGGGCATTTTTTTCAAATTGCTCTCCAGAATGGTTGTATCAGTTCATAACTTCACCAACCCTCCATTAATGTTCCATTTTTCCCACCTCTTCTTCAAAATTTATCTATTTCCTTTTCTATTATATTAGCCAATCTGATAGGTGTAAAGTGGGACCTCAGAATTGTTTTAATTTGTATTTAATTAATAGTGATTTAAAACATTTTCATATGACTATAAACAGTTTTAATTTCTACATCTGAAAACTGCCTTTTCATATCCTTTGACCATTTCTCAATTGGGGAATGACTTGTATTCTTATAAGTTTGACTCAGTTCTCTATATAATTTAGAAATGAAGCCTTTATCAGAAACACTGGCACTAAAAATTGTTTCCCAGCTTTCTGTTTTCCTTCTAATCTGTGTTGCATTGACTTTGTCAGTAGCACAATGTTTTCAATGTAGTAGATAGTTAATAAATGGTGTGGAATTGAATCAAATTCTTTCTGTTAATTAGGTTGATGTTATCCACTCCACCTCCATGAGGTAGGATCCGTGGGGTCCTTTTCCTCCAACTAATTCCCAAAGTCTGTGAAACAGTAAAGTAAGTCATACTTGGCCAAAGTGAAGCTCTTACAGGGCTATTTGCATACTGGGATTCATTAAGAGCAGAGCCTGCCAAGTCAAGGTGGAGTTAATAAGGGGCGCTACAGTAACGGAAAGATAAGTTAGGGGAGATACAGTTTGGGAGGAATTTTTAACCCTATCCCTCAAGGCCATTCAAATTCATAAAGCAGGGAACCTAAGATAATGGCTAATGAGGTAATTAGGTAAGATAATGATCTCTATCCTCCTTACAAACTGTGTTTTAGTTTCTGTGTAGGATACAGATAATTCACACAAGAGAAAAGAAAGGAAAAAATGCAGCAGGATGCCAAAGAAAACAACAGCCATTTCCAATAAAATTTGGCTTATGACATTTTTTAACTTGGAAAAAAAAGTGGGGGAGCGGGACACATATTCTTTGGAAATGAGGGTGGGAAGACAAAGAGCTTCTCTCCCATAAGCCTAGCACACAAGGGTAGAGTGTAATCCTTTGTTTCCCCAACATAGACAACACAAATGGCAAAGAGTTAGGGGAAAGATCTTTGTGGAAAGAAGAGAATGTGTAAAATAATATGGCTGGACCCAATGCTGAGTGCGGGCAGGAACTAGCTCTGGGGGCATGAATTTCATTACAACTCACTGGGCAATGAAATACAAAATATGTTGCAAGTGTCAATATTCATAGTTAAAACACTGTTGTTTTCTTGGTTTTACTCCAGAGGGAAGGGAGGTGGACTTTTAACCACTAAGGGCCAAAACACATTTTAAAGGAATACCCACACTTGGGATTTTCAGTGTTTAAAAGGAGATCCTGGAATCTTTCTCATTTGAAGGAGTCAACCCTTCCCTTCTCTCCTTAAGTCTCCCCCAGCACACTTCCTCCCACTCTTTCAGCAGAGGACATTTCCAGAGACTTCACTGACAAAATAGAAGTCATTTGCCACCCTGAGCTCCCTCTACATTCCTTCTCCTCAAAACCTCTCAACATCATCTCCTATTCCCTCCTTTATTCCAGTCTCTGATGAATTGGTGGCCCTTCTCCCAAAGCCAACCTTCATATTCCTTTGTTTCTACTTTGTCTAGTCTCCTCTAGCTGGCTGCCCCAACACCTTCCTCCCTCCATCTCTAATTTTCAGTCTCCTATCTATTGGTTTCTTCCTTTCATCTACACACATGCTCAGGTCTCCTTCATCTTTAAAAAATTCATACTAGACCATGGGTTCTTAACATTTTTAATCAAAGATCCCTTTAGCCATCTGGTGAAACTTACAGAATTTAATAATGTTTTTAAATGCATAAAATACACAGGATTATAAAGTCAATTAAATTGAAAGACATAATTTTTCCCATCTATGTTCAAAATTCCCCCAATACCCATAGGACCTAAGTTAAGAACCCATGCATTAGATGCTAACTTCCCCTCTGTCATTTTATATCACTCTTCCCTTTCATAGCCAAACTCCTAGAAAAAGCTGTCTGTACTCTTCTGCCTCCATTTCTTCTTTTCTCACTAACTCCTCAACCCTCAAATTGGACTTCTAATCTCATCACTCAATTGATACCACTCTGTCTAAAGTTATCAATGATCTCTTGTCAAATCTCATGATATTTGTTCAGTCCTCATCCCTTTTAATTTCTCTGTAGCATTTGACAGTTGACCAGTCTCTCCTTTTGGATTATTATTTTTCCTCTGGGTTTTCTTAACTCTGGTCTCTCCTCTCCTACTTGTATGATTACTTTTTCATAGTCTCCTTCCTTGGATCAGCCCCAATTAAGTATGGTTATTAGATGGATAAATAGACAGATAGATAGATAGATAGATAGATAGATAGATATAGGCCTGGTCTCTTTTTTGAATTCCAGTCCTTTGTAGTCAATTGCCTAGTGGACATTTCTATGTGGACGTACTATACGTATCAAACACAAAATGTTCAAAACAGGACTCATTATATTTTTCCCAAAATTCACCCCATTTGTGAACTTCCCTCTCTCATTCAACGATACCTCCATCTTTCAAGTTACCAGGTTTACAAGTTAAGTATCATCCTCGGATCCTCACTCTCTTGCTCCAGATATCCACAGAATTGTCAAATTTTATCTGTTTTACCTCCATAATATCTCTTACATCTAACTACCCAATTCTTTCTATTTGCATGGCCAGCACACTGCTTCAGACTCTCATCATCTCCCAACTAGATTATTGCAAATTTTTCCTAATTGGCACCCCTTCTAAGTTTCTCCCTTCTCCAACTCATACTTCACATAGCTGAAAAAATTGAGTATCTTAAAGCACCAGTCTCACCATCACATTGCCCTGTTGATATACTCCAGTGCCTCTTGGGAATTTAACCATAATTCTATTACCTCTGGGACCAAATATAAACTCTTCTGTTTGGCACTTAAAGTCAATCATAATCTACCTCTAACCTAGTTTTTCAGGCTTATTATATATGACTTTTCTTTACATATTCAATCAAATTGGCATTCTTGTTCCTTACCCAAGACGTTTTATGTCCCATCTATATGCCTTCTTTGAACAGGCTGTTGTCCTCCTTTGCCTGAAATGCCCTCCATTCTCACCTCTGCCTCTTAGAATCTCTATATTTCTTCAGAGTTCAGCTCAAGTACCTTCTGCCACATGAAGTGATTCCCAATCTCCCTCCTAATTATCTGCAATTTATTTTGTGAATATTCATATGAGGATGTATCCACTTATCTTATAGGATGCAAGTTCCTCAAAACCACGTATTTTTGTTTTTCTTTTTGTATCTCCAGAACTTGGTATACAGGAGGAACTTAACACATGTTTACTGATTTATTTATAAATAAGAATGTATTTTTAGTTCATTTTCTTGGAACCTACCTCAAATTATATCAAACTGGAGTCAGAAAGCTGCCCCCACTTTCCCCTTATATATACCAGTCATCTGGGAGAAGGCAGTCAACATATGATCCAGCTGGAGCCATAGGAAAGGGAAGGCAGCTGGGGCTTTCTTCCTGGTTTCCCAGTTTAGAGGGCACTTGTAGCCTTTCAGGAAGAATAATTAGTCAAAATGAGAAACTGGGAGATATAAGGTTGGGGTGAGAACCCCACTTCCCCTGTCCTTCCCTTCCTGCTCCTAATTCCATGCAGAGGTTTTCCAGAAACTGATCCTTTCATCAATTTGTGGTTCTTACCCTGGGATGTGTAAAAACTATAGTTCCAACTTCAGCGAGAGTTCCTGCTCCCTCTTCTTGAACTCGGGAATTTTTTCCTGTGTGCCACTCACCTCAAGGATCCATGACTTAGTAGGAAACGACTCTCTTTCTACCCATGTACCTCCCAAATAGCCTTCAAGAACTGTTATGACCCAAACCATTCCCCAGTTGATAAATGGTCAAAGGATATGAACAGGCAGTTTTCAGAGGAAGAAATTAAAGCTCTCTATAGTCATAGGAAAGAATGCTCTAAATCACTATTGATTAGAGAGATGCAAATCAAAGCAACTCTGAGGTACCACATCACACCCATCAGATTGACTAACACGACAGAACAGAAAGATGATAAATGTTGGAGAAGATGTGGGAGAGCTGGAACACTAATTCATTGTTGGTGCAGCTGTGAGCTGATCCAACCATTCTGGAGAGCAGTTTGGAACTATGCCCAAAGGGCTAAACAATGTGCATACCCTTTGACCCAGTAATACTGCTTCTAGGGCTGTATCCCAAAGAGATCATAAAAATGAGAAAAGGACCCACATATACAAAAGTACTTACAAAAGCTCTTTTTGTGATGGCCAAGAACTGGAAATCAAGGGGATACCCATCAATTGGGGAATAGTTGAATAAGTTGTAGTATATGAATGTAATGAAATACTATTCTTCTGTAAGAAATGATGAGCAGGCAGACTTCAGGAAAACCTGGAAAGACTTGTATGAACTGAGGCTGAGTAAAGTAAGCAGAACCAGAACAGTCACAGTGTGCAAGGACTGTTTCTGATAAACTGAGTCCTCCACAACAATGTAAGGAGCTAAAACATTTCCAAAAGACTCATGATGCAAAATGCTGTCCACATCCAGAGAAAGAACTGTGGAGTTGGAACACAAAATTAAGCAGACCATTTTCTTTTTTGTTATGTTATGTTTTGTTTTGTTTTGTTTTTATTTTTAAATGTTCTACAATCACGTCCTTAAAATTAAGATTTTATCCCCCCCACTCCTTCCCCCTGCTACCCTCCTCCCTCCCCATGACAGCATACAATTCTATATAGATTCTACATATACTTTCCTATTGAGCACATTTTCACCATAGTCATGCTATGTAGTCGCACTAAAATAAATGGAAGAAATCATATAACAAATCAAAACATAATACTCTAAAACCCACACACACACACACAAACATGATCTGCTACATTCTGCGAATGACTTCCATATTTCTTTCTCTGAGTGTGGAAGGCATTTTGCC
>CM053769.1:126913747-126958825 GCA_028658325.1 Potorous gilbertii
CCAAGGATTAAAGGAGATGATATTTGTCAAATTCTTGGCAATTCACCTCGCACATAGTAGTTGCTTAATAAATTCTTTTTTCTTTCCTTCCTTCTTCAGGTAATATCAAAATATCAGCTCATTTTGCTTTTTACTATGAGACAGCTCTGAAATGGAAATGATTTCTTCAGATCATTGAAATTTTCATTTAGCGTCTTGACTCTTCCTATTGATGTCCCAAATATTATAAAGAGACCTCAAAGGTTATTTCCCATGAAAATTATCTAGTATAAATCTAACTGATGGCCCAATTGTGAGCAAAGTGGCATGGCCCCCCAGCATCTCCCACCATGTTAGCAGAGGGATCATTTTCCATGTGCTCATGGAAATCAACAAGTACTCTGAGAAATCAACAAATACTCTGAGAGCATGAACTATGCTTCCAGAACCAAAAGGAGTGGAAAAGAAGAAGACACGGTTCCTGCCCTCAAGAAATTTATATACTATTTAGGAAAACAAGCTTAAAGGATATGGAAAAAAGAAACCAAGAACAATACTTGTACAAATTGTGTTGTCGATCCAGTAGTAAGCTGGGAAATGATTCTAGGCTCTAGAGTTGGAAAGGACCTTGGAAAGAGCATGGCTAGTCCAACCCTGGCTTTCTACAGAAAGCAGGGACAATGACTTGTCCAAGGCTTACAGGTAAGCTGTTGCAGTACCAACATTCAAACTCAAGTCCTCTGGCTCTCTATATCAATCAATAGATCAGTGAGCAAGACTTTATCACAAGTTTATATGTGTATGAAGTACCTATTATGTATCAATCAATAAACATTTATTAAGCACCTAATATGTGCAGGGTACTATGTTAAGGGCTGAAAACATGTATAAGTCGATATAAAAATATATGTAAATCAATCAACAAGCATTTATGAATCACTTACTATGTAGCAATAATAACATTTCCATGGCACTTTCAAATTTGCAAAGCATTTTACATGTTATCTCATTTGATCCTTTCAACAACCCTGTGAGGTGGTTGCTATTAAATTTTCAATTTATGGATGAAGAAAACAGAGACTAAGAGGTTAAGTGGCTTGTTGCTTGGTGTCAATCTAGTAAGAGCCTGAAGCATGATTTAAACCTGTTTTCCTGGATCCATGTCTACTGAACTATCTGCCTCTGTAGGGGAGACTGGCAATATGCTAGATACTAACGGTTCAAATACAAATAAAATAATAATAAATAAAATAAATAAATAAACAACCAAGCAAATAAATAAATAGATGAATAAATAAACAAATAAATAAATAAAATAAATACGAGTAAAACAATCTCTTACAATGAATTTATATTCCAATGAGGAAGACAACAACTATATATGTGTGTGTATATATATGGGTATATATGTATACATGTATGTAGAGTATATATATAATATACGTATTACGGAAAAATATTAAAAGGATAAACACAAAGAAGTTAAGAATAAAATAGTCTGAGAAGGGTAGCACTAGGAGCTGGGGAGATGAGAAAAGTTTTCATGCAGAAAACATTTGAACTAAGCTTCCTTTGTGGGGGTAGGAAGTTGGTCCCTGACCAAATTATTTCTCCTCCCACCCCCAGCCCATTTGGAATCATAGAAGTGGACAGTTAACCAAGAGAGGAGGCGTTAATGTGTTATCCCTTTGTGAAGTAAAAAAAAGGTTTTCCACTGAAATCAGAGAGAAAGTTTGCCATTGCCACACACCAGGTGGATCATAAAAGTCAAGCCTGTGAGGCAGTTGAGGCAGAAAACAGCTTTGTGGAGTGTGACCCTTGCTTGTCTTACCAGAGGGTGGTGAGGGAGAGGATTGCTTCCTTCCTCTCTTCCCCCACCCACTGGTCATGGTGTCTTTATCCAGGACTATTTATCTAGTAGCGGACATCCAGAAAGAGAAGGCAGAGGGGGCAGGAAGCAGCTTTAAAGAGCATGACTCATGGCATCACAGAAGAGAGCCAGGGAGAAGCATGGCCCAGAAGCCTAGCAGACACTTTCCAGGGAGGAGCTGCATGAGGTTACCATAATAGAAAGGACAAAGGCATTAGTTGCATGGGCCACATGGGTGCCTCATTAGCGGTATACTTACTCTGTGCCCATTCTTTTCATGGACACTTGGTATTTGCTAGAGACAGCCAGGTGGCTCAGTGAATAGAGTATCAAGCCTGGAGTCAGGAAGATCTGAATTCATATTCAGCCTCAGAGTTAGTAGCTGTGGGATCCTAGGCAAGTCTCTTAACTTCTGTTTGCCTTAATCCGCTGCAGACGGAAATGACAAACCACTCAAGTATCTTTGCCAAGAAAACCCTATGTCCATATTGGCATCCAATAGTCCACACGGTCACAAAGAATTGGAAATGACTGAATAAGCACTCTAAATTTTGAGAGGAGTGATTTGTAGCTCCTGTTTTTACTACAACATCTCAATACCTTTGCTTAAGCTAATTTAGAATGCTGACTAATAAATGTAAGCTCAGTAATAGGAATTCATGACCTATAGTTTTAGGAGTATGGAGCCTCAGAATACCCATGAAACTGGGGAGTAAGTAGTTTCTCTTCCTGGGGATCCGACTTACCAAGTATGATTATAGGTTGGAAGAAGCCCAAGGGAGTGCTACAGAAAAGAAGGGAGATTCAATTTTAAGCCCCTTGGGGGCAGGAACAGTCTTTTGTCTCTTTTTGTATCCCAAGTGCTTTAGTACAGAACACAATAAGTGCCTAATAAATGTTTATTGATTGATTTCTATGCCAGGGAAGGAAATAATATGAACCCTTGGCAGAGAAGAAGAAGTAATTAAAACCTGTATAGAAACTGGTCTGCCAGAAGTAAAGTAATAAAGTTGTAAAGGTAAGGTGTGGCCAGATTATACAAAGAACTCTGGCATTTAAAACTCTTCATTATTTGACTGTAAGATACCTTTTCAGACTGACTTCACAGGTGCTGAAATTCTAGCCAAATGAGCCTATTTGTTCCCATGAATAATAGCCCATCTCCCACCATGATGCCTTTGCACAGGCTGTGGACCATGCCTTAAAAGTTCACCCTCCTGACCTCTGCCTCTAAAGAATCCTTAGTTCCTTTCAATGACACTTTTCCACAAGGTCTTTCATATTAGCACGGTGCCTGGAAGAAGAGAAGAGCCTTTAATTAATGCTTATCACCTCTTGCCTTCCTGTTCTCCTCATTGCTTGGAGACCCTCCCCCCCCAAAAATTATTTTGCATTTATTCATATTTGTGTACATAGTAAGGATTTGATAAGGTCTGTGGGTGCTAGGTGAACCCCAAAACACCGACAGTCTGGGTCGTGCTCGAATGAATTCGACTCAAGCCTTCTTAAAGCCAAAGAAAACAAAATTTATTAAGGATTCGCCTAAATTGGGTTGCCTCTTACGGAACCTAAGCTTTTGTAATGCTTGTATTCACAAGCGGGCCAGATAGAATCCCAGCTAGATAGAGTCTGAGCTGGATTGAATCTGAGGGCCTTCATGAAGGAGGCAAGATGGAACTTAAATACAGAAAAGAGTATGGGGGGCGGGGCGGTCTGGTAGTCCAGGGTGATGGGAGGAGGGGGTTAGGAAGGGTCTTTAGAACTCCAAGGAGGGTCAAAGGCTGGAAATAGCTGGAGGCTATCAGGAGATATCAGACAATGGAGGGTTTGGGTGGGGCAATCCAGAGATCTTGATAGGGGCAGTAGGGGAATGGATACAGATCTTGGTGGCAGCCTGGGGAATGGAGTTTTGATGGGATCTAGGGTGGGGAGTGCAAGAGATTTGAAATGATAATGAAAAGCCCAGGGGCTTCCGGAGACTGCCACCACAAATGGGAAGATTAGATTTGAGTAAGAAAGGCCAGGTTAAGTGGGAAGATTCAAGGGGAGCTCAAGGAGGCTCCCAGAGACTGAACCTCATCAGATTCTTTTTTCGTTTTTTTGGTAAACTTGGCATCTAGCATAGTGCCTATGCACACTGTATGTGCTTAATAAATGCTTATTGTGCTATACATGGTCTTAAAAAGCAAGCTGGGGAATCTGGTGGAGTGGAAATTAGGTAATCACTGTACATTTTTGAAGCAAGGAGATGCTATGATGAAAGCAATGTTTTTTAGGATGAGTCTGGGAGTGATGATTTCACGATACAACTGTAAAAAAATTGGGGCACCTAGGTGGCTAGAGTGCTGGCCCTGGAGTCAAGAGGAGTTGAGTTCCAATTCAGCCTCAGATATTTATTAGCTGCATGACCCTGGGAAAGTCACTTAACCCTGTCTGCCTCAGTTTCCACATCAAATGAGTTGGAAAGGGAAATGGCACAATAGTCCAGTATCTTTGCCAAGAAAACCACAAATAGGGACATAGAAAGTCAGACATAACTGAAACAACTCAACAACAACACATTCCATCTTAAGAAAATCTCACATGAGAAAACAGACATGTATAGAACACTCTGAGGCAGCTAGGTGACCTAGTGGATAGAACACTGGATTATAGTCAACACAAACATGGAATTACTATTTGTGTGACCCTCAACAAGTCCCTTAAACTCAGCCTCATATGTAAAATTTTTTGTAGTATTTATGCACGTACTGTTAATATGTGTGTGCATTTATATATGTGTAATATATGTTAATATTTCCTCATATGTAAAATATCTAGTTACTTAACCTCTTAGCCTGAGGTTCCTAAACTGTAAAATGGGACCTGTGTTGCTTGGTTGTTCTGGGGATCAAATCAGATAACATACATAAAGCACTCTGCAAAGCTAAAGGCACTATTATTACTTAGGGGCTTGTAATTCTTGACTCTCATTTACAAAAGAGAGAATTTCAGAATTGCCACAAGGATCTTTCATGTCTTTCAGGAACACAACACTTGCCTAAAAGGCAGTTCATCTGCACTGGATCATTCTAGGAGGAAAAAAAGAAAAAGATGAGTGAATAAAAAATGGAAGATGAGAGAATTCAAGGAAGATTATAAATCTGGGTGACTAGAAAGATGATGGTGACCTCAATAGAAATAGAGAAGTTTGAAAGAAAAGCATACTCAGTGTTCATTACGCAGGGAAGTTCAATTTGAGATGGCTCTGGAAGGATAAATTTTTCTTTTTTTTCTTTTGGAAATGGCATTTTATTTTTTTTCAATTATCCATAAAAATAGTTTTCACCATTCATTTTTTTTTAAAATTTTGAGTTCCAAATCTTTTTCTCCCTTGGCATCTAGCATGGATGCCCTTCCCCTCTCCCCAAGATGACAAACAATCAGATATAGGTTATACATGTGCAATCACATAAATACATTTCCACACTAGTCATGTTCTGAAAGAAGAAACAAAAGGGAAAAGACAGAAAAACAAACAAAAAGTGAAATAGTATGGATCTGCATTAAGACTCTATAATTCTTTCTCTGGATGTGAATAGTATTTTCCATCATTTTGGAAGTGTTTTAGATCACTGTATCGTACAGAAAAGCTAAGTCTATCAAAAATGATCATTGTACAATATTGCTGTTACTGTGTACAGTGTTTTCCTATTTCTGCTCACTTCCCCTCAGCATCAGCTCATGCATGTTTTTCTAGGTTTTTCTGAAATCTACCTGTTCATCATTTCTTACACGACAATAATATTCCATTACATTCATATACCAGACTTGTTCAGTCATTCCCCAATTGATGGGCATCCCTTCAATTTCCAATTCTTTGTCACCACAAAATATTTTTGTACATATATGTGTTTTCCCTTTTTTATGATCTATTTGGGATACAGATCTGGTAGTGGTATTGCTGGATGCATAGTTTGATTGCTCTTTGGGTATAGTTCCAAATTGTTCTCCAAGATGGTTGGATTAGGTTACAACTTCACTAACACTGCATTAGTGTCCCAGTTTTCCCACATCTCCAACATTTATCCTTTTCTTTTTCTGTCACATTACCCAATATGATAGGTGTGAGGTGGTATCTCAGAGTTGTTTTAACTTGCATTTGTCTAATCCAGGGACATGGAACCTTCAACTTTGAGGTCACATGTGGCCTTCTAGGTCCTCAAGTGTGGCTCTTTGGATCCAAACTTCACAGAACAAATCCTTTTATTAAATTGATTAAATAATTAAATCAATAGTGTTTTAGACCATTTTTTCACCCAACTATAAATACCTTTAATTTCTTTATCTGAAAACTGCCTGTTTATATCTTTTGACTATTAAATGGGGAATGACTTGTATTCTTATAGGTTTGACTCAGTTCTCTATATATTTTAGAAATGAAGTGTTTATCAGAAACATTGGCTATAAAAATTGTTTCCCATCTTTTTGCTTTCTAATCTTGATTGTGTTGGTTTCCTTTGTGCAAAAACTTTTAAATTTAATATAATCAATATCACCCATTATGCATTTTGTAATGTTCTCTATCTCTTATTTAGTCATAAATTCTTTCCTTCTTCATAGATTCCTTGCTCTCTTTATTTGCTTATGGTTTCACCCTTTATGTCTAAATCATGTACCCATTTTGACCTTATCTTGGTATACAGTGTGAGATACTGGTCTATTCCTAGTTTTTGCCATACTATTTTCTAGTTTTCCCAGCAGTTATTGTCAAATAGTGAGTTCTTATCCCAAAAGATGGAATCTTCTGGTTTATCAAATTGTAGATTACGATAGTTACTACTGTCTTATCCATCTAAACTATTCTGCTGATCCACCACTCTTTTCTTAGCCAGGACCAAATGGTTTTCATGACTACTACTTTATAATAGTTTTAGATCTGGTATGGCCAGACTTTTTTTTCCTTTTGCATTTTGCACTTTTCCCCCCACTAATTCCCTTGATATTCTGTCGACCTTTTGTTCTTCCAGATGAATTTTATTATATTTTCTAGCTCTATGAAATAATTTTCGGTAGTTTGATTGGTACGGCACTGAACGAGTAAATTAATTGAGGTAGAATCATCTTTTTTGTTATATTAGCTTGGCCTACCCATAAGCAATTGCTATTTTTTCAGTTGTTTAGATCTGACTTTATTTGTGTAAAGCATTTTGTAATTGTGTTCATATGGTTCCTGGCTTTGTCTTGGCAAGTAGAGTCCCAAATATTTGATATTGTCTATACTTTTTTAAAATGTAATTTCTTTTTCTATCTCTTGCTGCTGGAATTTGTTGGTGATATATAGAAATGATCAAGTTTTATGTGGATTTATTTTCTATCTTACAACTTTGATAAAGTTATTTCAAGTACGTTTTTAGTTGATTCTCTAGGATTTCTAAGTATATCATCATATCATCTGCAGAGTGAAAGTTTTGTTTCCTCAATGCTTAGTCTAATTCCTCTAATTTCTTTTTCTTCTCTTTTCGTTAAAGCTAACATTTCTAGTAGAATATTCAATAATAATGGTGATAAAGTGCATCCTTGTTTCACCCCTGATATTGGGAAAGCTTCTAGCTTATCCCCATTGCTTATAATGCTTGCTGATGATTTTAGAGAGATGTTACTTATTTTAAAAAAAAGTTCCATTTATTCCTATGCTCTCTAGCATAAGAGGAATGTGTACTGTATTTTGTCAAAAGTTTATTCTACATCTATTGAAACAATCATATGATTTCTGTTGGCTTTTTTGGATTTTTTTTTGTTGTTGTTGATAAGGTTGTTATTGTTACTGATATGGCCAATTATGCTAATAGTTTTCCTAATATTGAACCAGCCCCGCATTCCTGCTATAAATCCTACCTGGTCATAATGTATTATCCTGGTGATAAATTGCTGTCATATCTTTGTTTATATTTTATTTAAAATTCTTATATCAATATACATTAGGGAAATTAGTCTATAATTTTCTTTCTGTTTTGGCTCTTCCTAAATTAGGTATCAGTACCATATTTGTGTTATAAAAAGAATTTGGTAGGACTCCTTCTTTGCCTATTTTTCCAAATAGTTTATATAGTATTGGAATTAATTGTTCTTTAAATGGTTGGTAGAATTCACTTGAAAATCTATCTTCTTTTCTTAAGGAGTTCATTGATAGCTTGTTCAATTTCTTTTTCTAAAATGGGATTAGGTATTTTATTTCCTCTTCTGTTAATCAGGGCAATTTATATTTTTGTAAATATTCATCCATTTCACTTAGATTGTCAGATCTTTTGGCATAGAGTTGGGCAAAATATCTCCTAATTATTGCTTTAATTTCCTCTTCATTGGTGATGAATTCATCCTTTTAATTTTTGATACTAGTAATTTGGTTTTCTTCTTTCTTTTTTTAAATCAAATTAAGCACGTTTATTTTATTGTTTTTCCATAAAACTAGAACTTAGTTTTATTTATTAGTTCAATAGTTTTCTTTCAATTTTATTAATCTCCATTGTTTTTCAGAATTTCTAATTTGGTATTTAATTGGGGATTTTTAATTTGTTCTTTTTCTAGCTTTTTAAATGTCATGACCAGTTCTTTGATCTGCTTGTCTCTATTTTATTCAGGTAAGCATTTAGAGATATAAAATTTCCCCTACGTATTGCTTTGGCTGCAAGCCATAAATTTTGGTATGTTGTCTCCTTACTGTCATTCTCTTTGTTGAAAGTATTGGTTGTTTCTATGATTTGTTATCTGACCCACTCATTTTTAGGATTTAGTTTCCAATTAATTTTTAATCTCTCTTTTCATAGCTTTTTATTACATGTAACTTTTATTGCATCATTTAGTATTTCTGCCTTTCTGCATTTGAATGTGAGACTTTTATGCCCTAATTCATGCTCAGTTTTTTTGTAGGTTCCGTATGCCATTGAGAAAAAGGTATATTCTTTTCTATCCCCATTCAATTTTCTCCAGAGGTCTATCACATTTAACTTTCCTAAAATTTTATTCATCTCTTTAACTTCCTTCTTATTTTGTGGTTAGATTTATCTATTTCTGAAAGGGTGAGGTTGAAGCCTCCTACTAATATAATTTTGTTGTGTATTTCTTCCTGTAACCCACTTAACTTCTCTTCTAAGAATGTGAATGATATACCATTTGGTTCATATATGTTTAGTATTGATATTACTTTTTTGCCTGATACCTTCTAGCAAGATGTAGTTTCCTTCCTTATTTCTTTTAATTACATCTATCTTTGCTCTTCCTTTGTCTGAAATCAGGATTGTTACCCCTGCTTTTTTTACATCAGCTTAAGTATAATACATTCTGTTCCAGCCTTTTACCTTTACTGTGTTTCTCTGCTTCAAATGTGTTTCTTGTAAATAACATCTTTTTTTTGTTTTTAATCCACTCTTCCATCCACTTCTGTTTTATAGGAGAGGTCATGCCATTCACATTCACAGTTTATGATTACTGTGTATTTTCTTCCATCCTATTTCCCCCCTGCTTATACTTTTCTTTCTCTCTCCTTTCACCCTGTCCCCTCACCAGTGTTTTGTTTCAAAGCACTGCCACCCTCAATATGCCCTTCCTTCTATCACTAAGCCCCTTTTCTTTTCCCCTTCCCCTTCTACTTCCATGAAGTGTAAGAAAGTTGTTTTTTTTTTACCCAGCTGAATGTTATTCTCTCTTTGAGCCAAATCCAATAAGAGCAATGTTCAAACAATGCACTCTTTCCCATCTTGCCCTCCACTGTACTATTTGCCCTCTTCATGTGATATAATTTATACCATTCTTCCTCTCCTTTCCTCTTCTCTTGATACAATTCTTTTTTCACCTTTCATAAATTTTTATCATCACATCAAAATCAATTTATGCCCACACCCTCTATGTATAAACCTTCTAACTGCCCTAAAAAGAGATATGGTTCTTAAGATTTAGAAGTATCATCTTCCCATGTAGGGATGTACTCAATTTACCCTTATTGAATATTATGTTTTTTGTCTTTCCTATTTACCCTTTTATGCTTGATTCTTGTACTTGAAGCTCAAATTTTCTGTTCAGCTCTGATCTTTTCATCAGGAGAGCTTGAAAGTCCACTATTTCATTGAATGAGTTCATATTTCACACTGAAAGATTATGCTCAATTTTGCTGGATAGTTGATTATTGGTTGTAATCCAAGCTCCTGCTTTCTCCAATATCATATTGCAAGCCCTCTTACCCATTAATGGTGAAGTTGCATAATCCTGTGACTCTTTGATATGTTAATTGTTTCTTTCTGGTTGCTTGCAGTATTTTCTCCTTGACCTGATAGTTCTGAAATCTGGTTATAAATTCCTTGGAGTTTTCATTTTGGAATTTCTTTCAGGAGGTGATTGGTGGATTCTTTCAATTACTATTTTACTCTCTGATTCTAAGATATCAGGGGAGTTTCCCTTGAATATTTCTTGATAGATACTGGGCATGGAATATGATATTCCAGAGGTCAAAGGAGCTAGGATTAAAACCAAGAATCCTTTACCCAGCCAAACTGAGCATCATACTTCAGGGGGAAAAATGGTCATCCAATGAAATAGAGGACTTTCAAAAATTCTTGATGAAAAGACCAAAGTTGAATAGAAAATTTGACTTTCAAACACAAGAATCAAGAGAAGCATGAAAAGGTAAACAGGAAAGAGAAATCATAATGGACTTACTAAAGTTGAACTGTTTATATCTCTACATGGAAAGATAGTATTTGTAACTCTTGAGATTTTTCTCAGTATTAGGGCTGTTAGAGGAAATATATATATATATATATATATATATATATATATATAATAGAGAGAGAGAGCGAGAGCGAGAGCGAGAGAGGAGAGAGAGAAATAGAGAGAGAGGGTACAGAGTGAGTTGAATATGAAGGGCTAATATCTAAAAAATATACAATTAAGAGATGAGAGGAATATATTGGGAGAAAGAGGAAAAAGAAAAAGAGAATGGAATAAATTATCTCTCACATAAAAGAGGCAAGAAAAAGCTTTTACAATGGAGGGGAAGAAGGGAGAGGTGAGAGGGAGTGAACCTTTACTCTCATCTGATTTGGCTTAAGGAAGGAATAACATGCACACTCAATTTGGTATGAAAATCTGTCTTACATTACAGGGGGTAGGGGATGATAGAAGGGAGGGCAAAAGGAAGGAGGGGGTAATTAGAAGTAAATACTTTTGAAGAGGGACAGGGTCAAAAGAAATAATAGAATGAATGGGGGGCGGGATAGAATGGAGGGAAATATAATCTTTCACAACATAACTGTTATGGAAGTGTTTTGCATGACTTCACATGTATAACCTATATTGAATTGTTTGCCTTCTCAATGGGGGCAGGGAATGGGAAGGAGGGAAGGAGAGAAGTTGGAACTCAAAGTTTTAAAAATGAATGCTAAAAATTGTTTCTACATGCAACTGGAAAATAAGTCATGCAGGCTATGGGGTATAGAAACCTCTCTTTCCCTACAAGAAAATAGAGGGGAAGGGGATAAGAAAAGAGAGGAGTGATAGAAGGGAGGGCGGATTGAGGGAAGGAATAATCAGAATGTACACTGTCTTGGGGTAGGCAGAGTGGAGAAATGGGGAGAAAATTTGGAACTCAAAATTGTGTAGAAGTGAATGTTGAAAACTAAACTAATTTTGTACCTTCCTTTTCCATTTTACCAATTCTACTTGTAAAGGGGTTGTTTTCTTCGGTCAACTTTCGTGCTTTCTTTTCCAACCTGTTAACTTTTTTCATAACTCTCATTTCTTTTCCCAATTTTTTTTTTCCTCTCTTACTTGATTTTAAAAATTCTTTTTGAGCTCTTCCAAAAGGACTTTTGAGACTTGAGATGAATTCGTATTTCCCTTTGAGGCTCTGCAAGTAGGTATTTTGACACTGTTGTCCTCTTCTGAGTTTGTATTTGGGTCTTCTCTGTCACCATACTACCTTTCTATGGTCAGAGCTCTTTTTTGTTTTTTGCTCATTTTTCCAAGTTGAGCTCTGCTTCTGGGGCACAGGGGACACTGTCCCAAGCTTCTTGCGTTAGGGGTTAGGGATCTGGTTACTATATTTCTATACCTCGACCTCTGGGGCTGATGGCTTGAATGCTAGTCTGGTCTAGTCACACTTGCTGTGCCCTACGTTCCAGGGTTGACAGTTTACTGGCTGTGCTGGGGCTGGAGATCTCACACCTAGCCTACTGTAACACTGCCTGCTGAGCCAGGACAACAGGACCTAGGGTGCTGATCTATACTGTGGATGAGCCTCCTACCGGCTTGTCCAGACACCACATGCACTGGGCTCTGATCCTCTCTCACCCAAGTGAGACAGACCTTTCCTGAAGTCCTAAGTTATCTTAGAAAATTGCTTCAGTCTTTTTGTGGATTCTGTCACTCCAGAATTCTTTTAGAGGCTGAATTTAATATTGTTTCTGAGGGAAACCAGAAAGAGCTCAGGAATTTGCTGGCTTCTCTCCATCATCTTGAAGGATAGATTTTTCATTTCAATTGTAATTAATTCAACCCAATTCAAGCCCTGCCTTAAAGTTTCTTCTTTTCACTTACAAAACATGAGTTTAAATTCCATACAATAAACATTTACTAACTACCTATTGTGTGTTAGAGGCTGGTCCATATTTTCAGTACTTCTAGTGGTTGTACCCCAAAAGAAGTGTAATCCTAGCCCCACGGGACCAGTGTAATATTTGAGGCTATTTCAAGAGAAATAATAGGCATGCCAAGTATTTCACAAACACTAAAATGCCACATAAATGTCAGCTACCACTATTATTAATCATCATTTCCCCAATGTAGTATACAAACTTTATTTAGTGGTTGACCATATTTGCCAATAGTTTCTACAACTTTTCAGGTTTAAGTTGTAAAGATGTCTCCCTAAACAGGCAAAAAAATCTCCCTGGATAACACATTCAGAACTTGGATGATGAGGATGATCTTTTATTTGAAGGGCTGTGAACCTGACCTACTGACACCACAAGGAGGACTGACAATGTCCTGGGACATCTGGGAATGATTTGTCAATCCTGATTCAATTTTGGTGCAGGTCTGAATCATGCTCTTAGCCTTTAAAATGCAATGGGCACAGATGTGAAGAAAATGGATAGATCCCTGAGCTGAGAGATGCAGATGGAGGGAGTAGGCTTGCTGATAGGTGAAGGGATGGAGATAGAAAATTTCTCATCCATGCAGGAACCTCACCCCAAACACACACTCCCAGATATAATGGTAATCACGGAGGTACAGTGGCAGAGGAGTTATAGAGCCATAAATTTAGAAGGAACCTCATGGACAACCTCCTCATTTTGCAGATAAAGAAAAAAAGTGGAGGTGGGAGGGCCTGCAGGATTAAGTGACTTATCCATGGTCACACAGGTAGTAAGTGGCAAAAGGAGGGATTCAAAGCCCTGGAGTTCCTAGAAGAAAAGCCACTTGGTAGAGAAATTAATACACTAAGACTTAAAGAGAAAAGACCTACATGTCATAGAGCATGCCGAACATGCTGCCCAACATTCCCAATACAGCCTCAACCAGATTAAAATATCATTTGGAAATATTTAACAAAATTAATAAAAAATATATTAAAACATAGATAACATTACATTTTAAAAATAAGTCACTATGAGGGCTCACAGGGAGGCTTAATGGCCTCCATTCCTGGTAGGTGAAGGGATGGAGATAGAAGTTTAATAGCACTGGTATAGACTTTTTGGAATAAGCTAATTTCCCAAGGGATCCTAGAACCAAAACTTAGGAAGGAGCAGATTTTAGATCCTCAAATGCAGTGAGTTAGGAAGCCTAGGTCCTGGTCCTGTATCTGCCAGGAAGTAGCAGTACCATCTTCAACTTGGCTCCTTCTGTAGGTCCAAACTTCTTTTCTCTGGAAAACCTGATGATGGGACCAAATGACATCTAATTTCAATGATTCTAAAATGCTCGGTAGATTTCAAGTTAAGAGTTGTTTGGAAGAGTAAAACTGTTTCTATTTATGAGCCTGACCAATGTGAGAATTTATCACAAAGTCCTATGGATGATCATGGATGGGTTAACTGGATAACAGATGTGTCCCAGATGCTTAATACTAAAAAAAAAAAAAAATATTTTCCCCCCATTTATATGTAAAGGCAATTTTCAGCATTCATTTTTTAAAAATTTTGAGTTCCAAATTTTGTCACCCTCCTTCATCTCCCCCCTCCTTGAAATAGTTGGCAATTTGAGGATAGGTCACACATGCTCAGTCACGCAAAACATTACCTGGGAAAACTTGAAAGCAGTCTGGCAGAAACTGGACATAGACCAGTATCTTATACCATTTACTAAGATAAGATCAAAATGGATGCATGGCCTAGATAAATATTACTGGGAAATTTGAAGAACATGGAATATATTATCCAACTTAAGGTTGGGTGAATAATTTATGAATAAACAAAAGATAACGGGCAATGTGAAGCATGAAATGGATAATTTTGATTAAATTTTTAAGTTTTTGTACACATAAATGTAGCCAAGATCAGAAGAAGAAAGTTGAGGAAAAAAATTATAGACCAATTCTCAGATAAAGGTCTCATACCAAATATATAAAGAACTTTCTCAAATCTATAAGAATATAAGTCATTCTCCAATTGAAAGTCAATGGGTGTGAACAAGCAGGTTTCTAATGAAGAAATCAAAAAATTTAGTCATATGAAAAAATGCTCTAAATCACTAATTAGAGAAATGCAAATAAAGACAACCTTGAGATATCATTTTACATCTATCAGATTGGCTAAAATGGTCAAAGGGGAAAGTGATAAATGTCGGATGGGATATGGAAAAACTGGGACATTAATTCATTGTTGGTGGAACTGTGAACTGATCCAACCATTTTGGAGAGCAATCTGCAATTGTGCCCCAAAGAGTTACACCACTACTAGGTCTATTTTAAAAGATCTTTAAAGGAAAAAGAAAAAAGAACCTGTACGTTCTAATATATTTATAGCAGCTCTTTATGTGGTGGCAAAGAACTGCATGGATGCCCATCAATTAGAGAATGGCTTGAACAACTTGTGGTATGACTGTGATGGAGTATTACTGTTCTATAAGAAATGATGAGAAGGCAGATTTCAGAAAAATCTGAACTGATGCTGAGTGAACAGAACCAGGAGAACATTGTACATAGTAATGGCAACATTTTACAATGATGAGCTAGGAAAGACTTAGCTCTTCTCAGCAATGCAATGACAATTCCAAGACTTGTGATGGAAAATGCTGTCCACAACCAGAGAAAGAACTATGGAGTCTGAATGCAGATGGAAGCAGACTGCTTTCACTTTTTGTTTTTCCTTCCTGATGGTCTTTTCCTTTTATTATAATTCTTCTTTCACAAAATAACTAATATCTAAATACATCTAACACAATTGTACATGTATAATTCTGCTGTATGGAAGAAAGAGGGAGAAAAATTTGGAACTCAAAATTGTAACAAAAATGAATGGTGAAAACTACCTTTACATGTAATTGGAAAAAATAAAATACTAAAAAAAAGGAGAAATGATGAGCTCAATGATCTTAGAAAAACAGATAGACTTGCACCAAATAATGAAGAGTGAAATGAGTAGATCCAAGAGAATGTTGTATAGAGTACTAAGTCATTTTAACGATCATAAAAACCTAAATTTACAAAGAACATATGAAGACGCTATCTGCACATAGAGAAAGAACTGATAAACAGATGTACAGAATATGGAAATGCTTGTTTTATTTCTGAAGTTCAAAATAACAAATGAAATTAAAAAACAAAAAAATGACCATATAGTGACTCCTGATCTTTTTACAATACAATCAGCACCAGTGAGAAGGTTGCTTAGAGCTAAGCAATTCAACAGCGTATTGAGCCCTGTACAGGATGCCAGGAAGGATACATAAGACATAGCCTCCTGTGTTTAGAGTTTTACATTCAGGTTAGAGGGGGTCACACAACTATCCATTGTTGTTCAGTTTTTTCAGTCATGTCCAACTCTCTGTGACTCTATTTGGGACTTTCTTGGCAAAGAAACTGGAGTGGTTTTCCATTTCCTTCTCACTTTAAAGCTCATTTTACAGATGAGGAAGCTGAGGCAAACAGGGTTAAAGGACTTGCCTGAGGTCATACTACCAGTGTCTTAGAGCAGATTTGATCTCAGAAAGATGAGTCTTCCTGACTCCAGGGCCAGCACTCTATGCTATACAGCACCACCTAGAATTGTGCTTAAGGATGCATACCCACCACAGTTAAAGAAAATATGATTATGTATGATTAAGAGGCTAACGGAGGGTTATGAGGGCACCAAAAAGTAGAGAATGACCTATGACCTTTTTGAAGATAAAATCAATTAACAAATATTAATTCTCTACTATGTCCAGGGAGACACAAAGCAGTGTTTCATAAACCCCATCACTGGGGACCTTCTGATCTAGTCAGATCTATCTAAAAACGGCACGTTATCTATAAAGATAATAACATCACTATATATGACACATATGAGAAATAAGTGCCTTACCACATAAATGCTTCATAATGGGTTACTGAAATTAAGCTGTCAGAGAAGAACAAAACTAAGCTCAAAGAGAAAATCATTGTGAGTGGTCCAGCATAGTATAAGAGGTCTTCATGGAGGAGACAGGATTTGGATAAAGTAAATGTCCTTTATTTGGCATTTAAAGCCCTCCCCAACCTAACTTAAAGATGATTTAAGTCACGTTTCTTGCTCTTATAATTTTCCTGCTGCCTCCATGCACAGGCTATCTCCTGCTGTGGGAATGACGTCCTTTCCCACCTCCACATTCTGAGATATTGAGCTTCCTTCAAAAGGCACAGATCAGACTACACCTCTGACCTTCTACTTATACCCTCAATTGTTAGTGTTCTGATTTCTCCCTAGAATTATTTTGTATTTTCTAATCTCCAGTTAGTGTCCCGTAGTCAATATAAACTAAGCTCCCCGAGGGCAAGGAACATCTCAATTTTTATCTTTTTATCCCTGGCACCTAGAATAGAAGTAATAGGGAAACATTCCAGTAGAAATAGCTGCCAGTTATTTGGAGGCACAGTGTGAACTGGAAAGGAACACACTCTTTGGAAAATAGGCCAATCGAGATAACAGGATCAATGTTCCATGTCGACTCACTTCTATCTCACCAAAATAACATTTTCTTTCCATCAAATCCCACTTTACATCTGAAACCTTCTGCAATTTATTTGATAAAATGTCATCAAGATCTAGGGCCAAAAATGAGCAACTGAATTCATTAAATGAAACATTAACAATTCAAATTTGTGTTTTTCAACTGGATACACAGTTGGCACTTAAACACTTCTGGAACTGAAATTGAATTAAGCCATCCATCGGTTTTCCTCAGGCATTCCAATATCTTCTTTCCCCTTGCCCCCATACATTTTCAAGAAAGATCACTGAGCATTTTTTAAAAAGTGTTATGACTCTTTCATGTCACCCTAAACGTGAAATTTTAAAAAAGATCAAGCACTTAACATGAGTCATGGCACGGAAATTAGCATACGTAAGAGTTGAGAATTCCCACAAGACAGAGGGGGAATAAAAAGACACCACACAGATCCTGAAAGGCAATCCTTCCCTTTCTCTCCTAAGGTTTAGACCTTAATGCCCCCAGGGTTCTTGGGATCATAGATTTTGAGATAGAAGGGGCCACAGAGGTTATTTAATCCAAACACTTTACTTTGCAGATGAACCGAGGTCCCAAAGAGCTAAGTGGTGTATGACCATGGTCAGTAAGTACTTATTACGAACCTATGTTAGTAGATCGCACTTATTAAATACCTACCATGTGCCAGGCACTAAGGGCTAAGTATACAAAGTAAGATAAAAGACAGTCTAGCTATATACAGGATAAATAAGAAATAATTAAAGGAGGGAAGGCACCAGAATTAACGAGGACTGGGAAAAGCTTCGTGTAGAAGGCTGAATTCTAGCTGGGACTTCAAGGAAACCAGGAGTGGAAGGGTAACATTCCAGCAATGGAGAAGTCAGAAAAAAATGCCTGGATCTGAGAGATAGTGTCTTATTCATGAAATAAGAGAATGCAACATGGAGGAATGTAAGTATGGAAGGCATGGAGTATAGGTGATGAAGGGCCATGAATGTCAAAAAGAACATGTTACATGTGATCCTGGAGTTAAGTAGGAGGATGACCCGGTTGGACATGTGCTTTAGGAAAATCATTTTGGTGGCTGAATGGAGGATATACTGGAATGGGGAGAGACTTGAGGCAGGCAGACCCACCAGAATCTACTGCAATGTGATAAGGACTTGCATCAGGGGCCTAGCACTGTGTTCAGCAGGTAGAAGTGGCCAAGTAAAGATTTGAACTCAGGTCTTCTGAATCTAAACTTAGAGCTTTTTCCACTGAATCACAATGTCTCTTTCCTCCATTCAGAAGAAGTAATATCTTTACCTAAGAACAGCCTGTTGTTGTAGTATGTCTACCTTTTCCTGCTTAACCTAAGTCTTCTTTATGATATCAAAAGCATAGCATTCATGGTCTCTTCTTAACTTACCAGACCTCCCTCTGTCTGTGTTGTTCCTCCATTGAATTCCAGTAGGTTACTGCTATTAATTTAATGATTAGAGCAAAATAATGAAAGACTTGTTTTTATTATGTCATTCAATCAGGCACATTTTAGGTAAACTCAAGGTGCACAAGAGGAAAGCTGGTTAAGATTCCAGGAAGCTTCTCAAAGAAAGCTGACTCCAGAAATGGTGAATTCCAAGCATCTGGCCCTTTTCTTTCCACGTCCATGTGGTTCTAATGTTAACACGGGTGTGTTTGAGTCACAAACACAAGAACAATAGGAAGTTATTTGGCACTATTGGACTGAACATGCCATTTGTTATGCTGGTGAACAAACAACATTTGTCATTTGATTTGTCGAGGCTGTTTTTCCCAATGGCCTTATCTTTTCACATTATGACCACCACCAGAGCAGCAAGCGATACTCATGAAGGTTAGGTCCCAGGCTCCCCACCTCATTCAGATTTCCATATCACTTGTAGGAGCTACCAACCCAGAACAAAGTGAGCAAAGGGAGATTTACCCCTGTCTCTTAATAATTCTTTAATAATGTGCCTGACTGTCAGCGCCACTAAACAAGACTTTTATAGTACAAGGTAAATCCCATGAGTATAAAAATTTTTAATTCAAGAAATCCCAATTTCTCCTGGTTAAGCAAACCCAATTTTTATTTTACTCCAGCTGTTATAAAGATTCCTAATCTTCTTTCCTCCCCACCCCTTAAGGAGGTGGTTTTACTAAAATCTTGAGAAATATCTTTCTAATTTCTTTTTTAAAAAATACATTTATTTAAAAAAATTTTTTTTAATTAGTTTCAAATTCTTCCCCTTCCCTCCCAACTCTGCCCCACCCAGTGAGATGACAAGCAACATGATATGACAAGATTTCAAAATCAAGTTGTGTGCAGCAAGCATTAAGTTCTATCACAGGTTTCTTGAGGGAATCATATCAGAGGATATACTGTAGGGCTTAATTTTCTTTTCATTCAAAAATCACATACAAAATAACTTCGCTTGTAAAACAGATACTGGTATACATGAAGTTGAAATGTAAGTAGTTAACCTGATGTGGAAACAAACAGTGCATGGAGAAAATAATTAATACCCAATGAAGATGAGCAAAACTTAGTAGGCTGGACCTAGGCTGGCATTCCTATTCTCTAACTCATGTTTTGTTTACTTAGCTGACCTTATTATGGGAGCTTCACATGCCACACTGAACATATGGTTGAATAAGCTACTACCCTGCAAGGAAGTATCAGCCAAGATAGAATTTAATACCGTCTGATCACTGATGTATCCATCAGTGATGAGAAGATACCTGAATACCACCGTCAGGACCCATTTCTACAGTACTTACAGGTTCATTTACTGCCACCTTTCTTTTACACATTGAGATACTGAAGGCTCAGGGAACGTAATTAGCAGAGCCAGGATTTGAATCCAAGGGCTCCAATTCCAAATCCCAAACTCATTCCATCATTTTTTGGCCATGAAAATAACATGGCATCCTCAGAACCAGTCTTGCACTCCTTCTGCCAGTACAAGGTAACAATACAGGCGATTCAGATTAAATCAGACACTGTGTAAACAAAGTGGTGGATTCAGATTTCACCGTTCAAACCCTATGACCACAAGCAAGGCAATAAACCTCTCATCTGTAACTTGGAGACAATAAAATCGCTGGTACCTACCCCTCAAAGTTGTTTCAAAGATTGGTTAGATAATGTATATCTAGTGCTCTGACAGCCATGAAGAACTAATATAAATGGGTCCGGTGCTTATGTAAACAGGACAGTGATGCTTCTGATCAGCAAGCAAAAAAACCAATTACTAAAATAGGAGCTTTTGGTGCCTTTTTCATTACAAAGGACTTTACTACAATGCAGGGAGGTAACTATGTGAGTATGAGCTTACTCTGACCAGTGAGGAAAAGAAGGCTCAGTGGTATGACAGTAGTAAATAGCGGAACCCGGAGCTCAGGTATTATCAGATCAAGCGTTGTATTCTTCCTACTGTACATGGCTGTGAGACCTAATGGAAGAAAAGGTTCTGGATTCACAAGGTGGGAAAAATCACTGTGTTGATGAGTGTAATCAGTAGTTTCACAAGATTCTCATCTCAGTATTAAAAAGCCAGAAGCTACTGAAGTTTTCTTATTTTGATTTTGTAATTGCTATAACTTTAACCTCAGAACTGAAATTTCCCCCAAAGCATCTTGCTTGGTCATCTTTACAAAGAACATACTATTATCTTATAATGTTTTCACATTAATAACATCCAAAAGACTTTGAGCTTTCCTTCCCCATCTTTTGTGTACATCAAGAGAGACATTTCCTTCAGGCTATGAGTAGTAACAGAAATCCTTCAGACTAACAGTTTCAAATCAGGAATCACATTAAACAGAAATTTTAGCATAGTCACAGATTATATTCACAGGACTCAAACGGTCTCCTAAAACACCTGAGGATATAAAAATCTAACAGACTCCTGATTTTAATGTTTAAAGAACTGTCACCAAGTCAAGAAAAAGAAAATACTATCTTTATTATATGGCCACTCTAACCAACATTCACTGTCCGTACATCCCATTAGAAATAGAAAAAGATCTTTGTGTAAAATATCCTGAAGTTAAAAAAGTGAACACACTCCATTACTGAAAACACAACACAGATGCTGATATCACACATTTACTGTCAGTCAGGAATGTATGATATAAAAAAAGGCAACTTAAATTATACTAGTACTTTTCCCCAATTGGGCAAATTTAAGACATGTGTGCTGAAAACAAAGCTGCTAGTAAAAGAAGGAATAAGGTGCTAAACCCAGAACATAGCAGGTAATTGGAGAAACATTTCTATTTTGCATCACCCCCGCACATTCCAACCCTAGCTCTTGTGGAGTCAAGACAGCCAAATCCAGCTAAACTCTTCAATGGTTTTGTCATGCTGGGCAACTACAGAGGAAGACAGTTCAACAGATCAAATTCTCGTTGAGACAAGTCAGGACTGACTACCTCTTGCCTTAGGAGAGTAGGAGCAGGTATTCATTTTCTGCCTGTGTCATCTCCATCTCCTAAAATGGAATTTAAACTAGATAGGCATCACCTCAGATTTTAAGCATGAGGTGTTATGATGACATATTTGGCCTGTAAAGTATTTTTCATTGCCCCATTACTGAATAGGAATATTCGCAAGTGAACAGGCACTCAACAATGCTGTTATTTCACAATACTTACTTCTACAACTTCTGCTAAAGGAACAGACTCCAGAGATTGAAATTATAGGTTCCAATGGATTTTGCTTCCGGTGAAGCTACTCCCCTGAGAAACACAATACTAACTTTGTTTTTACCACCTCCTTCTCTTGACAAGTAGAGAAGTCACTGAAACCAATTCCTCCAGGGGTAGGTTGAGCGATTTTAAGGGAGCTGGCACAAAGGCTCACCAACTGGCACAGCCAGCAGTGTATATTCTTAGTGGCACCAGCTCCCCCGCCCCGCCTCTTTCCTAGATTTGTTCCCTAGACATTATGTTTCTGACTCAGTATAGCTAGTGCTAATTTTCCTCTAGAATAAACAAGAAAATACCCCTGAGGGCAGTGCCAATGAGCACAGATACCTTAGGCCAGCTTTTGCTTTTGCTACCTATCCAATAATGCTGAAATTGATGAGTATTCTAGCTTTTATTTACAGAATAAATGGAGTTGACTGGATTGTCTTGTTGCTCAAATCCATCAGAAAGACCCTACTGTGCAATCAGTGTTTTGGATTCTCCTCTGATAGATACCTGTAACAGGTGCTTCCAACATAATATGGTAGCGCATGTACACAGGAGCAGTTTTAATAATACAGCTAAAGACATTATATGAGCAGTCTGAATCCAAAAAGGAACTCAAAGTTTGGGTGGGTTTTATGTGTGGTAGAGGCAAGACCAAAGAATTTTCATCTGGTTAAGATGAAGAACAACTCCAGATGTAAACAGGAAAAGATGTTCAGCACAAAACAGAAAAACACATTATTGTTTTGCCCTAAAATATCCAAACACCATTTTTACATGAGGCTAGTTTTGCAAAATTCCTTATAACTCAGCTGGTTTGCATTCAGTTTTGAATACTGCCAATGTACTTCTCTGATGTATCTGGGTTATCTTCTGGCTTCAGTTTACTTTGAATGCTTCCTTCTCCAACCCAGCAGCCTCTTCTCACTCCCCTCCCCACCCCACCAGCAGGTCTCACCCATCCCCTTACATTTCCAGATAAACCAATTTATCTTCCTTAATTGTTACCCATTCCTTTACTTCAGGCATTCTCATCCTACACAATTTAGAGTAATCAGTGGTTAAGGTTCCTTTACAAAGATCAATGAAAAGATTTTCTCAACCATATAGCTTACATCTTCAAGTAGGGGGTTTGCAACAGATGCCAATACATTTTCAAAAGAAAAGCTGCATCATATATATCCCAGAAATCCATGAAATTTCTTCCAGAAACCATTTTAGTATCAAGCATAAAGTAACCATATGTGTATGTTAAAATTTATAAATACTATTTGATGAATTCTGTATTCACTCATCTGGTAAATCAGAGGATACAAGACCTTGGTTGAACTTTTTCTTAAGTAGTTTGCATGGGCAGACACAGGTTTGCTGAGCAGTTTCCTGTCTCGTCGGGTCCCTGGCAAAGCGAAGCTGGGGTGGGGGGGGGGGGGGATAGGCAGAGCTGGTGGTGCCTCCCTGCTGAATGAGCCACTGGTCCTTTAACTATGTTCAGGGATAATTAGGTGACTCTCAAGGGGCAGGTGGGAATCATCCAGTCAGTGTAGTGTGTATACAGGTAGTTCATAAGGGAAAAGGAGAAAGTCTAGGGAGTAGGACAGCCTACTCCTAGGAAGTGCTGCGAGTGAGCAATAGGTAAAAACACCCATGCCGAGGAAATCACAGGATGTCTCTTTTATTCTAGTCCATTTCAGCAGGAATAGTTACAAACACCTGGGAGCCACAGAGGTGAAAGACAGAAGCACAAAATCAAATAAATGCCCTGAGAAAGCTCCCAGGCTTACTCTGAACTTTTATATGCTGTTATTTTCAAATAGAACCCCTCCCTAAAAAAAAGTTATAGGAATGGTTACTGTTTCCTCAAACCACTTGGCCAGAGGAAGTACCTCAGAAACTTTTCCCTCTAAATCCACTGTCACTCCTTCCCGCCTCCATAGCCAGCTCTCCCTCAAGGTCCTATGAACCCATTAGAGCCTAAATGACTGCACTCATCCACCAAAGGAGAGACTCTGCTTCAAACACTGCTTTAAAAAGAGAAGACATTGGGACCAGAGGCCAAGTGTTACCCTTGCAGGGAAATGGGAATGCAACATTATCCTCAAAAATCGTGTTCTAGATAACAGTAGCTCTGCACTTCTATCGAAGATAAATAACACAGAAATAGTAAATAGTAAAATTAATAGAATTAAGTTAGACTGTAATTTTTAAAAGTTGGTATTTGTTTAAAAGTAGCCACCAATACAGAGTGAAAAAAGAATAAACATTTTCTCATCCTCCAAACCAGGCATTCTGCTGACCTTTTCCTGAGAATGCTCGCTCAAAGCTCAAAGTGCCAGAGGCAGACATTTTTATTGAAAGACACTGTAAACAGACAGTATTTTTTTTTGTAAAAGCACAGAATTGTTTTATACATACACATTCAAATGACTTCTCCACTTCCCTGAACTGGCTGACAGAAAATTGTGGAATGAACAAAATTCACAAAAACTTCAGGAAGGAAAGACGAGCTAGAGATTGGAATGCTCAATGATGATGATGCCTCTGGGAGTAAGTAAGGCATTGCAACAGTATGAGAAGGCCACTGGCCCAGTTCAGAGGTGAATGGTTGGCATGTCCACTTTGACTGAGAAGGGGGGCATTAAAATGGCAGGAATAAAAGAGAGGGGGACTCCAGCACTCCTACCAGAGCAGGATTGCATGTTTTCTCTCTCTCTAGTGTATTTACTTTCCAGGTTCCAAAGAGACTGGGGTTCAGGACAACTTGCTCTCCGCCATGTAAAAACGATACATGACAGCTAAGAGGACAGCACCCACAATGGGGATAATCCAACTTGACCAGCAGCTAAAGAAAAAAAATGCAATAAAGTTATACACATTTATCCAAAATGTTTTGCACAAAATACCTTTTTCTCTAGACAATAAACTGGGAAATACTATCTGCTAAATAACAAGATGTTAGTAAATACTGAATTGACATTTATAACTGCCACAGTATCCAGTTAAATTTAGTAACAATTAAGATTTCTACAGAAGGACTTTCTCCAACAAGTTATAGAAATCTAGATAACACTACAAGAAAATGACCACTGAAAGGCATGAACACTCAGCCAAAGGAACTCCATGGATTTTTCTGTATAAGTTTCAAAACTGGAATGAAACTGCTTGAAAGAAGAATATTTCTTTTTAGTAGAGGCTCAAGGTCATAACAATCATGCAGGTCCTTAAGGTTCAACATGGCCCAGTTAGCTCTCCACTGGGGATATATGTAGCTAATAAGGCTGAATAACTCGAAAGCCTTTAAAAGTGGGCCCACAATCATATTTTAAACCTGGTTATTGGAACTTGCCATTTTTAGATGCTATGGGACTATTAAGTGACTGTTCTTCTGAGTCTACCTCTAGGTATGGGTAGCAAGAAAGGCGGTCTGAGCCTCCAATCCATGATGCCAGTAAGCCGATGAGATGCTGGTATAAACTGCAAAAGGTGATCTCAAGGGAAGGGTGGGAGAGCAGCTGTTCAGCATGGGCTGAGGTGGGATTCTCCTGACTCAATTTCCCCACAGACACCTGGCAGACTTTAAGCCTGACTGAATGCAAGTGGATAATCTAATCCTGCCTGGAACTGACATGAAGTTGGGGAGATATTGTATCCCTGCAATGTCCTTACTACTGGTGGCAATTTCCTATAGTCAAAAGGTTTGTAAGCTTAATATCAAATATATTCAATTATAGATTATGGGTGGGGGAACATGCGAGGTTGTCTAAAGTTAAGCTATTAGGCATAGGACTTTAGACCAACAACATTAAGTTAGAGTCCTTTAATTCTCAGTAATACTGTGGAGGCAATTAGGTCAAGAGCTTGAGAAGTTAGCAACATAAATATTATCTGTGTCTCAGTTGGTTAATGTTTAAAAAAAAAATTCTTTTGTGGTCCATATTGTAAATGCTTTAAAAAGATGTATTACTTGACCAAAAGTTTGAATTGCTTTATCTGTTATAAACTGTGTTAAAAATAAAAAAAATTTTTAAAAATTAAAAAATAAAAATAAAAATGGGCCCAAAGAGATTCAATTAACACATTTTTTTCCTGTCTCAGTGAACAAATATGAGATGGGAAGAATACTAGCTTTCTGTATGCATGGCAGAAAAGAAGTCTAAAAGTATGATGGACAAGCTAAACTTGTTAACCAGATGGGAACCTCTCTTTTAAAAAGCAAGATTTTCCAAGCTGTAACCTTATATCACATTAAAGAAAGTATATGCTTATTATCACTATAGACTGACCTCTCCATTAAGACTTTACTTGTAAAATACAAGGAAGTTTGTTAAAGTAATACTGTACCTTTTGCAGAATGAACTTGAATTCTGGAGATGTGAACAAAAAAACAGAAAAAAAGAAAAGAAATATGATTAACATTGCTTATTTAAAACTAGAAACTGCAACATGAACCCAAACTCTACTTTAGTTCTACAACTAGATAAAACTTCTTTGCAAACGCCTTGATGAGTCGGTGTACAAGATGGGGGGAACTGGAGGCACTCATTAGTCTCACTAGGCTACCCAATCTGGCTGAGTTTCCCCCTGTTAAAAGCTAGGACCATACATTCTAGAAACAGACCAAAAATTTAAAAGTTCCTCTAAAATACAATGGCTAGTTACGCAATACTCCACATGATGGGGATATTACGACTATTATTTCTGGAGGAAACTGACTTCCTTTTGATGCTTCTGACTGCGTACTACTACTATGACCAAGGACTATACAACCTGTGTGGCTACCACGCATATGGAAATGAAAATTGGGAAGGAGAACATCTACCTAAAACTCCTTATTTTATGAAATCCAAAAATCCTGTTGATTTCATCTTCAGGTGGCAGGTCATTCCAGAAATGAATGCTATTACACAAAAACTCTATGTAACAACTGCCAATGGGCAACAACTCACAAATATAAGGTACTTCCTCCAAAAATATGATTATTGCCGATGTGTAGAAGTCTGTTACAGTTTCTGTCAACAAATTAGTGAAAGGCTTCCTAGCAAACCTATATAGATCCACAAATACTTCTGAACTACGGAATGAAGTTTCAATCTTGCATGCCTATGACTTAAACCATGCAAATTAATCCGAGTCTTTCCACAGGATTACAAAGCAATTAAACTGCAAAAAGAGTAAAAGTGCTCAATGGACCATGCTACCTAAGATGCTACTAGGGTTCTTTGGATCCAAGGCCATAGGGCACAATATGTATTTATGGGAAATGATGTGAAAACAGCTAATGAAAACTTCACAGCCTCAACTTGGAGAACTATTTTAAGCTAATCACCTATAATGTTGCCTAATTCTTTTTAAATTTCTGAACAGCAGGCACAAATGATCTGGCTGCATTTGGAAAAGGACAATGGTCTCATACTCTACTTAACAGTTATATTGGGATTTTTCTCTACAGATACATATTGGTGCCTGACAGAACAGATTTATAAAGGGGCTACAAAACAAAACGTTTCACTAAAAATTTTGAACACTGGCAAAAAATAAAGGCATTAAAGGACAAGTTACACATTGTAGCACTCAGGTCTAGAATTGTGAAGGTAAAAAGTATTCTATCCATTTAGGAGCCTCTTCTAGGATTCAAACTTTGAACATTAATTTTTTTCCTTAATTACAGTTAAAACTCCTAAGGCACAGGCAGTGCTGAGGATTTATCTGGTCACCTTCAAATATGGCCTATAAAAATTGAAGGAAGGGGCCTCAGGCTAACTGTTAAACTAGTTCCTAACTAATGTTTAGAAACAGATGTGGTATATTTTTTAAACCAAAAGCACCTCAAAACGTCTTTATTTTGATCATAACCATCTCCCCAGAAGATAAGTCACAATCTTACCTAATAGATTACAGTAAAAAGAAGGAAGGTAAAAAATGTGCTCTCCCTTAAGGATATTCACAGCCAAGTAAATGCCAGGCTACAGTGGCCCCACTTTTAATCAGCTACAATGAAAGGGTTGTTTAAGGCAGTGCTGTTAGAAGCCAAGTCCCTCAGTCAAGCTTGGAAAGAAGCCAAATAAGTTATTTTTAATTTTGCAAAATAAAAAAATGCAAGACATTTAGTCCTTAAATGATTCTACCAACACATATGTCTGCCTTCAACCCATTCCTTCCCTCCAAGTGCCATTTCCCAATCTATATCATCATACCCAATCTATATCATCACTCCCAAAGTTCTGATGTTCAATTTAATGTATTTTTTAAAAAAACCTTTGGCCATGGAAGCAAATCCAGCTGGTTATGACCCTCTCCTGATTTGAATTTACATACAAGATGTTCAGGGAAAAGAACACAGTGACTCTTATAAACCTTAGGGCTGTTCGGTCTGTAGTATACCGAGCAGAAACAGAAGTGCTGGGAGCAAACCAAAATCTGAAATAGTTAACAAACCCCATCATAAACTTACTGTGATTTTAAGTAGGAAAAAAACTTAGTTTCCAAATCTTAAAAGAAAATCAGGCCTTTAAGTTGTAGCTTCATTAACACACCACACTTTCAAAACTCTGGGAAATTAAGACACTATGGATGGTCTTGGTGAACTGAAAGGAGATGTTTCATAATAACTGAGTGGTCCTTTTGGAAAGCTGCCTACAACAGGTACTTTTCTCTTTACTCATCTGTAAAATGAAGAGGTTATGCTAGATGACCTCTAAAGCCCCTTCCATCTCTAAAATTCTATTGCTTTCATGCCAAATTCAATTAATCCAATATAATTTTCTTACCAATGGCCACGAGTCAGCCCTATGAAAGTAACCCTTAGCCAGGTTCCCTAGGGGCTAGGCAGTCAAGGCATTCCCTTGAGATGGAATGGGAAAGCACTGCACCAAGTTGTTTTCTTTCCAGTTTAAAAGCTCAGCGCCTACCCCTATTCCCTTGGGGTGATAAAAATCCTTTTATATGGCCCTAAGAGCTCCATAGGGTTTCCAGAACTGACAACCACTTAGGGAACCAAGTCCAACAAAACTATTTTTCCCAGGATATCTAATCCAGGAGAGCAGCTAGGAGTACCCCTGATCTGAAGAATACTGAATATCCTTTGCTACAGGGGCTTCTTATGTTACATGGGTATCCAAATGCTCACACTTAGAGAATGGATATCCTTTATTACAGGGGTATAAATCTAGCAAAAAGTGCTTCAGCAATCATTATACTATAAAAAGTCACCATGTACGTGGAGAGATATTTCATATATAAACCACTGTACTTCCAACTGAAACAGTGAACAACTAGGATTTCACAGGTTAAAATAAAATAAAAAACATTTTAGAGTATTCAGTTATAGGGGCTAATTTCAAGTCACAAATCAACTGTTTATGAATCCAAGTATTTAAAATGGAGATGATTCCAGGAAAAATAACGAACATTTGGGTGCCCTGGTTAGGAATCTTCTTATTAGAATAAAAAACTTCAATATTCATGGACAACTCTTTCTGAGAAGAAACTCAGACTTTTAAGGCCTGAAATAAATGTGAAAGTTTCCCCTTCCAAGTACCTTAAAACCTTACTTTAGCACAGTATTGATCATATGGTGGGTCTCATCTTGAACTCCATTTTTTTAAAAACCCCAGCTCTCATTTTATCTCCAAACATATGGTTCACCTACATCAGGCCCTCAAGGTGGCACAGTGGATACAGCACCAGCCCTGGAGTCAGGAGGACTTGAATTCAAATTTGACTTTAGACTCTTGCTTCCAAAAACAACAATAAATATACACTGACCTATGTGGAGATTCAGTGGTATGGAAATGGGGGACCAGCACTTAAGTGAAGTTACAAACAGCAACCATTTTTAATCTGCTCAAGTTACTTATTTATTGTCTAGGGAGATGACATTAGGTGACCTGGGCTATTCCAACTGCTACTTTGCAAAATACTGATGCTGATCTCCAAGGAAATCATCCTATCACCACACTATTGTTTCATAGAAATAATAGCACAATTCTCCAAAAATAAAGGTATATTTTTTCAAAAAACTTTTAAGTAAAAAAACCTCAAAAATTCAGTAAACTAAATGAAGAAGAAAAAAATATGTATTTTTAGTACTTCACAAGAAACCCTCACATTCTGGTACTCAGGTCCTTCCCCATTTAACATGGTTATTGTCTGCACAACAGACCATCACTGAGAATATACTTGAAGCCTTCCCAAAACTTTTGTTCCTGTTTCCTTTGAGGGCTCAGGGTCATCTCTGGGCAACAATGAGACATCTTAACTAGGACTTGGGTGGAAGGGATGAAACCCATTAAAATGAAAACATAACATGATCTCTATTGGGACTTAAGAATGAAGACTGTGACAAACTTAAAGTGCTGGTTCTGAGAAGGATGTTGTGTTCCGCTAACATTTTGTTTTTATAGCTCAACTCTGAATAGTGTTGCTTTATAAAGAAGTAGACCAGAGAGCAGGCTCAAGACATAAGACTGATGGCACCTGGGTTTTCAATAGAGTCCACTGGATTCTAAGTTTCAGCATAAAAGACAACATTTCTAAACATGAGTGCTCAACAGATGCAAAGAGGAATCTAATGATGCTTCAGCAAGCAGTGGTCATTGTAGCCAAAGGGCACCTGTACAGCCAAGGTCTTCATAAAAATCTTGACCACTTTTCAACTTGAATAACTTTACAGATATGATTTTTTTAAAAATGCCCATCTGCAAATGGCTCCCCAAAATCACTGTTCAAGTCCCTGAGAGCTACATCTGACCACTGTTCCCAGGCATTCTTATTTCATTTTGTGTCACAAAACAAAAACGGCTGCTGCAGACATGGGATTACATAAAGCCATGTTCTGTGGGAAGCAGAACTGACATTATCACTGGGGGAAATAATTCAATTTAACCTCAAAAGCTGTTTGCAGGGAATTCTGTGCAAGGCAGATGAGTGAGGGTCTGAATATAAAGTCAAGTCTCTTTTATCCCACCAGAGCTGCCAGAAATGGAGCAAATAAAGCAAGGAACAACAAACTCTTTTTGGGATTGTAATTTCTTCTGCATGAGAGCCCCCTCCACCAACTTAGATCAACTGCTCCTTCTTCCATTACCAAAACTGAGAAAGCAAACAACTAGATGGCCAAGCCTTTCAAAATGATGACCACCTCTGATCTTAGCTGGGGTGGTTGTGTGTAGGGTTATAGAGACTAGCTTAGACATACAGTCTGGTGCCAGATCCACCAAGGTCAATGCATTTCCAGTTTTGCAGAGGTGGCTAAAACCTGTGCTCATCTGCCATAGTCACAGAGCCCAAGGCTACCACTATGCCAAGGACTTTGTGACTTTAGTAAGAGTGGTAGATTAACTTCTGATACCCACATAGCAAAGGAATGGGGCAGGTTTCCTGACGCTCACCCCTCTCGACCCACTGAGTATACTTCCTTACACTTTCCCTTCCCCACTGTGGAGGGGCAGGGAGACAAGGGACAGCTCTCAGGACCTGTCTACATGCATCATAATTCTGGTCAAATTCAACGAGGAAAGTTAACAAAAACCACTGGCTAAGTCAGACTGAAGACTGAAGATAAAGCCCCTGGCAGCTTTATTTGTGCTCTTGCCCTCTTTTAATAGTCCCAAGTTAACTGCATTGACAAATGATTGATCAGAAGAGATTTGCTATGGAACATGAGTGTTCCTATCTCAGAACACTGTGAAGGTGGTTTCCAAGACAAGTGTCTACGGCCCAAAGTGGCCCAGCAAGGAAAGTCCAGTGTGCACAGAAGCTTGAAGGTCCCTCAGCTTGGTGGGCTTTCTAGTCACACTGATCAAGAGGCTTCTCAGCCCACTAACCTGACCTTATGCAGACAATGCATAATCTCTGTTGTACCTATAGAATATTAATGATATTCTGTAATAATAGTGCAGGTAAGAGAGTCTTCTCAGCTCTCCTACCTAGACACTAGAAACTAGACATGAGTGACAATGAGCCCTCTGGTTCTGGTGTCTGGTGCCCTGGCCCCTGACCTGCCTCAGTGAGGCAATCTGACATTAAGTCAGGGTAAGAAATGACCATATCCTCTGGTCAGGGGACACTGAGAAGAACATGAAGAGAAGTCCTCTAGAAAAATGGAATAATAGTGACTAGCTAAAGGGAACTTTAAGTCAGAAAGGCAAACTTTAAGGAATTTCACCCTAATCATACATCAAAAAAAAATGGCCTAGGTCGAACCAAATAGATAGTTGTTATTTTTATACATTTAATTTTGGTTTTTTTTTAATGTCTAAAGGAGAAAAGCCCTAAAGTAAAACAGCAGATTTTTCCCCAGTCCCTTCACATTCTGCACACACCTTGCCTACAAAAAAGTTAGAAGAAGAACTCTCTCCACATTAAAAGTAAACAGAGGAGACATGAAAACAAAACCTTGGTGTTCAACAGGTCTAAAACTCATTTACTGACATAACCCTTGGACACCCAAAAGGGTAAAATTCTCAAACTTTTAGCAACTATACTTTTGAGAGAGCTTACCCTGCCTCAGGGAAATCATCAAAAGAAGATGGGATGAAAAGAAGAAACTTTACCATTTTTCTCTTGATTAAGATAAGTCAGAAAAAAAATCACCAGAAATGACGGTTCTTCTAACAAACGACAGCAGATTAGAAACCTAAAATGGTAACTTGAGAGAGAAAATTTTCTTCCTTAAGTTGTTGAGGAACTAAAAACCCTCTGGAGGGTGATATGTTCACTGAAATCACACATTTAGAACTGGAAAGGACCTTACAGTTTACAGAGTCAAACTCTCTTATTTTACGTAAATGAAAACTGAGGTCCACAGAGATCACATGACTTACTCTGGACCGCAACGCCTGAATGCAGCCTTACTGACTCCAAATCCAGTGTTCTGTCCACAACTGGCTGTCTTTACAAAATGTGTAAAAGGGCACATCTTGTCTTTGAGTTCTGAACTGAAGGGGCAGGGAACCGAAAGTAAACAATGATCTTGTATGTGTCACTTATCTACAGAGTCATGTTCTCTTTGAACGCAATGGACATGGGGAAAAACTGAGTCTCAGTAACCCTAACTATATCTTTGGCCATCAGTAAAACCTAACAAACTGCTAAACTGAATCTTGTTATATGAAATTTAGTTATCTGCTAAACTGTCTGCTGGAAGAATTTATTTTGATTTTTATAACACAGTTATCCAGTGTTCTGTCATTAATATTCTATAGGTACAATATGCATTGCCTCCATGAGGCAGCACAGGTATATAGATCAAGCCATAAACCACTACATAAATGCTAGTTATAATTACTTCTGTAAATCTTGTAAAAGGAACAAGGCTGTAGTCAAAGTTTCTCAAGACACTTTGCAATAAAACATCTCTTTAGTTCAGACATGCAGAGGCCTTACTTTAAATGAGACTTTGCTCTCTCATCTCAAAGGAATATTTCCTTAGTTTCCAACTGAAAACACAGCCCCTTTTCATTACTAGCACCTGCTGGGTACGACAAAGTCATAGCTGCCATCCTCTCAACTGGCCCCTCAAAGCTTCTAGCTGCACCCACAAGGAGACCTTAATTCTGTACACTATCATCTTTCTAGGCTCCCTCAAGGTACTGGAAAGAAACTATAATCACATGGGAAAAGGTGCAAGAAATAAAGCTAGCTCTATTTCTCTGTTTTGAATCTATTTTAGGGGTGTAAACAGATGCATCTATGAGAAAGAAGCCAGGATACATCTCCTGGGCAAACAGGGACACACCTACAGGAAGCACAGCCCCACCTCTGACCTGCTAAAGCTTTCTGGACAAGTTCGATAAACTGTATGAGAACATTTAGAGCTGCTCAATTCAACTTTATTGACAAGTGCGCAGGAGCACAGAACACAGTCTGGGGCAGAGAGGAGGCAGCAATGCCGATTACAAGCCAACACTGCTCACAGCTAGAGACATGTTTCTCCTTTTCTGAAAATGATTCAATAGATTACCAGAGTGAATGTACGGGGCGCAAGGAGCAGATAGAGCCGCTCAGGCACAGACATTCTGAGACAAATGAAGCTGAATTCAAGACTTGTGTCTAGGTCAACACTAATGGCTGCATCAAACCTGCCTAGAAATTCAGGCTCAGTGGGGATGGGGACACAGCAGAGAAAAGGGCACGTTGATCTTATGATGCTCCTACTCTATCACCTATAAAGGTGATACTGGAAAAGGAGGCAGGGTTGGCTGAGGAATGGTCAGTGAAAAAACAGATGTGCTGAGGCAGTAGACCCTAAGGAAGCCTTTCATCTTTTCTGTTCTGGGTGTGCTAACATGAGGAGGCACCTGTTGACTCTCAACTGTACTGACTGATGACGGATTCCACCCTTCCTGCTAAACCACAGAGTAAATGGATGAGGGAACATATTTCTGAGCAATGCAAGCTTCATATTTTAACTTGGTAGGAGAATCAGAATACTGGGTAAAGAAAGGCCATCTCCAAGTTGATTCAACCCACAACTCTTTAAAATGGAAAATGAAGAAGATATATATACGTACAGATACATATCTGTACATATATACATATACATATATATGTTTGTATTTGGAAAGGAAAAAGGAAAGAATGGATGACAGATAAAAACTGATATTCTAAATCCTTTTCTAAAAAAAAGTCCCTTTGAGAAGAGAGCAAATCTTTTTTTTTTTAATCACCTGATCATGCCAGATGATATCATTTTTCTAGGGTCAAGCCCCAAATTCAGTTGCTTCATTCCCATATACTAATTAGCTTACAAATTGAATGTTTAGGACATTTCTCTACTACTGGAAACTCAGCTGTCCTTTTTTCCTATGCTGGAATTCAGTTCAAATTCCTTACAAAAATAAGGTAGGGGAGCGGGCAGAGGGGACAACGCCTTCGGCTCAGTTTTAAGAAAACCACAACACAACTCAAATTATAAGTATACACCAAATTGGGAGATCTACTAAGGGATTATGTTCCTGACACTTCATGCTTCAGGGGAACAGAAGAAACAGATGCCTTCTTACCTCAGATTCTTTACCTTTACGGTCACTCTGAAGAAAAGGAAAAAAAAATCAAATTTAAGGAAATACGCAAATAACAAAGAAACACATACATGCAAAGCCACCTGTTCTAGGGAAGGAGCACCACAGGTTCCCAATAACATGCAGGAGCCACCAGACAATGGCACATGGGCCAAATCACTGGCAGTAAAGGTACTTTTCATTAGAGATGAAAAAATTTAGACATGAGAAAAAATTTACAACCTGTTCCTTCTGACAGTGAACAAGCACTAAGTACTCATCCTTATAAACATGAATATGTACTCAAGGACAGTGACATGTTTATCAGGAGAATTTCACCCTCTTCTGTAACAAACCTCTCTCCCTCCCCTTCCCCATCACAGCCTGCAGCTCAACACCACTTACTGGATGGACTTCCCCAACGTAGTACTGTTTGAGCATTTCCTTGGCATCAGAAGAGTGTCCCACGTCTTCAAAGCTTTCAGTTGCATCCCGACCAGCTTGTTCCATCAGAACTTCTTCTCCACCTGGGTGCTGAGAGAAAAAGAAAAGAAAGAGAAATCCCCTGAATCCAAGGCTCATTTTAAGTAAGATAAGCGCTCCTTTCCTCTCATCAGCTTCAACCTTTTTTACCTCAGTAAAGTAGTTTATGACCCCAAGCTCAAGAAAGTTCTGGTTAGAAACCAAGGGGACTTGAGGCAATCCTAAGGAGAAAGGGGGAAGAGTCCCTGCATTCATTCTGTACATGGCCTAACCAGCTTCACAAGCAGCAAACCCCTTCCAGCATAAAGGATCAACAATTTCATTCTACCTTTTGTCAGAAAGAATTTGGGCCACAAATCACACTTACACTATAGCCTTCAGCTCAGGTGAGGACGTCCCACCAGACCGCCATCAGAAGTAGAGGTGTAAGAGAAAGGAGAATGAAAAATATTCATATGTAAGGAGATCAATAGAATATATAAAGCTATCTTTGTGAGTCAGTAGAGTGCATGAACTTGGACATTAAAATTATAACAAGACAGGGTGGCTATCCAATTATACTCCCTGAAATATAACTACAGAGTAAAAAAGTCTTGATATAATCTGCTGTCTACAAAGTATCACTTCTACTCTTCCCAATATTTCAGGGGGTTCCATAGCAAAACATGAAATCTTTGAAGGCAGGATTTTTTCTTTTTTTGTGCTTATATTCCTAGCAAAGTTCTTTGTATATTAGGACTTTTATAAGTGTTTGTTGAATTGAATTAAATTCTACAGCACTGAAAAAAAATTTAATATAAGTTTGGTTATTCATACCCTCAAAAAAACTGAGTACACCTCATATTTACAAGCATTAGAGCTAGGAGGGGTCTTATTTTATGAATTTACTATTATGTATTCCACTCTCTTTATTTTATTTTTTTCCCTTCCTTATTTTATAGATAAGGGAAATTGACATCCAAAAGGCAACAACTTGTCCAAAAACACACAACCAAAACTAATTTCCCCATTCCTAATTCAGGGCTCCATTCACACTGTGCTCTTCTTGAGTGTACTGCATGTGTGTATTCATCCTTTGTTGCCAAAGAAGACCATGCCATCAGAGAAATAACGACATGATTTACACTTTGACTTTGTTTTGAGTGAGGGAGGGCTGTGCAGGTCACCAGCCTCATTTCTCCTCCAGAGCCATCTGAATCCAGTGACCAGATATTCATCAGGATGACTGGAGAGGACCCAGGATGAGGCAGTTGGGGTTAAGTGACTTGCCCAAGGTCACACAACTAGTGAGTGTCAAGTGTCTGAGGTGAGAGCTGAACTCAGGTCCTCCTGACTCCTGCACTGCTGCTCTATCCACTGCATCAGCTAGCTGCCCCTCAGTGTACTGTAAATACACTAATAATAGTCTATCAGTTAATGCTTAATTAATACTCAAAAAAAAATCTTCAAGGTCTAAAAGACCTTGACCACCTTTCAGAAAATAACAGTAATATGTAACCTGATCTTCTTATTCAAGATGGATAATTAACGAAATGAATTGTGAAGATGGAGAGGCTTAATTAATTCATCCTGAATTGGGTTAGAAAAATCCAAAATGATTGCTGTCGGAGGCAGGGGAAACAATCTGAAGTATGTCAAAGTACAAAAGTTTGTTCTCCAAAGTCATCTTCTGTTAAAACTTCCGTCATTGCAGCTGGGCTAAATGAATTACAGAATGATCCTCAGGAGTTCATAAGCAACAACTCAAGTTCCATAAAAGATGTTCCACACTTTTCAATAAGTGAAAGTCATGGTATGGTCAGTATGAGTACTTCATTCACCATCGCAGAATGGAATCCCTTGAAGTCTGTGGGAGCTCCTGTTGCCAAAAAATATTTACTCCTATGGGGTTCAACCACAGAGAATGTCACATGACAGAACTGCCTGGATACACTGTGCATCCATGTTGTCCAGCTTCAACTGGGCTCTCACTGCAGCAAGACAGTCCTTTTACTTCTCACCCATTGAGTCTCCATCTCATCTACCACAGAAGCTATTCCAAACTTTCTCCTCCCTCCTCAAGGCTCTCTCTTCTTCCTCTTACTTTACTGAGAAAATTGAGGACATTTCACAGGAGCTTTTTCTCCTCCTCTTCTAAAAACCTGGACATCATCAATGACCACACTCCCCTCCTTTTCCTCAGTCTCTTAAAATGAAATAGTCCTTCTCTTTGCCAAGATCAAATCTTCAACAAATACCCTTCATGTCTCCTAGAGAAGAGGTATCAAACACATAGCCCACAACACTCCAGAGTGTGGCCGAAATAAAAATGTAATAAGGAAATATTTAACCAAATTTTTAAAAATGATTTTCCTCTCCGAGTTCCAGCCCCACAACTAGCAACATGGCTAAATGTACCAAGAAGGCTGAATTGTTGGTAAATATGGAACATGTTATGGTGCATCTCTCAGAAAAAATGGTGAAGAAAACTAAAATTAGCCAGCATACCAAGTATAACTGCTCCTTCTGTGGCAAGACCAACAGGAAGAGACGGGCAGTGGGTATTTGGCATTGTGGACCCTGTATGAAAACAGTAGCTGGTACAGCATGGACCTACAATGCCACCTCTGCAGTCACAGTCAAATCTGCCATCAGAAGGCTGAAGGAATTGAAAGACCAGTAAAATCTTCTTATCAAATATCATTAGCACAACAATAAATGGGTTAATTTACGGAATAAAAGTTTAAAAAAATACAATAAAATACAGATAACATTACATTTTTAAAAATTAAGTCAATAAGAATCCTCCCATTTCTATTTTAGTTTGACAGCCCTGTTCTAAAGCAGATTGTGACCACAAAGTATCCTTCTCTCTTCCTTCACCCTTTCTCTTTTTCTCACCATCTTTTCCCATCTCGTAATTTTCAACCTTTCTGTGTCTATTGTTTGTTCCCCACTGCCTGCAAACATTCCCAAGTCTTCCTCATCCAATAAATAAAAGTTATCAACAGGCTCCATCCTTTCGAGTTATTGCCCTACACACTTATACTTCTTTGGCCAAATTCCTCGAAAAAATTACCTGTACTCATTGCCTCCACTTTCTCCCCTCCACCCTTTATATAAGGCTTCCAATCTTGTCACTCAAGTAAAAATGCTCTCTCCAAGTTGTAATTTAGTTGTGTTCAACACTTTGTGGCTCCAGAGACTATAGAACACCAGGGTCTTTTCTCCTCCACTATCTCTCAAAGCCTGTCCAAATTCATGTTTGTTGTTTCCATGACACTATCCATCAAATTCTCTGCCATCCCCTTTTCTTTTGCCTTCCATCTCTCCCAACATCAGGGTCTTTTCCAATGACTCCCATCTTCTCATTATGTGGCCAGTGTATTTGAGCTTCAGCTTCAATATTTGACTTTCCAGTAAACAACCTGAACTAATTCCTTTAAGTATTGACTGATTTGACCTCTTTGCGTCCAAGGAACTCTCAAAAGTCTTCTCTAGTACCACAATTCAAAAGTGTCAATTCTGCATCACTCACTTTTCTTTACAGTGTAAGTCTCATAGCCATACGATGATATTGGGGAAAAAAACCAAAACATAGCTTTTGACTATATGGACATTGTCTGCTTTTTTAATATGCTGTCCAGATTTTCCATAGCTTTCCTTCCAAGGAGCAGGCATCTTTTAATTTCATGGCTTTAGAGATCTTGGAGCCCAAGAATATAGAATGTGACACTGCTCCCATTTCTTCTCCCTCTATTTGCCAGGAAGTGATGGGATCAGTTGCCATGATCTTATTTTTTTGGATATGAAGCTTCAAGTGCTTTTACATTCTCCTCTTTTACCTCCATCAAGAGGCTTCTAAATTCCTCTTATTTTCTGCCATCAGAGTGGTATTATCTGCATATCTGAAACTGTTGATATTTCTCTTAACAGTCTCAATTCTGGCTTTTGATTCACACAGCCTTGCATGGTACATGATATACTCTACATATAAGTTAAATAAGGTTACAATATATGGCCTTGACATACACCTTAACCAATCAGTTGTTCCATGTTCAGTTCTGTTACTTCTTGATTTTCACATTGGTTCCTCAGGAGATAATTAAGATGATCTGGTACTCCCATCTCTTTGAGAACTTGTCACATTTCACTGTGAGCCACATAAAGGCTTTAGTGCAGTGAAGCAGAAGCAGATGTTCTTTCTGGAACTCTCTTGCTTTCTCTATAATCCAGAGAATGTTGGCAATTTGGTTTCTAGTTCTTCTGCCTTTTCAAAAACCAACCTACTCTTCTGGTAATTCTAGATTCACATACTGGTAAAGTCTAGCTTGCAGAATCTTAAGCATACTCTTTCTGGTATGTGAAATGAGTGGAACTGTTTGGTAACTTAAATATTCCTTGGCAATGTCCTTCTTTAGGACTGGAATGTAAACTGATCTTTTCCAACCCAGTGGCTACTGTTGAGTTTTCCAAATTTGCTGGCACATTGAGGACAGTACTAACAGCATCATCTTTTAGGATTTTAAATAGCTCAGTTGGAATTCCATCACCTCCACTAGACTTTCAGTTAGCAAAGTTTCCTAAGACCCAATTGACTTCATTCTCCAGAATGTCTGACTTTAAATCAGTAATCACACCATCATAGTTTTGGATGATGGTAAGATCTTTCTTGTATAGTTCTTCTATACATTCTTATTACAGCTTCGTAATCACTTCTACTTCTGTTAACTACCTATCATTTTTGTTTATTATTATGGCCATCTTTGAGTGAACCATTCCTTTCACATCTTAATTTTCTTGAAGAGATTTCTTAGCTTTCCCATTCTATTATCGTCTTCCATTTCTTTTCATTGCACTTTGAAGAAAACCTTCTTATCTCTCGTTATTCTCTGGAATTCTGAATTCAGTTGGATATAGCTTTCCTTTTCTCCTTTCTCTTTCCTTCTTTTCTCAGTTATTTGTAAAGCCTCATCTGATAGCTTTCTTGATCTTTTTCTTTGGAATGTTTTTTGTTGCAGCCTTCTGTAAAACACTGCAAATCTCTGTCCACAGTTCTTCAGATACTTTGCCTACCAGAGTTAATCACTTAAATCTACTCAGCACCTACACTTCACATTCATAGGCAACGTTACTTGTCATATCTATACGATTTGAGCCACACAGTCAGCACCAGCTCTTGGTTTAACTGACTCTATAGAGCTTCTCCACCTTTGACTGCAAAGTATGTAATCAATCTGATTTCTACATTGACTATCTGAAGATGTCCATGTGTAGAATTGCCTTTTGGGTTGTTGAAAAAGTGTCTGTTATGAACAGCAAGTTATCTTGACAAACAAGCTCTGCTCTGCTTCATTCTGTACTCTAAGGCCAAACTTGCCTGTTATCCCAATTATTTTGATTTCTTACTTCAGCATACCAATACCCTGTGATGAATGTGACATCTTTTTTTGTGTTACTTTGAGAAGATGTTATAGGTCTTCATAGACCTACGTGGTTTATGACTTCATGGTCTCTGGTTTCAGTGCCTGGAGCACAGACTTGTATTACTGTGATGTTGAATGGTTTACCTTGGATTTGAACAGATATTATTCAGTCATTTTGGAGATTATACCCTAGTACTACTTTTCTTACCCTTTTATTGACTATGAGAGGTATCCCATTTCTTCTATGGGACTCTTGTCCATAGCAGAATTTGTAATGATAATACTTAGTCACCTATTCCTGTCCTTAAAGGTTCCTGAACTTCAAAGTTCACTAATACCCAAGATGCTTATGTTTAATCTTTCCATATCCTGTTTGATCACATCCTGTTTATCTTCGTTCATAGCTCTCACACAATAGCTTCCTATGTAACACTGATTTTTATTTCATCAGACTTTTCTTTTGTCACCAGACATGTCCGTAGCTGAGCTTCCTTTCAGCTTTGGCCCAGTCACTCCATCAGTACTGGAGCTTTCTATCTGTCCTCCACTCTTCCCTGGTAGCATATTGGACACCTTCCAACCAGAGGGATTCATCTGCCAATGTTATCATCTCTTCTTATCATGTTAGTACTGTCCATGGTGTTTTCTTGGCAAAGACACTGGAGAAGTTTGCCATTTCCTTCTCCAGTAGATCACCTTTTACTAGACCATTACACTATGACCTGGCTGTCCATCTTGCATAACCCTGAAAGGAAAGCTCATTGTTTCACTAAACTAAGCAAGTCCCTTCAACCTGATGGGGGCGGGGAGAAAGATACTCTCCAAAGGCTACCAATGCTCTCAATTACAAAATCTGATGGTCTTCTTCTTAAACTCTCTGCTGCGTTGGACACAGCTGACCACACTCTCCCCTTTGTTTTTAGCAATCCTAGTGTCCCCTGGTACTCCTCCTTCTTAACTGATTCTTTTCATTCTCCTTTGTTCCATATCATGTCCCCTAACTATGGGTGAGTTCCCTAAAATTCTGTTCTAGGCCTGGTTTTTTTTCCTCTCCCACACCAGGAGTCCATGAACGTTTTTTATACTCTGACAACTGCATTTCAATACTATTGGTTTCCTTTGTAATGCTATGCATTTTATTTTAGATATTTAAAACTGCTGTTCAGAGAGAGGATCCATAGTTTCAACAAACTTCAAAAAGGATCCACAACACAAAAAAAAGTTAAGAATCTGTTTTACTCACACACGCACACACACACACGCACACAACTACTCCCTTCTCTTGTTTCTGTGCCTTTATTGTGGCTGTCCACCACACCTGCAGCACGCTCTTCTTTCACCTCTCCCTTACAGAATCCACTTCTTTCTTCAACAAGCAGCTTAAGAGGCACCTCCTACATGAAGTCTTTCCAGATCAAACCGCCTTGGATTTATTATTATTATAAATATTACATACATATTTATGTACTTAAAGAACCTTTCTAGTACTATGCCTTAGGAGTAAGGATCATTCCCTCTTTCCAGCTATATACTCACCATCTCATATAGTAGCACCTGGCATACAGTAAATGCTTAATAAATGCTTGCTGATTAATTAATTGAAGAGTAACTTACCACAGAGAAAAGAAAATTCTATTCTACAGCTATGAATTATACCCCCTAACCTGACTAGTCTTCTCACAAACATGTCTTTGGTCATACCCAAAACTGTGTTAAAACATGGAGAGTTTGGTGGAAACCCTTCTTCGCCTCTAAAAAACAACTACACCCTGTGTGATGGCAGATACTCCCTTCATCCAAAAGTGGTTCTGAACTATGTGGGTCACTGTCTGACCAGGAAACAAACCTTAGTTTTGTTAAGTTGTAAATGTAGGGATTTAAGGGTGGCTTCCCAGAGTCAAAAAAAGACTTGCTTTTTAAGGTAAATGTGTAAGGTGAATCCTTAACTTTAATATTGTCAGCAAGCATGTGGATCAGACACTCTCTTCCACTGTAACAAATCTCTCTCCTTTATACTTTGTTTATGACCTCAAGGCTATATTGTGTTGAGTTGCCCTTGATGCTTTCGGAAGAGGTTCCCCAAAGAAATGGATTCAGGATTTCACCTGTTATCTATATGAAGTTAAGAATTTGACAGAAAACAGAATATAAGACATTCTCTGCACATTCAGAAACCTATGTGTGGAAATAATTTTAAATCTTTAATTGAAATGACCAAGGATTCTTGATACATGAATTGTTACAGTCAATACTGTTTTGAAGGGTATAATCCTTAAAACTTCCTCAGATTTGATCTCCAAATAAGATGCTTAGATCTAACCCTACATTTTATATTGTAATCCAAAGTCTTCACAAAAGAGAAATTAAAAAGGGCTTCAAACGGGAGTGATGAGTCTTTCCATATTAAGTACTTCACTTTGGAGTGTGAGTTTCATGGACTTTGAATTATAATAAATGCATCTTTATTTGTGTCTACTAACTGGTATGGATTCTATATATGTTTAATTTTAAACATATATGTGGGGGAAAAAAACCAAAAAGAATGAGGGGCTGTAACCACAGGGTCTAGTCTCCAATCCACCACTTATTCATTAGGCATCTCTGGGTACAAGTTGCTTCCCAGTTCTAACGCCCAGCAGCTTCATCAAGGACAGAATAAGAGCTGTACTGTAGGAAGGAAAGCCTGGATCACTTTGATCACCAAAGTTTCTCAGGAGGAAACAGCTGTGTGTCCTCGAGGAAATGATGATATGGCTCCAAAGGCCTGTTAGGTAAGAGGTCATCCAGTAAGGCTCACAGAAGAAAAGACAAGTAATGTGGGTTGATAACTGTACTGACGAAGACTAAGGAAGCTATTTGTCGACCTGTTAACAAGTGAAGGCTGTCGTCCTCCTGGGGCATATTTCCACAACATGAAAGAGCCATGTGACTTGTCAAATAATAGGATGACTATCCATTTCTGGTCATTCATATGGGCATAAGCAATACTGCCAGAACAAACCTAGAAAGCATTTCTAAAAATTACAAAGTCTTGGGCAAAGAAATGAAGACCTCAAGGAGCATAGATGGCACTTACATCACTGTTGCCAATCAAAGGCAAAGACTTCAGTTGAAAAAAGTCTATCTGGGAAGCTAACAGCTGATTGAGAAGATGATATCTGATAACTGTTGGATCATGGCTTAAAATAAACAAAGACTGAAAATCTCTTGGCCAAGGATGAAGGGACACCTAACAGGGCAAGATAAGAATGCATTTGCTTGGAATCTAAAGAATCTAATCAAAAGGGCTTTAAGATGTAGAGGAAGAAGGAAGGAGAAAACAGAGAACACACGAACTCACACGAATACACACACATGAACACACACACACCCCACAGTGAGTAGCACAAACTGAAGGGAGAACAGCAATAGCTACAACCATAAACTCACTGCAGACATATCCAAGACACAAGTCAGCAATAAAACTCACAGCCTCAAACATCTAGACACAAATGCATTCTGGGTGACATTCAGAGACAACTCAAGATCATAACAGGAGGAAGCAAACTTGACATCACAGATTATCACTTAAACCTGGTAGCTCAGACGTTTTATGGAAAGCTCTCCGGAATGAAATTCTGGCACAAATACTGTGAGGAGAAAAAAGAGATGTCTAAAGAGACTGTTAATGGGTTGTGGGTGCACAACATTTGTTGAATGGGAATCTACAAATTCAGATTTAAAAAGATGGAAGCAATGACATCTAGCTGCCCTCAGAGTATCCAAGTTAACAGTCCTGGTCAAGGTGTGTCCTAGACAAAGCATCAGGTAACACTGCTAAACAGTTCTCAATGACTTCTGAAACATCTTGAAGAAAGGGAGAGAAGCCACAGAAAATGCAGAAGTATGAATGAAAAAGAGGGAAGTCCCATACATAGTGACTAATTGACCTCCATCTCTAAAAAATTTCCAAAACACATTATTAAAGGGAATGGATTTGTGAGAACGTAGGAGGGGATACAATGATTACTAAAAGTTATGACTCCTTAATGAACAGATCATGTCAGACTAATTTTATTTTTGACAGGATGATTAGACTGGTCAATGTGAGGAGTGCCAAAAACACAGTACACTTAGATTAAAGCCAAGCATTTGACAAATTTGACAGTCTTTTATACTGTGCTTGTCAGTAGGAGGGAAACATACGAACTAGACAAGATAATAGTACAGTGATGTGATATGTACCTGATTCAAAGACTACTGGGACAATGTCAACTGGGGAAAAAGGAGTAGTGAGTGGAATCATCCCAGGAATCTGTCACTAGCTCTGTGACATTCAACATTTGTATCAAGAGTAGATGGATAGTCAGAACAAGAAAATGATAAATGCTGGAGAGGATGTGGGAGAGTTGGAACACTAATTCATTGTTGGTGGAGCTGTGAGATCATCCAACCATTCTGGAGAATGGTTTGGAACTATGCCCAAAGGGCTACAAAAATG
>CM053769.1:126959325-127033568 GCA_028658325.1 Potorous gilbertii
AACCTATACAGAATTGTATGCTGTCATGGGGAGGGAGGGGGGTAGGGGGGGAAGGTGTGGGGGTATAAAATCTTAATTTTAAGGAAGTGATTGTAGAACATTTATAAATAAATAAAATTAAATAATTAAAAAAAAAAGAGTAGATGGATAGAAGCAGAAATACCCTGCCTGTCACATTTACATCTGGCATAAAGATTAGCTAACAGCTGTGCGATCAAAATCAGAAACAAAAGTATCTTGACAAGCTGGAATAATAGGCCAAATAAAATAAAACACAATTAGGGATAAATGCAAAATTTAATATCTGAGTTCCAAAAATCAATTTTACAAATATGGGATGTGGCTAGACAACAGTTTCTGTGTAAAAAAAAAAAAATTGGTTAGAGGCCCATAAGCACAGAAGCCAATAATAATAGGCCAGCATTTTACACAGAGCCTTAAGGTTTACAAAGTGCTTTACACACATTATCTCATTTGATCCTTGAAATAACCCTTGAAGGTAAATGCTAATACTATCTCCATTTTACAGATGAGGAAACTGAGGCAAAGGAAAGTTAGTGACTTCCTTACTGGCACATGACTCTTAAGCATCTGAGGCAGGATTCTGAGTGTTCCTAAGAGTGTTCCTGACTCCAAGTCCTCTATGCACTAGGTCAATGACACCGCAAGGCTGGATGTGGCCGTCAGGAAGTCTGATATTGGATAGCCTCCATGTCACTCTAATCTTTCTGAACCTGAGTTTCTTAAGTCTGTAAAAGGGGGTTAACTCCATAACTGTGAGACCCAAAAGAGACACAGTAGATAAGGTGCTTGGTACACCTTAAAGCCAAAGGTGCCAGACATAGGCACGATGGCCCAGCATTCCAAATCAGATTAACACATAATTTGGAAATATTGAACACAATAAATAAATAACATATATAATATTATACTTTAAAACTCCTAAGTGACCAGTAAGGATTAGTGACCCCCGCTTCTCCACCAGAGTTTGCCACCACATCATTAAAGTACCAAGGCGAATGTTATCTACTGTTGTGATTATCCAAGCGCTTAAAGGGCTGTCATAAGGAAACTACAGATTTCTCAGTTAAGCTCTAAAAGGCAGAACTGTGACTGCTTATTGACTGATCAAGCTGGATTTATACTGGGAATGCAGAAGTTAGTTTTATTATGTTACAGGAGAAAACTGGACATAAATGGAGTAGTTCCCCACCAATCTGGGAATGGCTGAGCAAAGAAATTATAACTCAACTGAATAACCGTGCATCACAGGAAACAACAAAATGGACAGAAAGCCAAATCCTGGAAGGTTTTTATGAAATGACACAGGGAAAAGCAGAACCTGGTAAATAATTTACATAATAATTACAACACTATAAGGGAAAGCAACTCTGAAAGACAAGAATTTTGGTCAATGCAATGAATAACCATCACTCTGCAAGACCAATGAAGAACTACACTTATAATAATAACTAGCATTTGTATAATGTTTCATGGTTTGCAAAATACTTTTACATACATTTGATGTTCACAACAACCCTATGAGGTAGGTAATAGTCCCATTTTACAGAAGAGGAAACTGAAGTAGAAGGAATATGATGAATATGCAGAATTCAGGAAAGCATGAGAAAACCTTCATGAAAAACAAGGAGTAAAGTAAGTACTTCCAAGAAAATAATGTGCACAATTACTCCATGATCAGCTTGTCCTAACAAATGAGAAAATATACCTCCTCTTCCCTTATTTGGGAAGAAGGGGAGAATACTACATAAAATGGAAATCTTGGCTGATGTGATAATTCTGTAGAATATAGGAATAGGAAGGTGATATAAAAACAAAAGACATTAAATTTTTTTAAATTTATTTTTGCCCTGCAGTTACAGAAAAAAACAACAGAATTTCTGGCTGTTTCAAAGTTCTATCCAGGCTTTAAAAGCAAGAGACTCTCTTTAGTCTATCAATCAATAAGCTCCTACTATTTGCCAGGCCAGGAGAAGTCCTCTTCTGGCCCTAAGGAGATTATATTCCACTCTAGAGGGTACAATATTTTTACAGGTTAGTAAATACAAGGTAGAAGAAATAAAAAGGAGGGTATTGGTGTACTAATTGTACCTCTTGAAGAAGACAGCACTTGAGCTGATTCTTGAAAAGAACTGGGCATCCCAAGAGGCAAGTGAGACTTCTAGAAAAGCATTCCAAGCTCAGAGAGACTATGCCAAGGCATGAAGGTAGAGGCAGAATATCATTTTGGTCATTCACTGTAAACAACTAGAACATAGGGTGAGGTGGGGCAATGGTTAATCAGCCTTGAAAGACAGGTTAGAACCAGGATATGAAGGGCTTTAAAAGTAAAATTCAAGAAGCTGTATTTTATCCCACAGTTCATAAGAAACCACTGAAATTTTCTGGCCAGTACCCTATCTGTGCCACCTAGCTGGGTGTTCAGGGAGGACCAGCTGGTGTAATGGCTGCCAAGCTCTTTGCAGGGCTGTTTTCATCTTTGGTGTCCACCTGTGGCTCCAAGAACCTGTAACATGTGCAGTGGCCATACCCCAGTAAATCATTTGGGCAGATGGGCCAAACCAGGTTGAGGGTAACCAAGGGATCTCAAATCTATTGGTGAATTGGGGTACAATTCACCAATAGGGAACCAAGCATGTGAAGACTTCCCCTGGTGGGATGGGCGGATAAGAACAATTCATTCCAACAGCCATGAAGGCAGCTGAAGCAGGCAATGTGGAGTGCTTAGAACTTGGTTAGCCATCAAAGATGCCAAGGTCATCCACTGCATCCTGAGCCATCACCAGCCATCTTGACTCTGTCCTGCCACTGGACTAACAACTCTCCCATTTTTCTGTTAGCCATTTTCAGACTAGCTTCTGTCCCTTTGACAGAAACTAGGCTTTCCAAGCTCACCAGTGATTTCTTTATTTGAGAATTGGTTTTTCAATAACTTAATCATAGAAATGGGGTCAGATAATAAGACATTTAGCTGAATCCAATATGAATATGGCCTGAATCCAAACTTACAAAGTAAAACAACATGGGGCTAAGGATGTAATGGTGGCCTATGGACAAGTCTGTCAGAGAAATATAACAGGAGGTAGAAGAGGAACCTGTGTCAATGCCCAGAGCAAATGGGAGGTGAGAAAGTAGAGGAAAGGACTATAAACTGCTTTTTCTAGGAATTTTGTTGTGATACTAAAGATGAAGAGGGAAAAGTGGCAGAAATGGTTTAAGAAGAGAAATAAATTGTTTGCTATCCAATGCAATCATCAATCAGAAAAGAGTAAATAACTATACTGGTGTGCACAGGATGCCCCTTTAGCTCACTTCTAGCTTAATTTCTTCATTTCACCTCAGCCCTTGTCTTTTCGTTTATTTGCCGTTGATTTCCTTTAAGCCTAGAATACTTCAAATCCACTTTTGATGGGCCACCTGCCTTCCCATCTCACCTCTTTAGATCACAAGAATTAAGAGAGTAGGTACCTTTTCACTTGGGTGACTTGTTCCACATGAAGGAGCAGCACAGATCCTTCAACATTTAACCCCATTGGAAACAAGGAAAGAGAAGACTATTTCCAGAAAAATACTCTGCCCCTAGTCTAACCTTAGACTCTTCAAAGAATGACTAGTCTATATATTTAACTAAAAGCAATCATCCATATAATAGCAGCTAATCCAGACAGAACAAGTAAGCACTAGAGTGACAGGTAAAATATTTGCCCATGGTGCTGCATGACAGCTTCAAGAGAAACAAGAACATTTATGAGCACACCACCTGTCACCAATGAGTTAAGAAGACTGCATTTTCTTCCCAAGGCAAAAGAGGTAAGAGATTTTTTAAAAATAAAATCAATGGTCCTAACTGATTTATGCCTTTCATTTGAAAATTTAAATCTCTACAATTTGCTGCTTCTGGTTGGAGACTCCTCAAAAGCTATTAGAGAAAATGCATATGTCACAATAATATTAAATGTTGGAAGGACTAAGCAGAATCCCACAGTCTCATCTAAACTTACTACCAAACTCTAGGAAGATATTTCTAACAGTCAAACCCAAGGGATTCCACTATTTCTTCAATGAAAAACTCAGGTGGTTCCCCTAAGGTTTTTCTTTCTAAAATATCATTAGACTACCACATGCATATATAGTACAGTTCAAAACCAGGGAGACCCAGTTCATGGGTTTTTATATATATATATATATATATATATATATATATATGTGTGTGTGTGTGTGTGTGTGTGTGTGTATATACACACACACACACACACACACACACACACATATATATATATATATATAAAGTCTCATTCCTTTATGGCTGCATATAAACTCCTTGAAGGCAAGGGCTGTCTGATTTCCAAAGCACCAAGCACAGAGTCTAGCATGGAGCAGGCATTTCATAAAACACTTGCAGAACTGAATGGAGACTACTCATTTAGTAACACCCTTTCAGAGGAATTCTTCTGTGTTTTTCCCCCTGCACTAATTAAAGAGTCCATCCAAAAGCTGGCCTACTGAAATTCTGAAAGGTTCATCACCAGGTAAATTTCTCTGACCACAGCACTGTACTTAAAACCATTTCCTGGGGTATGCAGGGATTGTGCTCTAAGGTTAGTGAAAGGAAAACCCACAGAGACAAAATGATGGCTCTTTGAAATACTGACTTAAGTTCATCATTTAAAAAAAAATTTAATTTTAAGAATCCAGTCAGTTAAAATTGCTTCTGTAAAGTAAATGAGAACTATTGGGACAGGAGGAACCATAAGGGAATAGAGGGGGCCCTGGATCAGTGGTGGATAGGTGCACTGAGGAGGAATCTCACTCGACCATCAGCACCTGCTACGACCATCAGCACCTGCTACGTCACTTCAGAATCTTAAAGAACTGCCCAGAGCCCTGAGGGCAGTCAAATGTCACAGTGAATTAGATGTAAGAGGTGAAATTTGAACCCAGGACTTTACAGCCCCCAAAGGGAGTTTCCCCAACCCAATGCCATGCTAACCAGGAACCCAGCACTGGTACCACTGAATCTTCTACTTTATCGACAATAATTTAATGTTGTTCTAATTAATAACTTTTAGGAATCTATACCACAAAAGAATAAAACCGATTTGGATTAAGGAAATAAGACTTACAAAGTACAATCTTCCCAACAGTTCTGTAAGGTGGGTGAAGAGTTATAAGTGCACACTGTCTTGCATATAAGAGGCACTTAATATTCACTGAATTATCAAAGTGCTAAACCCTATTTTGCTGATGGAGAAATGGAGACTCAGGGAGGTTGCCCAGGCTAACACAGCTAATGACTGTCTGAAACTCAGCTCTTCTGACTCTTAGGACAACCACTTTTTCCACTACATTATGGTATTATTTCCTTCTCATCCCCATCATCTATTACAATAATAATATTCAAACTGTGTTGCAATTAATTCTATATTTAGGACACACTTTTGAGGTGTGCTTCACCATTTCCAGAGAAAAACTGGCTATCTTGATCATAGGTGGATCAGTCAGAAGCCTACAGCTCGCACAGTGAGTGCTTAATAAACGTTTTATCTGTCTACTACTATAACTAAGTGTGATGCAATGAAGGTCTGGACAAGAGAAGAGTAGGGGAAAGAAGGGAAAGGGACAAAATACTTCAGAAGGACAACACTTGGCAAATGACTGAAGTTTCAAAAAGGATCAATTAGAGGTGACTTCGAGACCTCAAACCTGGGAGACTGTCAGTGGTAGTACCCTTTTAAGAGATGGGAGCTGTATCCACAGAGATGGTTACAGCTTCATTTTGGACATGCTAAGTTGGAGGTGATGGCAGGAATCCAAAGGCAAATGAAAGATAAAGAGACAGCCCTAAGAAAGGGCTTAGTAACAGGCACGAGAAAAAATCAGTGAGAAGGGATCTTACGAAGGCCCACAATTAGATGCCCAGGGGATACCACAAGAATTGGAGAAGGACTCAGAGAACGGAACCCCATAGGCATCACAACATATGGTGTGACTGACAAAGGAGGCAGAAGGAGAGCATTTACAGTGATGGGTGATAGAGAGCTAGGAATAGTTTGTTTTAGATGAAAAACAAATCCACTAGTAGATCCTGATACCCTCCTCTTCAAATGTTCCATAGCCGCTGATTTCTAACATGGGCTCTCTCAGACATCTTTGGCAGCCTCATGGCTGGGAGTGGAAGGCATACTTTGTGCCAGATTTAATACAGATGCGCAATAGGCTTTAGCTCTCCTGTGGCTCTGAAGCCCCTAGCAGGGCCAAGAACTGGAAATTGAGAGAATGCCCATCAGTTGAGGAATGGCTAAACAAGTTGTGGTATATGAATGTAATGGAATACTATTGTGCTATAAGAAATGATGAACAGGTGGACTTCAGAAATACCTGGATAGACTTATATGAACTGATCCTGACTGAGTGATGTGAGAGGAACCAGAAGAACATTATAGACAGTAACAGCCACAGTGTGCAAGGACTGTTTTTGATAGACTTAGCCCTTCACAGCAATGTAAGGACATGTGTTCTTCCTTCATTGCTGAAGAAGACCATGCCATCAGAGAAATAATGACATGACTTGCACTTGACTTAATTTGAGTGAGGGAGGGCTGTGCAGGTAACCAGCTTCACTTCTCCTCTAGTCATCTACATCTGAATCCAGTGACCAGATATTCATCAGGATGACTGTGGATGACCCAGGATGAGGCAATTGAGGTTAAGTGACTTGTCCAAGGTCACACAGCTAGAGAGTATCAAATGTCTGAGGTGAGATTTGAATTCAGGTCCTCCTGACTCCTGCACTGGTGCTCTATCCACTGCACCATCTAGCTGCCCCAACGCAAGGACATAAAACATTTCCAAAAGACTCCTGATGCAAAATGCTATCCACATCTATAGAGAGCACTATGGAGTTGGTACAGAGAATGAAGCAGACTACTTTGGTTTTGTTTAGTTTTACTTATGCTTTCTCCCCCTCATTTTAATTCTTCTATGCAACATGACTAATGTGAAAGTATGTTTGATAAGAATGTATGTGTAGAGACCATATAAGACTGCATGTCATCTTGGGGGGAGAGGAGAAAATTTAAAATTTATGAAAGTGATTGTCAAAAATTGAAAATAAATAAATAAATTTGGAGGGGGGAGAAAGAAAAGAAAAAGATCCTCCACTAAATGTTTTTTTTTAAAAAAAAAGTCCCTACCAGCCTCCCTAGGCTTCCCTAGGACTAGGGTTTACAAGAAATGGGCCACCACCCAAAAACTGGACATCAAGGGGATGCCCATCAACTGGGGAATGGCTGAATAAATTGTGGTATATAAATGTAATGGAATACTATTGTGCTCTAAGAAATGATGAATAGGAAGACTTCAGAGAGGCCTGGGAAGACTTACATGATCTGATGTTGAGTGAAAGAAGCAGAACCAGGAGAACTTAGTACACAGCAACGACCAGTGTGAGAGGAATTTTCCTGGTAGATTTAATACTTCATTGCAATGCAAGGACTTAAAAAATTCCCAATGGTCTCTTAAGGCAAAATGCCCTCCACATCCAGAGAAAGAACTATGGAATTCGATCGCAGAATGTAGCAGGTCATTTTCTTTTGTACTACGTTTTGGCTTGTTTTATGATTTCTCCCATTCATTTTTAATTCTTCTAAGGTGAAAATATTTTGAATAGGAACGTATGTGTAGAACCCATATAAAATTGTATGCCATCTCAGGGAGGGAGGAGGGAAGAAAGAGAAGGGAGGGGAAAAAAAATCTAAGTTATATGGAAGTGATTATAGAACACTGAAAACAAATAAAATAATAAAAAGAAAAAGAAAAGAAAAAAAAACTTTCAATGTAAGCAAAAAAAAAAAAAAAAGGGCCACAACTCCCCTCCATACTGAGGGAAGATCAGTTGATAACTAAGAACTTTGCTTAAGCTGGAGAACCTCTCAGGAGGCTATTTGCATTTTAATAGCCCAATGAAGAAGTTATAAGGTCATAAGGACAACAACAAGGGAAGAAATCAAGAAGGTGATGAAGCGAATCCTGTACCTGCCGCAGTCCATGCACCCAGGTCAGGGATGGGGAACCTGAGGCCTCAAGGCCACATGTAGCTCCTTAAGTGAGGCTCTTTGACTGAATCCAAACTTCCCAGAATTCAAAGGCCTTGATCTAGGTCCTGAAGACATCTCTGCCAATCATATCAACACAATTCTCCTCAGCTCCCAAATAATAACAAGAGATGTCACTTTGGAGAGATGACCAATCCTTAAGAGATGACGTCAAAGGAAGACTAAGGACTAAGAAAATCTTATTAGATTTGATGACTGGGAGGGCAGATTCAAGTTTGAAGACAGAAGTAAGACTACACGGGGCTAAGGATATAATGGTGTCCTATGGACAAGTCTGTCAGAGAAATATAACGGGAGGTAGAAGGGGAACCTGTGTCAATGCCCAGAGCAAATTGCTAGTAAAAGGAAAGAGTAGATTAGATGGAGAAGGAAACAGGATGTACAGCACAGAAAGGTTAACTATCAAGAAAAGACATAGTATAGTGGAAAGAACACTAAATTTGGAGTAAGCCTTCCCTGTCATTTACTACTCAGTGACTTGGAGAAAGTTACTTGACTTGACAGGGCCTCATTCAGATCATCAAGAAAATGACTAGACTACACAGATGATCTCAAAGGCCCCTTTTAGCTCTAAATCCTGTGACTGTGGATCATCCCTTCTAAGACTGTGTGAAAGAATAAGAAAACAGGTGTGAAGATCAATGGAAGAGAACACAAAGGTAAATAAATAGATGCTCATGCTGAATGTCTTTCAACTTCTTAATAAAGTGTACATGGCAGAGTCTGGAATAAAATTGAGTACTGTCTCAGTAAGAAAATGAGGCCATGTACCATGTAGTACAGTGAAGAGTACTGGACTTGCAGTCAGAAAACTTGGGCTCAAGCACTCAGACCTCTCAACCTCAGTTTCCCCACATATAAAATCAAGGGGATAAAAGTACTTGTACTACCTAGCTCAAAGAGCTGCTGTGGAGAAGAGGCTTTGTAAAATGTAAAAATATTTAAATGGACACTTTTAGTAAGATTAGTCGACTAACAAATTAAAATAAAGACAGCATGAAATAAATTGCAGGGGGCTAGGTCTTCATCTTCCTTTACTACATCTTTGTAGAATTGGAAAAGTAGAGAAAGCAGATCATGGAAATGATTCTGAACTGGAAATTAATTCAAAGGTTATGATGAAAAGATGTGTGATTGGGGGTCCCAAGAAAGGGACAAAAAAAGTATTCAACTATAGCCTCTTAAAATAATTGATGACCAATTACTCAGGATATAGATTTTTCTCCTTATGAAGATGTTCAAGCAAAGACTAAAGTGCCCACTTGTCAGTTATATCACGTCACTTAGTAAAAACCACTGATTCATTTAGCAGCTAAGTGTTCAGATCTTTAGTAAGCAATTGGCCAACCGGGGAATATCACATCCTTTATGTGGATGTTTCCATCAGTTCAATGAATCAAATCATCACAGATATATCAAAAAACAAGAACAGCCCTTCGACCTAGCAATATTGCTTCTAGGGTTGTATCCCAAAGAGATCATAAAAATGGGGAAAAGGACCCATATATACAAAAATATTTACAGCAGCTCTTTTTGTGGTAGCCAAGAATTGAAATTAAGGGAATGCCCATCAGTTGGAGAATGGCTGAACAAGTTGTGGTATAAGAATGTGATAGAATACTACTGTTCCATAAGAAAGAATGAGCAGGTGGACTTCAGAAAAACCTGGAAAGACTTACATGAACTGATGCCAAGTAAAGTGAACAGAACTAGGAGAGCATTTGTACACAGTAACAGAAACATTGTGTGATGACCAACTCTGATAGACTTCACTCTTCTCAGTAATACAAGGATCTAAGAGAATTACAAAAGACTTAGGATGGAAATTATTGTGCCCATTCAGAGAAAGAACTGTGGAGTCCCAATGCAGACCAAAGCACACTATTTTCTTTTGTGGTTGTTTCTTCTTCTGCATGGTTCTTCCCTTTAGGTCTAATGCTTCTTTACAAAATGACTAAGGTGGATATACGTTTAATATGATTACACACGCGCAGCCTTTATCAGCTTGCACTCGGTCCTGGGGAGGAGAAAGCAGGGAGGGGGAGTGGGGATTTAGAGCTCAAAATGTTACAGAAGTGAATGTTGAAAACTAAAAATAAATAAATAATGTGCAAAAAAATTTAGAAAACAAACAAGAACAGATAGCATGTTGCTGTGGAGGGATCAAATTATCTGTTCAATCCAGATTTTTCCAAAATGTCTAGATGAAGGCATCTTGTAATAAAATACAGCCTGAAGCAAGGGCATGAACTTCAGAGCTGCCCAAGGGATCACTGAGATTAATTTTTTTTTTTAACAGCTGGACAAAAATCTTCCCTGGGCACAGAAATATACAACTGGTTTACAAAAGGAGGGGAAGCAAGAGTATTGAAATTCATGATTCCTCACTTCAAGCCAGTTAGAACACAGAGGCACATAAGTTATAAAAAAAAGTTATATAAAAGTTATATAAAAAGTTATATAAAAAAGTCATAAAAGTGATTCCTGTTCAGATATGTTCAGAGGGCTTCTGAAGTCCCCTCCAATGTTCTAAAGTCCAAATCCAACGGCCTTCCCTCAATCCACATTCTCCTTGACCTCTGTGCAGCCTTTCACAAGTTCAAGCATCGTCTTCTTGATTCTTCTCACAAGGTTTTTGGGACACCATGTCCAAAATGCAATTCATCATCTTTCCCACTAAACCCTCCCGCTCCTGTTTCTATAAAGGGCAACACCATCCTCCACCACCCTCAGGCTCACAACGTGAAGTGGCATCTTGGATTCCTCACTACCTCTCCATAGCTCTCCACATTCAATCTGTTGCCAAGACCTGTTGATTTCTCTTTTGCAGCACCTCTCAAATATGCCAATTCTCTCCTCTAACAGTGCCACCCCCATCCCCTGGTATAGGCTGTCATCATCTCACACCTGGATCACTGCAATAGCCTGCTTGGAGGAGGAGTGGGAAGAGGAAGGGTCTGCCTGCCTCAAGTCTCTTGACACTCCAATCCATTCAGCCTCCAAAGCGATCTTCCTAAAATGACCATCTGAGCATGGCATCTCCCTCAAACCTATCACCTCAGGATCAAACACAAAATTCTGTTAGACATTCAAAGTCCTTCATAACCACACACACACACACACACACACACACACACACACACACTCTTTTACAATCTTCTTACATCTTACACTTCCGCCTCACCCCAAATTCTGCAGATCCAATGACACTGGCCTCCTTGTTGTGACACTCCACACGTCCCTAGGGAAATTTTTTGTGACTGTCCCCCAAAACTGGAATGCTCTCCCACATTATCTCTTCCTCCTGGATTCCCTCATAATTCTACCTTCCCTCTGTTAATTATTCCCTATTTATTCTGTATATAGGTTGCTTATCCACATTTGTTTGTCCATTATCTCTCACATTAGACAATGGGCTCCTGCAGGGCAGGGTCTCCTGTTTGAAACTGGAAAACAGGATAATACTAATAACAATAGCCCCTACTTCCCAGGGTTGTAGTGAGGTTCAAATAAGCTAATGATTAATTAGAAAGCGCTTAGCACAGCACCGGGTGCTGAGAAGGTGCTGAACACTTACTGCCTGAGACTCTCCAGTACAGCCATAATGCCAATGCTCAGTCACCAAGTATCAGAACAACAACTGCTATTTACAGTACAGTTGGAGGTTTACAAAGCACTTTCCTCACAACTCTGTGGGGCACAAAGCACCAGCATTTTCACTTGATGGGTGAGGAAATGGTGGCTCAGAAAAGTTGAAGTACTTGCCCATGGCCACATGGCAGAGTAAGGATTTGAATCCAGGTTTCACTCTACAACCAAAATTCTTTTACTACATCAATCATACTATATACTCTGATTTAAAAAGCAGATATATAACATTAAATTCCATTCAAATATTAATTACGTGCTGTATACAATGTAATATACTGGGAAAGAGAGTGACTGGCAGGGCAGCACATAAAATTTAGACATAGTCCCTACCCTCTTACAGTCTAATAGTGGGGATGACCCATATTCAAAAATTAAAACAAACAATACATATCTGGTCTGAAGCAATAACCTAGCCCATACATTTCAACCAAGCTAATCGAGTTTTTTTTTAAGATATTGAAATCATCCTTGGGACAACCAAAACCTGAGGGGGTCAAGATGGCCTTGCATAAGCCAGCTTCTCCTACAGGTTTCTGTATAGCAGAGTCAGGGAAAGGCCCCCCCCACCCCGCCCAAATGAATCAATGCTGTTTTCCTGCTGAAATATCCTTGCCCGCCTCAGCTAAGGAAACCACCTTTCCTTAAGTGTCAGATAATCTACAAGTGTCTCACACCTCATTCTAATTTCAAACCTGAGTCAGGTTTTGCCTTTTACAACATGGTTTAAACGGAGAAGAAAGGTGCAAGGAAAGTAATATGGAAGCTCAGGGAGGAGGAGGAAGATGGGATTTGGGCTGAGTTTTAAAGGACTGTTAGGAATCCAACAGGCAAAATTGAGAAGGGTTTTTCAGCCATAACACATTTTTAAAGGATGACATCAAAAAAAGTTAACTTTAAAAAAATTCATTTTTGGCACTTAAAGAACCTTAAGCTTCACTCATCTGGAAAATATACTCAAAAGGAACATCTCATTCCCTCCTGATACTACAAGGAATGACTATGTCAAAAGTTGGTACTTGGAGTTTCTTCCAATTTGAGTCTACACTAAATTGGACTCAACAAAGCAAAGGAAGAATCAACTCGAAAACGATTCTTGGTCTTTCTGACTTTTAGTCTCACAGGAATAAAACAGGAAGAATCAGGTCGGGTAATAAGTTTAGCAAGAGGCCAAAGCAAAGGGCTGAGACCCACCCAGAGAGCTCCAGATTTCCCAACATTTGCCCTGTAGCTGGTGATTGCCATTTCAAACACTTAATTAACATATATGATTTAAGGATTGAAGTTTCTCCAAAGTATGTAACAAGATACCTAGGCCCAAGAGAGTTTAACTCTTTATTTACCTTATTCTATGGAAGGCTGTACCAGCAGTACAGATTAAAAAACTCAACTGGTCAAACCAAAATACTTTAACATTTACTTTCCTACAGAACTTCTGCAAAACAAAATACAAAACGAAAAATTCTTAAGATAAAGAATCTAATGGCTCCCAATACTTGAAGAAAATCTACTCAGCGCATTCTAGTACACAAGGTTATTATTTTCTCAGTTTAGTTCTTGCCTTTTGCCTTTAGAGTCATTTCCAAATATCAACCATTCTCTCTCTGACTACTCTTCTGCCCCGCACCATGGACTTTATTTACCTCGTACCAAAGAAAGAGTTAAGCAAAAACAATGAGGGAAAAAAATGCCCCCATATGATATAGTATATGCAACATTCTGCTCTGACCATTTCTTTACCTCTCTTTGAAGAAGAGGGAAATGAGTTTTTTCATGTTCTATTTTCCAGGCCCAAGATTAGTTACTGTAATAACTACTGTAATAACTAAATTTGTCTGTCTATTAGCACTGGTTTTCAATTATATTACAACAGTAATGGTAACAGGCATATTCTTGGGGGAAAATGCTGAGGAAGAAAAAATTCAACTCTATGGGAGAAATTAGAATGAGGTATGAGACACTTGTAGATCATCTGACACTTAAGGAAAGGCGGTTTCCTTGGAGATACTGTTTAGTAAGTACTTCTCTGCCCAGGAGAATTTTTCTTTTCTTTATTTCACATTTAGAGGAAACAGACACCATTCTCACAATGTATAAACTTACCTATGTAGTTACAATAGAATCTAAATGAAACATAATCTGTAAATGACATTTTTATATATTTCAGTTTTGAGTAAACATTTAAAAATTACTATTTTTAACCTTCTAAAGTCTATTACCCACTAATAACTTCTACCAAACTGAAGGTCTGCAGAGCCATTGTGCCGACCTCACTGTTACATGTGTGTGAAACATGGGCAGTATACCAGTGCCGTGCCAGTAAATAGAATCACTTCCCTTTGAACTGTCTTAGGAAGATTGTGAAGATCACCTGGCAAGAGAAGGTAATGGACACCGAGGTCCTTCCTTGGGCTGAACTGCCAAGCATTCAAAGTCTACTGGTCATGTTGTTCAAATACCAATATGTTTACCTAAAAGATTATTTTAGGGAGAACTCACACAAGACCAGCACTCACATGGAGATCTGAAGCGTGTGTGTTGGTCCTTCACTGCCGAAGAACACTATGCCATCAGAGAAATGATGACATGACTTGCACTTGACTTGTTCTGAGTGAGGGAGGGCTGTGCAGGTCACCAGTCTCACTTCTCCTCCACAGTCATCTGAATCTAATGACCACATATTCATCAGAATGACTGGAGATGACCCAGGATGAGGCAACTGGGGTTAAGTGACTTACCCAGATCAGAAACAGCAATACAAGGACATCCTCAAAGTCTCTCTGAAGAATTGTGGAATCAATTGGGAGTCATGGGAGATGCTGACGCAGGAACACCCAACATGGTGTGCCCTCATCAAAGAAGAGCTTTCTGCAGAACTGCACTAGCTCCAAGTAAGCAAGAGACATCTCCACTCCAAATGACATGTCCCATCCAGCTATGGTGAAGTGCACTTCCTAGTACCGCAGGGCCACTCTAAGGTTCAAGACTATGTGGCTAGAAGCCTTCCACACACAAGCCAGGCAATCATATCACTGAGATCCGTATTAACCAGAGATAGTAGGAATCTCAGACATCATCCACACATGGCCTTCTAGGTCCTCAAGTGCAGGCCCTCTGACTGAATCCACATGTGGCCTCAAGGCCCCTTCTAGACCAACCTCCCTCATTTTACAAGTGAGGAAACTGATTCACTGAGGTCACATCATGATAAGCAGCAGAGGCAACATTTTAACCCAAATCCCTGCAGCTCCAAATCCAGGATTCCTTCTACTACTCCAAGGAGTATGTCTTAACAACTGTGCGTAAATTAGGACGTGGTCAGAAGGACAGGCCACTGAATTAAAACAGTGCTGCTGACATAGTCCTGAACAGTGAAGTAGGGCTTGAACTGAAGGGGAGGCTAATGGGCTGGGAGATCCCAGTGCTCTCTCAAGAACCTGAACTGCTGCTCTTTGCTGACAGAATTGGAGAGGGAGGCATCTGCCTCAGAGGCTCTCTAGTGCAAAGCCCATCTCTTTTTCTTCTAGTAGTGTATTCTTTAGTTTTATTTATGTATAGCATTTATTTTGAGCTTTAAATTCTTTCCCTCCCTCCCACCTCTCCCTCACCCACTAAGGCCAGCAATGACTTCAATTACACATGTGAAGTCATGCAAAACATTTCCATATAAGCCACATTGCAACAAAAAAGCAAGAAAAGCCAAGAAACATAAAGAGAGTGAAAAGAATATGCTTCAATCTGTATTCAGAGTTCATCAGCTCTCTCTCTGGAGGTGGATAGTATTTTTCATCATGAGTCTTTAGGAGATGCCTCAATCTACTGTATTGATCAGAATGATAGGTCTTTCAGTTTAAAATCACAACATTGTACTGTGTACAATATTCTCCTAATTCTTCTAACTTTATTCTACATCAGTTCATACACACGTCTTCACAAGTGTTTTTCTGAAACCATGCCCTGCATGATTTCTTACAACATAATAAATGTAACATTACATCATAATTTGTTTAATCAGTCCTCAACTGAGGGCCATCCCCTCAATATCCAATTTTTTGCCACCACAAAAAGTGCTCAAAAGCCTATCTTTTGTAACATTAATATTTCCCTAGTGATGCTATCTGTGGCTATGAATTATTCCACATTACAATGTCAAAGAACCAAGATTGTAGGTGACACAAGGAACAATGGAAAGATGTATGTTGGGTGGAAGTGGTAGGATGCAATAAATCACCCCAGGACAAGTGGCACAAAAGAAACATCATCAAGGATAGAGATATGAAAGGAGGCAGGCTAGCCCTACTGCAAGAACAAGAACAAATGGCCTCCAGTGAGCAGTTAATCCTCTGGGAATAAACTACCTAAGGATGATTACAAGAATTGCAATGGGTGAGAAAGCTGGGAGAAGTGATGTTCCACATCATTAAAGGGAGTGCCTACACTGATGAGAATGGAGATCCATCAAAGTAATGTACCTATTGGGGATATCCCATGTTGGGGAAACTTTAAAAAACTGAGGTCAAAAATGAAATCAGAAGAAGAGTGAGGCTCTTCCTCAGAGCCAATTAGCAATTATGCAAGTAATATAGGAAGTCCCAGAATAACTCTCTGTACCTGTACAAACTGGTCCTCAATAATACTCATCAACCCCATTTGAAGTCTTCTACCTTATCAAAAGTTGTACAGTATCAGCACTGCTTTCAGCAACTCAGCATTACCTCCACACTATTATAATGCAGCAGAAGAGAATTTCAGTAGTTTATGATATTCCACTTTCAATACCACTCCCCTAGTGCAGGCCTCATCACCTTTCTCACCTAGAGTAAGAGTACTGTTAATAGCCTTTTATTCTCTTCCTGACTCTAGTGTCTCTACTTGGTAATCCTTCTTTCATGTTGCCAAAATAATCTTTCTAAACTGGTAAATAGCATATGAATATAACGAAATATTATTGTGTAGTAAGAAATGATGACTGCGAGGAAAGGTATACTTATGAACTGTCTTAGAGTAAAAGGAGCTGAAGCAGGAGAACCATCCACATAATGATGACACTAATGCAAAACAAGCTCCACACTGAAAGGAGGCTGAACTGAATCCCAGGAATGACCAACACCGACCTGGAAAACATCTTTGTATCCCCTCCAACATGGGAGACACCACCACAAAAGGAGGCACTTTTAAAATGTTGGTTAAATTTTATTCAAAATCTTTGCTTTCACTTAGCTGTAGCTCTATACCAAACTAATATCTATGAGTCTGATGGAGATTCCTGACAAGAAAGTAAAGAAAATTTTGAAAATCCTCAAGTCAAACACACGTAAAAAATTACTGAGCAGAAGAAATGAATGAAAAAGTATTTACGTGCTTACTGTGTGCCTAAAACTGTGCTAAGTGCCTGGGATACAGACAGAAAAGGAAAAATCTCCACCCTCCGGGTAAGTGAGAGCAGGGAAGTGTGTGTGTGTGTGTGTGTGTGTGTGTGTGTGTGTGTGTGTGTGTGTGTCTCTGTGTTTCTGTGTGTCTCTGTGTCTGTGTGTCTCTGTGTATATTTTATATCATTTTATATATATATATAAATGTAAAAATTACCGAGATTATAAATAGAAGAGATAGTCTAATCCTTTCCTGAGGCAATAGCAGTGGTTATCTGATTAAAATCTGACCAAGATCCTTGAGATTCAATGATCTATGACAGGTTATCAAGTTTCAGCTCTGAGGTATACTACCTGTTTTGGAGATGAGGTTTAGAAAATAACTTGTCCTTGGTCACATAGATTAAACGACTTGCATGACAGCTTATTTACCTACTTCACCGGGCTGTCGTGAAAAAACTGCCAAGTAAATCTTGAAATACTATATAAATGTGAACAGTAATCAAAAACATGTCTGCAAGAAGGAAAAAAAAACCCTCACAATATTTCAAAGATGTTTATAGCAGCATTATTTGTAATAGCTAGAAACAACCTCAAAGTCCAAAATTAGGAAAACAATTAGACAAACTGTGTTACATTCACATAACAATACCACAGGGTCATTAAAACTGACAAATCTGAATACAAAGAAGCATACAAAGATGAACAAAAATGATACCAAATACAGAAAACAGATTATGGAAAACTACCACATGTATATATATGTATATATATATATACACATATATATATATATACATATATATATAACTTATTCATAATTATTTATATATATATATATATAAAAATAGATTATACAGAAGAAAAATAGACAATTAACAGAAGAGAACACAAAGGAAATAGCAGAAAAGTTGTTTTAAAAGGTATTCAAAAGAGTTTTTGTTATTTTATTCAACTTAAATATTAAATTTAAGTGATTTAAAATTCTTTGGTTTTTAATATACAATAACAAATATTCCTTCCTAGTGTTTCTAAAAATAAAGGTGAATTTACAAAACTATTTTTACTGTGATAATGTAAGGGGGGGAAAGCCCAAAGGCAACAAGAAAACAGCATTTTTGTCTGAATCCCTAAAAAAAAAAAAAACTTGGGGGCTGCCATCAATGATTCAGCCTTTCCAGTAATTTTCAAACTTCGGCAGATATCTAAAAGTATATTTTATACCACACAGATTGAGCATACACTATGACAAGACCTCTCCCTTAATGTAGACATTGTTGCTTCCCCACTTCCTTCTAGGATCTGCATTTTTTCCCCAAAATCCTAGTCGATCTGCAAACATTTTTTTAACCTGATGGCCTTTGCGGCACAAGGCTGATGGCCTTGTCTCAGCTAACATTACACAACAAGTTATACAATAGTATAAATAAAATCTTAGAAATAAATTATTCTGTAATCATGACTGATAATTGTGAAAGCCCAAACAGTCACTGATCTACTCTTTCTGACTGAGTCAAGCAGTCAAAGTGATTATAAAACATATCTTGGGCTAACAGTTTATCTTGGACAGAAGACATATGGGAATAATTGCTCCAGAAACTAAAATGATACATTAAGGATAACTGGTTAGCATGCTTCCAGACTACAAACTCTACAGAAAGCACTGGGATGAATCATCATAAAGGGGATTAGCACTTTAAGGACTGACATCATCAATCCTAAGATAAACGTCTTTCTTACTAGAAAAATAAAAGGACTAGAAAATTTCTGTGGAAATGTTATACATTTACCCATACAGACAAACCCTGCTTCACAGCACCATCTATTGGTTACCCTGTGAGTCTGCGTACAAACTCCATCAAGAATCTCTCTCAGGGCAGAGAGAAAACGTTCTCTCCAGAACTACAACCCTCAGAATTGACAGGTTTCCAAGACTTTCCCCATTCACAGAGAAAGTCTGAATACCTGGTCTCAAAAACAAAACAGACTGAGATTACTAGATCAAATACTATCAAATGCTTAGAATGTTACAGACCCAAGCAACAAAGCAGAGACCCTTACCCAAGTGCCAAATGGCAATCACTCAAGTATCTTGAAGGAACTCAAGGGTGAAATTGTTGAACTGTGGGCCAAAATATGTAACCTGTCATTGCAAATGAGCACTCTGTAGGAAGACAGGTAGATTGCCAAAGAGATCATAGGAATTACATACTAGAAGAAGCTGGCAAACCCTTTTCAAAAAGGGGGGAGGGTCGAAGAAAAGGATCACTAAGTACTTAATCAATTTATTGGAAGAGACATGGTTTATATAAGAGAAATAATGCCTGATCAATTTATTCAAATGTCTTTGATGCTGGAAATGTTTAGAGGAATAAGGAACAAGTGGCTTTAATCTTTTTATATATTAAAAAAAATTTTTTTTTAAATCTTTGACAAGTTTTCATGCCCAAATGACTCATCACCTCTAAGAAAAGGAGAATCTCTGGACAGAAATGGCAGAAGCTGAGTGCCATGGAATGATGGGATTTGAATCCCAGCTTTGCCTTTTTCCTGCCTTTGTGACCACAAGTAAGTCATCTCACTTGTCTGAGTCCCTAATAAGGAATGAACAAAATGCCCTCTGAGGTCCCTTTCAGCTCTAAATCTATGAACTTGTAAGGCAACTCTTAAGGCAACACAGAGTAACAGGAAAAAGACATTTGCATACCAATTAATATCAAAGCAACAATGCCTGACTTGGAGTCAGAAAACATGGATTTCAGACTTGACTGTACCATCTGTAGTACCTCACAAGTCCTCAAGGCCTCAGTCTCATATCTAATTGGAGTTAATACTAGTTCTACCTACATGTCACAGGACTGCCAGGGAGATAAGAGTTTAAGTGTATATATATACATATGTGCTAATATTGTCTGGAACATTTCAATTTTTGCTTATGGATTACCAAATCAGGCACTAAAGTTCGACTCTGATACCTCAGACTGGTGTGAAGACGATCTTGGATTCTCAAAGACTAGGCTAGCAAAGAACAAGCTCTAACAGCAGTGGGGAATCTGAGGGTATGTGACTAGAAAGTCTGACCAAGAGTTAGAAAGGTTCTGAGTGCAGGCCTTGTGATGAATTGTGCATCTGTTGTCCCAAGAGAAGCTTCAGTTAAGTTCAGAGGCTCATCACCATGTTGGCTTACAGGGTGATCAGCTCTTTGGCCACAATGATGAAAGACATCTGTCATGTTATAGAGATTGTGATCTGTATCAGGGGGTGAAAGATTCACAATAACAAAATTACTGAGTATGCATAATGCATATATTCCTTCTAAATAAATGCAAATACTTTAGAGTTTATGGCTTTACATATGAATTTAATTCTTAACAGTTTTTGTTAAGATTGTTTTTCATAATTTTTTCTTACAAAGAAATAATGCAACTTAAATGTTCTTCTAAAACCTTCTACTGAATATTAATGTTGAGTCAATTGAGCAAGGAAGAGAAATTTCTCCAAGGGTCCACAGGAAAGTGGACCTCCTTTCCCTTGGAGGGCAAAAAGGACCATTTACAATCTTACACTGTTTGTTCCATGTAATTGAAGATTGTAGTTTAGATATATCGAAACTATCAGAACTTTGGCTCCTTGCTCTCCCATTAGTACATTTCCACGTCTAACGTACACATGAATTGTTCAGTTTCAATGGCTGCCAGAAAACTAGAGGGTCTCTAATCTGCTGGATAAAAGCTGCCTAAGATGAGAAGAGAGACAAAGAAGGTTTGAATCTATATGCAAACTATGAGATCTATGGATCCACTGAAATACTCGTGTGGATTTTCCCATTGGAAATGGGTCCAAGAGGATGCTAAAGTTTCTAGTACCTTTTTAATCCTCTGAATATCATGGAAAGGAACTTTGCAACTCAGTGGAATCTCTTACCAGGAGAGTTTTCTACCAAGTTTTCTAAAGGAAAGGCTACTACTACTACAGCCTCCAAAAAATCCAAGAGAGGATCAGCCAAAGCACAACAGAGAACGACATGTGGGTGGCCATAAGCAGTGTGGAGTACATCATCAAAGGGGGGCTTCAAGTGAGAAAAGGTGTCAGAGACACATATAAGTAGGGAAAAGATCAAGGAGGTAAGCTCCACTGGCTTCCAATCATGGAAGGTTCCACATCCTGCAGATGACCCCCTGTAAAGGATCATGGGAAAGCTTGAGCAAGAGCTGCACAAAATAGGCAGGCATGAATGTGCCTTTCTAGTAAATGCAGGCACACGAGAGTTCTGGCTTTATGTATCATTTTATTCTTTAATTGCTTTGTTGAAATTACTGTTTTTCATAAATTTTTTTAAAGTGAAATAAAACCCTTCATTGAAGCTTTACGTTTTTAATAATCTCGGAAGTATATATGCTACAAAATCACAGACACATCATTACAAAATTTGTTTACTTAAATTTCTTCTACACATTTACTTTTGTGAACCCTGAAGGAAATTTTAATTTTAACAATACATTGTATCTTGTCAGAAGGCATTGCATGTGTGATAAATTCTGGAGAATGTGGTATTAAAAAGTGGACTTAGGAATCATAAGGAAGTTCAGTATCACTGAAAAAGTTATGTGGGCTACCCTGATACTTTCATCGAGGACAACATCAGTGAGGGTTTGGACCATTCTCATAAAGTTCTCTGTGAAAGAGGTGAGAAAGGAGGCATATGAGTCATCATTACTGATAGAACTGAAAATGTAAAAATTAGTATTACCAAGAGTTTCTACAGTACAAGTTTAACTGATTATGCTGTATTCATTTTATAATTGAGTCTGCTTTTCCTGAGTGAGTTTAAAGATACAAGTTAACTTCTGATCAAATATACTGTCCACTGCATAATTAAGGAGGCTCCCTAACAAAGCTTTCGAGACACCAGGGAGTCTGCTAACTCAGTTCTAGTCACAAAGTCTGCAAAATATGGACAGGTACCAAAAAGTAAACTAACAAACAAATGAATGAACGAATGAATAACATTTCTTAATTGTCTGAGAAGGATGGTCACTAGGCCCATGTAGGAGGTGCACTCCACAAGCCCCTTTTCTTTACTATAACCAATCCTGTTGTCCCCACCCCCAAAAGGCTGTCTACCCTGTAACCAACAGTATTCTTCCCCACCTACCTCTGTACTCTCCAAAACTATATTAAGGCCGGTGAGTCCTCCCTCAGGGTCTCTGGTCACTGAGGCCATCACATCAATTTACTGGTTACTGCTAGCCTAACTAATAAACCGTCTCTCAATTTACCTTTACTTTCAAATATAATAATATCTTAGTCACCTTTGGGGGATGGTAATAACACAGTCCATAACTTCCCCCATTCTTCTAATATCTTTGCTTTCTTTCAGCTATGCTAAAAATCCATATTGACTGCCTTCAAAATTGTGTCACCTCCAAAAAGGAGGTCTTGGTCAGGTCCAGTCCTTCTCAATTTGAAATCCTGAGGGCTATTTTCACCTCTTAAAACAGCACACAGGATGGAGGCCATGATTCCACTGTGATTAATGAGAAGAGTGCAGAAATCCTGACACTTGGGTTTCATTCAGACCCTACCTGTTGCCCTCCTTTCAGCTGTCCTCTCTAGCGCGAAAGCTTTGAGGAAAACACCTCGCTAACAGTTTTCTGCAAATGTGCTTTCTCTTCCACCGCCTTCTGAAGTTCTTCCAAAGTGATATACATCTCATAATATACTGCCTCTGGTTGGAAGAGCTTGTGTCTGCTGGCTGAGGCTGCTTCTGGGTTCTCTAGGCCTACTCACTGTCACATCTATTTTTAAGTCACATGAACTCCTGGTGCCCTAGAAAGAGGGTTCGATTGGTAGATGTGAAGTCAGAGGACTTGAGCTCAACTGACCCTGCTACTTAAGTTATATAGGTGACCTCAGTCAGTAAAAAGGCATGAGCTAAAAAGCAGATCATCTCCAAGGTCACTTCTGTCTCAAAAATCTACAATCCTATGACCCTGGATAAGAAATAGCTACCATCAGAAGCCAGGTCTCTTCCTTAATGCACTTCCCATTTCTCAGTGTCAACAGTTTATTCAAACAGGATGGGCCAGTCTCCCAACAGCAGGCAGTATATGCTCACCCTCTTTCCTTCTTTCTAAAGTTGGCACTACTTTGACCTTTGCTTTCACTTGTCAACAGGCTGACTGCACACAAAGAACTCTGAAATGGCTTCCAAGTCAATAACCAATCATTCCTATCTGTTAAGACATGGCCATTTGATTCTGACACTGCTCAGGGCTTGCTGTGTCCAGCTCCTTTAGACTTACTTATTAATAAGAACTAGAATAAGTTTCTAAAAGAAGCTGTAAAATTTCCATCCCTGGAGGCCTTGTCTTCAGAAAATAACTACCACCATCCTAGATAGTTTATCACAGGGTCTGTATATTTGGTTTTTAAAAATTTTTTTGATATCTATGTTTTAATACAATTCTCCTTCTTTGTAATTCTACGTATTTTAATCACCTTCTCTAACCACAATTCTGAGAAGAGGTACCATAGTTTACACCAGACTGATTGCCAGAGAGGCCTATGCAATAAAAAAGGTAAAGAACATCCAGCCCAGCAGGTCTGGGAGATGGAAAACTAGTCAATGGACAAGCATTTATTAAGTGCCTGGTATATGACAGCCACAAGACTTTGTGCTAGGAATACCAACCCAAAATGAGATAAAAACAGTCCCTGTTCTCAAGAACCCTGAATTCCACTGGGATACAACAGCACATTCACAGATAGGTAAATGCAAGTTATGTACTAAAAATACACTGTGCCAGGGAAAACTAACACCTAAGAAAATCAGGAGAGGTCTCCTGAAGACAGTGGCACTGCAGCCAAGCCCCAAAGGGGCCTAGAGATACTAAGAAAGAAGTGGCCATGAGAAGATGGAGCACTTCAGGCCGGGGGAACAGCTTGGACAAAGGTAAGGAAGTGAGAGGTGGAATGCTTCCTGTGATGAACGGCTGCAGTGTAGAGAGCACAGTATAACCAGCCTCAAAATACAGGCTAGAATCCAATCAGCAAGGGTTAAATTCTCAACAGAGGAATTTGTACTTTATCCTAAAGGCAACAGGGCACCATGGAAGCTTGGTAGCTGTGAAGAGAAGATCAGGGAGGGGACTGCCTGGATGGTGGAGACCACTGAGAATGCCAGGTGAGAGGTGATGGGGGCCATTATGAGGTTAGTTAGAGTGTTAGAGAAGTGATTTTAGAGTTGGTAGTGTTAGAGAAGGAGATGGATGCAAGCGATGAGAAGGAGTTGGCACTGATAAGACTTAAAACTGCCTGGATGAGGAAGGTGAATGAAAGCAAAGAGTCAAGAGCAACTTTTAGGTTGGAAAGCTGGATGAAAACAAGCATGGCCATATCCAGCTTGAATCCTACTACTGAGCTCAAGCACGGCCTTCTACGAATAACTGCTCTTGATCCTCTCAGTGGCTGGTTCACTCCCTCCCCAAACTAGCTGGTACTAATTTTGAATCTATCATGTAGAGCTTTCATTAGGACAGAAGGCCTTGTGTCTTTGTATCCCTAGTGCCTAGCACACTGCCAGGCACACAGAGTAGGTGCCTAACAAATGCCTACTGATTGGAAGAATGGTTGGGTTAGAAATGTCTACGGAAACAGACATGTGGCGATGTCAAACAGGCAATTGGAGATAGGGATCTGGAACTCAGAAGAGAGAGGAAGATTGAATATTTAGATTTGAGAATTATGTGCATAAAATCAGGACAAATCCCTGGCAGTTGATGAGCTCACAGAGAAAAGGAGAAGGTCTTTCCTTCCTGTCTCTGCCAACAGATGGCCTTCTGTCATCAGTGCTCCATCATTATGTTCCATCTTACTCTGCCTACTTATTGGCTCTTTCCCTAGTGCCTCAAACTGCTCCCTCCAAAGTGATCCATGGTCTCTTAGTTACCAAACCCAATGGCTTTTTCTCAATCCTCATCCTCCTTGACCTCTCTGCAGTCCCTGACACCTCAGGTCATCCCCTCCTACTCAACACATCTCCTGGTTCTCTTCCCACCTTTCCAACTGACCGCTCCTTCTCAGTCTTCTTTGCTGGATCCTCCTCCAGATCACACCCTCTAACCACAGGTGTTCCACAGGGCCCTCTTCTTTCCTCCCTCCATATTGCTTCATTTGGTGATTTCATCAGTTTAATTACCATCTCTGTGCAGCTGATTCACAAATTTACCTATCCTGTCCCAATCTGTCTGTTGACCTCCAACTTTATTTACATCTCCAACTGCTTTTCAAACAACTCAAGCTAGCTATCCAGTAGACATCTTAAACTCAACATGGTTAAAATGGAACTCCCTAACACCCCTTCCCTATTATTCCTGTCACAAGCAACACCATCCTCTCAATCCTTTAAGCACAAAAGCTAGGAGTCATCCTGGATTCCTCATTATTTCTCACCCCACCTCCCCCACATCTAAGATGTTACCAAGGTCTATCAATTTCACCTTTTAATCTTCTACAAGAGATTAATTTCCCTCCTCTCTCCTCTGACACAGTCCCCTAGGACTAGCAGTAGCCTCCTAGTGGTGGGTGTGCCTGGTTCAGGTCTCTCCCCACTCTAGTCCATCCTCCATTCGGCCACTAAAGCAAAGATCTGACATGTCACTCTTCTAGTCAATCAACTCCAGTGGCGCCCTAGCTTATCTAGAAGCAAATCCAAAATGCTACAAGGCATTCAAAGTCCTTCATAATCTAGCCGCACCCTACCCCCCACTTTCCAGTCTTCTTAGATCTTTGCTTCCTAACACATACGCTTAGAACCAGTGACCCTGGCCTCCTGGGCCTTCCACAAACAGGACACTCCATTTTTCACTTCTGGGCATGTTCTCTGGCTGGAATACTCTCTTTCCTCCACTGCAACTACTGATCTCCCTGGCTTCCTTTAAGTTCCAACTAAAGTTCTATTTTCCAGAGGACGTTCCTCTCATCTCAGCTCTGAGGAATGAGAAGGCAATAAATGTACATAGCTTATTTCTGGAATTTCAGGGAAGATCTAAGATAATAGCTCCATGGTAAAGTGAGTAAAGAAGGTAAAGGATGAGGCAGATTTGAGTATGTTTGAAAGCAACCAAGAAAGCAATGGATAAGGACAGCTTGGAATTTAGGGAAAGGGAAGGGGTGACTGAAAGGAAGCTAGACTGGTTGACCTTTTAAGGTTACATTCCATTTTATGACAAAAATCTTTGAGAATTAAATTATATAATAGAGTCAATCACCAAGATAAAGTCTCATTTTTCATTTTCATTTCATTTTCAATTCAATAAATTTTTGCAAATGAGTATTTTGTGCAAAGTACATTTTAATAGATTTATCTATAGGTATCATTACATACTCTCATTATCATGTCCTCATAAAACAAAATTTTAAACTTTTTTGCACGTTTCATCTCCTGTCATTCTGATGTCCTCTGCCCCTCTCTCCTCCTTCACCCCAGTCTCACATGATAAGGTGGCCTTCCTCCTTACTGAAGCAATCCTCTACCTATTCAAGGGATCCCTTTCCTTCCTGTCTCTTCAAACAAACGGCCCTTCTATCATTAGCACTCCATCATTTATTTCCATCTTTCTCTGCCTACTGGCTCCTTCCCTACTGTCTACAAATAGGCTCATATCTCCCCCAGCCTCAAAAAAACCTTCCCTTGATTCTTCTATCCCTGATAACTGTCATCCTATGGATCTTCTGCCCTTTCTCACTAAAGTCCTCATCTGTAATAGGTGCCCTACGTTCTCTCCTCTCCCTCTCTTCTTAACACCTTAACAACTGGCTTCTGACCTCTTTAATAAAACTTCTGAGTAAAATGTTGGCATGTTGTTTAGGTTAGATAGAAGCTGCCAATTAACCATTCTTAGGATTACCAAAATAGAACTGGAAAAATCTCAGAGGTCATCTAGCCCATGGCTCTCATTTTACATACAGATAAAGAAACTGAGGCCTAGCAAAGTTAAGCTCCTTGCCTAAGAGCACCCAGGTGCAAGAGAGACAGAATTTGAGTCCAAGTCTTAAGCAAGACTAGCCAGAATCATAGGGAAGAGCCATTAAAAAAGACCTAAGGAAATCAGTATAGTAAAAAACACATGGGACTGCTCATCTGGAGACCTGAATTTTCATAGCAGCTGCCACTGTCTTTGTACAAGTTACTTCATCTCTCTGGGTATCATTTCCTCAACTGTAAAAACAAAAGGTTTAGACTAATCAGGGGTGGGGAACCTGCCACCAGGCACATGTGAACTAGATGATCCTCAAGGTCTATCCCAAAAAGCTTCCTAGCTTCCTATACCAGCAAGGTGTCTGCTAACAGTGGCCTGTCCTGGGCTGAATTAGGAGACTTAAGAGTTTCTTCCCCAATCACAGAGTCAATCAGGGCAGGAATAGGTATAAGGTAGGGTGTCTCCACAGAACTTCACAGAACAAATCCCCTTCCTAAAACGGTTTATTCTGTAAAATTTGGACTCGGTCCAAAGATGGCATCCAAGGACATAGAAGGCCAAATGTGGCCTCTGGCCACATGTGGCCTTGGGTCACAGGTTCCCCACTGCTGGGACTCTAAGGAAAGCCAAACCACAAAGAGTGAATTATAAATAATTTTTCAACCTACAAGACATGCTGTAAATGAGATCACTAGCACCAAGAAATGGTCCTGGGATTTTGTAAGACTTCTTTGCACCTTTGGGGAAACCTTGTATTATTTTTAACTTATACAAGGTATCTCCCAAAAATCATCTATGAAAACTCCTACAACAAATATAAAATCACTAAAAGGTAAATTAGAAAACATATCCAAGTTTCACCATTAACCAGATATACAACCTTAAACCCAGTTTCCTCATCTATTAAAATGGAAACAAATCTGCTTAAGTTATTGCAGAAATGAAATAATATAAAAACATTTTTAAGAATAGGACATTATATAAGGATGTTAAACAGTAAATAATAGGAAGTTAATGTCCAAAGTTAATTTACCATGTAAAAATGTGCCAAATGTTCTTCACTACAAAATTTAAGTACTGAAATTTTTCTAGAATGAGGAGTTAGAAAGAGAATTCCCACAGCTTAACCAAATTGCCAGAAAAAAATTCAAATATTCCTGCTACAGAAAGGGAAGAGGAAGACCCTAGAGAGCTTTCATTATAAAATAATGTCTAAATTAACTTCCAAAAATATTATCTTTCAATCATCTTTCCAAATGAAAACGACCCCTTCTCCAATTTCTTCCCCAGAGTACTATCTGATCTCTCTTTTTCCTCACCTGTAAAATGGAGATAACAGTACCTACTTAGCACACTAATTTTGAACACCCAATAACAATTGCAAAGCTCTTAGCACAGTGACTGGCATGTAGCCCTAGAAGATAAGCTCTCTGAAGAGGAAAGACTACTTTTAAAAGATTTTTTGTATTTCCAACTTTCAGCACATTGCCTTACACATTATAGGGGCTGAATGTTTTTTATGTTGACTTGTTGACATTACTAATAACTGACAACCATATGGTGCCTCTTCATTTACTATTCACAATAACCCAGTGAGGTAGGTAAACTACATGGATGGTTATTTCCATTCTATAGGGAATAAAAGCAGGGCTCAGGGAAGCTATTTGTCCACAAGCACACAGATGATAAATCAGTTGAAGGAAACATCAGTGGAATGCATGTCGGTCCTTGGTAGGTCAGCTTAAGTGAGTGCTATTATCCCCATCTTACAGATAACGGCTTCAGACTTGCCCAAGAGGGTACCGCGATACTAATAAGTTTCTGAAGCTGAATGTAAACTCACGTTCTACTATTAATCCCCATTTTATATAGGAGGAAACTCAGTGACTTGCCCATAGCAAGTAGGTGCCTGAAGCAGGATTTGAACTGATGGAGATAGAGGGATGGGCCTGGAGTCGGGAAGACCCAGAGTTCTGACAGGCCTAGCTGTACGACCTTGGGCAAGTCATGTACCCTATCCTATGCCTGCCTCAGTTTCCTCACCTGTAAAAAAGAGAATGATAATGGCACGTATCTCTCACAGGGCTGAGAGGAGGGAAGGAGCTACCTGTAAAGCGCTTGGCACAGCACCAGGCACGGAGCAGGTGCTCTGTAGGTCTTAGTTACTATTAATATTAAACTCAGGGAGCGTGATGAGGCTGAGCAGGCTGGGGCCCCAAGGCTCGTCACTCTCTGGGTGCAGATTTCATCATACAGAGGCCGACGCCCAGGTCCCAAGGGCTGAGGCAGGACTCGAACTCGGCTCCCAGCCCGGCCCCCGAAGCCCCCCGAGTGCCTCCCTTCACCAAAGGCGGGGAGACGCGCCTCGGGGGCAGCTGTTGGCATGGGGCAATCCCGAGGGGAGTGGGCAGCCGCTCGGGCCCCAGCCCCCACGTGCCCTGAGCGGCCCGGCGCGGCCCACCAAGCCTCGGACTTTCCCAGGGAGCCGGGCCCTCCCCCCAGACCGCCCCGGGCCCCACCTCGCTAAGGAAGCGGGTGATGTCGTAGACTCGCCCGTGGATCACTATCCACATGTCCTTGTCCGAGTTGCGCTTCGCCACCTCCTCGAGCCGGTAGTAGGTGACCTTGGCCTCGGGCTCCTTCCCCTCCATGCCGCCGCAGCCGCCCTCGGCCGCCATCGAGACCAGAAGCGCCTCCTCTCGGCAGCGAGCCCGACTTCAGGTGGCAAGATTCTCCCTCTCCCGCCGCGCCGGCTTCCGTATCCGACCGACCACCCGACTTCGGAGGACTCGGGGCACAGCCAATGGACGCCGCCTGGAGGCGGTGGTCTGTCTTCTCTCCACCAATCAAACGCGAGGCTGAGCTTTCGCCGCTAACGGGGAGGGCCGGGAAGGAATGCGGCTGAATCTCGGCTTTCGGTCGTATTTCTGACTCCACTGCCAGATGACCAATCAGGAGCACCCCGGTGTCTCCCAGGCGACCAATAGGAAGCTGCGATTCCGGGACATAGCGTAGAATGGTACGGGGATAAGGGAGAGGAGCCCACCTGCACTGCCTGACGCTCCGGCCTCCATCAGGACCAATAGGCGTGCCCGGTGTCTCCCATCAGACCAATGGAAAGCCGTGATTCTGAGACCCCACCCTCCGAAAAATAGTACATCCTTATTTTCACAAACCTCTCACTGAAATTAAACGTTTCCTTCAGTGATGAATGTAAGCTGCAAACCACTGCTCTGAGAAAGGGTCCGTGGGCTTCACTAGACTGCCAAAGAGGTCCATGACATTAAAAATATTCATATGCAGCTCTGGGATGGTGACTTACAGACCTGCATCAGAAAAGGGTCTTCCCAGACCTGGAGTTATGTCTTGTCTTCATCTTTTCCCATTCCATTTAAATTGCTGCTTTAAAGTTTTATGCAGTGCTTTCCTCAACAGCTCTATGAAGTTGTTTTTGTGGAGTCGTTTTAAATCGTATCTGACTTTTCTTGACCCTATTTTGGGGTTTTCTAAGTAGATGAGTACCAATACTATTATCTCTACTTTGTTGAACATTTTTAAGAAACTATTCTGTGCCTTATAGTGCTAGATTCTGGGGATATAAAGATAAAATTAGTCCTTGCCCCCAAAGAACTTGCATTTTATTTGGGAATATGACATACACAGATAAAATACAAAAGACTCTTCCTCCTCGTCATCCTCGTTCTCTTCCTCCTCTCCTTCACCATCACCACCATCATCTTCCTCCTTCTCCTCCTACCACTGCTGCTTCCCCCTCCCCCTTCCCTTGGAGTGCCATCCTGGTGCCTCTTTCGTGAAGCAGTGGTTGAGGAGACCCTTGGACTAGCCATGGCCGACGAAAGCCGAAGGAAGGAGTCAAGACTGAAAACAACGACCCCGTTAATTTGAAGGTGGCAGGGCAAGATGGTTCCGTGTTGCAGTTTAGTATTAAGACATCACTTTGTAAACTGATAAAAGCCTATTGTGAACTACAAGGTTTGTGAATGTCGTGGATTAGATTAGATTAAGATTTGATGGGCAACCAATCAATGAAACAGACACACCTGCACAGCTGGAAATGGAGGATGAAGATACAATTGATGTATTCCAGCAGCAGACAGAAGGCATTTACTAAAAAGAGAATCTACAACTCTACTCCAGAACTGTGCTTCCAAGGAAAACAATACATTCACAATTAGAAAACCAAGATTTGGTTCATCCACATCCTGACTACTGCAGTATAGTTTTCTCTCTTCTTTGATTCATTTCCTCAATTTCTTTATTGTACATAAAGTCTATGTACATAAAGGTCTATGTGCACAGGCATAATGCAAATTTTTTTTTAACTAAGTGGACATGGTATGTTTTGATCAACATCAAATGGAGTTAGAGAGGGGGAAAAACAAACTGGTTCTGTGAAAATAGCCCTTTTCTCCATTACTGGCATGCTCATTCAACTTTTATCTTTATATTCCAGTAAGTTATTTTGCTGTTGCTGTTTAACAACAACAAAAACAAAAGACACAAAAAAATCGTTGCATACCTTGTTTGATTGGATCATTTAAATGTTTTTCTTTTATCATTGTAAAACCAAGGATGATTTTATAACTTTTTTATACTTACATGTAGGGCAATCTCTGTCTCTCAGGAAAGAATGACACTAGATAGTTTTCCCTTCAAGTCAAACACTTTGTTGTTGAAATAAACTTCATGTTTAAAATTTTTAAAAAAGAACATAGAAAGGAACTAATAAGGAATTAGTGAAAGTGGTACTTTAACCTAAGCCTGGAAAAAAGGCAAGGATTCTGAGGTTCTGAGCTGAGTGGGGAGTGAATTTCAGGCATGGTAGATGACCTTTATAAATGAACAAAGGCAGGAGCTGGTGTGTTGAGTTCAGGGAACAGTTATTATATGTGCTTGCCTGATCTATAGAGTGTATGGAGAAAAGCAATGTGAAATGAGACAGAAAAAGATAGTTTGGAATCACATTGTGGAAAACAATGGTTGTGGAAAACTAAGTGGTTAACTGAGGAGCATACATTTTATCTTAGAAGTTGTTGCTGTTTGTTCTTCATTTTCAAAGAGGACAGATGACATCATGCAATGATGTCTTGATTTAAATTAAATTGGATTTCAGTGCAGTAGAGTTGCACAAACTTGTCAGCCTCGTTCTCTCTTCCAGAGTCATTGACATCCAGTGGCAAGACAAAAGTTGGGACAACTGGTTATGATGCAGGATGGAGTGGATGATCTTGGCATCTATCTTAGAAGTAAAAAGAAGCAGCTACTGTGTCCAAGTGAATGGAGCATCCAGACAGGAGTCAGGAAGACCTAAGTTCATATCTGGTCTCAGACACTTACTAGCTATGTGACCCTAGCCCTGTTTGCCTCAGTTTCCTCATCTGTAAAATAAGCTGGAGAAGGAAGTGATAACTCTTTGCCAAGAAAACCCCAAATGAGGTCACAGAGAGTCAGACATAACTGAACAACATCAACAAAAAGCAACAACTGAAGTAGGGGAGTGACAGAGACTGGTGGCTTAGGAAGATTATTTTATCAATAGTAAATTATGGTTTAGAGAGACCAATTAGAATCTGGGAGACCAACTAGAAGGCTATTACAGTGCTCTGAGTAAGTGGTTAAAGGCCTGACATAGGAATATGGAAACATTAGTAGAAAAAAAGGGGATGGATCCAAAAGGCAGCAATAGATTCAGCAGAACTTGACATCTAATTGGATGTATGGAGAGAGAAAGTAGTAATAGCCAAAGACAGGAACTGCAGGGTTTGAAATTTCAAGAATGGTAGTATCTTTGATAGAAAGGTAGTTTGGAGGAGGGTGAGTTTAGGACAAAAGATGACAGGCAGTCTTGGATGTGTTAAGTTGGAGGGGCCATGTGTTAGGAATAAAATTTCTAGAGGAAAGACAAAGACTCCAGAGGTAGATGAGGCAAGCTTATTTATTTTACAGTTCTTGCAAGAAGCAAATGTGTAGCTAAGACAGACACATCCCTATGGAAGCAAGAGTAAGCACCCTTTTCCCTGTCTAGAAATACAAAGTTCCTCCCTTATTTCTTCATTGACTGAATATGACTGAATACTCTGAGGTGTACAATTTTCCAGTATGCCTACTTCTTGTTTCCCCCTGATATCTTCCCCCTCCCTCCACACATATCGTATGTGCATTAAAATGAGCTTTAGATCCTCCTGGGTAGGAGAAGTTAGTATTTATAAGGCTATTAAGCATGCATACTTTAAACCTGTTTTATTCTTTGCCTTAGTCTTGATTGCAAACCTAGGTAAGACTGGTGTCACTGTGACCTTTTCCTGCTTTCCTCTTGACTCTAAGCATTTCGGTTGCAAGGAAGCCTATGTTGCTGTCTGTGTGTGGAAACACAATCTTTTTATATCTAACACAGGTAAACATTCAGTGGATAATGCCTAATAGCTGGCAGATTTTGCAATGGAGCTCAGACATAGCTTTGGGAGACACTTTGGTAGAGATAATAAAGAGAGTAAGTAACAATCACCAAAAGAGAAACTGTAGAGGGGGGAGGAGAGGAGGTAGGGTAATAGCTAGGAATGATGTGTTAGTCCAATTCTAGATCTCCAATACAAATGAAGCCCATATTCCATAAAAGAAACTGTGGTGTTTCTTGATACCATACAAACCACCAGTGGTACACATGTTTAAACAAGATACAAGGATACATTTGTTGGTCATCTTCTCTGGACATGTCACTTTTCATCTGTTCTCTATGGTCTCTGAGAGTCACAACAACACATATGATGGCATTCAAAAAAATCAGTCTTGTCCAGAATTACAGATTAGGTTCAAGTGGCAATCGAAGTAGGAGTAAGCATGGTTTATACTTAGTAAGGCCAAAGGGGCTTAATGCCTTCTTCAAATGTACCAATCTAGGATAAGCATCTTTTGAATACACCAAAAATTTGAAAAAAATAAGAATGTTAAAATTGTTTTTACATGTAATTGGGAAAAAATGCAAGATTAAATTAAAATTTTTTTAAAAAAGACAACATACACAAAGAGCAGCTGACAAGGAGTCAGGGGGAAGGGCACCCACTGGAGACAAGACAGATGGTAAGGAAGAGTGAGTCCAGTGATGCCTGAGGTTCCATGGCCAACTCATTTCCTAGCTCTTACATGAATTCTTTCCTGATTGCTCCTAATTTATTTATTCCCTAATAACAATAATAAAAGTTATCATTTAATATCACTTTGAGGTTTACAAAGAACTTTATATATTTTATTTCTATATTTGATTTTGCATATTTTATTTATATTATTTGATATATATGAATATATCATTATATATATATATATATATATATATATATATATATATCATTTGAACCTATAAACATGCAGAGCTCAAGATGCTGCCTAGAAAAATTTCTATAGCTGCTATTTAATTCTTCTATTACTCTGAGATTTCTTTGCATTTATATGTTTTATCTCCTCACTAGTTAATAAGCAATTAGAGGTCAGATGGTCTCCTATAGTCTACTTCTTTATCACTGTCTGTATGTCTAATACACAGTCCTCTACACAGACCAAGCAATCAAGAAATAAAATGAATCTATGAAAACAAAGGGTAGTTAAGTGGTGCAATGGATATACTCATCTGCTTGAGTTCAAATCTAGTTTCTGATCCTGGGCAAGTCTTTTAACCCTGTTTGCCTCAGTTTCCTCATCTGTCAAATGAGCTGGAGAAGTAAATGGCAAACCATTCCAGTATTTCTGCCAAGAAAACCCCCAAATGGTGTCACAATCAGATACAATTGAACAACAGATACAAAAGTTAAATTCTCTGCCTGTATAAAAAAGACAATATTACATCATCCATGGAGTGATGTGGGTCTTCGTTCATCAGGAAATCCTGGGTTCAATTCTTAGTTCTGAAGCATAGTAATTATATGACACTGGGCTTATCACTTAAACTCTCAGTGTGCTTAAACAACTTACTATAAATTACAGATCCTCATTGGTAGAAGCATTTTTTTTAACCAGAAGGTCACTATTTCAATGAAATTATAAGCCTGGACCAAAAAGTAAATGAAATACTGATACTTAAAAAAGAAAAGAAACAAAGAAACCATACTACAGGTGACCCAAAATTCATTTGGGTTTGGTCTTAAGATGCTATATGTGATTTTTTTTTTTTGTTTGGCAACATATCTTTTCTCTTTATGGGTTTAGAGTGTGACTCAAAAGCATTTCAATTTCCTGATCAAGTTGTAACTGATGACAAAAGAAAGAAACTAAAAAATATTTTGTACAGCAAGGGAAAAACAAGCTGACAAGCATTTTCCTAATGATGCTACATAAAAGGCATAAATACCATATGCCAAGAATTTAAAATTGACTGTACTGCATTTCAAAAATGGGGAACTGCTTATTCCTGAAGTCTTAGGATCCTTAGGACAATTTAGTCAATTGCTTTAACAATAATTGTGTAAAAAAAAAAACTTTTCAAGAACTCACTATGTGTTCATTTATCAGCTTTAGAATTGTTGTGTAGAATTTAGCCACAACGAAGTTGAGCAAATTTGCATGATTTCTCACTCCTCTTCTATCAAGCATACATGACAGCCCTCTAAGGAGGTAACTGTGACAGTCTCTTCTTAAAGTGAGGAGCTGCACAGGTTATATGACAACTCTCTCCTGACGGAAACTGTAGGATGCCAAACCTAGTGTAGGGAAGAGCAGCCCTATGCCTGCTTTGATCCACTTTCAAAATTATCATCATATGCCCATCAGTTGGGGAATGGCCAAACAAGTTGTGGTATATGAATGCAATGGAATACTATTGTGCTGTAAGAAATGATAAGCAGGGGGACTTCAGAAAAACCTGGAAAGACTCATAGGAACTGATGCTAAATGAAGTGAGCAGAACCAGGAGAACATTGTATGCAATCACAGCCACATTGTATAATGACTAACTTTGATACACTTATCCCTTTTTAGTAATGCAGGGACCTAAGACAACTCCAAAAGACTCATGATGGAAAATGCTATCCACATCCAGAAAAAGAACCATAGAGTCTGAATACAGATCAAAGCATGTTATTTGCTCTCTCTTTTTATGTGTTTCTTCTTTCTCATGGTTTCTCCCATTGGTCTTAGTACTTTACAACATGACTAATGTGGAAATAGGTTTAATATTAATGTATATGTAGAGTTTATATCAAATTACATGCCATTTTGGAATAGGAGGAGATGAGAGATGGGGAGAAAATTTGAAACTCAAAATCTTGTGGAAGTGAACGTCGAAAACTAAAAATAAAAAAGTAAATTTATATTTAAAAAAAGAAGAAAAGAAATAAGCATCATACCTGGATTGCAAACTCAAGGCACTGACTCAAATACTAACCTGTCCCATTTTGAATTGTAAACCTATCAGAACTGACTTCTCTTGTTTTGAAAATTTGTCTTGAAAACTTTAAGCCTGACCTGAGTTCAAGGCCTTGGCCTGAACAATGTTATATTATATGTTCTAATATATTATAATGTTATATTATATATTATAATAAACTTTTTGACCTCATTTTCCTGAACTTGTCTGATCTAATAGGGTGAAACCCTAAGGAAGATTTTTCTTTCAACAATGGTCACTTGACTATTGCTCCATAAGAAGTGATGAACAAGACTTCAGAGGCTTGGAAGGACTTATATGATCTGATGCTGAGAGAAAGGAGAAGAACCAGGAGAACTTTGTGCACAGCAACGACCACAGTGTGCAAGAGTTTTTTCTGGTAGACTTGGAACTTTGTAACAATGCAAGAACTTAAAAAAAAAAAATTCCCAATGGTCTTCTAAGGCAAAATGCCTTCCGCACTCAGAGAAAGAAATATGGAATTCATTCATAGAATGCAGCAGATCATTTTTTTGTGTGTATTTGTGTGCATGTATTTGTGTGTATGTATTATGTTCTGATTTGTTTATATGATTTCTTCCATTTATTTTAGTTCATCTACACAGCATGACTATAGTGAAGACATATTCAATAGGAAAGTATGTGTAGATCCTACATAGAATTGTATGCCATCTTGGGGAGGGAAGGGGGTGGTGAGGGGTAGGTGGGGGGGGTGGAATCTAAGTTTTATGGTAGTGATTGTAGAACATTAAAAATTTAAAAATTTAAAAAAAACAAAGGCAATTGGCCACTTGGCCAGGACCACTCCATTGGAGGTACTCATAAGTGAAGTTGCTCTCTTCCACTACCAGCACTATGACTGTTTTTGAGCACAGATACTCTTTCCCAGTGGTCACCCTCCCATGAAAAGTGGTAGAGAATTGGGCTCCCCAGGTTCAGGAAAGGATGAAAGAGAAATAAGTCCCCAAAACCCAAAATGCATTTATTTTTTCCTCTTCCATTTGTTCATAAAGATGAAGAAGGGAAGGCACACTCAAGAGGCAGGTAAGAAATGGGCTTGCAAGTTCTACAATGCAAGGGAATCACAGAAGTGACCTGAATTGCAAAGGAAATATTTATATTTTAAATGGGAGCAGAAGGAGCAGGCCTCCCAGAGACCCCCAGGATGACAACCTTGGACAGAAGGGAGGCAAAAGAGAGAGCCCACTGTGGACTCCAAGATGGAAATGCTTGGGAGGATATCTGCCAGTTATGTCCACAGGGGACCAGTGAAGCTGGGACAGACTGCGATCCCTAAAGGGTTCGGGAAGGGCTAGCTTCCTCCCAACTCCTGAGGAAAAAGAAACCTTTGCCAAGTTCAAAGTTCTTTGGAAAAAAAAACAACCTCATACAACTTTGAATAGCTTTGTCTCTGAATTTCTATAGGGACTAAGAAGTAAATATAATAAAAGGGAATTATGCTGTATAAAGGATGGGACCTTGGGAATTACAGTCATTCAGAATACGTCAGAGGGAAGAGATTGAAGAGAAGGGGGGACAAAAGAGGGGGCTCTCCGAAGAGTGAACTTAGGTGCTTCTATGTGACTGAGGAACTTTCAAGGTCTTCAGTAAGGAGAATCTCTCTCCCTTCTAACTCTGGTCAAGCTGAAAGACAGAGAAGAGATAATGCAAATAAGAAAATTAATCTTTCCCTAGTCAGTAGAAATTGATATTATTCCAAACTAATTATAGGGGTTACATTTTTGACTGAAATATAATTTCTCCATTTTGAATTTTCAAATTGCAGTTTAAATGTTTTATAAAGGTAGATATACTTCATGAGTTTTGGGGCACCCTTCTGTCAAATTTGTTTCTAAGAATTTTTTGAAATGTGTTTACAGTTTAAATTTTTATGGTACTTCAGAAATGCCTATTATTAACTCTTTCCTAAAAGCTTGTTTAAATCAGGGAATAACTTAAAAATTTTTCTTAAAAAATGCTCTTCTCACACCTTCTCAGTCCACCCTGCCTGCTGCTGCCATTACTAGTGGATCTAGGTTCACTTCTTTCTGTTTTCTCCCCTCCTTTACCCCACAATAGGGAACACAGATGCCATGAAGCTCTATAACAATCTCGGGGTCCCTCCAGATGCCAGTGAGAATGAGCTGAAGAAGGCCTATAAAAAAAGTTGGCCAAGATTTCCCAATTAACAAATAGTCAAAGGACATGAACAAGCAGTTTTCAGATGAAGAAATTAAAACTATCTGTAATCATATAAAAAAAAGCACCCTAAATCACTATTGATTAGAGAAATGCAAATTACAACTCTGAGGTACCATCTCATACCTATCATATTGGCTAATATGATAGAATAGGAAAATTATAAATGCTGGAGATGTGGGAAAATTGGAACACTAATGCATTGTTGGTGGAGCTATAAATTTATCCAACCATTGTAGAGAACAATTTGGAACTAGGCCCAAAGGCTTATACAACTGTGCATACCCTTTGACCCAGCAATAACACTACTAGGTCTATATCCTAAAGAGATCATAAAAAAGGCGAAAGGACCTACATGTACAAAAATATTTATAGCAGGTCTTTTTGTGGTGGCAAAATATTAGAAATTGAGGAGATGCCCTTCTATTCCAGAATGGATAAAAAAAGTCGGGGTATATGAATGTAATGAGATACTACTGTGATATAAGAATGCACTGGTGAATTTCAAAAAACCCTGGAAAGACTTACATGAACTGATGCTGAGTAAAGTGAGCAGAACCAGGAGAACATTGTACACAGTACCAGAAACACTGGATCATGATTAACTTTGATATACTTAGCTCTTCTCAGCAATGAAAGGATCTAAGAAAACTACAAAAGATTCATGATGGAAAATGCTATCTGTATCCAGAAAAAGAACTTTGGAGTCTGAATACAGATGAAAGCATACTATTTGTTCTTTCTTTATGCTGTTGTTTCTTTTTTCTCATGATTTCTTTCATTGATTCTTATTCTTCTTTATAGTATGACTAATGTGAAAATATGTTTAATATGAATGTATATGTATAACATATATCAGATTGCACACTGTCTTGGGAGGGAGAAGGGGAGGGATAAAAATGTAGAACTCAAAATCTTATAGAAATGAATGTTGAAAATTAAAAATAAACAAAAATAACTATGGAATCTGAATGCAGAGCAAAGCATACTATTTTTACTTTGGGGGGGGGGTTGTTTTGTTAGTCTTTTTCATGGTTTTTCCCTTTTGTTCTGATTCTTCTTTCACAACATGACTAATGTAGCAATAGAGAGCAGTTAGGTGGTGCAGTGGATAGAACTCCTGTGCAGGAGTCAGGAGGACCTGAGTTCAAATCTTACCTGAGACACTTGACAGTCACTAGCTGTATGACCTTGGGCAAGTCACTTAACCCCAACTGCCTCATCCTGGGTCATCTCCAGTCATTCTGACGAATAGCTGGTCACTGGATTCAGATGGCTCTGGAGGAGAAGTGAGGCAGGTGACCTGCACAGCCCTCCCTCACTCAAAACAAAGTCAAGTGCAATCATGTCATTATTTCTCTGATGGCATGGACTTGTTCGGCAATGAAGGACAAACACAAACACAATGTGGAAATAAGTTTAACATGATTGAACATATATAACCTATATCAGATTGCTTTCCATCTTGGGGAAGGGGGAGGGAGAGGAGTGAGGGAGAAAAATATGGTACTCAAAATCTTGTAAAAATGAATGTTGAAGAAAAAAAAAAGTTGGTCAAGGAATACAAGCCTGATAAGAATCTAAATGCAGAGGACAAATTTTTTTTAAAAAAAGTTTTACATGTAAAGTTTTATTAAACCCTGATCAATGAGAGTTACATGATCAGTATGGAAAGAAAAGCCTTCGAAAATGTAATGGTGAAGGTCATGGCATGGATGATATTTTTTACTCACATTTTTGTTGGAGGATTGTCCAGTTTTATGAGTAATCAAAATAGAAGTTGAAATGGTAGAAAAGGCAAGGACATAATGCATCCATTCAAGGTGTCTTTAGAAGAGTTTTTGTATTGGCAAGACCACCAAACTACAACTTAGCAAAAATGTTCTTTGTAGTGCATCCAGTGGGAAGGTGGCAAGACATGAACTGTTCAGAAATGAGACGCATGTCGGGGTTTGTGTATGAATAGTGACAAGATAGCTGGCTCCTGGAATGGTGCAGGAGAAGCAGTCTGTGGGTTCCAACTGTAATGGACAAAGAGTAATTAATTAATTTAATTAATTAAAAGTAATTAATGAGGATTATTGTTTTTTAAAAAAGTGAAGAAAAAGTAATAAATGAAATAAAATTCTTCATGTCCAAGTAGATAAAGACATGAAACATGGACCAAGAATTACATTTGCTGGAGTAGCAGACCAGAACCCAAGAACGGAACAAGGAGACATTGCTGTTTTGCTACAAGAGAAGGAGCATGAGATGTTTCAGAGAGATGGAAACAATTTACATATGACACACAAGAAAGGATTTGTTGATGCTCTGTGTGGATTTCAGTTCACACTTAAACACCTACTGGTTATGGTGAAATATCCACCTGGCAAAGTAATTGAACCAGGCTGTGTCCATGTGGTTTGAGGAAAAGGAATGTCACAGTATGGTAATCCTTTTGATAAATGTCATCTTTACATTACCTTTGATGTACAGTTTTCTGAAAACTGGATTAGTCCAGAGAAGCTCTGAACTTGCAACTTTCTTTCAGCTAGACCCAAAGTTCCTAGTGTGATTGGTGACACAGAGGAGGTAGATTTCCAGGAGTTTGAAAGCAGTCAAGGCTCTACAGTTGGTCAGAGAAGTGAGGCCTATAATGACAGCTCTGGTGAAGAAAGTAGCCACCTGGAGTACGATGTGTCCATCAGTAAACATCGCTTTAAAAAAGAGAGAGTGAGAAACAAAGTTGCATAAGAGAAAATACTTTCCTCTTTTGCCTGATTTATTCTCAGCAATCCAGCTGCATCGTCTAAGCGATCCAGATGAACCGATGATGGACATTTATTGTTATATATATATAACTTTTAAATTTTATAGTGTCTACAGAGAGTATATAATTTAAACTAGTTGGCTTTACACCATTTTCACTGTTCTGTAACAGAATAAACCACTCAAAAGGAAAACAAGATTCTCTTTCACATGGGTTCCAAGTTTCAGGGCTGGTATCTATGCTGTATTTTTACAGTTGCAAGATTTTTTTCCCCATTTTAAATTCAAATCCCACATTGTAAAGTTTGTGTACAGTTTGTCTGAGGCTTTGTATCTGGCTACACTTGCATAAGTAGCTACAAATTAAATAAAGATTTTCACAGCCTGTTGTTACATTTGTCCTTCAATCTCAAAAAGGACCATGACATCAGTGAATGCTGACATGATTTGCAGTTGACTTTGATTTAAGTGAGGGAGGGCTATGCAAGGTCACCAGCCTCATTTTGTCCTCCAGAGCCATCTGGATCCAGGGGCCACATATTCATCAGGATGATTGGAGAGGGCCCAGGATACAATAGGAGACCCTGACCATTTTAGGCTAAGATTCATGAGATACACCCATTTAACGATTAAGCCTCTTTAAGTAGTTACTCAAGGGATGGCCCCTTTAATAAAAAAAATCAAACTGGGAGGGGAAGACCCTCAAGGTTCCTGAGTAAAAGAGAAACAGTTACTATTTAGTATTTACTTTCACTTTATGCTAGGTCTTAGTCAGTATCTATTATTTAGATGCCTGGTCAAGGGACTTTGCATACAGTGAATTTGAAGCTGAATAGCAACAATAGAAAACTACATTGGAAGTGGTTATAAAATTTTGGGGCGTTTTTGTTTTGTTTTGTTTTATACCATCTTGTATAAGTTTCTGAACTAAGTAATAAAAACATTTGGTGGAAATTATTCCCATATGTCACATTTTTAGATGGATGCATACACACTGAGAGGGGAAAGAATATTGTTCTTTTTCTTAACTCTTATTTAAAAAAAAACTCATCAGTGTAAAGTTTTTGTGCTCTAAGCACCTGCTTATTTTGTAGCTATAAATGACAAAAGTTGGAGGCTAGTAGAAACAGGCTTTGTGGATATTAAATTGAGACTCTGTAGTGTGTGTCAGCCAAGGATATCTAAGTTATATAACCACTAAGTCTTGAGTCTCCCAGCAATGCTGGCCAGGCTTTTTTTTATTCCATTTTTTATAGGGCTCAACTAAGGTTACAGCAAATCAGTAGTAGAAGCACGTCTACATAGAACCTGCTACGATGCTATATTCATAAATGTTAAGTAAGTTAATAATGCTCTGTCTTCCACTTTCCTTTGACTATTTTAAACTGGAGGCGCAATAATTGTTAGTAGTATTTTAGAAAAGTAATAAGATTAAACTACTGTAAGAGAAATTGGGTAAAACTATATAGCATGAAGGTATAAAGAAAGTTTTGAAGTTATTGTGTTTCTATTCTTTCTATCCTTTCTATCTTTCTATCCTTTGATCTGTCCTTTATTCCCAAATAGATATTTACTGAATACACTGATTTGAGGAGAAAAGGTAGAAGTTAAATTATCTATTATATCATTTAATAGCTTCTATAAATGTGACACATAGAAAAGGAGGTGAGATAAAGCCAAACTATTAAATTACTACACCCAATATCCTTGCTAACAAAGACTTCAGATTCCTTAATTCTAAGGTGTGGCAAAAGCTGAAGGAGTGAAAATTTCAGGGAAAGAATTCCTGACAATAATCAGAGCCAGTAAGACATAAGTTATTACCCAACAACCTCCACTGTATCAAAAAAATAACACCAGCCTTGGCTAGAAAGCAACAAAATAGTTTTTGTATCCAAGGTTACTATTCCACAAGAACTGAACAAAAGAAATACAGTGACTTAGTATTAAAGTTTGTGACTTTTCCAATAAAGGTTTTAAAACGATGCTGGGGGAGGGGAGGGAAGTAAGTGAAATTTAATTTGGAAGAATGCTTGTGTTACCACTGTATTTTCTTCTGTGAATGCCATAACAGAACTTAATTGTTTAGATAAACTAGAAGCAAAGTCACCAAGAGGTATTTGAATGGACCATTTATCTATAAGTTTTTAAAACCCCTAAGGCAAGAGTATTACAATTATTGGGTATTATATAATAAAAGTCAGTGCTAAATTATAATGGAAAATATTCAGTGCATGAAGATTAGTTCTGTAGAGAGTCTGGGATATGATTGGGAAAGAAAAAGACTAGAAGAATTAAGGAAATAGAAGAAAATAAGTATATATATATATATATGTAAAGAAATGAAGAGAGAAAGTTTAAGCACGGAGGGTTTGAAAGTAAAGGGTTTTAGAGATTGGGAATGAGAGGGTTGAAGGTGTTTTTATCTCATTCAGATAAGAACAGGAGAAACTTTATTTGGTTGTTCTTTATGATATAGAAAATATTTGTAGCACTGAATTATTTGGGGATAGAGTATCAAAACTGCACAATTTAGTCCTTATGTAGGTAATATACATTCATAATTTCATTGCAATATAATAGAGTTTATGTTTGCAATTTTCATGTTTCAGAAAATCACCCAGGACCCTAAAAGAGAAGTGATAAAACAAGACTGTCAGTCTAAATCTTTGGTAGTACACTAACTGTCCTATAATTTGAAGTGCTAGTGGGAAAGAGCCTTTGGGAAATTGAGATTTTAAAATCTTACAATTTGATGTTGTAAACACAAACTCAATTTGATTGAAGTTTTATCCCGACCTTTTTTTACAGCGAGATATGTTCTCCTGTTAGGATAATTAGGGTAAGTCAGAACTCCATGAAAAAATGCATTTGTTATTTGGAATTAAAGCATAAAAATTCTGGGAAATGCATGAATCAGGAAAACCTGAAACAAACTCTGGTCTCAGAAATTTATTAGCTGTGTGATTTCACTTCCATTTACCTCAGTTTCCTGATCTGTAAAGAGGAACATAGTAATACCACCCATGGCCAGCACTATATGAGTAATTAACTATTGCTATTATTATTTTTTTAATTGAAAAAATAATTCCATACCATATAACTCTTTACTAGGATTTAGATGTAACTAGTACAAAATGCCAAAGGTGATAAAATGAATAATTTTCCATGTAAGATAATTCAACTGAGTTGATGTCACCTAACTGATAATAAATTATATTTCATGTTTCAAGTATATGTTATTATTATGTTTCTAACTTTTTTATATAGTGAACTTGGGAAGGCATCACAAATGCTCTTTTAATCTGGATGCTGTTAGATTATGAATTGAACTGTTAAAGGAATGTGGTAAAAATATTTGAAAATTATTCAATATTTAATGGGTTGGATTGGCTTTAAAGTGCACAGTGATAATAATAACTTACTATTGGGGGGGGAAGTACCACAGACCCCTTAAGTTATCCTTATCTGTGAGGTTCTGGGGGACTTTCTACTTGGGCTGGGTCATAAGATCTTATCAGCTATGATGACTACATGTTGAAGTTTGAGAAAACTAGGACACTTCACAGTCAGAGTGAAAACTTAAAGTTTTACTTATAAGAAAGAGTGAGTTTCACCCAGCATTATTTGACCACCACTGATGAAAAATTATAAAATGGTATCTGTTGACAGGATGAACACAGTGTGGGTTAAAATAGAATCCTCTTGATTCAGTTTCCATTTTGATTGGAAAATTTTCCCACCTGGCTCATTCTGAGCCTGCTTTTTATACCTTGTGAATAATGTAGAACTTTGTTGTGAGATTGGCTATTAACTATGACTCTTGCTTGTAATCAGAGTTAAGAGAATGTTTCCCTTGTTATGTCAGATCAGCCTGTGCTCTTGAAAGAACGATCTTGATATTTTCATAACCATGTCCCTCCTTTCCTTTCATGACAAATTTCTGTGATTGATAAATTAATACATAAACTTCTGAGTTACAATAATAGGATGCAAGTTTGAAAGATCTCACTATTATTAATCTGTGTTTGTGGTCAACTGTAGCCTATGTAACTAGGTAAATGAGTTCTTGAACTTGCCGTTCCCTTGCTAAACATTATATAGTCACATATAAGGTTGTGTCCTTAAAATACCTCATTCCTTCAAGATAATGTGAGAATAATGTGCATATCTCAAAGCAGGATAAGACAAGGATATAAAAAATTCTAAATTTAATCAAGTAGCAAACTTGAGAAGACAATAAGATTAGACTGCTTTCTCTAAGACCTAGGAAATATAGGTACACACGTATGGATGTGTGTATATATATATATATGTATATATACATGCAAATATGTATATACATATGTATGTATATATATGTAAGTATGTAAGTAGTATGTAAAAACTGAAAATCTCTGAAGTTTCAGGTCAGTTATAGGTTCCTGATTTGATCTTTTTGTAACTATGTTATTACTAATGTTAGATCCATACAGTTCATGTCACATGAACTAATTACTAGAAAGGCAATCTGATTAGATTTCATCATAGTATACTTAGTTATGCTCAAATACTCAATTATAGCAGAACTTAGCAGCATTTTCTAGTGAGTCTCTACAAGTGACTTAGATATGGTCCCTGGAGATGGTTAGGGAACTGTCTCCCCAGATCTGCCTGATCCATACTCAGCAGTCTGAGAGATGTGCAGGAAATACTTACCAGTCCCCTGAAGATCATGAACATAGCAAAAGGACTTGACCTCCCCTAAAGCTCCTGCCATATTGGGTTTCCTCATTCACCTATTGTGCAACTCTGCCTGTAATATTAGTCATGTATGTGTATATGTGTGGTGGGCCTGTTACTCATTGTGTATACTACTTGTCATGACTGCTTATACTAACATCGGTGAACCAAGACCTTGTATGTTTGAACACATGAATACTGACTTACCAAAATCTATGGGCCACAGATATATTTGAGATGTAATCTTTCATTGGATAGAGTATCTGTTTGTGGGTTTTCTTGGTGTGCTCTCACATGGATTGTGTGCTGTTTATGCTTACAGTACCTCCCTTGGCACAATGAACTGATCCCCAGGTCAATTCCCAAATCATACACAGAAGAGATTAGGATCATACAGTTGAAGATACAGAAGTGATATAAATCCAGTTGTGACACTGCACCATAAAATATGGTTAGCACCAAATGGAGGGGATTATTGAATCATTTTGTAGAATTTAGCCACAACAAGCTAACTCGAGTGAATTTGCATGATTTCCCACACTCATAAATAGCAGCCCTCCCATAAAGAGGGTTGTACAGGTTTATGTGACAACTCTCTTATGAGAGGAATATAGTACCTGCCAAACCTAGGGTAGACTCACGAGCACTTGGATTCCCTTTTAGAAATTAGCATCCCAACCCTGATACTAACACTAGTCCATTCCCTTTTGAATTAAAAAGATAAGAATCTTTTTATGAAAATTTCTCTTTAAAATGTTGATCATGGCTTGAGCTCAAGGACTTGACCCATACAATACCTATACTTTGTAGATTATAATAAATTTTTTTGTCTCATTTTTCTGAGTTTGCCTAATTTATTAGGGTGAAACTCTAATGAAGATTTTTATTTCAACACAACATTGACAAGATCTTGGGATTTTATTAAAATGTGTGTGATAGAAATGACTTGAATATATTGTTGGTAGACAATAAAAGTTAATGATTTCAACAAAGATGCAATTTTTGCTATAATTAAAATTTCTCTGAAGACATTACTTTTGTCTTTGTGGTTTTCCTGCAAAAGAACCTAAAAGGTCTACCTATTACCTACTAAATCAAGTCCAAATTACTCTTTCTTATTTTCAGGACCCTTCAAGGTATAGGGAAAGAAGTTCTAGACTGAGAATAAGGAGGATCTGAGTTCAAGTTCTACTTCTCATTCTGTGAACTAGCTGAGTAAGTAACAACAGACGAGTCATTTGATCTTCCTGAAGCTCATTTGAGACTCAGTTTTTTCATCTGTAAAATGAAGCTACCTCCCAGGTTGTTGTAAGGACCAAATGAGATAAGCCATACAATGTACATAACTAATACTTACACAGTACTTGAATGTTCCTAATCGTTAAAAAATCTGCCTACTGAATTTTATTTCCCAGGGATATTCAATGCAAATCTTGCAGCCAGTTAGGTCAGTCTTCACTGTTCTTCATGCATGTCATGCTCATTTTCTCTCCCTTCTATATTCTATATCCTATTCACATGAAATCAGAATTTAAGAGGTAGAAAGAATTTTGAAGTTCATCTTGTCAAGGCTATCAAATTATGGAATAATAAATGAAAAACAGCATTTAATAAGCCTTACTATGTACTGTGTTAAGCTCTTGGGATACAAAACAAAACAGTCTCAGTCCTCAAAAAACCTACATTGGACACATATGGAAGTGGGAATCAGGAAGAGCCGCTTTGGACCAGAAAGTTAGAGAGATGGTAAGTGGAACCCATTTCACTTAGATTGAAAACAATGGGCCAGAATTCATCTACATTAGATTCTCTTTACCTTTTAATCAGAAATAAGCTCTCCCAATTGGGTGGGGTTCTGCCCAAGACTGAGGAGAATATCTCATTGTCAGTCCTGTCCTTCACAAGGAATGGGCTTTGAATAAGGAAACAAAAAGGGAAAAAAATCCTGGATTCGCCCTCCCCCATAGTCATTTAATTGCTCAGTGCCTCAGTCTCCTCATCTGTAAAATGTTGTATTGGATGTCCTTTGAAGTCATTTCCAGTACTAAATTATCAAAACTAAAATTTTTTTAGACAACATAATACTAATTTTTCCTATATTTACTAGGGGTTTTTTTGCCCTTTTTCCTTGATGCCTCTTGATAGTTTCCTTCAGTACATCCCTTCCCCTCCAAGCACCTTACAACTTCAACTGAAAGTTCATAAGACTTTGAATAGTTCCAAGAATTCATCCCACTCCCCTTTTCTCTTTTTTTCTTCTCTTTCATCCAATAAGGTAGATTAGTAGAAGCTTTACAAATGTCGATTAACTAATTGACAAAAAAAAATTTTGACTTCCTTTCTTATAGGATAAATAGTTTTGATAATGAATTGGTAAAAATTTAAGCAACCTCTTTCTTAAAAAATTTTATTTCTAAGAAGAGCTCAGGAATCTGGGCCATCTGAGGTGACAAAATTAATGGTAGACATCAAGTAACTACCTTTAAAACTCTGAATCACAAAATTAGTAGAAGATTCCATGAAAATTAGATTTGCTGGGAACTGAATCAGTTTGTAGAGAATTTTCTATTTATTTAAATGTTCATGACCTTAAAAAAATAATTCCAAGAACTGAGGACATTACTTTTAAAGACCATGAAATTAGAATAGTAATCAATAAAAGATATCTGATCAAAAGATAGTTGCCCAAAATAAAAACTAAAAATAATTTAATTAAGAATAATTTGGTCAAAAACAGTTAAAATTATATTAGGCATAATTGAAATAATAAACAACATACCATTATTTATGGCTTGCAACCTCAAGCATTTCTCAGAGACAAATTTATTTCCCTGAATGTTTATATTAACAAAAGAGATGACTAACGAGCTAAATTTGCAAATCGTTTTTAAAAAAGGGAAAATTCAACAAATGAATATACCCAAAATAAGTATAAGAGAAAAAGTATTAAGTCAAAGAAGTTAACAGAATTAAGAAGAAAAAAATCAATTGGATAAATAAAACAAGGAGCTAAGCTTTTAAAAAGACCGATAAAATTTGTTAAACTATTAGTTTATGTTAACCAATAAGAAGAGGAAAATAAAAAGTGAGAGAAGAGAAATCACAAAAAAGAATGAAGAAATGAGGAAAATTAATATTAAAGAATATTATTTATTATCACAATAAACTAACAAAGCTAAGAATTTTTAAATGTATGAATATTTAGAAAAAATATAAAATGCTCAAATTGACAGATAAAAAGATAATCCAAATAAGTCAAAAGCTGAAATTGAACAGGCAATGAACACACTGTCACCTAAGTAACCTACCTAGGTCAGGTAGATTCACAAGTGAAGTATGGTGTAGCAAAGAAGGATGCTTGACTCAGAATCAAGAAAGAATGGATTCAAAGCCTGCTGTTGACCTTGGATGACCTTGAACAGGCCATTTAAACTCTCTGAGTTTTAAGTTTCAAATGAGGGGGTTGCTATCCAGAGAAAGAACTATGGAGCCTGAGTACAGATCAGAACATTTCATTTTCTTTTTTTATTGTTTTTTTCTTTCTCATGGCTTTTCCATTTTGTTCCAATTCTTCTTTCACAACATGACTAGTGTGGAAATAGGGGCAGCTAGGTGGTGCAGTGGATACAGCAGTAGTGCAGGAGGAGTCAGGAGGATCTGAGTTCAAATGTCACCTCAGACACTTGATACTTACTAGCTGTGTGACCTTGGGCAATCACTTAACCTCAGTTGCCTCATCCTGGGTCATCTCCAGTCATGCTGATGAATATCTGATCGCTGGATTCAGATGGCTCTGGAGGAGAAGTGAGGCTGGTGACCTGCACAGCCCTCCCTCACTCAAAGCAAAGTCAAGTGCAATCATGTCATTATTTCTCTGATGGCATAGTCTTCTTCAGCAATGAAGGACAAACATACACACATACAGCAATGTAGAAATATGTTTAACATGATTGCACATATGTAATATATATCAGATTGCTTACTGTCTTGGGGAAGAGAAAGGGGATAAAGGGAGGGAGAAAGATTTGGAACTCAAAATCTTATTTAAAAAATAAATGTTGAAAAGTATCTTTATATATAATTGGAAAAAACAAAATACTATTTACAATAAAATAAAATAAAATGAGAGACTTGAATCCTATGACCTCTAAGGTCCTTCTACCTCTAAATCTATAAATTAATAAATTCTATTTAAGATTGTATTTAAAAGGATTATGCTGTTGAGGTTTGGGGTGATGTGGGGACACAAAAATACCAACATGCAGTGTCTTGCTCGAATGAAATCAACACAAGTCTTCTTAAAGACAAAGAAAAACAAAGTTTATTAAAGATTCACCATATTGGGTTGACTCTTAAGGAGCCTAAGCCTTTGTAACACTTGTATTAACAAACAGGACAGATAGAATCTCAGCTAGACAGAATCTGAGCTGGATTGAATCTGAACACCTTCATGGAGATGAGATGGAACTTAAGTACACAAAAAGTCTGAGGGAAGAATTCAGATATCCCTCTGGTCCCAGGGATGGACTAGATAGGGGAGGTAGATCAAACCCAGGGAGGATCCTGATCCTAGCTGGGTGACTTGGATCTCAAAAGAATGCTAAATCAGGTAAGGGGAATCCAAGGAGCCCCCAAAGCCAGGCTTTCTGGGACCTTTCAGACAAATGGGACCAAAACCTTCCCAGTCCAGGAGATAAAGGTCTCAGTACAATGGCTTGTACTCCATCAAAGCTTTACTTAATTCTTTCTGTGAGACAAATAAGATTCTCATGCTCCAAAAAAAAAAAGGAAAGATAAGGTAGAGAAAGAGAACTCTAAAATGGTAACAAATTAGTAACGATGCAAACATATTAAATAAAATATTGGCAAACTGAATGCAGCGTATAGGAAGAATTATTCTTTATGATTAAGTTGTTAGAAATAACTGTCTTACCAAGAATTCTACCTGACCATGGATAAATTAAGAAAAAAAAAATTTTATTTCCTTTCATTATCTGATGGGCTTCTAAACCCTTGTGAAGAAGAGCCAGCTGCAAATCCACCTTAAAATAATTAGAAAAGCCCTTTATAATTCATCCAGATTCAAATTTTTTGCCTTGCTCTCTATTGGTCAACAGTCTAAGGTTCACTAAGCCCCATCCTTTGATAACATCTTCTCATTTCCACATTTCAATTCCCCCTTCTCATCTTCATTTTCTTTATATTTAAATAAAAGAAAAGCCAAAATGCTTCTAGTCTCCTCCCCATTTGTCTATATAAGACTATATGAGAAAGGTTTTTCCTCAATTGCTAAGAAAATTGACCAAAGCCTGATTTTGAAGATTTGAACCCAGGATATCCATGATAAAAGTACCACTGTTTAAGACCCTGAGTTAATGGACATCATCCTCATCCTTTGTGAATGAGACCTAGCCTGGGAGTTCTTTTAATATACAGGAAAAGGCCTTCTCAGAACAAAGGAAAGTAGTAGATATTCTAATTTTCAGGTGGCCAACATCCCTCACTGCCCTCTACAAGCAGTTTTGTCTCTGACATTAGCCACCAGTATAAATTATAATTTACATGGAAACAAAATTCATATACCTTACAAAGTAGAATTTACATCAGAAACACAAGAATGGTCAAATGTTAAAAAAACACTTAGCATAATACTCGTTAATAATAAAAACAAAAATGACATGATTATATCAGCAGACAGAAATATGTCCTTGATGAAATGTTATTCCCATTTTTGTTTAAAAAAAGTTTTTTTTTCATTGCTCAAAAATATCAAGGGACAGTATAAAAAAGAAAAAGAAGCAAAAAGGACTTGCTCTTTCAGATCTCAAATTAAATTATAAAGTGATAGTTATCAAAACTATCTGTTACTGTTTAAAAAAGTAGACAAATAAATCAATGTGTAACCAGGTAGTCAGATTTCCCCACCAGTCAGTCAGGGGTAGGATCAGAATTGGACTTTGTATAATGAATAAAAAAGAGCTTGTGTCTTAAAGGGTCAGGTTGTTTTTTCTCTGCCCTGGGAGAGGCTGGAAAAAGTCATGAAAGTTTATGAATTCTGGGATTTGTAGTCCCAAAGAGACAGATTTTGTTTGTTTGTTTTTTGCCTTGGGAGAAGAACTGCTTTCAAAGATCGAGCACTTGGGAGGGCAGTGAGCCAGAGCCTCTAAGGGGTTTCTGCTTTCAGTTTTGGAAAGAGACAGGAGTAGAATGTATGATGAAGGAATAAACCAGCAAGTGAGTTGTGAAAAGTGCATGTGTTTTGAATGGAGATTAAAATTATGTCTGCATGGGTAGCCAAGCTACTTCCTCCTAGTCAAATCGCTACCTGGTAAGTAACTGAACTGTTCTCCAAAACTCTACTAGAAACAGTGAAGTTCAACTACTTCTGCTGCATCTACTTAACCTTTGCATGACCCAGTAGGCAGCCAGGTAGAGCAATGGATAGGGGACCTGCAGTCAGAAGACTTGACTTAAAAAATGCTTCACTTAGCAGAACCAGGAGAATACTGACCACATTAACAGCAATTTTGAAAGGATGATTAGCTGTGAAAGACTTAGCTACTCTGATTAAGACAATGAATCAAGACAGTTTCAAAGGATCCATGATGAAAAAATGTTATCCACTTTCAGAGAGAGAACTGATGAACTCAGGGCAGGTTAAAGCACAGGTTTTTTTTAACTTTATTTTTCTTTTGTGCGTGTATTTTCTTTTGCAACATAGCTAATAGAGATATATGTTTTTCATGATTTCACATGTATAATCATTAGCATATTGCTTGCCTTCCTCAGGGAATGTAGAGATGGGAGGGAAGGAGAGAATTTGAAACTCAAAATTTTTTTAAATGAATGTTAATGTATAATCTAAACCAAATTGCTTGCTGTCTTGGGAAGGGGGCAGGGAGAGAAGGAGAAAAGTTTGGAACTCAAAATCTTTCAAAAAATGAGTGTTGAAAACTGTCTTTATGATGGAGTTCTGACTCTGGGGGGCCTCCTTGAGCTCCCCTTGGGTCTTCCCATTTGATCCAGCCTTTCTTATTCAAATTTAATCTTGCCATTTGATCTGGCAGTCTCCGGAAGCCCAAGGGCTTTTTCATTGTCGCTCTGCCCAGGTGTACAGGGCACTCCCCACATTTGATCCTATCAAACCAGGATTCCCGGATCTTTCCACTTAATCTGGCCTTTCATATTCAAATCTGTTGCTCTTGGTCTAGCTAGGTCTTCCATTGTCTGTTACCTCTGCATTGCCTCACCTACATCCCACCCAAGGACATCATTAGTTACCCCAATCTCCTCAAGACCCTCCCTAAACCCCTCCTCCCATAACCACCCCCAGATCCCTCCTACAGTCATTTCTGTATTTAAATTCCATCTTTACTCTTTGAAGGCACTCAGATTCCATCCAGCTTAGACTGTCTAGCTGAGATTGTATCTGTCCCGTTTGTTAATACAAGCGTGACAAATGTTTAGGTTCCTTAAGAGTCAACCCACTAGGGCGAATCTTTAATAAACTTTGTTTTTCTTTGGCTTTAAGAAGGGTTGTGTTGAATTCATTCGAGAATGACTCAGTGTGTTGGTATTTTGGGGTCCCAAGCCCCCCTGAACCTCAACAATTAAACACTTAATACCCCCCAAAAAGCAGCAACAGGCCCAACCCAGACCTTCCCTTCAGAAGTGCAGCAGAGATTAACCCTCACTTCAAATTTTGAAACCAAGAAGGAAACTAGAAGAATGAACCAATAAAAAAAGAACCTCACCATAAAAAGGTATAAAAAGGTGATTCTCACACAAATCCAATAGAAGATAACTACAGAACATATACAAGCAAAACTACGCTTTGGATATAAATTCAACTATACTTCTCAGAAGAGGTAAGGCAAGAATTGTGCTTTAAAAAAATTTAAATTTTTTTTTAAATAAATGAGAGTATGAGAAATAAAAACAGAAAGGAAATGAGAACTATGGGTGGGGAGGGGATTGGAAAGGACTTAATAGTTTGCCACAAGTTTAAAACCTTGCCCAAATAACAAACTTCCTGAAAATTGGAATAGACCAAATAGAAGTCAATGACTCCATGAGACTTCAAGAAATATTTAAACAAAATCAAAAGCATGAAAAAAAGAGGGGAAAATGTAAAGTATTTCATATCAGAGGCAACTGACTCAGAAAATAGATTGAAGAGAAAATTAAGTATCATTAGAGTAAGGACTTCTGGGTCATGTTAGAAGATGGAGGACTGGATATTTTCTGTGATCGCCAAAACCTCTCAAGCCTCTCCAAAACAGAAATTAGGCACCAAAGATAAAGTAACTTTAGCTGTCTCTGTGGAATACTGAGACAGCCAGTATTCCAGACAAGGTATAAAAATATTCCAAGAACCCATGCAATAAAGATCATTGATCTTGAACTCACTCAGCACTCCTCCCCAACCCCACAACAAGAATGTATGGTCAACCTCTGCAGAATTTGTCCTAAAAAAAGACAAAGGAAATTAGGTTGTGTCCATGTTTCTAATTTCTTTCAAGCTGGCAAAACGCATACATTGTATGGGAGTTGCAGTCCAGAACTGGTTTGATTTAGGGGTTGAGGTGCCCAGTTTATTTACCTTTTCAACAGAGGCTGATATCACCCCACAACTGTTTTATCTCCACCAAAGATTGAAATCCCTCTTCTATCAGACCACCCCCCAACCACATCAGGCCACCCCCAGTCTTAAGTCATCTAGATAGAAGAATCTGTCTGCACCAAAGCTGGAGCAGAACACAATGGAGCTTCTATGCCTTTGATTAAGTCAATTCAAGCTTGGGTTGGGGTTTGACCAGGATAAGAGTCTCCAAGATACTGATTACTAAGAAAAATCATTTTTCCCAGTACTAACAGAACCAAAATACAACACAGACTTACAGCAAAATACACTGCCACACCTTGACTGCTTCTCTCTTCTCTCTCTTTCTAGTGCCATGGCTCCAGTCTGCAGAAATTTTCCCTGGTCTCTACAGACAGCCAGGTAGCCAAAGACCCTCAGGAGCAAAACCCTTCTGGGGTAGTACCCTGTAGCAGTAGTATGATAAATTTTCAAACTGCTAGTGCCAGGCCGGAGAAGTAACAGAGGGAGAGGGATATGGTAACAGGACAGAACATTGTGTGTGAATTGGGGCAGGAGTGCTTGTAGCAATCCACTAAAGCTTGAAGGAAAGAGCACAGCATCCTGTTGGGACTAGTCCTGCAGCTAAAAGTTACTTGTGGCCGAGATCTAGGCTGGGGAAATGTAAATTGCCCAATATGAAAGGAAGTTGAGAGACACTTTGAGGTCCAGGGGAATAAGAAAATGATTGAAAGGGAAAGATGGGGGTAGGAGAAAGACTGAAATTGCCCATGAATTCAGGAAGAATAAAACTCAAAGCAGATAGAGCAACAGAAAAAAAGAACAGCCCCTAACAGAAGGAAATATGGCTTCCATATCTAGTAAACAAGTTCAGGGATCTGAGTAAATACTGCCAAACAAAGGAAAATGATCCAAACTTGATGAGACAGAGGACCCTGTTGAATTGAGATCATGGAACTACAGTATACTGTCCCTGAGTAATTCGAAAGAGAAAGGAGAATTACGAGAGCAATATTTACAGTATAAAGAGCAAAAATGATGGGCCTAAGAGAAAAACTGGAATCTGCAATGGCCATTCTTACCAAAGATACAAAAGAATGAATAAAGGTTTGAAATACAAATAAAGAGAAGTGAAAAATAATCTACAAGAACAGAAGAAAAAAAATAATATTAAAAGAAAATACGCTTAACATACAAGCAAAACATACTGATTTCAAAGACAGGATGAAAAGAAACAACCTAAGAATCACAGGTCTCCCAGAAGAATGTGACCGGACAGACACTGTAAGGAAGGAAATAATACAAAAGAATTGTGTAAAATTTATGAACATAGAAAATGAAATTCCAGAGGAAAGAATTCATATATCCAGACACATGCACATACACACACACATCAAGACTGCAAACTCCAAGACATAGAGTTGTTGAGGTCTGAGGAGTGCTGGGGACCCCAAAATACCAACACACCTGGCCCTGCTCGAATGAATTCAACACAAGCCTTCTTAAAGCCAAAGAAAGACAAAGTTTATTAAAGATTCGCCATACTAAATTGACCCTTAAGGAGCTTAAGCATTTGTAATGCTTGTATTAACAAGCAGGACAGATACAATCTCAGCTAGACTGTATGAACTGGATTGAATCTGAGTGTCTTCAGGGAGGCAAGATGGATCTTATATACAGAAAGGTGTGGGAGGGATCTGGAGGTAGTCTAGTAGTCTGGGAGTTCCAGGGATGGTCCTAATGGGACAGGTCAGTAGCCTGGAGTGTCTAGAAGTCTTGTTGGGATTGACCAGTACCCTGGGGTGAATAAAGATCAAATCAAGGGAGGATTTTTATGGGAGTGTCCAGTAGCCTGGAGAATGAGATTTTGATAGGAACAATGATGGGAAGTATAACAGAGATTTGGACATAGTGATAATGAAAAGTTTATGGGCCCCAAAGACTGCCCAAAGATTCAAGGAGGTTCCCAGAGTCTGTACCCCATCAATCCCTACTAGGAAACTGGAAGGAATGGAAAAATGTGAAGATCATTTGAAGAGCAATTCAGCCCATAGTGACCTGCCCTGAAAAACTGAGCTTGACTATCATGCTCGTCCTTCATTGCCAAAGAAGACCGTGTGTCAGAGAAACAATGACATGACTTGCACTTGACTTTGTTTTGAGTGAAGGAGGGCTGTGCAGGTCACCTGCCTCACTTCTCCAGAGCCATCTGAATCCAGTGACCAGATATTCCTCAGCATACTGGAGATGGCCCAGGATGTACTGGGAGACCTCGGGCCCTTTAGGCCAAGGTCTTTGCAGGTACTCAGTTAGGGTGAGGCAATGTCCATTCATTGAATAGGGCTGTTTAAGAAGTAGTCAGGGCATGGCCCCTTTAATTAGGGAGTTTGACCATAAATAAAAAAAGACAGAAGTTCAACAATGAAGAGTTTTAGAAAGAAAACTAGAACCAAAGTGATTATTTCCTTCTGAAATACACCAAACAACAGAAATGAAGGAGTGAATTGCAACAGATAAGGACAGTAACAGTCACCAAGTGAGAACAGAGAGACCAGTAAAAGCTTATTTCTAAACGTACACTAGCAGACAGGGGTCAGGGCAAAAATCTGTACAGAACCTGGTGATGCCCTGTGTACAGAGGAATCAAAGTTTGGTTGTTGCTCATGTGTTTTTGTGGGACTACATTACAACATGAGCAGGTACATGAAAGATGAGGAGAAGCTCAGGGGAGGAGTGTGATGTGTCAGAATCAAATCCAAGTTAATAAAAACAGTAAAATAATCTCTATGGTCTCAAAAAGTGAGGAGTCTAAAGGGGAGTGGATAAAGAGGAGTGGGGAAAGATTGAAAAAGGAAGGAGGCCTTACTTTAGTGGCAAAAGGGGGTTCTAATGATGAATATTCCTATTGGGCAAGAGAGATGGCTAGAGAGTCTATGACAGGAAACAGGGACCTTCACGGGATGTGATCTGTGGGATTTGGAGCTTTAAAAATCTACTTGTCCTCTATCAGGAGGATGCAGTTGGAACCCCTAGGGGCAGCTAGTACCCAGGGAAGTGGGAGAGAATGGACGCATAGAGAAAATTCTGAGGTAAGTGATGGAGAGGTAGGGCAGAAGATAACCAGGGGAGAGTATAGATCAGTGGTGGGCTACATAATTGGAGATATGGTGTCTCTACTGTGGACAATATTCTCTGACACCTGCAATAATTAGCATTGTTCTGGGAGTGAGGCACAATGGAAAGGGAAATCCATGGGGAAACTCCTAAAAAAACAATAGCAGAAACTGACTAAAGGAGAAAGCTTGAAAGCTTTGAATATATTAGGAATACAGGAAAAAGAGACTCCAGATAATTATATCAATCAGAGAATGAGGGTCTAGAGCAAACTTAAGACAGTGAGAAAAATCCTTTTTTTTTGGAAAGCAGAACCAAAAAAAAATTGAGACAAAAAATGAGTGGGACTACTTGAAGGGGAGGAGAGGAAAGGGAAATCTACTTGGTTGAGAGGAAAAATGTGTGTGTGGAGTGAGGTGAGAATTATATAACCAGGTGAAAGCTGGAGAGACAAGAATTAATAAAACCCCAAAAGGAAAGATGTAACAAGCAAGAGGAGGGCCTCAGGTATGAAGGGAAGGGAGCTAGTGAGAACAGGGTCACCTTAAAAAAAAAAGATTAAAGTAACTGAAGATGCAATGAGGTAGCTTCATGGATAGAGTCCTGGGACTGAAGTCAGGAAGATCTGAGTTCAAATTCAACCTCAGACACTTGCCAACTATGTGACCCTGAGCAAATCACTTCACCTCTGTCTGCCTTAGTCTTCTGGAAAAGGAAGTGACAAATCATTCCATTATCTTTACCAAAAAACACCATGTATAGTATGGTCCACAGGGTCACAAAGATTTGAGTACAACTTAACAACTGTAAAGTAACTAAAAAAATATAATACTGTGTTTTCAGCAGAAGAGACCATAGAGATTAATATTGGAGATAGAGGAAAATATAATTTTATAACTTTCCATGTGAATGGATTAAGCAATCCAATAAAATGAAAAAAAGTGAAAGATTAGATAAGAGAGAATCTATGAGAGTACTTGAATGTAAGACCAAAAAAAATGACCCTAGACATTCCACTTCAACAAATTTTAAAAGAAAACTGCCCAGTTGTCTTAGAATCAGAGAACAAAATAGAAACAATCTATTGGTCACCTCCTGAAAGAAACCCCAAATTCAAACTCCCAGAAATGTTATAGTCAAAGTTCAGAGCTTCCAGGGCAAGAAAAAAATACTGCAACCATCTAGAATGAAAGACTGAAGAACCACAGTCAAGATCACGCATGACTTAACAACCACCACTATAAAGGAACAAAGAACTTAGAATATGATATTCTAGAGAGCAAAGGATATAAACTTATAGCCAATAATAACTTACCCAGAAAAAATGAGTACATAACACTACAGTGGAAAAATGGACTTTTAATGAAAAAGAGGATTTCTAAGCATTCCTGATGAAAAGACCAGAGCTGCATAGAAACTTTGAAGTTCAAACATAGGAGTCAAGAGAAATACAAAAAGCTAAACATGAGTGAGAATCACAAGGGATTAAACAAGGATAAACTGTTTACATATATGAGGATATAATACAGATATCCATTCAGAACTCTATCATCATCAAGGTCATAGAAGAAGTCTAATTAGACAAAGATTGGCAGTGGTTCTGTTATGTCTTGATAATCTTAAGAGAAGAATAGAAAGAAAAAAGAATGGGAAAGAGAAAAGAAGGTTAGGAAAAATATCTCTCATAATCGAATTGTATATGTAGACATTTAAAAGTAAGGAGGAAGAAGGTGGGGGTGGAGAAGGAGTGACACTTGAATCTCACTCTCATTTGAACTGGTCAAATGAGGGGTGAATATAGATATTTTATATATACACACACATACACACACACACACACACACACAACAGAGTTTTGATACAGAAATACATTTCACTAAACAAGAAAGTAGGAGGGAAAGGGGAGAATGGGAAAAAACGGAAAAGGGAAAGGAGAAATTAGAGGTAGGGTAAGTTAAGGGATCAGCTGAGTAGCTCAGTGGAAAAAGCACTGGACCTCTATTTAGAAGACCTGAGTTCAAATCCAGCTCATTCACCTCTATTTACTTTAATCTACTGGAGAAGGAAATGGCAAACCACTCCAGTATCTTTGCCAAGTAAACCTCACAGATAATATGGAAGGGTCAAACACAGGACACAACTGAAGAACAACAACAAAGATTAAGGGAGGGATTAGTCCTAAATTAAAAAAAAAATCCTTAACTAAGAATGTACAAGCTACAAGAATATAGCTCTTTTTAAGGTGGCAAAGAATGAGAATCTGAACAAGTGCCTATCAGCTAAGAATGGCTCAACAAATGACAGCATATAAACCCAATGGAATATTATTGTGTTGTAAGAAATGATTAAGGAAATGGTTTCAGAAACTTGAGAAAACGTTTATGAACTTACAAAGAGTGAAATGAAAAAACAGGAGAATCATTTCTACAATTACATAATAATAATATGGTAAAGACAAAACCTTTAAAAGAATTCAGAACTTGGATCAGTAGAAGGACCAACCAGGATTCTAGAGAACCAGTGATGAAATGTTACCCACCTCCTAATAGATAGGTGGACTCAAGAGTGCTGAATGTGACATTTTTTTTTAGACTTGGTCAAAGAAGTACTTTTATTTAACTACACATATTGATAACAGAGGGTTTTTCTTTCTATGTCAGTGGTGGGAAAAGACAGATTTCTATTGATTAAAATATATACATATATATGCAATTAAAAATAATTGTTTTTGTTAAAATAAAGGCACAGATGGCATGCTTATCAAATTTGTGAATGATATGAAATCAGCAAGGATAACTAACACATTGGATGTCAGTTGGGAAGCACAAAAGATTCTGACAAGTTAAAAAATTTAATAAGATACAATTTAATATAAATAAATGTAAAAGTTTATTCCTGAATATAAAAAAATCAGCTTCACAGCTATAATGTCAGGGAAGTAGGACCAAATAGTAGTATATATGGGGGAAAAAAAAGCAAAAAACATGAAACCTTGATTACAAACTTAATATAAGTCAACATTATAATATTGTAGCATGATACAGTATGCCATGATTTCCAAACTGTGACTGAGCCCCAAGGTGCTCTACTGAACTCACAGGAACTCCTTGGGATATCATAAGTATTTGAGGAAAACACAGTGATATAATATTCTCAGAGATTGGAGATGTGTTTGTTTACTTATACTTCTGGCTACCCTAGCAATTTCTCTAACTTTCTTGTTTCAATATCATATATTTTTGAAGCTGGATTTTTAGCAGTTAGTGTGATGTATTTTTTTTTCAAAGTACATGGAAAAATCGAGGTAAAATTGGAAATAGGGTCGCAGTGTCTAATCTGATTCTCAGGTATGAGAAGCTGTACTGTGCTCAATTTGCATACATATTCTATTACTAATTATGATTATCTAAAAATGAAATTGAAATAGAATTTTCTTTTAATTTATGTGTATTTTTTTTATACAAACAGCTACTAATTTATTAGGATACAAATACTACTTCTTTGGACCTAACTACTAATAAATGGAACACTTAGATTTTTATTTTAGCCTAAGAGTACCATGAAAAAATTACTGAGACACTGAGGGCTACATGAAACAAAAAAAGTTTGAGAACCTCTGGTATAGTAGAATGTGCACTGGATGTGTGCTCCAAGGACTTTGGCTTGACCTCAGGCTCTGACATATTACATGTATGACCTTGGGCAAATAGCTTCTATCGGTCTCATTTGTAAAATGAGAGAGTGGCTTTAGATGATCTTTTAAGCTCTACATCTCTACTCTGTGACTAAAAAGCTAATGAGATTTCTGGCTGCATTAAAAGTAAAATAGTGCAAATTGAAATGGGCAGAACCAGGAGAACATTGTATACAGCAACAGCAACATTGTATGATGATCAACTGTGAATGTTAGCAGTCCAAAAATCTAAGACAACTGCAAAAGACTCATGATGAAAAATGCTCTCCTCCTCCAGAGAAAGAACTGATTAAGTTTGAATATACATCAAAGCAAGGGGGTTTTCTAACTTTCTTTATTTGTCTTGGGTTTTTTCTTTTGTTCTGTGTGGCTTTTTTTTTGCAACATGACTAATATGAAAATATATTTTGCATGACTGCATATGTATAACCTATATCAAATTGCTTGCCTTCTTAATGAGGGGAGGAGGAAAGGAGGGAGATAATTTGGAACTCAAAAATTTTAATAGGGAATTTTAAAATTTTTTATGTGTAATTGGAAAAAAAATCATTCCCTTCTACTTCATCCTATTCAGACCATATATGAGGTACTCTGTTCTGAGAAATAATTACTTCTCTCTTCTGTTTAATAACTAATTATTGTATTAGATCAAGGTTTTCCCCCTTTCTACTTCCTCACCCGGAAATCAACCAGTGTAGAAAATCTCTGTCAAAGATCTAATCAAAAACAATAAATGCAGTTCTAAGTTTGGGTTAATTGGGGAATTCCTGCTCTTTGTGGTTACTTAGGCAGGCCTGGAAAATGTTAGTTCTCCCTTTTGTCCAACAGGTGATATGGAAATTGATGTCTCTTTGATCATCATTTGGTTGATCCAAGTCATGTACCCCAAGAACTTCATTCTAATATAGCCCACCCTCTCATTGTAATATTCATTTTCTCTTTGTTAACTAATCAGAGTTGCTTGCCACCCTCAGGAACACCTATTCTTTGAAGGGCATATAAACTGTGAGCGCACCACAATGAGAGGTCTTTTGTTTAAGAGAGACAGCCGAATGACCATCTTTTTATAATAACATGTTAGCTTTATTAATAAAATGATTAAATTACACAGAAATTGTTTCTCAAAACTTTTTAAATGCCACACTGTTCACTTCTGGGATCTATGCTTTAGGAGTGGCATTGATTAATTTGAGAGAGGGTCCAGAGAAGGAAAAGTGTGATGGTGAAGAGTCTTGTGAGTATACCATATGAAGATTCATGGAAAGAACTGAGTATGTTTAGCTTGGAGAAACAAATACTTAATGGGGATATGACCACTGGGTTCAAGGATTTGAAGGACCATGTGAAAGAAGCATTGATTTGTTTTTATTGGCCCCAGAGGACAGACCAATCTAGAAGCAATGGTTACAAGTTGCAGAGACATACTTCAGCAGACATAATGAAATACTTCTTAATAATTAGAGTTTTCCAAAACTAAAATGGGCTGCATTGGGAACCAGAAGTCATCAAGAAGGAGGTAAAGAATCCTTTATAGAACGTGTTAGAGTGGGAATTCTTGTTCAAGCATAGGTTGGGTTGAAGGCCTCCTAGATATCTTCATACACTAAAATTTTATGGTTCCATGAAGTGATAAAGCAAAATGAAATGGATTAATAAAGTAGAATCCAAAGAACAACATACATAACAAGGATAGCTTTGTTATTAAAGAACCTTGACGATAATAATCTCTTTACATGTGTAGCACCCGATCTGGGATCACTCATTCAGCTGGTCTGACATGGGCAGGTTAGCTTCACAGAAAAGGAAATATTACTTCTTAGTTTGGGATTTTAGGGGGTAACCCCAAGGGGTGTGGCCAGGCATGTGTGTGTGTGCTATTCATAAATATATTCTAAATATATGACATATAATATGTTATATTATTTATAATATAATAGATAACAAGTGTATATAATATCATAATTATATAATATGCAAATATAAAATAGGGAAGGAAAACAAGTATGATTTTGGTTCTGTGTTAAGAAAGCAAACAAGCATTTATTAAGCACCTACTAGTTACTAAGCATTGTACTAGGTACTAGGAATACCAAGACAAAAACAAAATGTCTACTCTCAAGGAGCTTACATTCTACCAGACGAATAATATGTACTTAGGTAGTCATACACACAGGACATACAAGGCAGATTCAAGTTAACTTGGGAGGTGGGGAGGGGAAGAGGCACTAGTTGCTGAAGGGAACTGGAAAAGGGACCTATCAGAAAGTGGCATTTGAGCCAAGTCATAAAGGAAGCCAAGGAATACAAGAACCAGAGGTGAGGAGAGAATGTATTCCTGACTTACGGAACAGTCTCATAAGAGATGGAATGTTGAGTGTGTAGAACACAGAAGTCATTTTTGCTCCAATGTAGACATTGCGTAATAAGGTTGTAAAGGCAGCTTTGGGCCAGGCATCCAAATTTACCTGAGTAAGAGGGTGGTGATGTGGTCAGATTTATGCTTTAGGAAAATCATTTTACAACCTGTGTGGAAGATGATTGGAGATGGGAAAGACTTGACAAAAGGAGACTAATTATGAGACTATTGAAATAATCCAAGCAAGAAGTAAGTTGGGGTCAGAAGCACGGTGACATTTGTGAATGGGAAGAAGGAGACTTTTGGAAGAGACATGAATATGGAAATTTGGCAACTGATTACAAAATATTAAGTGAGGGCAAATGAGGAATCAAAGAGGACACCAAGATTGTGAAAACCTGGAAGGATTATGGTGCCCTTAACAACAATAGGAAAGTTCAAAAGAGAGAAAAGCTTGAGATTGGGGGTGGGGGTGGTTCTGTTTTGAACATGTTGAGTTTAAAATGTTTATAGAGCTTCCAGTTCTAAATATCCAATAAACAGTTATTGATGTGTACCTGGAACTAAAGAGAGAAAGTAAGAGTATATATATATATATATAGATATGGGAGTCAATTGCATTAAAATAATAGCTGTCATTTACATTGGGATGATCACTGAACCCACAGGGGCTGAGGAGTTCACAAAATAGGAGTGCAGAGGAAGAAGAAAACAGGATCCAAGCTAAAGTCTGATGGCATATAAATGAGCGTGACATGGATGATGATTCACAAAAGAGATTGAGAAGTAATGGTCAGACAGATAGGAGGAGAACCCAGAGATAGCAATATTGTGAAAACACAGAAAAGAAATTATTCAGAAGTGCTCTATAGCTCAAATGCCCAGAGTTCAAGGATTTAGCCATTAAGAGCTCTAGGAACTTTGGAGAGAGGGGTTTCAGATGAATGATGAGATCGGAAGTTAGAGAAAATTTAGAAGATAACAAGAAAAAGAGGAATTGGGACTAAAGAGTATAGATAGCATTTCTAGGTGTGTTGGGGCTGGATTAACAATCAGCAAATCTCTGAAATTAACAGGTATGTGTACAGTCATTTAAAATATTTGGAAGGAGTTGTTTTAAATTGTATACTTATTTTTGTCATTGTCATTTCCTAGGCTCTCATTTATCTATTTGAATACTTGTCAATAAAAGTTAAAATACAATGTACATAAGAAAACAAAACAAGAATCAGTACCAAAAGTAAAACTAGTATTCTGGGACCCACTTACTAACCCATTTTCTATAACAGAAGCCTATGACTTAAAGTGTTTATAGTATGACTCTGTTTAATTTAAGAGTATTTATTTTCATTGGCTAATCCTTTGTGGGCTCAATTTAAGGACTTTGTGTAAGAAGTGTATTTTGGACCAGGAAACTATCAATGCAAACTGTAAAGAAATGCAAATCTATTGTTTGACCTATCTTAGAATAGTGCTGAAAAGAAATTCTAAGAGGAGAGCCTGTCCCATTCATGCACACCTCCCAAGTTCTCACGGTTTTTTTTGGATCTCCTTTCCTGTTCCAGAAAAACAACAAGTTCTTCTTAAATTCATTCATATGCTTTGCAATAGATCATGGCTCTTGGCAAATTAGACTCTATGCATACTCCAGGGAAGGCCAGCTTTTAGGTACAGGATTAAACGGCCTCAGGACAAAGGATAAAAAACAGTAGACAACAAGATAGAAAACAATTGTTAGTTAAATGTACTATAATTCTCTCTTCAACTAAACCCACCATCACCTCAATTAATCAACTACAACTAAGTTTTTTTCTTTCACAACATAACTAAGGTGTAACTATGTTTAACATGATTCCACATGTATAGCCTATATCAGATGGCTTGCCCTCTTGGGTAAGGTACAGAGTGAAAAAAATCTGACACTCAAAAATCTTATTTAAAAAATGAATGTTGAAAACTATCTTTACATGTAATTGGGAAAAAAATAATTTTTACATTAAAAAATCAACTACAGCTGAGATATTTGTGTCCAAGGGGCTTCAGTGAGCTGATGCCAAGGCTAGTTCTAATGTAGCCTCCAACCTAAGAGGAAGCTTGGAAGGAATCACTCTCAGGCTACCTCAAAAGAGACCCCCCAGCTCCCAGGTCAGCCCAGAACTACCCTGACCTTTTGGGTGTCCTTTGGACCAAGAATACCCTAGTATAGTTCTGGAATAAATTCTCAGAAAACATCCAGTTGAGTTTTAAAATTCTTGAAGCATAATCAGAACTGAATCAACCCTCTCTCCCCTCCTCCGCCCCCAGAGTAGAGGGGAGGAATAACTGTCTGAGCAAATATTCACAAAAATTCTTCTGTTCCATTGTGGCAATTCTTTGAATTCTTCTAGGCTCACTTAGAGGATTTGGTCTTCTTTTAGATCATTTTTCTTCCCTTTGGGAAACAGGTACAACAATAGCTGGGAGTTCCTATTAAATAATGGCAGAGTAGAATCACATGGGAACATTTTTACCCAAAGGGACTTGGGGAAAGGCCACTCAAAGGGGAAAAAAGTCATGTTTTTCATAAGAACATCAAATTTTCTTTTGACTATATTTTGTCCACTAGATCCACCTTGGTTAAATTACTTTATCTGTCTTTGGTAGATAAAAAATTAAGTACAAAATTGCTTTAAGATAGATAAAGAAACTTGCAGTGTACTTTTTACTGGCCACTATCCAACTTTATTTAGAATGATGGGCAAAAGAAAGATTGCTAACAGGGCCATGTCAAGGGTAGCTAATGACTAGTGACCATGAGCTAAGTGAAAGAATGTGAAAAGGGAGGGAAAGAGGTTGAAAATGTTTTTGTTTGTCATGGTTTGTTGGTTTTTTTTTTTAATACTGATTATTTGGTTATAAATTACTCCCAATCTATGGGATAAGAGGGCAAATTAGAGGCAACAACATAGTTCCTGAAATCAGGGGAGAAGTTGAAGGGATTAAGGAAAGAGAACTTGGGGGAATTCAACCTCTCTGTAGGTTTAAGACTACTTCCTGACAGGCCCATACCCCAGTTTATATTTTTTAGTTTTATTAACTTTTTGCTAAGTTTGAGTAATGAACATAAGACCACCACCACCCCACCCCACCCCATCCCACCCCATCCCCAGGAAAGTTCAGGTTTGGGACTCCAGGGTATTTTCTTTTATCTCAGATCGCTGGATCAAGGTCTGTAAATCAAGTGGTCAAGACCCAAAACACAAACAGAATTATAATTTGTTTCTTCCTGCTCTGTGTTGTTCTTGGCAATGAGAAAACTAAAGCTTTTCCTGACTGGAGATGGATAATGACATTGGGAGGTGATTCATTGAAAATGGCCTAAGCAACTAGCCTTTTTATTTCTCCTCATTTTTCCCCTTATTGTCCTATCTTGTGTTAGGAAACACATTGGATAAAATAATTTTCATACTAACAAAGCATTTCCCTCTTACTGTGGGCTGGCACATCTGCATTGCTGAAGGGTGGGGCATAGGACCCTAAGTGGCTAAATCAAGAGGGGCCCTTAGAAAAGGACAATCTATCTTTTTATAATTAAGGAGTCCTACAAGAGTGCCCATCTACCTACCCTACTTCTCTGAATTCCTGAGGTTTAGTAGAAAAATCATAGGGGTTGGAATCAACAGGACCAGGGTTCGAATCCTCATTCAACTAACTTATTATCTATCTGTGAGTTTTTTCTGTGCCTCAATTCTCAACAATAAAATACAGAGTTCAGAACAGATGACTTCAGAAGTCCTTTCTACTTCTAAATCATAAAATATTTGAGTCTATTAGGAAATAGTTTCTAGATCTTTGGAATTTATCTACATATATGTGAATAAATTTTTTGTGCATTTTAGGTAGAGGAATCTAACTTATGTATTTCAGCAAAATAGAATGAAATTATAGGTGACAAAGTTTGTTTTCTAGCTAACAATAGCCATGGAATCTAGAACAACTGTAATACACAAAAATGTGGTAAGACATGCTAGTACTTACTAACTTTTATCATGGGAGTATAAAGCACTTGTAGTGTCAATTACCTATGTGAAAATTACAATCGAAAGCACTACCTCTCAGATACAGGCTAAGTTTATTTTTCACACTGTTTCACAAGAAAGGATCCAGTTAGGACATAAATCAGGAAAGATCTCTTTAAATCTCAAATTCAGAAACATTTTTGAGTGAACTTAGAGGAAAGAAGATGGATAATTCAACTCATTTTGATTCCAAGGAAAACAATCTAATCCACTTAAAAAACATACACACATTTTTTTTTTTTTGGTCTTCTTGGAAAGTTCTCAACTACAACCAATACTAACCACCACAGAACTGTAGCCACTGAGATAGCACAACATGATAACCTTAGATAAGTTGCTTGGACCTTCTGGACCTCAGCTTCCTCATTTATAAGATAAAAAGGATAGACTAAATACTCTTAAATTTTCCTTCCAAAACTATGCTATGAGTGATTTATTTTTTATACTGTGAGAACGAGTTTCTAGTTACAGAGGTTTGATCTCTGAAATTTCAAGAGCCCATCCATTCTCAGTTCCTAATGTTCAATAAAAATTCATTTGTTTTATTTTAATTCACTGTTTTCCATGATTCCTAACGGTAACACTTTTAAATTATTTTAAGATAAAATGAGGAAAAATGAAGCTGATGACCTTGCACAGCCCTTCCTCACTCAAAACAAAGTCAATTGCAAGTCATGTCATCATTTTTTCTGATGGCATGATCTTCAGCAACAAAAGACTAACACAACCTTAGGAGTAGACTAAGCTCCTCCTCTCCTGCCTGTCTACCCCTCCCCTTCCTTCTCTTCTCCAAAGGAAGGTAAATTTGGATGGCCAAAAATGCCTAGGTACTTGGGTTTTACTGGCTAGTCTTCCTCCTCTCCCTCTCATCCTTTTCCCTTCCTCTCCCTTCTCCTCCCTTTTCCTCCTTTCCCCTCCCCTCCCCTTCCACTCCCCTCACCTCTCCGGGGCCTTCCATTCCCCTTCCATTCCCTTCCCTCCTCTCCCATTCCCTTCCCTCCCCTCCCCTTCCCTTCTCTTCCCTTCTCCTTGAGTCTACAGCACTCTGAAACTCAGCCTAAAGGCTCTCTTCTGGACCCTCCTGGCCTCAGAGTTGTTATAAATAGTAACTGTTGCTGTTTCCCTCGCAGCATGATGTCTTTTTTTTGTTGTTGTTGCCTCATTAAAGGAGCCAAGCCCTGACTACGTCTTTCACTAGCCTATTCAACGAATGGAAGTTAGCTCACCCTAAAGGAGTACTTGCAAAGACCTTGAACTAAAGGGGCCAAAGTCTCCCAGTGCAACCTTGGTCATCTCCGGTCATCCTTAAGAATATCAGGTTACTGGATTCAGATGGCTCTGGAGGAGAAGTGAGGCTGGTGACCTTGCACAGACCTCCCTCACTCAAAACAAAGTCAAGTGCTAGTCATGACATCATTTCTCTGATGGCATGGTTTTCTTCTGCAACGATGGGCAAACTCAACTTTATGTGTAGTCAGCGAAATATTGCAGCCAATAGAACATGGGCCTTGGAATCAGGAAGACCTAAATTTAAATTTCTCCTCAGATACTTACTAGTTGTATGAATCTGGGCAAGTCATTAACTTTTATTTGCCTCTGTTTCCTCTTCTGAAAAAATGGATAAAAATAACACCTACCCAATAGAGTTATTATGAGGATCAAATGAGTTAATACATAAATGGCACTTTGCAAATCTTAAGACACTATATAAATTATTATTACTACTTAAAGACCAGTTCAATATCAATTTTTTTCCTGATTTCAAGTCCAGTATTCTATCCATTGCACTCCTCCAAGTTAGGACATTGGACATTAGCAGTCCCATCTGCTAGATTTTCTCCATTCACTTGGCAAGAGATCATTTTCTTGTGGAAAGACATCCTTGTAATATTTAAACAGGTTTCAACAAGATAGAGTTTGGGGCCTGAAGTCAGGAAGACTCCTCTTACTGAGTTCAAATCTGGTCTCAGACATTCACTGGCTGTGTGACACTGGGCAAGTCACTTAACCCTGTTTGCCTCAGTTTCCTCATCTGTAAAATGAGCTGGAGAATAAAATGGCAAAGCACTCAATGAACTTTATGGAGGAAACTTCATATGGCATCATGAAAGGTCAGACACAACTGAGACACAACTGAAAAACAACTGAATAACAACAAACCAAAGTAGCTGAGAGGAAGTTTAAGAGGTGATAGTGCTCATTTTACTAGGGCAATATGACCTCTTTCACTGCCCCAGAAAAGTAGATCATTTTTTCTCTAATTTTAATCTATAGCTCATATTTGCCTAGGGTTTGAATGGTTACAAAGTGTTTTCCTAAAACTATCAGGCAAATATAGGTCATTGTAAAAGGAAATGGTGGAGGAGTTAATCAATGAATCAATCATTAAGCATTTATTAAGTGTCTACTATATATACGCCAGCTTACTGAAGTTGGAACTGGTTACACATTTTTCTGGAGTGGTCGCACTGAAGGGGAGCATCATGAAGCTGTTGTAGGTTTTGCCATCAAAACTAATCCCGTCAGCAAGTTGGTATGCCTGCCAAAAGGAATGAATAACAGGTTCATGACAATGTGATTGCCGCTTGCAGGAAAATGCCATGTCACCATCATCAGTGCCTATGCTCCCATCATGACAAACCCTGATGAGGTCAAAGAAAAATTTTATGAAGATCTAAAGACTCTTATCATCAATGTGCCAAAAGAGGACAAGCTTATCATTCTGGGTGACTTTAATGATAGAGTAGACTCACACTACCAGACTTGGCAGGGAGTCCTAGGGAGGAATGGAGTTGGAAACAGCAACAGCAATGGTCATTTACTGCTGAAGACTTATGTATCACATGACCTTCTCATCGCCAACACTGTCTTCTGTTTACCTAACTCAATAAAACTTCACAGACTCACCCTCACAGCAAACATTGACATCTAATAGACTATGTGATTGTAAGAAGAAGAGACAGATAAGATGTGAGAGTGACAAAGGCAGGGTGTGGTGCAGAGTGTTGGACTGATCACAGACTTATCCTTTCCAAGCTAAATATTCCCATTCCTCAAAAGTGCTACCCTCAAGACAAAGTAACTACCAGAAGAATTAATGTCAACAAATTAGAGCTCTTCTCTGAGAGTGAACAGTTTGTTGCTAACTTGGAGGGAAAGTTGAGTCAACATAGTTGGCAACAGTGTAGCAGAAAAGGAGTAGGCAGCTTTCAGAGATTTGGTGTACTGCGTGGCATTTGCTCATTTGGGTCAGAACATGCTCAAACACGAAGACTGGTTTGATGAAATGATGGGGAAATTCAGAAGCTGCTAAATGAAAAATGAGAACTCCACAGGATTTACCAGCAGGATAGTTCATCCACCTCTAAGAAGGTAGCATTTAATTCCATCAAAAGCAAAGGACAAAGTTTAGAGAGATGCAGGATTCCTGGTTCGGTAAGAAGGCAGATGAAATTCAATTTCATGCTAATAGTAACAATACGAAGTGCTTTTTTGATTCCCTGAAGACTATTTATGAACCAAAAACCTGTGATGCATCACAGCTACTCAGTGCTGATGGAGCCACATTGATTAGTGATAAGGACATAATCCTAGAGAGATGGGCTGAACACTTCCATAGTGTTCTCCACAGACTGTCATCAATCAATGCTGAGGTCATTGACCATTTACCTCAGGTTGAAGTCAATCTCTCCTTAGCTGAACTTCCAACTGAAGAAGAGGTTTTGAGGGCCGTTAAGCTCCTTTCATGTAGCAAAGCACCTGGTGCTGATTCTATTCCAACTAAGATTTATAAGGTAGGGGGACTGTTACTCATACAAAAATTGACTGATATTTTCCAGGTTATGTGGCAAGAGGAGGTTCAAAGATATCTCCATTGTCTATCTCTGTAAAGGTAAAGGGAATAGATTGTCCTATGACAATCACAGGGTGAAAAGGAGTCTCTCTTAATCTTTGCTGGCAAAATTCTTGCTAGATTCCTCCTTAATAGGCTGATCCTTCACCTAGAAGATGGTCATACACCTGAGAACCAGTGTGGCTTCAGAAAGAGCCAAGGAACAGTCAATATGGTGTTTGCTGCCCAACAACTCCAGGAGAAATGCCAGGAGCAGAACAGAGGTCTGTACACAACATTTGTAGATTTGACCAAGGCCTTTGACACTGCTAGTTGTGAGAGCTTATGGAAAATTATGTCAAAATTTGGTTGCCTGGAGAAGTTCATCAGTATTGCACATCAATTTTATGATGGCATGTTTGCCTGGGTTCTGGATAGTAGACAATACTCTTGTGCCTTCCCAGTCACCAGTGGAGTGAAACAGGATTTTGTGCTTGCTCCCATGCTTTTTAGCTTGATGTTTTCAGCCATGTTGTCAAATGCTTTCAATGAAGATGAACACAACATCAAAATCAACTACTGTACTGATGGTAAGGCCACAAGCCAAGACCAAAGTGGAGGGAGTGCTAGTGCATGATTTTCCATTTGCAGATGATTGTGCACTCAATGCAGCCTCTGAAGCTGAGATGCAACAAAGTATAGATCAGTTCTCTGCTGCTGGTGCTAATTTTGGCCTAATAATTAACACCAAGAAAACAGAGGTGCTCCATCAGCCACCACCACACCATCCATATGTGGAACCATCACTTAGAACAAATGAAGAAGTTTTGAATGCTGTGAATAAGTTGACTTACCTTGGCAATGTACTTTTCAGAGATGTTCGCATTGACAATGAGGTTGATGCATGCATTGCCAGAGATAGTTCAATCTCTGAAGAAAAGTTTAGGAGAGAAGAGGCATTAGACTGATTACCAAACTGAAGGTCTACAGAGCCATTGTGCTGACCTCGTTGTATGCCTGTGAAATATGAACATTCTACCAGCTTCATGCCAGGAAACTGAATTACTTCCATTTGAACTGTCTTAGGAAGATTCTGAGGCTCTCCTGGCAGGATGAGGTACCAGACACTGAAGTCCTTGCCAAGCATTCACACTTTGCTTCAGAGAGCACAACTCCAATGGGCTAGTCAGGTTGTTTGATTGCAAAATGTATGCTTGCCAAAAAAACTATTTTGTGGAGAACTCACATGGGACAGGTGATCACATGGTGGTCAGAAGAAGCAATATAAGGACACTCTCAAGGTCTCTCTCAAGAACTTTAGATTTGACTGTGCAACATGGGAGACATTGGCACAGGACCACTCAGCATGGCATGCCCACATTAGAAAAGGTGCTACGCTTTATGAGCAAAGCAAAATTGAGACAGTACAAATGAAATGTAGGATGCACAAATTTGGAGTAACTACCCCAAATATTCACATGGACTATCTATGCTCAATCTGTGGTAGAGCCTTCCAAGCTCATATTGGTCTGATCCATCACAGTCCACAGTCGGACACACTATAACTTGACTCTAACACAGTGACATATTTTGACCCTCTTTGAGACAACAACCAACCAACTACCCAAGAGGAGCAGTGTAACTGTAACAATGGATAATGTGGCTGGCAGGGTAGATGAGACAGGTTGTCAAAGGTTTTAAATTCCAGAGAAGTTTGTATTTACCTCTAAAGAAATCTTTGTGAAGATAAAGCTGAGGATCGTATTAAGTTTACTGTGCTGCTCGGCATGATCTGTGTTAATGATCATTATTAAACTCTTTCTCTTTTTTTTCTCTTTGTGAAATAATCCGCATATATCTAGATTTATTTTACTGCCTACATCCAATGTCATGATCTTATTTTTATCTTCATTTTTGAAAGACCAGTTTTTCCCCTGAAGTATTATACTCAGTTTTGCTGGGTAGGTGATTCTTGGTTTTAGTCCTAGTTCCTTTGACTTCTAGAATATCTTATTCCACGCCCTTCGATCCCTTAGTGTAGAAGCTGCTAGATCTTGTGTTATCCTGATTGTATTTCCACAATATTGGAATTGTTTCTTTCTAGCTGCTTGCAATATTTTCTCCCTGACCTGGGAACTCTGGAATCTGGCCACAATGTTCCTAGGAGTTTCTCTTTTTGGATCTCTTTCAGGCGGTGATCGATAGACTCCTTGAATACTTATTTTGCCCTCTGGATCTAGAATATCAGGGCAATTCTCCTTGACAATTTCATGGAGGATGATGTCTAGGCTCTTTTTTTGATCATGGCTTTCAGGTAGTCCCATAATTTTTAAATTGTCTCTCCTGGATCTATTTTCCAGGTCAGTTGTTTTTCCCATGAGATATT
>CM053769.1:127034068-127114174 GCA_028658325.1 Potorous gilbertii
GTGACCAAAGGCATCAAGAAACATCATTTTATGAGACGCTTGGTTATCTTGCCTGGCAGGGTTCATCATAAACATAATAAAAAGACCACCCAGGAGATAATTGCAGCTTATGTGCTATATGTCCATTGAAGAAGATGGCACTGGATTGAGAGGAGGGGTAACAAATTGCAGGAGGATAGAATGCTAGCCTTGAAATCAGAAAGAACTGGGCTCCAATTCTCCTACTCTACCTCTGCAATGTGACCATGGACTTGTCAACCAACTACTCTGAGCTTCATCTGTAAAACAGAGAGGATGCCAGCAATACTAACCTCCAAGGACGATGGTAAGAGCCAAAAGATATCAGGTATGTTTGATGCTTTGCAAACTTTAAAGCATATAAACAGCAGCTACAATTATCACTAAGTAGAGAAATTCTATGAAGAGAGTAGCAAGATTTTACAAATCAACTCAACATGGAAATACAGAAATATCCAAAAGGAGGTTGGATCACATGATTGGCATCCACAGCCCAGATGTCTCTGAGAAGAAGGAATGGGCAGAAGGAACTGCATGTAGTCTCCCAATAAAAAGATTAAAAAACAAAACCAAACCAAAATCTCAAAACTCAAGCACTAAGAGAACCAGTGTTTCCTTTGGAGAATCTCTTTATTAATGGATGGAATCATCTGGATCCCTTCCACTAGTCTGGGATTTGAGTAAAGGCCCTACAGAAACCAAGCACTGCAGGCATGGATGAAAGGAAGGTTCTGACCTGCAGAGAGCAAAAGGAAGCTGAAGGTTCATATTCAGAAGCCTCATCTAGGAATACGATTAAACACTTATTTCTTTGAGAAGCTAAAGCAAGTAGTATGGGAGAGATTTATACATATATGCACACACACACATATTTGCAAACACACATTTACGAAACAATTTCTACTGTGGAGGAATTTATTATCTATCTAAAGATAGATGGCATGAAAAAGTTTAAGATACCCAATAATATACAAATAATGACAAACAAATATCATGCCAACTTAGTATGAAGGTGCTGAGTAAAGGGATTATCAGGATGGGATGGGGTTAATCAGGGAAGAGTTTTCTGTAGGGTTTTGAAGAAAGGGAAAATAGGGGCTAGCTGGACAATGCCAGGTGAGAGGAATTGCATGTTTTTACAGCAAAGGCTTTGGAGCAGTCATGTGTGGGGCATGTCAAATTTCACTAACTAGAAGAGAGATTCTGTGTTACAGAATAATAAAAAACAAGGTTAGTGGAAAGGGAAGTTGGTGGCAAGGCAAGAAAATATGAAGTTTAAAACTGCATTTGGAATTTATTGAAGTATTAGCAAAATACCTTTCGAAATTCATTGAAGGGACCAAAATCCATTCCACAGTAGAGGGCTGTTCAAAAGATACAAGCAGCTCCCAAAAGTAGAATCATAAACAATTAACAAATGAAAGCAATGATCCAAATTACTAATAGTAAAGAAAATGCAAATAAAAGTAACTCTGACTTTGCATCTTTGCATTTAGTGAATTGGCTAAGATAATAGACGGAAAACAATGTGGGAGGACTCACAGAAAGATACGTAAACTCATGCCTGATTCAGGCATCATTTAGGAGTGGTACTGACCTTGTTGCCCCACATTTAACAGCTCTACACTAATGTGCTGTTTGAGGAGCTGTGAATTGGCCAAGTCATTCCAAAAGACAATTTGGAATTAAACTAAGAAAATAAGGAATGTTCTCTGACCAATGATTTCATTATTAAGTGAGGAGACCAGTGATGAAAAGAAAGGTCCCATATTCACCAAAAAATTCATGGCAGTCTATTTTATAGCCAAGGAACTGGAAAAAAATAGATGCCATTGACTAGGGAATGGCTGAACAAATTGTGGTTCATGAATGTGATGGAATATTTCTGTCCTATAATAAGCAATGGGTATGATGAATACAGAGAAGTATGATTAAAGCATATGAACTGATACAAAGTAAAGTAAGCAGAACCATGAAAAGAATATAGGCGATGACTTCCAAGTGAAAAACACAATCATATAAAACTTATGAAATTATAAATACCACAATTGGCCAATTGACCCTAAAGAAGAGATAAGAAAATGCACTTTCCTTCCTCTCTCTCTTGTTTGCAGAGGTGGGAGACTGTGGGTACTGAACACTTTCACCTATAATGTTGAACTTGGTTGTTGTTTTGGTTAAATGTGCTGAGCTGTTTTTTCCATCTGTTCTTTGTTATAAGGGATAACTTTAATGGAAGAGGCAGACAGAATGGGAAATATAATATAAAAGAAAAAGAATAACAATTTTAAAAAATATTTAATTTATTTTTAGTTCTCAGTATTCACTTCCATAAGATTTTGAATTTTAAATTTTCTTTCTCCCTCCTCGCCTCCCTCCCCAAGATAGCATGAAATCTGATATAGACTCTACATATACGCTCTTATTAAACATATTTTCACATTAGTCATGTTGTATAAAAGTATTAGAACAAATGACAGGAACCATGAGAAAGAAAACAAAAAAAGAATATAGTCTTCTTTGCTCTGCTTTGAAACTCCATAGTTCTTTCTCTGAAAGTGGATGGCATTTTGCATCATGAGTCCTATAGAATTATTTTAGGTTCTTGCACTGCTGAGAAGGGCTATCAAAGTTGGTTATTGCACAGTGTGGCTGTTACTATGTTCAATGTTCTGGTTCTGCTCACTTCTCTCAGCATCAGTTCACACAAATCCTTCCAGGTTTTTCTGAAGTCTGCCTGCTCATCATTTCTTACAGCACAATAGCATTCCATTACATTCATGTGACACATTGCAGTCATTCCCCAATTGATGGACATCCCCTCAATTTCCAAGGAGAATAAGAAATTTTGAAGTAATAAATTCAGTAGAATAGAAAGGAAGGAGAGTTTATGAATTCAGTCCCAGGGTAGAGGACACATATGGTGTAAATTTCAGTCATATTTTTAGTCACTTCTGACTCTGTGACCCTATTTGGGGTTTTCTTGGCAAAGATACTGGAGTGGTTTGCCATTTCCTGCTCCAATTCATTTTACTGATGAGGAAGCTGAAGCAAACAGGGTTAAGTGATTTGCTGAGTGTCACACACAGTAAGGGTATGAGGTCAGATTTGAAGTCAGGAAAATGTCTTCCTGACTTCAGCATTCTATCCACTGCATCACCTAGCTGCCCTATGGTGGAAAATAAAAAATGTTAAATACTGAAAAAGTTGATGCATGTGCATGTGCGTGTGCATGTGCATGCGTGTGTGTGTGTGTGTGTGTGTGTGTGTGTGTGTGTGTGTGTGTAAAACACATAAGGTAACCAAAAACGAAGATTAGAATTCTAGCTATCTTGGGATGAAGAATGTACAGGATTTTGAATGATATGTCCTTTATTTGAGTCCCCATCCTTGTGTTAAGTCCTTAAGGGGAAGTGCCCAGTAAAATATTCTCAGAGGAAATAAGCATGATTTTGAAAAAGACTATTTTTTTCCTCTGGAGGTAGAGAAGAAAGTGATTCCACCTTATTTGTTTTTATGAAATGATAGCATTAAGACATCTGAAATCTCATGGGAAAATCAGAATAGGATGGGGAAAAAATGCTCTTATTCCTAGGATGGGCAAGTTGTTACTATATACATATATATATGTATATATATACACCTATACCTATACCTATACATATGCATATACACATACCATGCATATACTCATATACCTATACATATACATGTGAAGCTTCCGGTCTTTATAGCACCTTACTACAATGTTGATCTCCAATTGTCTGAATTCTTCTCTCTCATGGAACTCATAGAATGTCAGAACTGAAAAGAATCTTAAAGATCATCTATTTTAACTCTTTCATTTTTCAGGTGAAAAAAAACAAGCTCCCAGAGGATCAGGGGCAGGCCCAAAACTGACTAGAATGAGAGTAATATCATCCTCTTCAAGCTATCCAAGAATCACTCGGATAATAGTTCTTTAGGAAGAAAAGATGAATTAAAATGCCTTTATATGGACACTTGAACTTAATAATTTTTGTATGATTAGCAAGGAAATATTCTGTACAATGTTTGCACTGAAAGTCAGTGGAAAACTTTATATCCTTAGAGAGTGCCTGGCTCAAGATTTTCAAAAAGAAAATAGGAAGAGGCCAGAAGGTCAAGAATCCTACATACTCGTGGATGAATCAAAGGCTTGCTGATCTACTCCAATTTTTCTTACTGAGGAATAACTGGGCAAACAAGAACCTGGAGAATGTCTATGGTTAAATATTAACTTGTGCTTATTTCTCCATAACTGCATCTTGTTTAATTTGGCTTGAGCACGGAGAGATTCTTTCGTAAGCCTGTGTGTAACGAGCGACTAAACAGCAGACAAGATGACCTTTACACGCAAGTTAAAACTTGGATGCTTCTTCTTTCTCCATCTGTGAAATGAGTAAGTGGTGAAATGTATTCTTTGGTTCTACGTGGAGGGACAAACTGGCAATAAATGCCTTTAAAACAAACATTCCATCTTGTTAGAAAGATAGCTTGCTTTTGCCCACTGAAGTCTGCAAAGGTACTGGAGGCCCTTGGATAATTGGTCTACTGTGACCCTGACTGAGTTTTGTTTCTACTTGTAAAAGTTTAGTAATGTTTATCAGGAAAGATAGGCAGAGGAAAGGCTTTGTTAAAAAACAAAAACCCATCCCACTTAAAAGTATGCAGTCATGGCTTTTTCTTTCATCTGTGATCTGGGTATTTTGGTATCTTGGTATTTTGGACAGGAAGTTAGAAATAACAATATTGTTTGCTCTTGCCCTAGAGAATCCATAGTTGAGTTTCAACTGCCCTCTGCTGGATTTAATCTTTCACGTCAATTAAAAAAAAATCCATCACAGTGTGTACTCTTACATGTTTTAATTGAAATCTGGATGTCTGAATCATAAAGTCACAGGATCAGAAAAGGCCTCAGAAGCCTGTTGCTTTTGTTTCCAAGCAAAATCTGCACTAAACTACACTAGAAGGGTTAAGCATAACTGTATCCTAATCAAAAAGTCATCAGTCAGCAAATAGTGGTGAAGCAGCTACTATGTATATGACAGGAAGTGAGGCATAGGCCATATGGGAGGGTTGCTGTATTTAGGACAGTGCATAGGGTGTGGAAGATAGGTGTAGCCTTTCCCACTCCCATGGGTGGGTAGACTGGGTATTATTGATTTGAGTGTAAATTGAGGCAAGGACTGGGAAAGATGTCAGATTGGGTGTGGGTGAAACTAAGAATCTGGCCTATCACAGGCCCAGCCCTAAATTCGGAAGAATGGACATTCCAGAGTTTAGCTAACTTTGTTGCCAGCAGGTACCTTGTCATCTTCTTCTTATCATATACTGTACTTGGTGGTTGGTTGGTGGTTGTTCTTCATTCTCAAAGAGGACCAAAATGACATCACTACACTAGAGCAAAGTTGTAGTGTATCCAATCAGACCATTATAAGCCCCGAATGTTCTACCACAGGTCAGCACAAATAGTCCAAGTTTGGGGTGGATTCTCCAAATTTGCACATCCTATGTTTCCTTTGAGCTGTTTCAATTCTGCTTTGACGATAGAGCACAGCACCTTCTCTGATGTAGGCACACCATGCTGAGCAATCCTGTGCCAGTGTCTCCCATGACACATAATCAATTCCAGAGTTCTCAAGAGAGACCTTAAAAGAGTCCTTGTATCACTTCTGACCACCATATGAACACTTGCCCTGTGTGAGTTCTCCATAAAATAGTCTTTTTGGCAAGTCTATATTTTGCATTTGAACAATGTGGCCAGTACATTGGAGTTGCGCTCTCTGATACTTTGAATGCTTGGCAGTTTAGTTGGAGCAAGGCCTTCAGTGTCTGGTATCTTATTCTGCCAGGGATCTTCAGAATCTTCCTAAGACAATTCAAATGAAACCGATTCAGTTTCCTGGCATGGCAATGGTAGACTGCTCAGGTGTAATCAAAAGAGGTTATGGAAACTGCGCAGTACTTTCACTTTAGGTTCGGATCTTAAGATATGGCAGGCACTAAAACAAGCTTAATAGGCAATTAAGTTTTATTACTACAAATAGTATAAGTTAGCAAGTAGATACATATGAACAGTAGATAATAGTTAAGACAGGATAGAAAAAGAGAAAGTATACATCACCAGCCAAGTCTGAGCTCTATGACTGGCTATCAGAGAGGCTGAAAGTGGGGAGCCGTTGGCAAGGGTCCTGACTGGGAGAATTGAAAGAAGCAAGCATCTCCACTTCCCTGTTACACATATTAGCTTTAAGTTACATTCCTTATGTTAGGTCACATGGCGGTCATGCAAGGGGCTGAGGAGAATCTTCCTCAGTTTCCCCATACTGGGATTCATAGGCATACAGCAATGAGGCCAAGACTCCATAGACCTTCAGTTTGGTAGTCAGTGTAACACCTCTTCTCTCCTATACTTTGCTTTGGAGCCTTCCAAACACTGAGCTAGCTCTGCCAACGGTCAACCTCATCATCAATGTGTACATCCCTGGAAAGTATACTACCAAGGTAAATGAACTTATCCACAGTGTCCAAAACTTCTCATTTGCTGTAACCCATGGAAGCCCTAAACCTCTAGGACCACGCAATCTACTTAAAGAGAATCTCTGTTGTTGATATGCTGCTGTTTTGTCATGTATGACTCTCAGTGACCCCATTTGGGATTTTCTTAGCAATTCCTTTGCCATTTCCTTCTCCAGCTCATTTTAAAGATGAGGAAACTGAGGCAAACAGGGTTAAACAACTAAAAAGTGTCTGAGGCCAGATTCGAACTTGTGAAGATGCATCTTCCTGACTTCAGGTCTCTATGGCACTTGGCTCCCCGAGTCAACTAGCTGTTGATACTAACAGACACCACCCAGCTCCTACTCAATGCGGCAGGTTTTGCTGATTTTTCTTTAAAAAAAAAAATTGATTGTTACAGATCTGAGTTGAAGGAGACACTCTCACACTATGAAGAACTGTTCAGTTGTATTTGTGTCTGTGTGTGTGTCTGTGTCTATGTGTGTGTGTCTGTCTGTGTGTGTCTGTGTGTGTGTCTGTGTGTGTCTGTGTCTATGTCTGTGTCTGTGTGTGTATGTCTGTGTGTGTGTTTCTGTGTGTCTGTGTGTATGTCTATGTGTCTGTGTGTGTATGTGTATATCTGTGTGTGTGTCTGTGTTGTGTGTCTGTGTCTGTGTGTGTGTGCGTGCGCCTGGGGGATACTGTTTGGTTTCTACTTCTGGCTTTGTAAGAAGTTAGTCTGGGAGCAAAAGGAGGACTTCTGTTTCCACAGGATTAAAACTCCTCCCAGCTTGGAGGGACAGTGGACCTAAATCAGAGCTGCGTCCCAGCAGAACCCGGATTCTGAGCAGGTAAAAGGTCAGAAGCTTGTACGCATGCTCAATCAGCTGGTGCAGGGGGAACCTATCAGGGCTGAGAACGTGAAGTGGGCGGTCCAGGAAGCTGCATCTAGCCAATGGAGAGCAAGGCGGGAAATTCGGATTGGTAACAGCGTGAAAATCTCTGCGTCTGTCCGCGCGTCCTCTGCATTAGGGAGAGGCCCGTGGGAACGTAGGATACTTGGCTAAAACAAGATGGGACCTTTCCCGGCTTCGCAGTGAGTATTGCTCTTTGTTCTGAGTGAGCGCGTTGGTCACGTGAGGGTTTCTGATTTACTCCAAAATGGATATGTAATGTGTGTAATATGTAATATTATGTAACATAAATATATATTATATATATATGTACATGTAACGACTTGGAACCGTCCAGGTTTGGCCGGGCCCATGGCCGGACGGACCCGGGGTATTCGCGTCTGAGTCTCAGTTTCCTGAAGTCTTAGGCCCCTTCCTGCTCTAAAAACAATGGCCCTGTTGTCTTGGTAATTAGGTAAGACCTAGTACTACTTTTGCCATCCACTAGGGGGCAGATTTGGAGACCAAGGGCGGCGCTGGCCTTCCAAGATCAGGAAGTGCTACAGGTTTGAGAGAGAGGACCATGGCCAGCACACTTGGGCCCCAGCCAGGCACCAGCCTGTGTTCGTGGGGTAAGACTGATGCTTTCGTCCAGAAAGCCTGCGGGAAGTAGGCCCGAGGCGCCGACAGCGGAAGGAGCTGAGCGGCTGCAGAGATTCAGCGAAAGGGCGGTTAAAAGGCGGATTGACCGGGATGCGCCGGATATCCGAAACGTTTAGGAAAGGTCGGGGGCTTATGGGCAAGAGGGAGACGTCGGAGTTTACTGAACAGGGGATATATGTTAGGGCGTCTGTTTGGGCCGCCATGTTCCCCTGGACAGAGGAGGTAGGGCCGTGGCCTAAATTGGAGATCACGTAAGCGCAAAGTCCTTCCTTTCTTCACAGAAATGGGGACTTTGGGGACGAGGCATGGCCGCGATTAGGGAGGCCTCCGGACTCCACGGCCGGTCCTCAGGCCTCTACTCCAGAAAGCAGCCCATTTGTGAAGGCCACCTTGTGCTGGAGGGCGCCTCACCAGGGAGCGCTAGGCCTCAGGAGGCGAGAAAGCAGCGGGGACTTCAAGTCCCAGCAAGCTCTGCGGCTCAGGCCGTCGGGAATCGTGACCAAGGCCAGAGGAGCCCCCTAGGACTCGTAGTTCTGTCTCCCCGGGCCCGCCGCTAGGGGATGGCGGGACTTCCCCTGGTCCCGGCGGCAGGGGCGGGCCCTGAGGGCGACACTTCCGATACCCGGGGCGGGCGTGTTCGACGTCACTGCCGGCGGAGGGGTGCTGGGCTTGGCCGGGCTAGTTGGCGTTCGCTGTCCTCTTCGCGCCGCGATGCCTGGGGGGAGCAGCGAGAGCCACGATGGGCACGGGCGGGCCGCGAGCCGCAGGCCGGCGCGGAGGCTGGGGCGGGCCCGGCGCGGGCGCCACGAGTCCGGCCTGAGGGGAGACGGGGAGCGGGGGGTGGGCGAGGCGCGGCTGGAGGAGGCGGTGAACCGCTGGGTGCTGAAGTTCTACTTCCACGAGGCGCTGCGGGCCTTTCGGAGCGGCCGGTACGGGGACTTCAGGCAGATCCGGGACATCATGCAGGGTGAGGACCCGAGGGGGAAGGGGAAGGCCTGGGGGGGGGGCGGCGGCGCGCAGTGGTGGGGGGCGGGGCGCGGCAGGTGTGGACAGCCTCGCTCCGGAGCTCGGGGTGGATGGGGATGGGGGAGCGGCTCAGCAGGTGGTGGATGGGGGGGTGCAGCAGGTGTGGACCACCCCGCGCAGCATCCCGGGCCGGATGGGGGCGTCGGGGTGCAGCCGATGTGGATAAGCCCTCATAGCATCCCTGGGGGGATGGTGTGGGGGACAGCAGGTGAGGACGGCTCCGGGCAGCACCTTGGCCAGGAGCGGGGGAGATGCAGCAGGTGTGGGCAGCATCCCCGGATGGGGGGGCGCACAACAGTGGGGGTGGAGGAGGGGACGAAAGCAGGTGTGGATAGTCCCTGACGGCATCAAGTATGGGAAGGCGGCCCCCGAAGCAGGTGCAGATGGCCCTGCACTGCACCTCAGGGGTGGGGGGACACCAGGGGCCCTCCCCGGACACCCCCTGTTAGCCAGCGCGGTCTTGTTTTCCAGCTCTGCTTGTGCGGCCCTTGGGGAAGGAGCACAACATCTCCCGGCTGCTGCGGATTATGCAGTGTCTGTCGCGAATACAAGAGGGGGAGAATTTGGGTATGGAGAGCTGCTTACTTCTCCGGCTGTTTGTCCTTTCTGTGGAGTAATTTATGGTTCTCTTTTAATTTCAGTCATGAGCTAAGTCATCTGAGTGCTGTAGATGCTAAGATGTTGTATGGGGGGGATTTTATCTTTGCCTCCCATGTGCTCCTAGTTTTTAAATTAGATTTTAATCCCATCCTCTGATCTGTTTCTTAAAAGTCCTGACTGGTGTTGGTGATAAAGAAAAACAGACCAAGTCTGTTTGTTTTTTTAATCATTTTCAGCTTCACATTCTCTCCCTCCCACTTCTCCCTGCCTACGCCCCACCTGAGAAAACAAGAAAAATCAAAACCCATGTAAATCTTGTGATGTACTTTCTTTGAAACAAATTTATGAAATAGCCAACCCGGGAGGTGGGGATATCTCAATCTGCACGGTATCACTTCTCATGTTAGGTGGTGTAATGTAATGGTGGAAATTAAAGTAAACTGAGGCGCAACGTTGGAAGCACCATCAATTTGACAGAGCCAATTGAAGAGAAATTGCCAATAAATAGGATCTCTAAGGCTCTTCCCATAAGCTAAGACCTGGACTGAGGAATACAGTCTTGTTTTATAGAGAGAAGGAGGAGCCTTCAGAAATAATAGTAAACAGCATCATAAATAGCAGAAAAACAGTATGATTAGTTACAAAGCCTGTGGCATCATAGGCAACAAAAACAGTGTGATTGGTTGGACATTTGGGGCTAGCAACAGCCCTTCCTCCCATCCTACTGTCAGGAAAGGTTGATTGATAGAGGGCCTCTACTTGTTAGTGGAACGAGATAAGACTTCCTTGATAGGGAGTGATTTACATGAAACCTAAACTTCTCACCCTAAGAGATAACATATTTCCATTAATTGTCCAAGGACAGCCAGCACTATAGAGATAACAGGTTTTCTTCAATTAAAGATGATTTATAAGGAAACTGAACTTTTAGACTTAAGATATCAGGCTTCTTTTAATTAAAGTATTTTAATAGGGGAAACTGAACTTCAAATTTAACTTAGGGAAGAAGACTTTGAACCTGTAAATTTCTGAAGTTAAAGGCAGTCAGTTACACAGAATAGTGATAGAGAATAGAATAAAATAAATCAATGAAAATCATTTTGATTTTTCTCAGTAGCGTGTTTCATCTTGAGGTTTTTGAAATTATGGTTTGGTATTGTGTTGGCCACATGGTTCCTAAGTCTTTCAAAGTTGACTAGATCAAGTTTATAAGTGCAATCTTAATTTACTGTTTTTGAGTGCTAGCAAGTGTATGTTCTTAAATGAAATTCAGCATTGCATATCAAACTCACTCTGACCTCCACCTGAGTGCTGGGGTGAGGTGTATACCTTTGTATTAAGAAAATCACTGTGGATTCTGGGATTAATTGGAATCCTTGAGGCATGTGTTTTCACTATTTCTTTAGTATCAATGGACTGTCGCTTCATATTATGGCTATATTTTCCAAACAACATGATGTTTCTTCCAACAAATTGCTGATTTCCAGCAGTTGAATTCCATGTTTGTTTTCCATATATGTTTGTTCTGGCTTTTGCATAAGCCATCAATATAACCAGTAAATATGGTTTCTTTTAGATGTTTTTTCCTGCCCTGGCTTTCAGATCCATAGAAAATAGCTGTAAGTGAAAAATCTTTCTCTTTATCCTAGACTGTTCCTTTGATATGGAGGCTGAACTCACACCTCTGGAATCCGCTATCAATGTGCTGGAGACCATTAAAACGGAGTTTACTCTCACAGAGGCAGTGGTAGAATCCAGTAGAAAACTGGTCAAGGAGGCTGTAAGGACCCATTTCTCCTTTCATTTCTTTTTTAAAATATGTACATATATATTTTTTTGCAGATGTATTGAGATTTCATAGAGTAGGTGTGTTCAGTCTTTGGAATGGGGTTGAAGAAGCTTGGGTTATTGTTGGTATGAAAATGATACACAGCTTCCCCTTCCCCTTCCCCTCCACCCCCTACTCCAGTAGTCAGAGGCAGCCCCCTCTGTGCCTCCTCCCCTTTCTGAAACTTTGCTTGTCTCTGACAAGGAGAGGCCCTGGACATGGCCAAGGTTGTTTGGCTGTGGAGATGCTGACATTATCGAGGATATGTAGGGTCTAGCTCCTCAGAGAAGCTAAGTTCTTGACTGAGGGGGACATCCTTTCATGGACAAAAGCTACTCACTTCTGTGCACAGAATGTTGAGGGAGAAAGAAGGCAGGAAAAGGGGATCAAGGGTCTTTGGGACTTGATATGTGTGTGTGTGTGTGTGTGTGTGTGTGTGTGTGTGTGTCTAGGACTTGTGATTTCCTCTGTGAAGGAAGCTCTCTCTACTACTGTGATTGGCAGCTTGTTCTGCAGCTTTTGAGAGTTAGCCTGGGGCCTCATGGTTATAGGGACCAGCCCAAGACCATCCAGCCACTATGTGTCACAGGCGCACACCAAGACTAGCTCTTTCTCTACTATGTTGATCTACAAGTTGATTTGGGAATATTGTTATTTTGGATCCAATTTTGATAGAGGGTTGCTCTTCTTTTATGACAGCCTTATCTGAAATGAAATAGTTCCCAGGAGATGCTAGCATAACGAAGGAGCCTAGAGATTTTCAAGAGGAACTGGTGAGATTGGAATTGGAGAGTCTCAGGGTAATCTACCATTAGAATAATAATAAAAGTTATTTACAATTTAAATAAGGTTTTAGGGTTTGCAAAGCACTTTACATATATTGATTCATTTGATCTTTACAATATCTTTGGAAGTGAGGATTATATTATCCCCATTTTGTATATGAGAAAAATGAAGCTTGAGGAAGTTAGGTGACTTGCCTATAGTCTCGGTGAGTAGTCGGAGTCTAGGATCAGATTTTAATCCAGGTCTTCCTCATTCCCAAGTCCAGGATACTATCTATTATTCTATACAACCATAGAAAGTAGTTAGTAGCAGAACAGATGAAGATGGTAGAAACAGGCTCTTTCTAGAAACTGACTCTTCAGGCAGAGTTTAGGGATGTCAGTTTATTAGAGTTGACTTGATCAAGGCTTAGGAATCCATGACATAGTTGGTTCAGTGACAGGTGAGATTCCCAGAGTGGGAACAACATGAACCAGAACCAATATTCAGATCCTGTTCTAAAGTTAGCAAGGTCAAGGTTCAGTGAATGGGAAATAACCAAGACTTTCACCTGTCCTCACCAATCAAGATAATTGTTCACTGCTTGGGTGGTCAAGAGAAAGTTTAGGTACTTTTGGAGCTCATTCTGCCCATCCTTTCTCCTGCCCCATAAAAATTTTAAAAGGCCCCTCGATGTGATGAATTTTAGCATTCTTCAAAACCCTGAATGACTAGTCCATCAGAGTGCTCAGAGGTAGAAGTCAGACCTGCTTGGAAGGGAGAGCAGAGGCTCAGCAATAGTGCCTCCCCCTCCCCTATCTCTGACTTTGAGCTTGTTTTTATATTCCATTGATCTAGAAAGGACTCTCTGACTGTGCCACAGTAAATCATGGTCTATTTTCCCTCCAAGTACTCATCTGCCTTGTCACCCTGAGAATGTTCTGAAGCTCTACTGAAGGCTTGCTCTGCCCGCCCCTATTCCCCTGGGGGATATGATTAGGGGAAGGAAGAACCAGTACACAGTTTTGACTTATCTCCAGGGAACCTTGTTCCTTCTGGCCGTTGGACCATATGGAGCCTTCTTCTAGTATGTGAGAGAAAGCTCCTGACACCAGGACTGGGACATAACAGGAGCATACACCCTGAAAGAACTTTGTGTCTCCAGAAGGTCCCCTGGGTGCCTTCAGAAAATTGCCTGAGCAGTCAGCATATATCATACAGTGTATAAGCAGCATGCTTTACACACCAAGAGGTATCTGGAGAGTCAAAAGAGACCTCAGCAGCCAGAAAGTCTAACCCATCCTTGACCAAGCACAGCCAACAAATGGTCATCTGACCTCTTGCTTTACAGGGGAAATCCACCAGCTCTCAAGATAGCCCATCCCATGTTCCAATAGCTCTTCTTGTTACAAAGTTTTTCCTTATGTTGAGCCTAAATTTTTCTACCTTCCATTCCATTGTTTCTAGCTTTGCCTTTGAAGGCCAGGCTGAATTAGTTTTAATTCTTTTTTCTATGAGGCTCAGATTTAAAGAGAATAATTGTAGATTAAAACATGGGTCCTGGACTGAAAATGACATAGTTTGCCATTTACTAGGGATATTAAAATAGTTTAGCCTTAGACCTAGGTGAAAAGTAAGAGTGGACTAACAAGGAAAGAGAGTGACCTAAAGAACAGCTGAAGAAATGGGAAGGGTGGGATGGACTCATAAAAGAGGAATCTGGAAGATCCTCATTAAGCTTAATCAATAATGTAAAACTGTATATGCTTGTAACTTATTTACTCATTCTGGAGATAGTTTGTGCTCTACGATTTCCTTATAGTTTCTGTTGTAGTCTGTCTATGCTGTTTTTCAGTGAACATTGTTGGGAAAGGACTGACCAGAGCAAAAAGGGTATTCTCTTTGGTGTGACAGGAAACAGTCAGCTAAGCAGGAACTTTGGAACCCAGGTGGGGAGGTTTCTGTTTAGGTACAGCCTGTGGGCTTTGCTCTGGATTTTAATACCTATTATAGGAATCCAGATTTAACTTTATTTTGAAGTATTCAGAACAGAATTGATTTCATTCCGTTTTCCACTTCATTTTGAAAACAATGTTTTACACCTGGGACTAGAAGTTTTCATTCAGTCTTCTCTCTGTTCTTGAATGCTATGTATGCAGTCCTTCAGGAGCTGTCCTTTCCTATGTCTCGTTTTAGACCTTAAAGGACATCACCTCCAGTCTCTGGTCTATTACGGGAATCTCCTCTATAGTGTACTGGGTCAAAACTGTCACCTTTAGGAAATTATCTTGGTAACCTGAGGTCATCGAGGCTTTTTAATGTCCACAAAGCATCCTAATGACCTGAAGTGCTCCAAATGAATGATTCTACAAGCTACTGATCACTTTGACTGTCCAGACTGACTTTCTCTCCATAACTATGAGACAGATTTCTTTTTGTTGAGTTTTCTTTGGAGAAGAATGTGGGAATTGGCGTTGTGAGGAAAAGAATCTTAGTGTGTATAAAATGTGTATTTCTGGGGGTGGAGGGGAAGAAAGAAAATTAAGTATTTTTGAAAAAATGTCAAATGAGAAGCAGTGACACATGCTTTTAAGAAATTCCGTCATGTTGTTGAGTGACCAGCCCCAATAGGGAAGATGAATAAGTGTGCCACAGCCTTCTGTGATTAAAGTGACCAGATAGAGTACCCACCATAAACTAGAGAATAATCTCTGACAAAATAACCCAAACCCCTCAATTAGGAAATTTAGGACAAAGAAAAAATTAAGCAATGATAGCTTGCTGGTAATGCACTCTGGTATAGTAGCACCTATGGGAAAGAATATCTTACTGGAGATGAAATACCTCTTCTCAAGAAAGAAACAGCATTTCTTAAAGAGTTGAGAATATTCTGGATGGGGAAGCTAGGAAGGTATTTTATGGTATGCTGGTGTGTGTGTGTGTGTGATGTAATAGTAGCAGTGTAACCCAGGTTTATGATGGTTTTATTGCTATATTTCTTGCTATCCTGCTTTATTAAATACCTTTGCCTTGAAGTATATAAATTTTAAAAAGAAATTCCTTTGTGAGAATTCTTATGAGGAATGTTAACAGTTAAGTTCATAGTACACATTTTTGAGTAAAGTCTCTTTCCAAAGAAAAAAACCTGGAGCCCTTTCTACTCTCACAAGCTACATTACTTCTTGAATACTTAACAAGAACAGATGTTTATACTCTGCAAGAACCTGCTTCTCAGTATTAAGATCTGATTATATCTGAAATTTCTTTGTACCTAGTCTGATCATATGATTCACTCTGCTTCCACCTGCCTTTTTACACTTTTGATTGGTGTTTACTCTCCATTTCCATTTTCTTCCTAAATTACATCTAGGAACTTAGTCATATTTTCCTTGTTATGAATTTTTAGATAACCTATTTGGTTAACAGGTGGCATTTTAATTTTTTTTGGCTATTTTTAGGTGTGGGGTATTTGGGGTACTTTTCTGAGAGATGACAGACTATCTCAGAGTACAAATCATGAAGGTGATCAACAGTGCACTGAATGGTTATTTCCAAAGCTGCTGGATACTGTGTTCCCCTTAGCAGGTAGATCTCAGCTTTAACTTGGTAGGTTAGCCAACTGAAGCTTGTAACAGAACATCTAATTATAGACCTTTTCAGATACATTGAGTCAAGTGGAGGGGAGGGAGAGAAGCTTTTCGATAAAAATTGCAACTTCCTTTCACAGTCTTTCTTTCAAAGCCTGTTCTTCTGTAAATGAAAATGAGATTGGAATAGAACCATGCATACCTAAAATAATATTTTAACAAAGTTGTGGAGTGGTTCTAAGAATTGAAAAAGCAGCAGTTCGGGGCAGCTAGGTGGCTCAGTGGATAGAGCACTGGAGTTAGGAGGACCTGAGTTCAAATTGCTTCAGCTGCTTACTAGCTGTGTTAAGTCCAGTAGCAGTATTGCTCTACACTAAGTAACTGCTTTCCATAAGCTCCCATTCTTCATAAGTCCCACACTTCATAAGTGACATTTCATAAAGCTTTTCCTTCTTTTGGGTTGTGTATTTGCTAGAGTGTGTTAGAGGGAAACAGCATTCTTGGAAATGACCAAACTTACTGCTGGTCTTTTACTTCTCTTTGAATTTTGGGCTCATAAGAACTCAAACCCATGATATTTTATGTAAGGTCTTCCTTTTCTTTTAGTTCAAAATGAATCACAAATGTTCTATTTTCATTTTACTGACAGAATCCTTTTCTGTATACTTAGCATCTATTCTTTGCAATACCTTTGTTTTTATTAGAATCTGTTGGTCCTCTTAGTTTGGTGCATGTGGGCATGACCATGTGTCATGTTAGTAAAACTGCATTGGTTCATTTTGTTCTCTGCACAACTGAAGTTCTTTCAGGGTTAGTGTGTTCCTAGAGGTTGGGTTAATTTTAAATAAAAATGGCCACAAGTCTTTCCTGAGCCTAAGTTGGAGAAGTCCGTGGTCAGTAAACAACTTTTCAAAAGAATAAAGGAACATCTGTGTTCACTGCCCAAATTACACCAAAGTACAGTAAAACCTGTGGCCTTTAAAGGGAACTGAGATAATAATTTCTTGAAATTGGGAATGAGTTACCTTGAAAGAACCTCCCTTGGTGGGAGGAAGGTAGATGATTGAGATGGGTCTTATTGATAAGAATCAGCTTTTTCCTTTCATCTTGTTAAAAATACAGCAATTTGGAAAGATCCTAATGGTTAAAAGTTTAGGGTGGGAGGACCTTTCCTTTGTGGATTGGATTAAGTTGTTTCCTGTGCTCTGGCAATAACCATTAATGTTAAGTCAAGATTTCATTTTATAAGAAATTCAGTATAATGTGAAAAGGCTCTTGAATGGGAACTTTAATTTCACTTCATTAAAATGAATTCACTTGATATGTTGATGAAATTTGTTGTTGTTATTATTAAAGCTGTTCAGATAGTGAGGATCATTTTTTCCCTTTCTAGGCTGTCATCATTTGTATCAAAAACAAAGAATTTGAAAAGGCTTCAAAAATTTTGAAAAAACATATGACCAAGGATCCTACAACTCAGGTAAATTTATTCTGCTTTTATCATGATTTGAGTCTATTATATTTTTTGTGTGTATATGTGTGAGAAACAGATAAAGGGCAACTCCTCTGCCCATAAAGTTATTAAAATTTAAATGACAGTTCAGTAAATACCTATTGCTGCATGCACTGGAGACACATTGGTATAGTGGACAGAGAGCTATCCTTAGATCCAGGAAGGATGGCCTCGATAAATGCTGGCTGTGTGATCCTGGCCAGGGATCCTGACTCTCACATTCATCTTTAGAGAGTGTGCCACTCTGCATTGGCTGAAGGCGTTTCCTTACTCATGAGTTACATAGAGTGATAAGATTCCAGGTCCGTTCCTCTTTTGGTGCTTATCTGTATTATGTGTAAAACATGGTGTCAGGGCTAGAGAAGATGCAGATAAAATGCTATCCAAAGGTGGCACTAGCATGTGGGCTTTCTATGGATTTAGTTTTAGTAGACTTGCCTCGATATCCTCCTTTCCTAATTCTGTCCTTTTTGTAACTAATGCCTGGATATGGGGGAGAACTAGTATGGGTTAGCAGTTTGCTCTATTTCTGATGTTCAGATGTTGACCACAGAAAACATTCAAGACAGGGAACTTTGGTTGAGGGGATGACTTTCCAGTATTCTTTTACTAAAAATTCAACTGGTGTTGTATTTTTTCTTTTTGTACTTAGGATTTTCATTTGCCACATTGCAAATGTTATTATAATGTTATTCCTTCAAGTCTCTATAACTGGATTTTTCACCAGATGTTGTAAAAAATGATCTTTCATTCAGAAATTGAGACATGATCTGCTAGGCATTATCCGTGAAAGGAATGTCACACACCCAGTGATTCAGAACTTCTCCTATGAGACCTTCCAGCAGAAGATACTGCGATTCCTAGAGAGCCACATGGATGATGCCGAGCCTTTTCTCCTCACGGTATGTAAGTCCCCTCCCACAGTGCATCTGACATCAGGGCTCTAAGTGACAAGGTCCTTTTTTTCTCTGTTGGGGGTGTTTTGCTGGTTTATATGGAGTAACGATTCAGAGGCCTAGCTCGCTTCTTGAGGCTCTGCACATCTGCCTGTTCTCCTTTCGTTGCATGGAGTGTGTGTGTTGTGCTTACCAAGTCAAGTGTGATTTACCCCAGATGACCAGGGTGCCATGAAATTTGAAATTTGGGGGAGGCTTTGGAAGAAGAGAGGAGAACTTCACAGATGTGAAATTAGGGTATTTAAAAGTCTGTGAACCATGAACTTTTAGGGAGTGTGCAGCCAAGTCAAGGTTTACTTTGCCACTGGCAAAGTAAACAGGGTCAACCATACAGAGAAGTAAAATGCAAAGTGGGAACTCAGAGGCCCTTGGAACTCACTGAGGTGACTGCACTTGATAAGGTGATTGTTTTGAGTGTGAATGGAAGTTGAAGCTTTGACTTGTAGATTTTTACTAGTTTTTTGAAATTGTGTTTTTAAAAATGTTACGGTGGCTCAATGTGGTTGATTTGTAGATCACATGGCCAGGATATTTTAATTATCTTTTTAACCAGTCTGAAATATTAATAGAGCATCAATACAGTTCTCTGGTAATCCCTCCTATCACCACCACTATTCCTATTTATCTTCTGTGTATTCTGGATAGCTAGAACAAAATCATCAAGATTTGTAGTCATTTTTACACTATTATTGAAGTGTTGGTAGGATGTTACCAATGTAGGTAGGTTTTTCTTTTCTTGTAAAACAATACACTTTGCAGATAAATGGACCAGAAATTTTAAGGCCAAGTTATTTTGTACTAAATAATTAAGGCTAGATAGAGATAGAGGAAGCCATAGTTGTAGTTAGAGCAGGGGTAGCCAACCCAAGACTTTGTCATCAGTTTCACAGGTAGTACAAATGTGAAAAAAAAGAAATTTCCAACAAAGAAAAAATGAATTACGGTAAAGCTAAAATACCCTATATATGCCCACGCATAGACATAATAGTTCTCCTTCCTCAGTAAAACACATTCCAGGTTTCTTATACAAAGGCATAAATGGATGAATGATATAAATATTTGTCAGCTCCACTCAAACCCTCCCCAGGAAACCTTGTGGCCCTTTGATACTTGTGAATTCTGACTCCTGTCTTGGGTTAGGTTGACTACCCCTGAGTTAGAGACTCTTCATTAGGGACATGGTTGGAAATATGGAGAGGAGAGGCAGATCCAACAGACGTGGAGGAAGAGCCTATAGGAATTGGCAACCAAGAGTGAAGAACATTTGAAATATAAACCTGAAGTGTAAAGGTAATTAACACCACTGCAATCAGATCCCTTTTTCTAGTACCAGAACAGCTGTGCATAGTTTTCAAAATTGTAAGCTCTTTTTATTTTTCATTATAACTTTGTTTTGTGAAGGGAAAACATAAATTTGGGAGATATCTTGGAACAACTCTTCCTTTTTTTTCCCCCTATCACTGACTTTATGTTTACATTTTTCCAGTGAACTCTTTCCATAATGAGAGTGTTGATTTTTAGGAAACAGTGGAACCCTGGAGAGTCTTTTCTGATTATCCTCTCTTCCTTTCCAAGATTGCAAAGAGGGCTTTGAAATCTGAGCCATCATCATCTTCATCATCTGCTCCTGCTGCCGCAGCTGACACATCTGCTGTGGCCGCCGTGGCTCCGGCTCCCCCTGCCAGTGTCACAGCTAATGCTACTGTTGCCACTCCGGGTGAAGGTCCTGGGAATAGCAAAGAAGACAAACAGCTGGCCCTGGAGCCTATAGAGAAGCCACTCAAAGAGCCCATGAGGTGGGGATCATTTCCCTTGGAATGAAATGTCTGTGAAATGGTGGCAATTGGAAATAAGCTTCTTGACAAGCCAGTGCTTATTCCTTCTCACATAGCTTAATTAACAAATGATTTATGAGAAGGAACTTCTTCTGTGCTTAGGGGAGGTAGGGTGAGGCCCCTTGGAGTAAAGTGATTTGCTCAGTCACATGATTAGCTTAGTTGGTTTAAAACCCAGGCCTTCTGGTCCCTTCTCCCTGCTTTTTCTGCCTTCCCCAGTGCCACTTCTTCGGTAACTAGAGAGGGCAAATGGTTGATGTTTATAAACTCCCTGATGAAATCAGTTGCCCAGACTTAAACATGTCACCCTAGGTTAACATATTCATTTAGTATTCGGTGTTCTTAACATAAATCTCAATAGAGTTAAATTGACATACAAAGTCAAGCCATTTTTCTTGTGGTCTCCTCTGTAAAGGGGAAGGAGTAGAAGAAGGAACTCTGAAAATAAGACCTTTTCTCTCTTTTTTTCACCTGCCCTCCAAATATTATAGTCACCTAATCTTCTCTCAGTTTGAAAGAAAGCCTCTGTTTTGTGATTAGGTACGGAGGTGTGCAAAAGCATTTTTGAAAATGTTTAGACTTCAGTTAAAAGACTTTGTCCAGTTTGGGGCATTGAAGTTTGGGAAGCTTGGGTTAGAAGACTCGCTAGAATCAGTGACACTGACCTTTGGGTGTCAAAGTATTTCTTTGTTTTATTTTTAGAGAGTTACCTGAAAGTCCTTCCACATTTGGGATTTCAACTCTGAAGACAGCTTTTAAGAGCCTTTCTGATTCACAAGACCCTGAAGCAGCTTTCACTAAATTGGACCAGAAGGATGTTATAGTTCCCAGGCCAGTGTCTCCTTCAGCAGCCCTCAGAAACAAGAGACAGAGACAAGATGAAAGTTCTCCCTCAGAGTCTACAGATAACTCTGAACTGCAGCCCAAGAATAAGCGTATGACAATAAGCAGATTGGTTTTGGAACATGACAGCCAGGGCAGTGAGCAGAGTGACAGCCCAGACTCCTCCCAAGAGACCATTGTGTCTTCAGATTCCAACTCTACAGTCCTGAAGCTGCACAATCAGCCCCTGTCTGGGGAGAAGAGTCATAAGTACGAAGATGGTCTTTGCCGTCATTGGTTGGTTGGTTGGTTGTCTTAGTGTGGTTATTGCTTGAATAGATGAAGCAGTTCAGTTAAACTAAGTCATGAAAAACTTGGTGTTAAACCAAAGTTAGAGCAGAACTCAGAAATGAGGACCCTCACCCATCTAGGGGACCTGGGAGGCATCCAAGGGCAGGAGGGACAATGGAAGCATTTCTCAGCTGGTTTCTCATTGGTTTCACTTTAGTGAGCTAGCTGGGACTGTTCATTTCGGACTGTTTAATTTTAAAATCATTTGTTGTAAGGAAACTGTTATATTTCTTTTTTCCCAAAAAGATAACCCTTGTAAATCACTTGCTCATTGCGTATATTTGGGGCTTTTAATCTTTCAGCAAATAGTGAGTACTGAGCAATGCCTTATTCACCTCACCTGGCATCCAGTGACTGACAGTTTGCCCCGAAGCCTTTCCCACTCTCTGTACTCACCCTTTGTTGCTGCTGAACTTGTCTTGATTGCCCTCTGTGGAACATTGCAGTCCTTTTAGGTGTTACGTTTTTGCTCATGATGTTCCCTCTAACTGAACTGACAAAAAAAAAAAAAAAAAGCAACACTGCCCAGCCTTCAGAACCTTGTTACATCCCATCTTTTCTTTGAAAGCTTTCTTAAAGGTAGCTCTTGCTGAAAGTGAATTCTCGTCCTGAACCTTATTTACTGAATGCCATTTTCCCCAGAATGTGGTTTACGTAAAACTTTAAATGTCATAAAAATTGATGTTATTGTTCAATGTCTATTTTTCCTTTCAGGGAGATCTCATGACCTGTTTTGTAGTTTTACTTTGTAGTTGTTGGTATATGTGGTCTTTTTACCTCATTAGACTATAAATTCCAATATGTCAAAATTCTTAAAAGATGTGTTATGATTCTTGGTATCTTTTATAGCAGTGGTGTCACAGTCAAATAGAAACAAATCCCTGCCTCCACATGTTGACTTAGAAAAACCACTGATTCACATTAGCTGTTGTATTGCATTTTTATTTGTTTCATTAAACGTTTCCCAGTTAGATTTTAGTTGGGTTCCTTCTTGAGCATTGGAAACTGCATGGCATGTTTGACCCCTCTGCTCTGCAGCACCCATTGCAGAAGTGTGCCTATATGAGGACCTCAGAATGTATTTGTTAAACAAATGTAAAAAGATGTGACATGATTCTTGTCTTCAAGTTCATTGTCTGCTTAGGTGAGAAGTGGATGACAATACAAGAGTAAAATAAGACATAATAAAAACCAAGAAGCTGTCCCAGAGTAGTGTACACGTGCCAGATGGCTGGTGTAGCCAGTAAGTTAATAAGAGGGAGCACTGACTGGAGGCGAGATTGGTCAGGGGAAGAAAAAAGGGACTTTTGAAGAATTGCAGCATTTGAGAGTTAGCAGGGGCTTCAGCAGCCCCGGCCTCTGCCTGAAGACCTCCAGGGAGAGGAAGGAGCCACCCATTCTACAGCTCTGATTGGTAGGAAATCTCTCCTGACCTCAAGCCCAAATTGTTCCACCCATTGCCCCTGCTTCTACCCTCTAGGGTCAAACAGAAAACAGCTAATCTCTCCTTCATGGCAGCCCTGCAAGTACTCTCCAGTTCCTCTAAATCTTCTCTTATCCAATGGGCACAGACTCAGTTTCTTCAACCAGTTCTCATGTGACATGGGCTCAAGACCCTTCACCAACCTAGTGCCCCTTCTCTGGACATTCCTTAACCTGAAGGGAACATGACTCCAGATGAGGATTGACCATGGCAGTCCTTCTTGGAAGTGATTACCTTTCAAGGCAGCTCAAGATAATAGTAACTTTTTTGGCTGAGGAAATATCACACTACTATACAGACTGAGCTTGGAGCCCACTAAAATTCTCAGATTTTTTTTTTTTTTAGACCACCTTCTAAGCATGCCTCCCTCATTCGAAGTAGTGAAGTGGATTCTTTTTTTGTCATCCAAGTATGAGACTGCCTTCATCCTTACTGAATTTTATCTTTTAAGATTCAATATTCGAATGCTCTAGCCCATCAAGATCTTTTTGGATTCTGATTTTACCATGCAGTGTGTGATTACTTCCAATGTGGTGTTATCTCCAAAGTTAATGAACATAATGTTTTTGCCTTTTCCTACGTTATTTATAAAAATGTTTAGAGCAAAGGGCCGAGCCCAGGTCTCTGGGGTAATCCACTGGAGATCTTCCATGTTAATACTAAACCATTAACCACTATGTGAATCTGCTTGTCTAACCATTGCTAAATTAATCTAATTTTGTTGCTCTCTAATCCACAAGACTAGCATGAGTTAAATTATCATAAGCTTTGCTAGAATCTACATTCAGCAAGATCTGTAGCATTCCTTCCTTAGTAATCCTGTAAAAGAAGGAAATTAGGTTAGCTTGGCATGCACGACCTGTTCTTGATGAAGCCGTACTTCAATTTAACTTTCTCTTGAATGATGAAAAGAATGAGATGGAAGAACATTGTAGCTGTAAGAAATAACAATAAGTGAATATAATTCAGTCAGGAACCAGCATGGTGCGTTTTAGAGATGATGATTTGACCACCATAAATGCTGGGAGTAGTTAAACTAAACTGCATTAAAATAACAGGTCCTAGGCAATATGGTGGTGCTCAAAGGCCAAGTGGTCCATACCCTGTCTGATCAAAAGTGCCCTTTGTGATGGGCCAAAAAAGTGGTTATCCAGCATTTGGGGAGGACCTGAGGAAGGAGAGACTTGAGTCTTAAAGCAGGCCATTCCACTTTAGGGTAGCTGTGATTGTCAGGAAGCTTTTCCTTCTATCAGACCTAATCCCTCCTCTTTGCAACTTTACCCAGTGTTCCTAATTCTGCCTGATAGAGTTAACCAGAATTTGGTCTGCTCCCCGTTCTGTGGGACAACTCTTCTAAGACTTGAAAACAGCTATCACGTCATCTCTGAGACTTCCTTCGTCTCCAGGCTAAAAAACCCCTTGGCCCTTTGGTCAGTCCCCATCCTGGTCATCCTCTTGCTTCTCCACAGATTTCCAGTGTCCTGGATGTGGTCTGACCAGGGCAGAGGACAGGGAGTTCTGGCTTCCCTCTTCTGATCGTTAATTCTCAATACAGCAATGCTATCCTGTTAGTTTTCTTGGTTGCTATGTTATATTTTGGACTCATTGAGTTCACAAGCCATTAAAAAAAAACGACCAGATTATTTTTCAGATAAATTGGTTTCTAGCCATTCTTCCCACATCTTGTTGGTTTACATAAATACTTATAGAATCCTACCAGGAAGTGAAGTCAAGTTCATTGACCTATCACTTGTAGACTCCATTCCCCCTCATGCTCCCCTCCCAAAATCTGGGACATTACCCTGTAGTAGCAGCATCTTCCATTGTCTATGGATGTTCAAAGACCCCAGACTGACTACAATCACACCTACTTAGTTACTGGAAAAACTTTTTTGAAAAGTTGTTTTTAAAAGCCTGTGTGCTTTTAGAGTAGGCAAATAGCCAACAACAGAAAAGTATGAATTTTGAGGGTTTAAGCCACATTTTGAAGTCTAGCTAGGATTGGGCTATGCAAGTTGTGAAAGAGCCTAGTTCCCCTAGGGGGAACAGTATGAGCAAAAATTCCCAATAATTCCCAAAGCATCAACATTTCCACCATCTCGATAAAGTTTTATTATGGACTGCGACTCCCATCTAAATAGTTTCCTCAGATTATTTTCACATTTGCTTTGTAAAAAGCATCAAATGTTTTTGTTGAGGCAAAACAGTTTGCTCTTTTGTTTGCTGTCTTTTATTTTCAAAGTAACTGTGGTTAATGGTTAATTACTATTAGCAAAATACACTCAAGTTCTTCGAGATGATACATACTTTAAAAAAAAATGGTAATCAGAAGAACACCAAGTGTTATTTTTCTTCAAGCATCCCTTCTTAAGTTGAATCATACATTTCAACAGGATTTTCAGGTCTAGTTTCCGGAACTCAGAGTTTCAGTGTATGCCTTCAGTCTCTGTGATATAAGTGGGAATGCTGCATGATCTTAACAAATACTAAGTTTGGGCACTACTATTGACCAGTGAGAGACCTTAACCGTAAACTTTGTATTGGAGATATTGTGGAAGAGTAATCTCAAGACTTGGATTGGATGTACGCTGTGGTGATTTGTGTTTATTTTTTACAGTGGAGTTTTGGTATCCTTAATATACTCCCTTTGAAATCCATTAATGTTTGTGTAACTTGCATAGGGGATAGCTTTCTTCTTTATTTAGGCTTATTCAGTATGTTATATATACCCACGTGTATTTTTGGTCTTTCCCTCAGAGCACACAAAGACAAGTGGAGCAGCCCTAATGGGCTTGAAGAAAAAGATACCTGGTTGGAGGAGGAGGAACTCTTTCATGTCCAGGGTATGTTTGCAAAATCACCCACGCAGCAAAACTAGGTATACTTGTTCATGCATGAAGGATACATGCTTAGATACAAAATATAGGCTGGTACAGGTGAACGTTCCAGCACATGCTTCTCCCAATAATTTCTAAAATATTTTAAGAAATTCCTGACACCTCTGACTTCTATCCTATCTCTTACTCTGTGAGATCTGTGTCATTTACTGTAAAATTCACAGTGAAGTCTGTTCAAGCTACATTTCCTTCTTATTTATTGTTTCTTACAATTCCTAAATAAAAATATGCTCCTTCATTTTTCTCATGGTATTCTCTTAATTGATGGTTTTTGAATATGCATTTGTTTGATTGATAGAAATGATCAGCCCAGTATTAAAAAGGGCAGATGGAATTATCCCTCTTGGTGGCCATCACCATTCTAACAGGCTTTTTAAAAGATGAAAGAGATTTTTTCTTTTTGATTTCCAAGACGAACAGCAGTGCCTCTTACATAATTGATATAAAATATTAGAGCCTTTGTACCAGAATCTCTCCTTTAGGTTCCAACAAGGACTTTTTCCTCCCTACAGCCTGCAGATTTGTGTAGGGGGCTGCAGCATGCACTTCTGAGGTATCTTTATATTCATTCATTCATGCATCTATTTATTCATTCATTTGTTCATTCATTTGACCAGCAAGCCTTTGTTACTTCCTACCATGAGCTGAGCACTGTGCTCTGTTGGACCTGGGGGTCAGGGTGGGGGGTGGGAAGCACAGTACACAGATGTAAGTAAATAAAAGTTAATACACAAAGCAAACACAGAATTTTGTTTTAGGTCATAAGCACTTAATTTTTCAATTAACAAGCATTTATTTGCTCTTCCTCGGCATTTCTCCCCATTGAAAAAAAGCCAAAGCTCTTGCAATAAAGATGCATGGCTGAGCGGAATAAGCCCCAGCTGGCTCTCCTGGAGAGTGGGTGGCCAGGTCTTTCCGCACACTGGCTCCATTCCTTCTTTGTCCAGAGGTGGGTGGCGTGCTTCCTTGTCAACCCTGATCATCACTGCCAGCCAGAGCATTGACTGGCCACAGTTTTGAAGTCTTTCAGAGCTGTCTATCTGTAGAGTATTTTTGTTCTGTACAAATCATTCTGGTTCTGTTCACATCACTGCCTCAATTCATAGGAGCTTTCTCTGGTTTCCCTGAAACAATCCCCTTGGTCATTTCTTATAGCCTAGCCATACTCCATATAAACCATCCCTTGTTGAGCCATCATCCATCTGATAGGAACCCTTTTAATTTCCACTTCATATATATAGGTTCTTTTCTTTCTTTGATTTCTTTGGGCTCCAGACCCAGTAGTGCTATTGCTAGGTCAGGGAGGATGCACAATGTAGTAACTTTTGGTTTGCAGAGCAGGTGGGCCGCTCCACAGACTCCCAGACAGTGTGTTATCGAGCCTGTTAAATAATTCCTAGGGGAGTAAAAGCAGTAACAAGTGAGGAGAGGATGAAGAGACTGGTGCTTGAACTGAGACTGGGGTGCCAGATTCCCTAATGCGCCAGTGAAGTGGGAGAGCATTCCAGGCATGGAGGACAGGGTGCATTAATCAGAGTTGGTTCCCAAATCAGGATGGTCAGTATATACCAATCCATTAACATGAAGACAAGTGTTAAGAAGTCTGATTTTTTTGGCAAAAAAAAAAAGGAACTCTTAAAAGAATTGTGATACAACATGACTAATACAAATCTATTTTGCATGACCACGCATGTATAACCTATATAAAACTGCTTGCCTTCTCAATGCGGGTGGAGGGGTAGGAAGGGAGCAAAGGAGAGAATTTGGAACTCAAAGTTTTGAAAACTAATGTTAAAAATTGTTTTTATATGTAACAGGAAAAATAAAATAATAAAAGCTTAAAATTGAAAAAAAAATTGTGACAGAAACTATCTGAGGTGGTATCCATTTTCATCCAATATTTACAAACATTGATTTGGGCTGAGGACCTCTATCTGTTCCCCTGGAGTTCTTTATTGTCTGTTTTGGCTTTGGTTGATGGTGTGTTTGTACAATGAAAACTAGGGCTAAGTGAGTTTCCTTTTTGTTTTGTGGCAGGATCAGATGGAAACAGCAGTTCAGCCAGTGGAATAAAAAAGCAGGTAATGGAGATTGTAGATTCTTTCCTTCAAAATAGAACTGGAAGAGCTTGCACAGGGCTGCTTCTCTGCTTAGAGTATAAAGGGGATCAAGTGAAAGGGAAAGTGTCTGCAAGTTTTAGTGTTGGATAATTGAAACTCCTTTTTGAGAAGATTAAGTGACCCGACCTCAGATGGATGTTTTGCATAGTACCTGGCACAGAATGGGCACCTCTTAAATGTTCATTGACTGACTGACTAGAGCCAGGAGGGACTGTGTACACTTCACTGGCCACAGAAAGCTCAACATGAGGTGATTTTTTTTGGTTTAGACTTTTAAAATTATGGGAAGTAGAGCTGCTTAAATTTGGGGGAGGTTTGCAACAGCATTTCAGTTTATACTGACAACTTGTTTCTTAAATGGACACAGGATATTAAGAACATGGATGTCATTGGGAAGTGATTTTGAAATAAATAATAACTGAAAATTACTATGCCAGTAATAATTTAATTTAATCTAACTATGCCTTTAAAATGCCATGGTACTGAAAATACTCTTTGACCTTCCTTAGGAGTTTCAGATTTTTCTCTCTAGATTTAGGGTACTTTTTCTCTGTGTTCTTTGGTGCTTTGGGCATCCTGTTCTTGGGATTTCTCAGAGGACAGATTATGATAAGTCTCTTTTGGTTTTCTATTGCAGAAATGGACTGTGCAAGAGAGTGAGTGGGTCAAGGCTGGAGTGAAAAAATATGGGGAAGGAAACTGGGCTGCTATTTCCAGAAACTTCCCCTTTGCGAACCGAACAGCTGTGATGATCAAGGACCGTTGGCGGACCATGAAAAAACTGGGAATGAACTGAAAACTTTTTATTTTCTCAAAGTTAATAGGGGCATGTCTTCAAATAATAGCCCTCTATTCCTTGCTTTCTTCCAGAAGTTGGGCTAGGGTAATGAGAGTGCTGGGCACCCTGCTTCTTTGCGTGGGAAGGTCCATGTCCCGTTTTGGGCTGTCAGAAAGCATACGGAGTTGTGAAGGAGAGTCTCCCAGCCCAGCTTTCTCAGAAGGAATGACTGAGGCACACAGTTTGAGGAGGACCAGGAGGCAGTCAGCATCCATGTTCCCTTGTGGCTTAAAACAGAACTGAAACCCCCGCTGGTCAGTAGAAACGGCTCCCAGGCAGAATTGTAGCTGAAGCCGAGTCCAGGAGCATCCTCTGTCATGAGTTCAGGTGGAAGAGAGTTGTGTCTGTCATGGAAGAAGGTTTTCATCAAGGTCAATCCACCCGGGCCCCTAAACGGCCGTGGCATCAGTTCTTTCCTGGGCCAGAGGCAGCTTTGAGCCCCGATTCCCATGGGGCTGAACTGGGGTGGGTTTTTTTTCCTTTTGTAAAATTATGTGTTGTAGGTGAGCTTAGTCTTTCCCCTTCTGCTCTGGACTCTAGAAGCTTTAAAGAATCCTGAATATAGCTCTTAGTTCTGTTTTTAGTTTGTGAGATGTTTGCAGATGCTTGAATCCCCTTGTGCTTTTAAGGTTGGTGTCGTCACACAGGCGCTCCCCACTCCTTCCAGCTACTTCTGTATTTTGTGCTTACCGTCTCTCTCAAGACACCCTGGAAGAAAGGCCTGAAGGTCTCTTTTTAGCCACAAATTTCAGTAAAATGTTTTCTGTAATCTTTTTTTTAAAGAAAGATGAATACTAATTATTGTCCATTACTTGTAGCATTCTTCATTAAAATACTGTTTCCCTCCCAATTCTGTGTAGATGTTCAATAATAGAATTTGATATGGTTAAGAAATGAAAGACTGGTATGAAATGATGAATTTTTGAAATGTGCTCTCCGCAGTTTCTTCATTTATTCAAGCCTTTCAGGGACCCTGGAACATACCTTCTTACCTTCAAGTTTATACAAAGGATAAGTTAATTTCATTTTAGCAGAGTCAAGAGCCTTCCACCCCCTAGGGTATTACCAACGAGTTTAAAAGTGGGAGGGGACTCTCCCTAACCTCTCCCCTCACTTTAAGTAGGTTAATTTCTCAGAATGCATTATTTGAGCCCTGTCTAATTACCTGCTTAGATTTAGCTAAATCTCTTGTTTTGTTTTCTTTTTTAATCAGCTAACTCAAACATTTTAAAATGGAGGACAAGCAGGTCTCATTCTCCCACTTCCTACAGAGATGTATCTTCTATGCTTAGGTGGGGCAGGCCTTGCTTTTGGCCAAAATGTGTTTGCCATATAACAACAACACTCAGAAACATTTTATTAATGTATTAACATAATTGATTAAGTAATTATTAATTACTATGTCAGCAAACATGTATTAAACCCCTATTGTGTGCCAGGCACTATGCTATCTAGCATTGATGTAAAGGAAGTCAAGAAACAGTCCAGGCTCTCAAGGAGCTCACAATCAGAGGAGAAAGACGATGCAGAAAATGGTACTTTAGCTAAGAATTGAAGTTAAGTGGTAGAGATGAGGGAGACATGAAAATTCACACGTACAAGGCCCATCAAGGAAAGCCAGGTGTCACTGGATCATAGAGTCCATAGAGGGAAGTAATGTGTAAAAAGACTGGGAAAGTAGATGAGGATTGAGTTATGAAGGGCTTAAGATAGTGAGGTTGCCAGATTTTTTAAGAGTTCTTTCTCTCTGGGACCTTATAGCCTACTGGGGAGATATTACATGCTTTATACAAATAGGTAAATGCAAAGTCATTTCAGGACAGGACACTAACCAGGGGAATCAGGAAAGGTGTCACTTGGGACATGGTACCTGAGTGGAGTCTCAGAGGAAGCCAGAGATTCTGAAAAGTAGCAGTAAGACTGGTGTGCATTCTAGGCAAGGCTTGTGGTTCGCATAAAGACCTTGGCAAGGTGAAGGCTCCTTTCTTTCTCACAGCTCATATTTCTAGAGTTACCATTCTTTTGTAAGACGTACTTTTGCTTTTTAAAAAATTTTTAGTTTTCAACATTCACTTCCATATGCTTTTGAGTTTTCAATATTCTCTCCTCGTCCCCTTCCCCAAGATGACATGCAATCTGATATAGGCTGTACGTGTACATTCATATTAAAGATTTTCCCATTAGTCATATTGTAAAGAACTATCAGAACCAATGGAAGGAAACACAAGAAAGAAGAAATAAAACGGCAAAAGAAAAAAGAGCAGATAGTCTGCTTCCATTTACATTGAGACTCTACAGTTATTTCTCTAGATGTGGACAGCATTTTCCATCATGAGTCCCTTGGAGTTATCTTAGATCTCTCCATTGCTTAGAAGAGCCAAATCTATGAATGTTAGTCATTGCACATTGTGGCTATCAGTATGTACAGTGTTCTCCTGGTTCTGCTCCCCTCACTTGGCGTAAGTCTGTCCGCTCATCAGTTCTTATAGCACAATAGTATTTCATGACAATTCATATACTACAATTTGTTCAGTCATTCTCCAGAGGATGATGAGCATCCTCTCAATTTCCAATCCTTGGCCACTACTAAAAGTGCTGCTATAAATACCTTTGTACATGTGGGTCTTTTTCCCATTTGTATGATCTCTTTGGGATACAGACCTAGACATGGTATTGGTGGGTCAAAGAGTACACACAGTTTTATGGCCATCTGGGCATAGTTCCAAATTGCTCATCAGAATGGATAGATGAGTTCCCAGTTCCACCAACAATATATTAGTGTTCCAATTTTCCCACATCTCCATTTATCATTTTCTTTTTCTTTCATATTAGCCAATCTGATAGGTGTGAGGTGGTACCATAGAGTTATTTTGATTTTCATTTCTCTAATCAATAGTGACTTAGAGCATTTTGTCATATGGCTGTAGATAGATTTAATTTCTTCATCTGAAAAATGCCTGTTCATATCCTTTGACCATTTATTAATTGTATTCTTATAAATTTTACTCCGTTTTCTATGTATCTTAGAAATAAGACCTTTATCAGAGACACTGGCTGTAAAAATTGTTTCCCAGCTGCTTCCCTTCTCACCTTTGTTGCATTGGCTTTTGTTTGCGCAAAAACTTCAATTTAATGTAAGGTACTTTTGCTTTGACCATGAAATGCTTTCATAAGGGCTGGAGAAGGCTGACTAGTATTAGTGGATGAAGCCGAGAAATGAGCAGATCAAGGCTGTAAAACTGGTTTTAGGTATCAGAATGTGCATGTTTGGGCATTTAGCTTCTGGCTTTACACATGGAAGCCTTTTGTAAACAATATAGGCTTGGGATCTCAGATGACTGTCCCCACTAGCCAGTAATAGTAATACCTCATGGCTTGTCATGAATATAAAACTTATAGCTTGCCTTTAAAGTTGGTATTTCCAATTGGTATTGCCTGCAGAGTTCTCTCTTTTTCTCTCTAGCAGTGAGGTAGAAGCATGTCCCAACTTTCCCTCTCTGCCCCTGGGAAGAAACAAAGGCAGATTTCATATTTAGAATCCAGGATTGAGATGGGCCTCCTCGTCTTTAGATGTCTAACCCTTTGTTTAACAGTTGAGGGAATTTGGACCCAGGAAAGTTAAAGGAACAGTTGGGATAACAACTGAGATTAGAACTCAACTTGAAGCTGGCAGTGTTGAACAGTAATAGAAAAATATACCCAAGAAAATTATTTGTCTATTTACTTAGAGATTATGCTCTAAATTTACTCATAGTTGCTCAAGTAAGTTGAAATAAAAAATTACAGTTGGGTAAAAATGGATGGCAGTATGCTCTGTTTTAGCCAATATCCAGTACTTAAAACCATTTCTTTTCTGAACTAGAAAGAACCGTAGGCCATTCACTTTAAATGTCCCATACGTAAAAGGCAATATGCATAACCCGAGATCCCTCAGCGTGTGGGGAGCTACGACTGGCAGAGAAGCAATGCGTGGAGTTAATTATTATCTGATTGTCCCTGCTCTACAAGCAAAGCTCCTGAATCCTGGAGGAAGCAGCATGTCTCCTTCGCTCTTTGTGGTTGCAGTAGCGCTCCTGAATCTGGAACTGTCGGCCAGAGGACAGAAAACGGAGCCCTTAAGTGGCCTCAAGGACCAAAGGCTTTTCCGGGGATCAGATCGCTATGATTTTGCCATCATGGTCTCCCCAGGAGGAACAGAATGCTTCTGGCAGTTTGCTCACCAAAGTGGATACTTCTACTTCAGCTATGAGGTGGGTCCCCAATAAGCTTCCTTTGTCACGTAGGGGCTTTGATTGTCCTTTTAGAGGGAGACTGTTCCATTCACTCGGATATTCCTATATTAGCCTGGCAGCTCTTTCTGATCGGAGTCCCCCGCAAAAGAATTATTCATCGCATGAATGAGAGTTGAACATATGGTATAAGGGAGAAGGCTTAGCTCTTTCTTCCTCCATAGAAAGGAATCCAGATTGTCCCGTTCATTCTATCCCTTTATCTTGGGGGATTTTTTTAATGTATTCAGATATCACCAGTGGAAAGATTCAACCATTGATTTGTTCATGGCACGTGTCACACAGATCCCAATTTTATATGATTTAAAATCATATTTGGGACTTGATGGTTTCTGAATGGTGCTAGCATACAAATGCTTGGAAAGAATTTGGTATAAGATGGTACAATCAAGGCATCTGAGTTAGTGAAGAAACAGTAATTAAAAATAGCTGAGGTTTATATAATGTTTAAAGTTTCAAAAGCACTTTATGTACCTTATCTCACTTTTTACCCTATGAGGTCAGGCTAGCCCAAATCCCCATTTAACCCAAGAGGATAAATTCCTTACCTAGCAAGTGAGTGAGTCAGAAAGCATCAAAAAGGCCAGACCCTTTGAACTTGGAGTAGCCTTATAAGGCCACATATGCCACAGACTGAGTAAATTTGTAATTGTCTAATCCAAGGATCAGCAAAGCACAGCCCAGGCACCTGTTCATATGGCTGTCGAGTGAGCTAAGAATAGATTTTGCATTTTTAAATACAACCCTTGACTCCAGTTTGCTGACCCCTGGTTCTAATCCAGTATGGTGACTGTTACATTCCCTTTGTCAGATGTCACGCATTCTCATAACAGGCTTTGAAAACCTGTTTGCATAACAGGTTGTGTAAACCCCATTCCGTGCCCACATACCTTGAGATTCAGCCATTAGCATTCATCAAAGTTACTTCTCCTCTGTGAAATTCCACAAAGGTATGTTACTTAGCTTGGGAGTTCACCTTGTACCTCCAGGGAAGATGAGTTGCCCACAGTGTACTTTCTATAAGCATGGGCTGTTAAGCAGCAAGGGTGAGCCAAGTAGTGGTTGTCTCACACTTGAATTTAATGAGATAATTTAATTCTAAAACATTCCAGCAAGGACCAAACAAAGAATTGTGCATATTGCCTGATATGGAGCTTCAGTTCTAAAGGAGAGTCACTTCATTACAGGCCATACTCTATACCCTGTTTTATTCAAGGCATGTGTCATAGGAGGGTGACTCAATTCCATATCCTCTGAAGTCAGCTGAGAATCATATAGTCGACATGGAATCAGATGATCTGGATTCACATTCTATCTCAGATATTTACAAGTTGTGTGATGGGAGGGAAGTCATTTAACCTAAGTTTCCCTATCTATAAAATGAGTCCAGTAATTCCTATATTCCTGTATTAATGCAGAATTAGGAAGGTTCAGAATACAAAGGTCCAGCACAAGGAAACATGGAGGTCACAGGACAGCAAAACAACCCAGCTCTAGTGAGGGGACATAAAATATTAAATGTAGTTAGGGAGGATGGTGAAAATAGGTCAGGCCCACGGGAGCCTCATGTGTAATTGGGTACACCCTACTGAGAACCTAGAAGTTATGAAGCAACATCACTCCCCCTAAAACCAACAAATTCTGGTTGGTTTTAAAGGAGTCCTATATGGCAAAGTTCCCCCTTTGGGGGAAGAAAGAAAGGTTCTAGGTACTGGTGCCAAATCATGCTAATGGGAAGGAAGATTCATGAGAAACTGGTGGCTAATCAATATTCAACCTCCCTTACCTCTGGTGAGAAAGCGGTTTGGGGTTAAAGTTGCTAATACTTTTACTACAATCTGACAAGGTGGCTGAGGGTTTTCTAAGCTTCTCTGGGACTTCTTTAGGTGGGGTCACTATAACTACGTCATGGGGGGTGTGGGTTCTGAAGAAAGCTCTCTGCAAACCTATATAAATTCTGTATAAATATCCATTACCATCATGAATTCTGCTGAAAGAATGAACAAACCTCAGACACCTAAATGACCCAATTCCTCAGTCTGCTTCATCTCAGCTACACACAGAGAGATACTTGACCCACAAGAGTTCAACTTCAAAGACGGAAAACTCTGACATTCCTTGTCAGATTACGACCTCTTATAATTCCCTCTCCCTCTCCCTTTCCCCTCCTAAACTCATTATATATCCTAATAAAACATCTCAGTACTCTCTCTGAACGTCATACACTAATATCATTCTCCTCCCTTCACAATCTTGACCCTAGATCCCACAGAGGTCTTCTAAACCTCTCTTTAAACTTCCCACACCATTTCTTCTCTCTGCATTACCTCCTAGTTGTGGAGAGAAGAGGAGATCTAGGTATGATATGATATGCACTCTAGATCTGGGGAAAGAAAATTTCAAAGGTTCAAGGAAAAAGAAATAGAATCTCATAGACTAAGATATGCTACAGGAGAAAAGTTAACTCAGGAGGAAAGGATGCTCAAAAATTAAATCCAGAAGACACAAAGAGAAAATTCCAGTGGGGAGGGAAAATGGGTTTTGTCAGAAGAAAATAATGTGATTTTTAGGAAAGGTATAGAAGATGGAATCAAGGTCAAGAAACTGGGTGAATATAAAATCATGGTACAGTCTTTTAAAGTAGCATCAAGTCAATAAGCATTTACTAAATGTCTACTATGTGCCAGGCCTGGTGCTAGGTGATGGAGTGCTGACTAAGTGGTTCGGACACCTCCCCATGCTCCTTTGCAAAAGATTGGGGATTAGTGGTGAAAAGGAGGGAATGTGCCCCAGGGAATATCAACATCTTTACCCAAGATTTTTTCCATTTATTGACAAGTTTTACTAATATAAAAAATTGTTTTCTTGTTTATTTTTTTAAAAATTCGTATTTTAATAGATGCCTTCCTGGAAGAGGAGCATAGCTTTTTGACAAATTATCTCATACTTTTCTTTTTTTTAAATTTATTTTTAGTTCTCAAATTCACTTCCAAGATTTTGAATTCCAAATTTTCTCCCCATCTCTCTCTTCCCCCCACTCCAAGATGACATGTAATTTGATTCATGTTAACATTCATATTAAACCTATTTTCACATTAGTCATGTTATAAAGAATTAGAACCAATGAGAGAAACCACAAGAAAGAAGAAACAAATGAAAAAAAGAAAAAAAAAGAGCAAATAATGTACTTCCCTCTGCATTCAGACTCCGCACTTCTTTTTTCAGGATGTGGACGGCATTTTACATCATGACTCCTTTGGAGTTGTCTTAAATTGCTGTATTGTTAAGAAGAGACAAGTCTATCGATGTTAGTCACTGCACATTATGGCTGTTACTGTGTACAATGTTCTCCTGGTTCTGTTCACTTCACTCAGCATCGGTTCATTCAAGTCTTTCCAGGTTTTTCTGAAGTCTATCTGCTCTTTATTTTTTATAGCACAAGAGTATTCCATTGCATTCATATTCCACAACTTGTTCAGCCATTCTCCAACTGATGGGCATCCTCTCAATTTCCAATTCTTGGCCACCACAAGGAGAACTGCTATAAATATTTTTGTACATATGAATCCTTTTCCCATTTGCATGATCTCTTTAGGATATAGACCTAGAAGAGATACAGTTGAGCCAAAGGGTATGCACATTTTTATAGCCCTCTGGGCATAGTTCCAAATTACTCACCAGAATGGTTGGATCCGTTCACAACTCCACCAACAGTGTATTAGTGTCGCTTTCCAACATTTATCATTTTCCTATTTTGTCATGTTAGCCAATCTGATAAGGTGTGATGTGGTATCTCACAGCTGTTTTGATTTGCATTTCTCTAATCAAGAGTGATCTAGAGCATTTTTTCATATGACTATAGAAAGCTTTAATTTCTTCATCTGAAAACTGCTTGTTTATATCCTTTGGCCATTTATCAGTTGGGGAATGACTTGTATTCTTATAAATTTGACTCAGGTCTCTACATATTTTCGAAATCAGAGACAATAGTTGTTTTCTGCTTCCCTTCTAATCTTGGCTATACCGGTTTCGTTTGTGCAAAAACTTTTCAATTTAATGTAATCAAAATCATCTATTTTGCATTTCATAATGTTCTCTGTCTCTTGTTTGAGCATAAATTCTTTTATTTTCCATAATCCAAAATCCATAATTTTCCATAAATCTGACAGGTAAACTATTCCTTGCTCTCCCAATTTGCTTATAGTATCAGTTTTTACATCTAAACCATATACTCATTTGGACTTTATTTTGGTATAGGGTGTAAATACTGGTCTATACCTTGTTTCTGCCATACTATTTTCCAGTTTTCCCATCAGTATCTCATACTATTCTTATGGAGAAGATGCAGCAATGCACACTAGGTGGATGAATGCTGAGTTGGTCATGGTCAACAAGTGGAATTCAAAGAAAAGTCATTAAAGATCAAATCAATAAACATTTATTAAGTGCCCATTGTGTGCTAGGTACTGTGCTAAGTACTGGGTACACTATAAGAGGCCAAAGATAATCCTTGTTCTCAGGAAAGCAAAGTCAAGGTGGCAGATCTCCAGTGGAGTACTCCAGGGGTCTGTGCTTGGTCCTGTGTTGTTTAACATTTTTATCAATGGCATAGATGGCATGCTCATCAGATCTGCCAATGACATTGAGCTGGGAGGGATAACCAAGACACTGGATGATCCCAAAGGATCTTAACAGGCTAGAGCACTGGGCGCTCTTTGAGGGCATGAACTATGTTTTTACCTTTCTATCTCCAGGCTTAGCCCAGTGCCAGCACATAGCATAAATACTTAATAACGGCTTGACCTAAAAATGACCTGGAGAAGGAATTGTATGGCCTTGTTCTGTTTTGCCCCAGAGGGCAGAACCAGCAGCAATGGGGGGAAACTGGAAAAAGGCAACAAGAGAAAGCTTCCCAACAGCTCAAGCTGCCCAAAAGGACAATGTTCTGCCTGTAGAGGTGGTGAGTTCCCTCCTTGGAGGCCTTTAAGCAGAGGCAGGGCAACCGCTTATCAGGTATGCTACAATGGGGATTTCTTTTGTGTATGGGTCGGCCTACGTGGCCAGGGAGGTGCTTTCCAACCCCCAGATTCTGTGAAGTCTACATCATCTCTCACCCAGATTATTCAACAGCCTCCTAAATAGTCTCCTTACCGCAGGTGTCTCCCCTGTTCAATTTACCTTTCAACTGCCAAAGATTCAACATCTGCCAAAGTGCTTTTCCCCAAAGTGCAGGTCTAATATTACTATCCCACTCAACAATGAATGAACGAAAAGTGCATTTTTGAAAGGCTTTACTATTGGTCAAGCACAGTGCCAAGAACCTGAAGTTCAAATACCAACCTGAAAACTTGGTTAAAGAAAAGACATTAGGCTAATGGTATGCATCATTAATTAATTAATTAATTCCCTTTGAAGAAAACAATAACATTATGGAGTCAGAAAATTATTCTGACTCAGTACAGAAATTGACTGTTTTAAATACATTTTACCATGAGAAAGGAACTCTCCTAGTTGAACAAATCATAAATTTAGTAAAACAAGACAATTAACAAAGTAGTGTCAATTGGTTTTATAATCCCAAGATGTGTGAATTTCCTTTCTGTAGCATATGTCTCCGTGACATAATATAAGGAGAAAATCCTACCACTCTGGTGACAGGCATCCTGCTGACACAGGAAAGGGTACCTTTAACAAAGTTTCAATTGAAATTACAACCCAGGACATCTGTGGGTTTTTTTTCCTTATCACTAAAATGCCAGGAGAAGGGTCTGGTAAGGAAGTTACTAAGTCAACCCCATTTGCCTCACTGAGGCATTCTCTGAAATGTCTAAAGAAACTTAAGAAAACAAAAGAGACTAGTAGATCCAGACTCTTCTTAATTCGAGCTTTGGCCCTTCTTAAAGTCCAAAATTTATATCAAATATTATCAGAGCTTATGTTACCATAGGAGAATAAAGACACATGAGAAAATCTTAGCCAGGGAGAGGCACTTTGGTCCAAAAGTTATAGGGATGGTGAGTGGGGCCAATGAGGAGGAAACGGACATACCCAAACAGGAACAAATGCAGAGTTGATTTGGCCATGGTTCATGATTCCAGAACTGAAGAGGATGGGGAAATGTAAGTTCTTCCGTGCATAAAGGCCATCATAATCTGGTCCAATCCATATTTACAACTACCCTTTCAATGTGTTCCTTCCCTGAAAGAATCCTACAATTTCATCTGTAGCTCACACATGATACTGCATCTCCTGCCACTCTGCGTTTCACCAGTGGTCCCCATGATGCATGGAATGGACTTCCTCTTTACTTCCATCTCACAGAATCTGTAGTTCCTTTCAAAATTCTTCTGGTGACACCTTCATGAAAACGTTCCTGGTCCCTTCAGCTGCTAAGTGCCCTCTGTCCAAAAAAAATTCACCTCGGTTCCCTGACTCTGAAAGCACACAACCCACTTTCTAGTTTAACCTGAATTAGTAATATTTTCTCCCTTGTTTTTTTTAAGTCTAGACAACAAAACAACTAGTCAACCCCTTATTTACAGTATTTTCTGATAGTTGAGCTGTAAATGCTCACACTGAAAATTTAACAATCGACTCTCATGTACCAGTATAAGATGACTCCAGCACACCTTTTGTTCATCAAAGACACTTTCAAGAGGATCTTAAAGGCCAAAATTATTTTCATAATAATACTAGTACATTTGAATTTCCAATATGGTAAATATAAATAGACATAACCCACATAAACAAAACCTTTTTCTTTTTTGAGGGGGATCTGCACTAATTTTTAAGACTATAAAGGAGTCCTGAGAACTGCTGATATACACCATTGCCTGGAAAACGTCCAAAGACCATACATGCACTATGATAACACATTCTTTCTTCAAAATCCCTAGTTCTGGCCAACTGACCTAAAGTCAAGCAATGTGCTACTTAATTGAAGACATCTAATCCTGATATTGGAGAAGAAGACAAGATGGTAGAGTAGCAAGAAGAAATACAGCTAAACTCTCCACAACTCCTCCAGATAAATCTAGAAAACACACTATATCAAATCCATGGGGAAATTCAAGGGAAAAAAAATCATGAGTCACCTTTTTGAACCCAGGTAAGGAAATAGAGAGGTCTGTGGAGACTATGATAGGGTCTAGCCAAAACTGGCCAAGTGGAACATTTCAGCATAGGGAGGGGGGTCCACCAGGTCAAGAAGAGGTCCCTGATCCAGAGCCAGGAATAACCTTGTGCAGGATTCACAAACAAGTACCAACTGGCAGCTATTTTGCTCACCATCCAGCTCCAGGTCTGACGGAGAAAGGGACAAGCACCCAGGGATGGTGTCCAAGAGTGAGGAATAGTTACTGCCCTTTGGATGTGTACCGAGCAAGGAGCAAGTTCAGAATCAAGTAGCAGTACCTCAGAAGTAGACTGGAGTCTCAGTTCCATCCTTTAGTTTGAAGCCATCCAGGGCAGAAATTTCTGACCTAAGGGGAGTCTAGTTCTGTTATTCTGAACCAGAAGAGCATTCTAGCTGGCCAAGAGTGGCTGAGTCAACAACAACCTACTGGAAATCTGACCAGGGCAAATCCACAGTCATATTACTTAAACTCAAACCCTGATCAGGAATGTACAGAGGTTAGACCAGGAGGACAGCAATCAGACTTTGCCCAGAATTACCACTTTAGAAACACAGAAAACTTGCAAGTTCCCCAGACTGAGCTGTCTCTGAAGTCCTGGAATAACAACACTTAATATCCCCAATAAAGCAGCAACAGTATCAGCTCAGATGTTCCCTCCATCAGTGCACAGAACTTGGCCCTGACATAAAGGCCAAAGACTAGACTTCGGCTGGAAGAATAAGGAAAAAAATCCCATCATAAAAATCTTTGAAGTGACAGAGAAGCTCAAGATATAAACCCAGAAGAGAATAACCTCAAAACGTTTATAAGAAAAGCCTCAAAAACACAGTCTGAGCACAAGCGCAAATAGAATTCCTGGAAAAAATGAAATACATTTTTATTATGCTTATGTACAAGTTCAGACTTCAAAAAAATAAGACTGAACAAAGATTAGGATTCTAAAGTGGCTTTCATAAACAAAATTACAGAAAAATAAATTCTTTTACATATTGCAATCTCATACAAACTTTAAGTTTTAAAAAAGTTTTTTAAAAATATAAATGAAATTTGACCACCAGAGGGGGGAAACAGAAAATAAATGAGAGTTATAGAAAAAAAAGAATTGGAAAGAGAATTAATAGCTTGATACAAGACATGCAAAACCTTACCTGAAAATTACTGCCTGATAAGTAGAATGGACTCAATAAGGATAATGACTCCATGAGACAAAAGAAACATTTTTTTATTTTTCAACTTTTTAATATTTTCCCCCAATTACACATAAAAAACAATTTTAACATTCATTGAGTTCCAAATTCCGTTTTTTGCTCCCTCTCCTCTTCACTCATTGAGAGAGCAAGTAATTCAATAGAGGTTATGCATGTTGCAGTCATGCAAAACATATTTCCATATTAATCATGTTGTAAAAGAAAATACAGATCAAAAAAACCCCAAGAAAAATAAATTTAAAAAATGCTTGGATCTGCATTGAGAAGTTCTTTTTCTGGAGATGGATGGCATATTTCATCATAAGTCTTTTGGAATGATCTTGGATCATTGAGATAAAAGAAATATTAAAATGACAAAAGACTGAAGGAAAATGTAAGGTATCTTATTACAATAACTGCCATGGAAAGCAGATTGAGGAGAGGTAATTTAAGAGAGCTAAGATCAAAGTAAAAAAATACCTTGGATGTTATATATCATGAAATCATAAACGGAAAATATCCAGATTTCCTAGAACAGAAGCAAATGTAAATAGAATCCACGGATTACTTCCTGAAAGAAATCCCCAAATAAAAACTCCTGAAAGCATTATATCCAAAATCTAGCACCTTCAGGTTAAAGAATAAATTCTGCAAGCAGCCAGAAATAAAGAATTCAAGTACTGAGAAACTATGGTCAGGATCATGATTTAACTATCACTAGTATGAAGGACTGGAAACTTGGAATCTAATATATGCTTAAGGCAAAAGATATATGCTTACAACCAAGAATAGCTTAGCCAGCAAAACTGAGTACAATCTTAGATGGGAGAAAAATGTATTTTTAATGAAATAGACCAGGGGCTGGCAAACCATGAGCTCCAGGTCAAATCTGATCTACTGCCTAGTTTTGTACATCCTGTAAGCTAAGTGGTCTATACAAAAACAGTTGGTGGGATGGATTTGGCTCATGGGCCATGGTATACTGATTGCTGAAATAGAGAATTTCTAAGTATTCCTGATAAAAAAGTCTAGAACTGCACAGAAACTGAAATTCTAACAGAGGAGTCAAGAAAAACATAAAAAGGTAAACAAGAGAACTAGCTTAAGGGACTAAACAAGGATAAATTGTTCACATTCTTATATGGGGAGATAAAACATGTATCTATTGAAAATTCTTATCTTCATCAGGGGGTCTGTCATAGGAATCTTATTAGACAGAGGGCTTGGGAATGGTTCTGTTATGTTTTAATGATTTTGAAAGAAGATCGGAAAGGAAGGTGAAGAGGAATGAACGTGGAGGAGTGGGATGGGGGGAGAAGTGGAAGAGGGAAAGGAAAGATGTGGAATATTATCCTATAATAGCAATGTGCAAGTAGAAGTCTATACAAATGAGAAGGAAGGGGTGAGGGAAGCAGGCAATACCTGAATTTTACTCTTACCCGAACTGGTGAAAGGAGAGAAGAATATATATACACACAGGTAAATAAATGTAATGTTAATGAGAGTTAAAGATCTTCCCCATCTATTAATGGGCCTGTCCATTAAGGGAAGCTTGATTAGGGGAGAAGTTTTGTAGGAAGGTCCACATCTTTTGTTAATTTCTAATGAGGCACTGGTTCTCAAGGTTGTGATGCCCTCTGGCTCTGAAAAGTGTATATATGTACTCTGAGGTGAAGTTTTGTTTTGGAGCTGACTGATTGGAAGTGTTTGTTTGGCCAATTGATAATCTGGGTAGCCACTACGGAGCCCCCTGGCTTTGAAAACCCAGATGTTGGTGCTTCTCTCTCTGCTAACTATGTATGTATGGTCAGACAGTTTGGTCAGACAGTTAGAAGCCCTGTCTGTTGGTCTTTGTTTCTCTAAAGTTCAGGGTGCTGACGTTTCCCCCTGAACTAAGTGAATGATACATGTGCTTATTAAAGTAGACTACTGACCCTTCAAAAGTTGCCTTTCCTTTTAGAAAAGCAGATATAAGAACTTGTACAGCAGGCCCTCCTGTGTATGATGGGGTTCTTGCTGTTACAGTAAAGAAATACATTCCACTCAATAGGCAAACAGGTGGGCTAGAGGAAAAGGGAGAGAGGGCAATAAGAGGAAAAGCAAATTAAGGGAGTCCTAAGCAAAACAAACTCTAAGGAAGGTGAAAGGGTGACATAAATTAGATGAGCATGCAAGAAATTACCGGTCGGATTCACGGATGGGGAAGAGTTCATGATTCAGTCAGAGTTAGGGAGGATTACAAAAGGTAAAATGGACAATTCTGATTATATAAAACTAAAAAGGTTTTGCACAAACAAAACTAACAGCTAAAATGAGAAGAAAAGCAGGTAAATGGGTAAAAACAAAACTTTACAGAAAGTTCTCTGATACAGGTCTCACTTTGCAGACATATAAGGAAGTGATTCAAATGTATAAGAATAAGAGCCATTCCCCAACTGATATATGGTCAAAGGCTATGTTATTTATGGGAGGAATATCTCCTCTTTGTGTTCATATGGTTGGTTACTGCTGCTGAAATAAATCTACACCAAGGAGAAATAATAGAGCTAAAAATCTGGATTTTATTATACTTGTGCACAGGTTCAGGTTTCAAAAAAATAATGTTGAACCAAGATTAGGATTCTAAAGTGGCTTTTTTAGACAAAATTCATGTCAGAATGATGGAGAAATACATTCTTTTACATATTGCAAAATATGTACAAAAGTGTAAAATATGTACAAACTTTTAGACTATAAAAGTTTGGTTTGTTTTTGCAAATGGATTTTTTTCTTGTATTTATTTATTTATTTTTAGATTCTGACATTCATTTCCACAAAATTTTGAGTTTAAAAGTTTTTTTTAAAAATATATTCATAATCCCATACTTCCTTCAATGTCATAAAAGTTGAACAAACTTAAGTTAAACAGAGTTTAATTAAATTTCATACATCCCCTAAGGAAACAAATCTAGTTAAATAAACTCTATAGGGAAACTAAGTCAGGTTACTAATTAAACTACATTGAGAGGTTTCACAATGGACTACTTGAGAGGAAGGGATATACATGCCAGAAAGACTCAACATCAGGTAAATTCTTCCATAAAAAAAATTTTTGTGGGTAGGTTTTAAAGAAGCTACATTCCCCTCTTCCTCTCATTTGGTTTCTTAACTTAGGAATGTCAAGGTTTTTTTTTTAACACTATTTATTATTCCATGGGTCAGGTTTTAGTTGGGTGATATCATTAATATTAACAGAAGACAGACTTTTGATTACTCAAAAGTTGTAGGAGGAATGGCCCCAAATAATAAAAAAATTAATCAAAGGAAATTTAAAATTCTCATCACAATTATAGAGTTTTCAGAGGAAGAAATCCAAGTTATCAATAGTTACATGAAAAATACTCTAAATTATTATTAGAGAAATGCAAGTTAAAACAACTCTGAGGATCCACCTTACCCCCCTCAAATTGGCAGTTTACAAAAAAAGGAAATTGCAACTGCTGAAGGGGCTATATGAACACAAGTACGTGAATGCATTGTTGTGTTGTGAACTGGAAAGCAATGAGACCAAAGAATAAGAAAAGGACCCAAATGCCCAAAGATATTTATAGCAGCTCTGAGAGGGCCCTCCTCAATTGCAGAAAGGCTGAATAAATCACATTATAATTATATGACGAAGTGGTATTGTGCTGTTAGAAATGATGAAAGGGATGGTTTCAGAGAAACCTAGGAAAACGTATGAATTGATAAAGAGTGAAGCGAGCAGACCAGAAGAGTGCACTAAACAGGGACAACATTGCAGAGACAAGTAACTTTGAAACCCTGAGAAACTCTGATGAGCATAACGACCAGCACAATCCCATAAGGCTCATAATAACATAAGCTACTCACTTCCTAATAAAAAGAGGGTGCACTCAGTACAGATTGAGACTTCCGGCAGTGATGCACGCGCTGACGATGAGGTTGACACACACGTTGCCAGAGACAGCTCAGCATTTGGGAGCTCTAAAGGAAAGTATGGGAGAGAAGAGGACTGACTACAAAATTGAAGGTCTACGTTGTTGACCTAATGGTTGAATGCCTGCGAAACCTGGACAATCTACCAGCGCCATGACAGGAAACTGAATTGCTTCCATTTGAATTGTCTTAGGAGGATTCTGAGGATCATCTGGCAGGATAAGGTACCAGACACTGAAGTCTTTATTCAAACTAAACTGCCAAGCATTCCAACTCTGCTTCAGAGAGCGCAACTCTGACAGGCTGGCCACGTTGTTCAAATGTAAAACCTACACTTGCCAAAAAGACTATTTTATGGAGAACTCACATAGGGCAGGTGATCACATGGTGGTCAGAAGTGATACAATCACACTCTCAAGGTCTCTCTTAAGAACTTTGGAATTGATTGTGCGACATGAGAGACACTGGCACAGACTACTCAGCATGGTGTGCCCACATCAGAAAAGGTGCTGTGCTCTACGAACAAAGCAGAATGGAAATAACTCAAAGGAAATGCAGGATGTGAAAATTTAGAGAATCCATCCCAAAAGTTCATAAGGACTACTTGTGCTGACCTGTGGTAGATCATTCCAAGCTCCTATTGGTCTGATCAGCCACAGTAAGACACACTGAAACTTGATTCTAGCATAGTGATGTCATTTGGGTCTTCTTTGAGAACAGACAACAACCAATATGAGTTTTGTTTTTCTTTCTTTATGGGAGAAAGGTGGATTTTTAATGATTTGAAAAAAAATGTATATATGTATGTATGCATATGTATTATATGTATGTATGTATACTCACATTTGGACATGTCCAAAATAATGAGTATATGATGAAAGATATAAAAGCTGCTTTCAGTGATACTAATCCAATTCAATACAGTGGGCCCTGTTTTGAAGATATCTAATGAAATTGCAGATATAGCACCACTTAACTTTTCGCAAAGTGGTAAAAGGATATAAATATGGCCCCAAACCACAGTCTTGTAAGGTAAGTCCTGTTGACCTTCTCAGATGGGGCTTGCATTTGGTCACTCCACGATCTCTACAACTTCTCATGACCAAGTGTTATAAATCAATCCAATTCGACAAAGGTTTCTTCTGTGTTCACTAAGCTCCAAGGCACTGTGCTAGGTATTGGTGACAAAGACAAAAACGAAAATTCTCAGCTTTTAAGTTTATACCTAGATACTCTTCTCCTTGTTCTATCTTGGCAGGTTCAGCGGACAATGGGACTTTTACACAGCCGTCACATTACTGCCACTGCACATACTTCACAAGGTTTTCTCATCGATAAATCCCAGGATATCCGAGGCCAGATCAACTTTTCTACCAAAGAGACAGGTCTGTGCTCAGCAGTATAGCAGCCGCTTATTCAGTTCATCGTCTTATCACCTTGATCTGTGGTTTCTATAGAGTTGAGTAAAATATCTAGGAAGGTTATTGAGATTAAGGCTTTTTTCCTCCTAGAGTAATAGGGAAATGGCAAGTTCATTTTAACATTAAGTGCAAGGCACTAGGGATACTTGATGGTATAGAAAGCATTAGATATTTGAAGGATAAGGGTGGTCCACTCATGTCCTTCCATAAACCTGTGAGCAGCAGCCACCCACAGCCTAAGCGCTTCCTTCATCTTTTAAAAATTTCACAGATACTGTTGTGACAAGGGGGGCGTGTTATGTCTAGATGTTGTAAATACAAAAGCAAAGAATGAGTCGTTCCATTCACTGCCCTAAGGAGCTTACATTCTACTGGGAAGAGATTTATTGTCATGAAGAAATAAATCAAAATATACAAGGCAATTTCAGGTAGATTTGTTGTGATTTCGGTTACATCCAACTGTACATGACCCCACTTGGGGTTTTCCTGGCAAAGATATCAGAATGGTTTGTTGTTTCCTCCTTCACTTCACTTTATAGAGAAGCAAACAAAGTTAAGAGATTTTCCCAGGGTCACACGGCTAGTATAAATGTTTGAGGATGGATTTGAACTGGGGTCTTCCTGACCCACTCTATCCACCTAGCTTTACCTTCAGGGAGATATATCTCATAAAGAAGGTGAGTCTCGAGTTGTGCTTTGAAGGAAAATAGGAATTCTAAAAACTTGATGTGGGGAAGACCACTTATGCAAAGGGATGGAAGGTGGAGAAAACCCAGCTCTGAAATCAAGGTAGGGAACAAAAGATCTTGTTAACTCAGCAAAATGCATGGTTCAGACAAGCAGGCGTAATTCAGGAGACAAACTTGATTATTAGTGACCAAGCTAACTCAGACTAAAGCATTTACTTTGGCCTAGGCACCGTAATAAGGGATACAAAAAAAGGCAAAGAGAATTCCCACCCTCCAGTAACTCATAATCTAAAGCAGGGAAGTGAACTAGCATTGAGGGAGAATCTTTCAAATAGAAAGAGAATGAAATTTAATTAAATAAATGGTAATTATGCATTACTGAAAAAAAAAAGTAAATTCTTGGTGGGATGCAGCTGTCATACCCAGACTACTAAACTACAGAGGGAGATGGTTTACTATACAGAATTAAATCAGAATGTGAATTGAATTTTTTTCCTTCCTAGGTGGCTTTAAAGAGCGTTGTGTAAAGAATAGCAGACTAAAAGCCAGGGAATTGGGGGCGTATAAGAACCTTTCTTGAGTAGCATTGGGAGACTGAAAACTCAGTATTCATCTAGCAATTCCTACAGGTTTTTACCAGCTTTGTCTGAACAATCAACACAACCATTTTGCTTCTGTCCAAGTGTATCTCAATTTTGGAGTCTTTTATGAGGGGGCTGACATGGTGAATAATCAGAAGAATGAGGAGAGACAAAAACTCAATGATACCTTGGATGCCATTGAGGTAATGAATGTGCCAAAGGGGGACCCATTTACGCACTGAGAAGGTAACTGCTTGTGAACACATATTTTCCTAAAAGGAAAAGGGATTGGAAATGAAGTCTGGATAATGGATGGTAGGAAATGGTTAACAAAGCCTTGTGGGTAAGATCTAAAATGAGATAGCTACTCAATGTTGGATTGTCCAAGTCACTCATTTCGTTGTACCAAGGGTGCTTCAACCCCAATAGTAAATGTGAAACGGAAGGGCAGCCCACTGTGGAGAGAATATCTTAGCTTTAGGTTACATTATTGTTAAGGGGAATGCTGTTTACCTTCAAAGGATTCAGAGGTAGCACAGAATAAAGATGCATCAGGGCGGCTAAGTGACACAGTAGATAAAGCACTGGCCTTAAAGTAATGAGGACTTGAATTCAAATCCAGCCTCAGACATGTGATACTGACTTGCCGTGCGACCCTGGGCAACTCACTTAACCCTAATTGCCTGGGGGAAGGGGAGGAAGAAAGTAGATGCATTGTGCTAAGAAGGATGAGCAAGTCAGCAGACAGACTGTAGTCCTGGGTGGGCAAATCAGTTGATCTCTCTGGGCTTTGGTTTATTTATAAAACGTAGAACCAGATTTAAAATTACATAATTTAAAATTACTCTTATGATCAGTGTCTAGAAGGAAACAGTACAAATATGTATTTCTGAAGAACTTATGGAAGATCCAGGCTTCTGATGCTAGTTTAACTCGTCAGATAATAAGTCTAAGCATTTTGGCACAAACATCCTCAAATATCTAAGAACATTCTGCATATGCAACAACGTAGGTTGTTCACAGTGGTGAAAAACCTCAGCCCAGTGTGTAAACTACACTGGGGTCCACCTACAAGAACCCTCTTTTACTTTTTCATTGTCTTTCTCTGTAGGCGAGCACACGAAAGGTCCAGAGGAATATCTTTCATATGTGGAGATACTACAATTTTGCCCGCATGAGGAAAGGGTCTGACTTTTTCCTTCTCCAATCAAACTATAACTATGTGAACTGGTGGTCAACAGCCCAGAGTATAGTTATCGTCCTTTCTGGGATCCTGCAGTTGTATTTCCTGAAGCGTCTCTTTGATGCCCCCCAAGTCACAAACACGAAGAAGCCAAGATGTTAAGGGCAACACTAGGAACCAAATCCCAGTCGTTCTCCCTCCTCCTGTTGGATCAGGGCTCATCAAATCAGCTTTATGGTTACAGAGATTAACCATCTACACTGAATTGTTAAAGAAACGTTGTCATCACTCACAAAGGACCCTCAGTGGTAATAAAAACAACCAAATTCAGAATTATTACTTGGCTTTAGGTGAGTCCATGATAAGTCCTTAAAAAGCTTGCTCTGAAAAGTGCTAATAACAATTCCCACAGGTTCTACTGATCATATAACCAAAGGATTTTTATCTAGAGCCTAAAGGAGTTGGGGGGTGGGGAGGAGGTCTTATGGTATATGAGAACAAGAGCTGGTAGGAGATGGCTCAGCCAATATTAAGTAAAGATAAAGACCTTATCAAAGTTGGAAAACATTTTGTACTTCTATAAATGTTATCTCCTGAATTACAGATAAGTAGATTTGCAAAGCAACAATCTGTCTAAAATGTGGGTCAGCCCTTCTGTGGCTTCGTACAAATTAAGCTCTAAAAAAAAATCACCAAATCCTTTGGATGAAAGGGATAGATGAGTGGATATGAATTTGTAATTCTGGAGCCTGTGGGGAGAGCCTTTTATTCACCTTAGTAAAGGATTGGCAAAGAATTATTTTAAAATGTAGCTGGAAAGAAGTCTTGTATGGAATAGCAGGGTGATAAGACCCATATTTAGCCAAACTATTGTCCTAGGCATTCTAAACATAAAAAAATCAGAAGTAGGATTCCTCAACAGGTTTATCATCTATCTGGACCTTGGCTTCAATGAAGTCCAACGAATGGAGAGACAAGTATCTTTTTTTACCTTATTTTCTATACCCAAATGGAGTTTACCTTACCAGTAACATATCAACTTAATAGAGAGATTACACCCAGTTTCAACAAACTTCTAATCTTTCCATGTAAACAATTATCAGTTGGATACAGTAGGAACATCACTAGAAAAGAAGCCATGGAAAACGAGACTGAGAAACATGAATGTACATGATCACCTCTCCCAACATGATTGATGCTTTGGTGGCAATCTGCATGTAAAACTTAGAAAAATATGTAAGTACCTGTTTTGTTCTATGGCACTGAATTCATGGAAGAACAGACAGCTAAGTGTTCAATAATCACCTGCTTAGATAAGAGCAACAAGAAACAGCTATTTGTCCTTAGTTCTAAAAAGTATCAGGACCTATACCAAAGAGCAAAAAGTGACTTCATTCTATATAAAACATGGTATCCAATTTAATAAGTATTAAACAAAAAAGGTCCAAAACGTCTTTCTTGCTAAACAAGAGCTTACCCTGAAGTGACTCGCAACGCTATCTCAGATTTCTACCTACTTTTGGCTCAAATTCTTTCAATTTTATCCTCACAACAACCCTGTGAGGTAGGTGAATCCAGTGAAGTCCCTTGCACAGAATCACCCAACTGCTAAGGGTCAGAGATGACACTCAATATTTGGGGTGTGTTAAGCGCCTACTATGTGCCAGGCATTGTGTTAAGTGCTGGATTCAAACCCATTCCAACTTCCAAGTCCAGTGTTTGATGCACTGCACATCCCAGTGCCTATGCAATAGGTAAAAATGGCCAATACTCGAGCAAGTGTGCCCGCAAGTCATGGTATAGGTTGGTAAAAAGGTGGATTTGTATTTCAGCTGCTCCCACAAGAAAAAAATCTTGGTCACGAGTCTATAAGATGAATTAAATCAGTGTGTCTTCATGGCGCACGTATTCCCCAATGTCAGCTTGGTGAAACACGACAATTGCCATGGGGTCCACCTTCCTGCAGTCCTGTGTGGACTTGGCTGCCACGCCAAAACCCTGGAGATCAACAGAAAGGATAATGATTCATGAGGCGCTGACCACAACATCATCTCCCATACTTCATGGACTAGTGATTTCATTAATGTGGGTATGCCCTCTAAAAGATATACTCCCAAAACACAACCCTCTATGAAGTGCTCTGACCAAAAAGGCCCTAATCCCACTCCAACTGGTAGCCTTGTTGTTAATGAGCTCTCTGAACTTAACAAGGCGAGTCCTCAGACAATCTGCTGGTGGAGTCATATGTGAAGCCTTTCTAAGCATGGCAAACCCTGCCAGGAATTATGTTTTTCTGGTATAGTCTTTGAGAACCCAAGGTTACCTCTGTCACAAAGAAGCATTACAGTAGTACCTAGGTGGAAGTTAGTTCTGAAATGTTGGTATTGCCTTTGTCTTACATGAAAACTTAGTCAATACTTTAAGACAAAACCTCTAAATTCTCTTTTTAGATGCATATAGGGTATAATATTTTTTCTTTAAAAAACACTAATGTATTTACTACCTCTACTCACCAAAGGGACATCTGCCATGGAGTACACCACTAGTCCCTGATACTGATTAGTATTTTCCGTGATTCGACCCAGGCCAGACTTTAATACATGGTTCCCATACAAGAATGACTGCTCCGCTCCAGGTTTCACCCATACCTTATACTACAAGAAAGAATATTTGTCTAAATGAGATAGCAAATCAATATGTATGTTTACATCCCAATAGTTGAATGAATTGCTAGCTCTTGAGTTATTTTTCTCTTGATGGACTTTTAAAAAGAAAAACAGGTACAGAGTACAATGAAGAAGGCAACGAAAGTCCCTTCAAATTGTTAATTTCCTGTTTCATAGGGATAAGTAATGAGAAAATACTGTCCTTGGTTATGAGGCCAAAAGGTAACAGAACTTCTAAAAACTTTGTAAAAAGATGTGTCCACTAAACAAGGCTCATTCCATTTGAATCTCCAAGGAGTCTAATTCTTCTGATCTCTGTAAGACAATGGCAAAAAGTACCTAAAATCTTCCATAAAGAAACTGATGTACAAAGGGTAACAGCAACTGCCAACAGAAGTCAGCAGCCTAGCAATCACCAGAGACACTTACAATCAAAGCAGCTTTTTATAAAGTTTGGTGGTTATATAAGGTCCAGTGCTGCAAACTAAATTAAAGCTTTGATTGGTCTATAACAAAGTTGAAGGGTGGGCTATATGACACACTGACTGGCAAAAGGGGTCTCCAGGAAAAATAAAGAGTTACTCAAGTTCCTCCGGAAAGTTCCATGACAGATTCCACTCCTCATACCAGAGAGATCCAGTGCCAGCAAAAACATCTGACCTCAACCTGCATCATCCTCTCTCCATCTTCTTTAACTCCCTCATGAGATAGGACCAGCTTACAGTCTTAAGACTGGGGTACATAAGCTCTTACAAACTCTACTGCTTAAGGCCTATAGTATTTAATTCAAATATGATCCACAGATATTCGTTTCAGTGATTAACTGAAAACTCTTAACAATGAATCAAGCAGTAATCAGTAACCATTTTCACACCAAAAGTTACTACAGAATTTACAATTTATGAGTACATCAGAGATCATCTACTCCAGCCCCCAAAGCTGAGATTCACATCCATTTCTGCCAAAGTGGAAAAAAAAGCACTTCCCAGTACACTGGGACGATCAGAGCCACTAAAGTGGTTCAATCCTGGACACTCAAGACCTCCTGCACACTGCTGAAAACCATTTCCTCAACGTAGAAACAATTGCCTACCTTTGCGTACGGTGCCAGGTAATCCAAGGCAGTGATGTGCAATCTGAACTTCTGGGTCTTGGTGAACTTCCCAAAGCAGGTCCCCAGAGACACCAGCTTCTCCCGGGAGATATTTACTGCCAGCTTAAGAATCTTCTCACTGATGGGCAAGGAAGGCAAATGCCGGGGGTGTGCCCGGTGTTCTCGGGTTCTCTCAGTCTTCCAGCCACCTGCCCACCAGCTCCAACCCAATTGTTCTGGCAGACACACTCACCTTACGTAGTAGACTCTGTCTTTATGGAGCCGGAAACAGTAGGTGCCATCAGGTCGGTCCACAAGCAGCTGAATGTTTTCTCCAATACTGCAAACACAAAGGGAACCTCAATTCAGAGGTGTCGGACCAGAAGGGTCTCCAGGACCACTGGGTCCGGCTCCCTTTATTTACAGACAAGGAGACTGAGGCCCAGGAGGACAAACAAGGGTATGGCTGGCGTTGGGGGATCGGCAAGTAGGTCTCCTCGACTCCTAGCGGCGCAGCCAGAGGCACCCTGCGTCCGACGGGTGAGCTCCTCTTCACTTTACAGCCAATCCACCAGCACTTACCAAGTGCCTACCGTGTTCCAGGCACTGCGCCAAGCGCCGGGGACGCAAGATTAACCAGTGAACGTTGACTGCCTGACGCACGCCAAGCAACGTGCGAGGAACACTGACTGGGAAAGACGAGGCGGGCCCTGCCCTCGAACAGCTTACAATTTAACTGGCAGATATGGGAACTGAGGCCAGAGCTTGCCGGGGGTCACCCGGACGGGAGCGGGGGGCCGGGCCCGAGCCCCACGCGCCCCGGGCCCACGTGTCCCCCCTCCCCGGAAGTCCGGCCCGGGCGGGGCCCAGCCCCCCCCAGCTCCCCAAGGCCCTGCCCCGCTCCCCCTCTCTCCCACAGTCCTCACTATTTTGAGAGCTTCTGGAACAAGGTGCTGGTTTCCTCTTCTGTCAGGGGCCGCATTTTGCAGTAAAGCAAACTAAGATTCGCATGCTCCCGATCGCCGGAAACGGAAGTAACGCCTTCTCCCCGCCCACATTGTCATTGGCCGCCCGCCTGGCTCCTCCCTCTTCTGCCAAGAGTCCCAGACCGACTTCCGCCACGTACCATAGAAGCCAGGAGGACTTCCCTAGATGGGCACCGAGCTCTGCGGAGGACCCCGAGCGCCTACCGGAAGTGACGTTTGTTCCAAGGCGACAAGAGACAGCTCACACTTCCGCCGGGGCGGGCGGAGTACCCGGAAGCGCCAGCATGGCCGTGGCGGCGGCCGGCGGGGCGGCGGCGGCGGCGGCGCTGGGCGAGGTGGAGGACGAGGGGCTCCTGGCTTCGCTGTTCCGAGACCGGTTCCCGGAGGGACGGTGGCGCGAGCGGCCCGACGTGGGGCGCTACCTGCGCGAGCTGAGCGGCTCGGGGCTGGAGCGGCTGCGGCGGGAGCCCGAGCGGCTGGCGGAGGAGAGGGCGCAGCTGCTGCAGCAGACGCGGGACCTGGCCTTCGCCAACTACAAGACCTTCATCCGCGGCGCCGAGTGCACCGAGCGCATCCACCGCCTCTTCGGGGACGTGGAGGCCGCCCTGGGCCGCCTGCTGGGCCGCCTGCCCAGCTTCCAGCAGAGCTGCCGGTGCGGGCCGCGAGGGCTGGGGGCGGGGAGCCCCGGCCGCTGCGCCGTGGGGGCGGGGAGCCCCAGCCGCTGCGCCGTGGGGGCGGGGAGCCCCGGGCTGGCCCGGCCGCTGCGCCGAGGGGGCGGGGAGCCCCGGCCGCTGCGCCGAGGGGGCGGGGAGCCCCGGGCCGGCCCGGCCGCTGCGCCGAGGGGGTGGGGAGCCCCGGCCGCTGCGCCGAGGGGGCGGGGAGCCCCGGCCGCTGCGCCGTGGGGGTGGGGAGCCCCGGGCCGGCCCGGCAGCTGCGCCGTGGGGGTGGGGAGCCCCGGGCCAGCCTGGCCGCTGCGCCGTGGGGGTGGGGACGCACAGCGCCTCCTCCCAGGGGCCCCGAAAGCGCCGACTAAAGGCTAGCATTCGTGATTTTTAAAAAACGTTGAATGACGACCAGTCCCGGAGCTGCCACTCACTCCTTGGGGTTCCAGGGACAGGTCCGAGCCTCTCGTTTCCTCCTCTGTAAAACGCTGAGATTGGGGCTGGAGGATCCCGAGCCGCCTTCCGGCCTCAAGTTCTATCAATAGGAAAAACTGAGTGAATGACGTGTTTACCGAGGGCTTGCGTTTTGTTCCAACAGCGTTTAAGAAACAAGCGCATCGTTATTGCCGTAATTCAGACCAAAGTGATGATGGCTGCAAGTTCTCTATCACTTTTAGGCTGAATGAGTGTTTTCTATGCAGCAGGTTTGTGAGGGAAGGCGTGCAAGGATTATTCGCTTTGTTTTACTGAGGAGGAAACATAGGCTAGGAGAGGGGGTGATTCATGTGGCCTCATCCAGCAAATGTTTTAGTTGACATTTGAACCCCAGCATCCTGATTCCAGCAGGCAGGCCTTTTTTCTACTTCACTGTGCTGGCATTTCTGTTGGATATTAATAGAAAATTTCAAGGTCTTTGTCCTGAACTTGAGTGAAAATATGAGGTAATTGGGAAACCCACTTGAGTAACCATTTGAAGCTTTGGATTCATGTGTTTATCCCTTGATTTGCAATAGGAACTTTGTGAAGGAAGCAGAAGAGATTGGTTCTAATCGCCATATGAATACTTTGACCCTGAACCGGCACACAGAGATCTTGGAAATCTTGGAGATCCCTCAGTTAATGGACACCTGTGTTCGAAATAGCTACTATGAGGAGGCTCTTGAGCTTGCAGCTTATGTGCGCAGACTGGAAAGAAAATATTCTACCATCCCTGTTATCCAGGTATCACCTCTGTTGTCAGAAGCTTGCCAGATTGGATCTTGGGTCTCTTGTGTTCTTAATCCCCTACCTAACCATGCTTGGGAACATTAGATGGAAACCCATTAGTGTATTTACTGTATTATGTATTATTGTGAGAAATGATCTGGGGCATAAATTGAAATTTGGCCTTGCTGGCAATCTGTAAAATAGTTCTCCAGAAAATTTAGCTTCAGAATTCTCTGAAGCATGGGACTCAGTCAGCAAATACAGAAATGATGGCTGCGTGCAAAGTAGTGTCAGACACAAGCCCTACTCAAGGTGCTTACATAAGATACCAATAAGGTAACTGTTATAGACAATATCAGATACGTTATTAGGAAATTAGGAAACAAGGGACCTTGTCAGGTCTGAAGGATTATAATTAACCTGGGAGATCAGAAGACTTTTTGAAGGAGGTGGCATTGGACTTGAGTTTTAAAGCATAGTGAGTAGTACAGATTAGAGGCCCAGCAGGTGTGACTGCACTCCAGGCATAGAAAGCCACCTGAACCAGGGCTCAGGCAGCAAAGAATTTTCTGATTTGGCTGGAATGAAAAGCTTGTGGATGTTTGGAAGCTGGGATGGTGCCAGGTTGTAGAGACCTTGGAATATCAAGATAAAAAAGTTGGATAAATGGATTAGAAAACCTCTTCCCCACTTTGGCACAACCATGATTTGTATGTGAGAGGCAGTGTGGTGTAATGGATAGAGAGCCAGCCTTGGAGTCAGAAAGCCTTACCTCTGAGACATCTTAACCTGTGTGACCCCCGTACAACTCATTTAACATCTCAGTGCCCCCAAACCACCCACTAACGTTATAATTTGCAGAGTAGGTCCCAGTCTTTGTTGCTAGAAAAGGATTTTTAATAGGAGTTTCCCATACTAAGGAAATTATACGTGTCCTGTCTTTAAAAAACAAACTCCGATCTTTTTTCCACTAACCATTTCTGCTATAATTTGCAGGGCATTGTTAATGAGGTCCGTCAATCAATGCAATTGATGCTTACCCAGTTGATCCAACAACTTCGAACCAATATCCAGCTCCCTGCCTGTCTCCGAGTTATCGGCTATCTTCGTCGAATGGACATTTTCACAGAGGCTGAGTTGCGAATCAAATTCTTACAGGCCCGAGATGCATGGCTGCGTTCCATCCTGACTTCCATTCCCAATGAGGATCCTTATTTTCATATCACCAAGACCATTGAGGCATGTCGTGTCCACCTTTTCGACATCATTACACAGTACCGTGCCATATTTTCTGATGAGGACCCATTGCTCCCGCTGGCTGCCGGTGAGCCATCAGTGAACGAGAGCGCCATCTTCCATGGCTGGGTGTTGCAGAAGGTCTCACAGTTCCTGCAGGTGTTGGAGAATGACCTTCAGCGTGGAGGCGGTAGCCGCCTGGACTCACTGCTTGGCCAGTGTATGTACTTTGGCCTCTCCTTCAGCCGAGTAGGGGCTGATTTTCGGGGCCAGCTTGCACCTGTGTTCCAACAGGTTGCTTTGAATACTTTCAAAAAAGCCATTCAAGAAGGTGTAGAGAAGTTTCAGGATGAAATGAATTCTTATACTCTTATTTCTGCTCCCGCTGCACTGCGGAGTGCGATTCCTGCTGCCATCCCTGTGAGTCAGCCTGGAACCTTGCAACCCCCCATGGGACTGCTGGACTTTCCACCTCTGGCTTGTTTCCTCAACAACATTCTGGTTGCATTCAATGACTTGCGTCTCTGTTGTCCTGTGGCTCTGGCTCAGGATGTAACTGCCTCTTTAGAGGATGCCCTTGGCAAGGTGGGAAATAGCAAGAATCATAGTGGAATCCTTTTTTAGGGTCGAGTTGGAAGGTTTAGCAAACCTTTCCCTCCCTCTCCTCTTTTGAAATTCCCCTTCCAGTCATATTTTATTTGTAGATATGACCATAAAATAGTCATGCAAGGTCCTAGGTGAGAACCTCTGGCTACTAGCCGGACTTATGGATTGGAGGAGGTTCTGAACTGACATACATACTGACTTCTAGTCAAATACTAATTTTTTGATTATAGTGGTACTATTTCCTAGCACTGTTTTTCTTTTTTATACATACTTTCCTAGAACTGTACTCTTTATTTTCCTTACTCTCATGTTTCAGTGCTGGTTTTTCCCTTTGTTCTTCCAGTGTGAGTAATCATTCTGGAGAATATAGCCAGACGTAGGGTAGTGAATTATGGTTAAAAATATGCTTTTCTCTAGGCTACAGTGAATAAAACTTAGAACTTGGCTGGTGTCTGTCTTAGCTAGGTGGAAACTTGACCATGGATTCAGCCCCTGGAGCCATTTCTGGTGAGGAGGAAGATGGGATATCTTGCCATGTTTCTGTCTCTTCTCCCCTGAGGTTTCCTGAATTTGATGTTCCCTCAAAGAGCAAAACTCAGTAGGAAATATTTTTATTCCTTGCTTCCTTTTTTTGGATCCATTACAGTTTAGGCTTATTCTTATGTTGAAAAGAAGCCATTTGCCACATTATCTACATATGTGTTGCATTGGGATTGATTTCATTGACATTTAATACTATGCTGCTAAGAACTAGACCAGCAAATCAACAAGCAGAGATTGCTGTAAAGGTGGGGTGATTTCAGGAGCTTGATCATTTGGAGTTTGAATATTAAATGCAATGCATCAGGTTTTTAAGCTATTTTTCTGCCTACAAGTTTGCCTATTGTGTTTACATAATACAGCAACTTGGGGCTTGGCAGTACTTGTAGAATGTGCCTCATGTGCTAAAAGACAGTGTTGGGTTTTTTTTTTTAGGTAACAAAAATAATATTGGCTTTTCACCGGGCAGAGGAGGCAGCCTTCAGTAGCCGGGAACAAGAGCTCTTCATCCAGTTCTGCACCATTTTCCTGGAAGACTTGGTCCCTTACCTAAATCGCTGTCTCCAAGTCCTCTTCCCGCCGACCCAGATAGCACAGATTTTGGGTAGGAGATTGAGAACAATGCTTTTCTGTACTTGACCTTTTTGTTTCTGTTTATGCCATGTATTCTCATCTGAAGAATGGTATCCATCTCCGCTGAGAGTGACAAGAGAGCGAGCGTCCACTAGCAGTTTCAGGACCAGCACATCTCACTGTTCACTTCTTCCTCGTAATCACTTCAGTCATTCTGTGGGGATACTCGTTGGCTGTAATGATTTACCATGCATGGCTGGTGGGTCCAGCTCTGCCAGAGTTGTTCGTTATTTGTAGCCCATTGCAAAGCATGCTTTTTGTTATATGGTAACCGCATAGGCAGATAGAGTGAGTGAGCATTATTTATAGTTCTTATTGTGTGCTGAGTGTTGTGCTAAGATTACCTGTACAGCCAAAAAGGCAGTCCCTGTCCTCAAGGAGCTTACATCTCACTGGCAAAACACAGTGGCAAGGTGGGAGTCAGGAGAAGTAGGGAAATCATCTGGCAAATCCTGGGCTGGTCCAGGTTTGAGGAGAGCATGGCTGACATGAGTAATCAGTCAGATGGAGATTCTGAGAAGGAACCTGCCACTTGGAAGGGGAAGAGACTGGGAACAGAGAATTGCTGTGTTATAGGGGAAGTCATGCGCTGGTGTGTCTCTAAAGATGTTAAGTTATGTATCTTACTGCTTCTCTGTGGGCAGATATTCTTTGTTTTACTCTGAGTAATTTGCCTCTTTTCTCTTTACTCCATTTTTCCCACCTCCCTCACCTTTTGAACCAGGTGTTCCACCCACTCAACTCTCCAAATTCGGAAACCTTGGACATGTCAATATCCAAATCATCCAGGAGCCCTTGGCTTTTATCTTGCCAAAGAGAGAGGCGGTTTTCCTGTTGGATGAGAAAGGACTGGCACAAGAGATCATTGCTCCAGCTCTAGAACTTACAGATCAGGAAACCAGTCTGGCATCTACTCCTGAAGCTTCCCTAGAGAATACAGAAGAAGAAGAAAGCACTCTGGGAGACCCTTCACCATCTGACCCTCCTTCCACTGGGACCACCTAGTACAAGGGTAGCTAGTGCCTACTCCTTCAACTTCTGCATGATTGCATACCCATGCCTCCTGGAGTCAGTAATTTCTTGACTGGATACACATCCATCTCCAAGCTCTATCTGACTCTGTCCTGCAACTTGAACTCTTTTCCCAGAATCTGAGTGGGAATAGATTATATGCAAGGACTTTGTAGGAAGAAGGTTTGTTAATGGTGCTGTGGCCTAACCACATTGACTTCTTATGATTATAAATTTATCCCTAGACCTGTGGCCTGTTTTCTGAGACAGTCTCTGAGATGATATAGGAGTACACATACATATAAAGGAAGTTGTGGAGTAACTCTTTGAGTTTGAAAACAGATTGGGTAGTATATAAAGATATATAATAATAAATATTTTAGCCATGATGACTGTTTTATTCAGTATGCTTTTGCTGCTCTTACTGCTGATAGCTAATATCAGTATAATGCTTAAAAGATTTGCAAAGTGCTTTACATTGATCATTTGAGCTTCACAACACTCCTGTGAGATAAGTGGTGTTACTTTCCCCATTTTACACCTGAGGAAAATTCCTTACTTAACCCAGGTCACTTCAGTTAGTAAATGTCTGAGGCAGGATTCTGACTTGGTCCTTCTTGACTGTAAGTTCCACCGTCTGTCCACCAGGACCCATAGTTACTTTTTCATCCTACATGAATAACTGTAAAAGGAGGATGATGGACTAGATCAAGGATCGTTACCTTTTGTCTGTGTGTCCTAGCTGTTTCTGGCAGTCAGAATACTGTTTTAAACGTATAAAAAAAGATAGGACTACAAAGGAAACCAATTATAGTTATTAAAATATTTTTTAAAAACAAGGTCACACAAACATAGCCAATGCAGCCAAAATGAGAAGGAAAGCAGAAAACTGGGAAAAATGTGGCAAATTTCTCAAGGTCTCTTTTCTCAAGTATACGGTATATACAGTATACAGGAACTGAGCCAAATTCATAAGAAATAAAAGCCATTCCCCAATTGATAAATAGTTAAGGGATGTGAATAGGCAGTTTTCAGGAAAAGAAATCAAAGCTATTGGTAGTCATGAAAAAAATGCTCTCACTTGTGAATAATAAGAGGAATATAAAACTATCAAGTACCATCTCACACCCATCAAATTAACATAACAAAAGAAAAATGAGGAATGGTGAAGAGGGTATGAGAAAACAGGTATGTCACAATGGATAGAACACTGAGCCTGGCACGAAGATCGAAGTTCAAACCTGGCCTCAGGTATTTCCTAGCTGTGTGACCTTGGACAAGTCACTTAACCCTGTTTGCCTCTGTTTACTCATCTGTCAAATGAGCTGGAGAAGGAAAGGGCAAAGAATTCCAGTATCTCTGCCAAGAAAACTCCAAAGGGGCTCACGAATAGTCAGCAACAGTTACAATGAGCTTTGTTGGAGCTGTGCATCTATAAGCAAACAGTTGTCAAACTGCATACCTTTCGACCCTGTAACAGTCTACTAAGTCTATCCCAAAGAGCTCAAAGAAAAAGAGAAGGAATCCTAAATGTATAAAAATACAGCAGCTTTTCTTTGTGGTGGCAAAGAATTGGAAATTGAGTTGTCCGTTCATTGAGGCTCACACACACACACACACACACTCACACACTCTCACACTCTCTAAGAAATGGAGGAGGAGAAAAAATCTGGGAAGACTTGTGTCATACAAGTGTCATACACTGTACACATACTTGTGTCATACACTGCTGCAAAGTGAAAGAAGCAGAACCAGAACTTTGTACACATAGCTACCCTGCTCAAGACAATGAATGATTCAAGCAGAGGACCTATGTTGAACGGTGCTATTCCATTCCAGAGAACGAGGGTCCATGGAAGCACTTTTTGGGGGGTGGCGCTGGGAACAGTGGATATGGAACTGTTTTGTACGTCTTTCCATGTAGAACTGATACCATGTTGCCTTCTGAAAGGGTGGGGAGACTGCGACACGGGGAGGGAGAGAAATTGTAACAAAATTTTAAAAAACCCGGAATGCTGACAACAAGCCAAGGTAAAATAAATAAATAAATAAAGCTAAGTGCACAGACGCCAGGTTTGAAAGCCTAACCTCTAGCTCCAAGTTCTCCCCCTCTGCACCTAGGCCTTCCCAGCCGAGAAGGCCGGGAGGCGGTTGGGAACTACATCTCCCAGCGTCCTCAGCAGCGGCAGCGGAAGTGGCGCGCCCGCCCGCCGGCCGGGTTCAGACCGCCATGGGTCGGCCGTGGGAAAAGCTGCTGGCCCTGGCGCGGGGCTGCGGTGGCGCGGGGCCGGGGGTGGCGGGCTCCGCGCCTCTCGTGGAAGGGCCTGCGCTGCGCCGCCCGTGGGCTCGTGCCGTGCGTCGCTGGCTGCTGCGGCCGCCCGAGCCGCCCTACGGACGCGTGTGCCAGGTGGGCGAGCCGGCGCTCCGGGCCGTGGCGGCGCCCGTGGATCCCGCGCGGCTGGCGGGGCCCGAGGCGCAGGCGCTGGTGGCGCGCCTGGTGCACGTGATGCGCGCGCAGGGCGCCGTGGGGCTGAGCGCGCCGCAGCTGGGCGTGCCGCTGCAGGTGCTCGCCGTGGAGTTCCCCGAGCGCCTGCTCGCCCGCTACCCGCCGGCCGCGCGCCAGGCCCGCCGCATGGCCCCCTGCCCGCTGCGCGTGTTCGTCAACCCGCGCGTGCGCGTGCTCGACGCCGGCCTCGACTCCTTCCCCGAGGGCTGCCTCAGCGTGGCGGGCTTCGTGGCGTGCGTTCCCCGGTGCCGGGCCGTGGAGATCCAAGGTGCGGGCTGGGTGGGGAGCGGGAGAGCAGCCCCGAAGCGCCGCGGGGCGGGGCGGGGCGCCGGGCCCTGCAGCCCCGGAGCTGTGGGCGGAATGGGAGAGACCGCCGGCGGCCAGGGAGGAGCCGCCTGCGGAAGGGGGCATTTTAGCTGGCACTCGAAGGAAGCCAGGAGGGAGAGCGCTCCAGCCGTGTTACCTTCGGTCCTAGAAAACCCAGGGAGGCCAGGGTGGGCTCTGGAGCACCGCGCCCGGTACAGGTCCAAGACGCCTCCCCGGCTGGACCTCTGCTGATACAAAGTTAGGCGGGAAAACGTCCTTACTGTCACTTGTGTCACATCTTCGGTGGGGAAGCGACATTGACGCAGGCCGGTAGTTAGATACAAATGTTTGTGCCGAGTAAATGGTGTCATTGTAACTTTGATCCATCCCGTCTCTTCTGTGCTTCTGTCCAACTGCTTTCCAGTTTTGTTCTGTTTTGTTTTGTTTTAGCAGTTTTTGTCAAATAGTAAATTCTTGCGTTTACCAAACACTGTAAATGACCTACTGAGTATTGTGTAGCTAATCTTTTCCACTGATCCACCACTCTTCTTTCTTAGAGAGTACCGGATCGTTTGGATGATTAGTGCTTTATAATATAGTTTGAGATCCGGTGTGACAGGCCACCTCCCTTCTTTTTTTTCTATTAATTCTCTTGATATTCTTGATCTTCTAATGAATTTTGTTACTATTTTTTTTCTAGCTATAAAGTAATTTTTTGTTAGTTTGTGTCAACTGGACCAGAACTGGTAACTAACCTATGAGTGGCCAGAGTGCAACAAAGCAGGCTGAGACTGGATAGTCAGGAACCAAATGAAAGTTTAATTTATTCAGAGTGAAGAAAAGAGATTGCAAGTGGAAGGCCTCCCCAGGAGAGTTTAACATGCTGGGGCAAAGGCAGGGCTTATATATGTGAAAGGGGCTGGACCACAACACAATCATTCTTAGGTCCTGAGTAAGCCCATGGTTCACAGTTCTTGGGCGTGGGTCTGGGGAACAGTCTCTCAAGTCTTTAAGGGTCCTCGAGTGGGGTACAGAACCAGAGGTAGCGTGGCAGGAACAAGAGTGCAATATCTGGTTCAGCTCACTTGGCAGTTAAAAGAGATGCGATGAATAGTTTTAGGCTGCTTTAGTATATTGGCTCTCAGGTCCCCAGGGAAATGGATGGGGGCTCAAACAAATGTAAGTAGTTACTGATTAATGTGAAAATCATAAATCTATCAGGGAATACCTGGTGCTAGTCAAAGCAGTACACTTTGCCAGAGGGTAAGATCATCCAGAGTGCAAAGGTAATATGTCAAGCTCAGCTCATTATGCCTGCTTACTGGGCCTTTGTTCTGAGAAACAGAATACCTTGCATTTAATTGATAATAAAAAACAGAATTCTTTAGCACCCACATACTAGCATGGATTAATTTAGCAGATTAGTAAGCTCTCACCTAGGAGAGTCTGAAGGATGGGATGCTGGACATTTTGGTAGAGAGAAAGAGTTGGGAAAGGGCCATGCACCATTAGGTGCTGCCCTGAAGGGAAGGTGGACAGAGGACCCCACCTTGAGTACTTTAGACCAGAGTCTTTAAACCTTCGTAATCACGTTCACCCTCAGATGTTTTGAACCCAACCCTCCAATATGTGTCTTTTTGTTTATTTACACGTTACATACCTGTACTACTAAGGGGCAGTGTAAATATAGTGTCTAGAGAGCTGACCTTGAAGCCAGGAAGCTCTGAGTTCATGTCTTGGCCCTGGGACCCTGGAACATCATTTCACCTTGGAACTGTAGAGGGCTGTCTAGAGCAGCAGGTGGCAGAGAAGGTACTGATCTCCTTGGGAGAGAGCTCCCTGTTCTGAGGATAGCACAGGTGTGGGGCATGGCCCTGCTGCTGCACTAATATAATGTACTTTATAAAATAAAAAAATAGAAATGTTTTAAAATGACATAAAGGGCTAGGCTTTCTAGAGCCCTTTAAGGGGGAGGAAGCACTTTACAAGGGTAATTTCATTTGATCCTCTCTGACATAGGAGCAATTATTCCCATTAATTTCCATTTATCAAATGAGATAATCCACATTTAGTGCATTGCAGCCCCTAAAGTAGCATGTAAGTGCTAGTTATTATTAATTGAAATTGAGGCAGATAAGTGACTTGCCCAGGGTCACAGTTACTTAAGTGACAGAGGCTGGATTTAGCCTCAGGTTTTTCCAGCTCCAGGCCCAGTGCTCTGCCCACTGGTCCATTAAGCTGATAAAATAACATCAGAGTAAAAAAGAAGCCATTGGCTTTTAGGGAGTAGGGGAGTAACATGATCTATCCAGCAACTTAGGAAAACCACTTTGGCAGCTTTGTGAAGAGTATGGGGAGAGACCGGTTAGGAGGCTCTAGAGGAGTGGCCTGATTGGGGGAGGGGAGGGAGAAATGTGGCTGCAGCAGCTGCCCTTCTGGTAAAGAGAAGGTGGAGATTTGTAGATATGGGGTGAAAGTGAGGAGCCAGAGATGACCCCAAGACTGTGAAAACCTGAGTGGCTAGAAGGACAGTGGTGCCCTCAACAGTAATAGGAAAATTTGGAAGATGAGTGGGTTTGAGGAAAAGGTAATATAATATCTGCAGTTCAGACCACAGTCCCTGCAAGCTAGGGTGGCAACTAGGTATCACAGCGGGCAGAGTGCTGGACTTGGAGTCAGGAAGACCTGAGTTCAAATGCAACCTCAGAAATTTACTAGGAAAGTCACCTAATTTCTACCTCAGTTTCTTCATCTGTAAAATAGGGAAAATAATAGCCAGGAAGGTCAAATGGTATTAACGTACAGTGCTTCACAAACCTTAAAGCATTGTATAAATATTCACTCAGTCTGTCCTGCCTCAATTAAAAGGAGGTGGATAGAGCCCTTGCCCGAGCCAGGAGATGTCCTGTGGGGCAGGGATTAAAAACCAGAATATTTACAAAGGCACCATGCAGCTGCTATGGGTAGTGAATGCACAACAAATAGAGGGGGAAGCACTTTGGAGGGATAAGGATAAGTGTGGTGACAAGTCCCACAATGGGCTAAAGTAACAAAGGTGAACTGGGACCTCTCTTCCCACCCTGAGTGATCACATACTTCTTATGGTCAGACACGGGCCCCACTTTGGATTCTACTGCTTTGGACAGCCAGAGACATACCTTGAAGCACCTGCAAAAAGAGGAGGAAGGAGGAGGGCATGGAGAAAGATGAAAAGTGGTCACTCACTGAAGACAGAGGGCACAACCTGCTGCTTCCTTTGGTGTGTCCTTAAGAACACATCATCTGCATGTACTGCTTTCCCAACTCTGAACAGTCTTTGTGGTCTTGGATTAATGGGGTACAGCTAGCATGTGGGAAAAAAAATCCAAACATTCTCTGCATTATTTCAGGCTTTACCTGTTGATCAGGGTCCTGAACTGAGCTCAGACAAAAGTACATTAGGTAGGATGAAGTCTTGGACCTATCTTAAACGAACTACTCCTTCTCAGTGGGTCAGAAGGAGGAAGTAAAGGAAAACAGTGTTTATCTTTATGGGATTCTATAGTATTTGTAGGCTTTTAAGCTGGCTAATACACCTGCCTTAAGTTCCAAGTGTTGGGGTGTTGGTGGCTAAGAAGATGTAGGTAGGCTAGAGGAGGAAAAGCAAAAGAAAGAGAAGCTGCTTAGGAAATGACAGGTAGCTCTCCCATCCCCTGGCTCTGCTCTGAGTCCAGGAACTCTCAGAGATAGGTACAGGGCTGAATACCAGGTGAGAACTGTGGCAGTTTTGTAGGATGAATGCATACTCCTTTTTCTGAATTCTGTTCTTTAAAATGCCTTTAGTCAGCAAGGAGAATGTGGGAGAACCTTCACTAGGATGGGGGGTGGGGGGAAGTGGGCATGGAAGGAGATAGAGAATTGCATTCCTCAGTGTTTTCACTAGTGCAATGAATTTCGTTGCAGGGTTAAATGAAAATGGAGAATCTGTGGTGTGGCAGGCCAGCGGGTGGCTTGCCCGGATTATTCAGCATGAGATGGACCACTTGCAAGGCTGTCTCTTCATTGACAAAATGGACAGCAAGACTTTTACAAATGTACGGTGGATGGAAGTAAATGACTGAAGTCCTCATCTCCAGAACAAATTCTGAAAAAGCATCTTCCAGTAGCCATAATTTTAGGCCAGCCATGTTTGAAGTCAGTGCTGTGCTTGACCTGCATTCTGCTGATCACAAAGGTTATTGATTTATGTACTGATTGAAGGAATATCTATAATGAAATTAGTGCTGTGGGCAAAATATGATCTCCACTTTTGAAAAGGAATAATTATTGCTTGGAGATAATCTAATAAAAGGGGCAACGTATAGTGTATAAAAGGCTTCCCTTGAGTTAGCAAAACCTGAGTGAGTCTTGGCTCTGAAAATATAGCAGCTGTTTGACCAGGGACAAGCCACACAAATGCCTAAACACTCCATGTTGAGAACCAGAAACCTGGTCCATAGGCTTCAGTGGCACGCCTGTCCACGCTGGGAGCTCCATAACGTAAAATTATAAATCCAAACAAGAAAATAAAAATAAACTTATTGAGTGGACATACTTTTCCTCAAAATTTTCTAGAAGTAAGCATAAACACATATACGCACACTGTGATTGGCATTGCTTACTGCATGATTTTTATAAGACTTATAAAACCAAAGCCAAAAACTGGCCATAACTGTAAACAACTATAAAGCATTTTGCAAAAAGCCCAATTTAAATGCCTAAATAACCACTTTAGCTCTCAAATACTCCTGTTGGCAACCTGCTCTTAGTCATAGGATTTGAAGTTTTCTCCATTTACCAAAGGGGTCATCTAGGACGGAGAAAAGAGGACAAAATCTCACCAAAGCCTAGTCACCGTGAGGTCCCAGGATAAACTCACTTCTTTCCTCACACAAGTAGAAGTGGAGAAAGAAAATGCATAGGGACAGGAGCACTGCAAAATAAGGGGTAAGCTCATTGCTTTGGACATCATGCTTTTCTTTTTTAAAAATTAATTTGTTTTCAGTTTTCTACAATCATTTCCATGTCTTAGATTTTCTAGCAGGGGTTCTTAGTGTAACTATCATGGGCCCCTTCTCAGAATTTTTTTTTAAAACATAAAATTCATAGGATTGCAAAAGAAACCAATTACGTTGAAATAGTTATTAAAATTTCTTAAGAAGTTTCTCAACCCTAGGTTGAGAATCTGCAGTGGAACCACTCCCATGATCAGTAGGTTCTTGTGAGTCAGCCTCTTGAGGAGATGGACAGAAGGGTTCCCAGTCCAGGAATCAGGAGACCTGGCCATCAGTCCTGGATCTACCTCTTGAACACCCTCATTTTTACATTCTTGTTGAATATTTTTGAAGAAAAAAGAACACTCTATGATAGGTTGAATTGCTAGAGAAAAAACTGCGGGAATGTGTCAGAGATGCCAGGCTCCAACTGGAGTGTTTGGGGGACTTGCAGCTTAGCATCAAACTATTCAAAAAAATAAGACATTGGTCCTGGTTCCCATTCAGTCAGATGCTTAATGAGAAGCTGTCATTCATGCTCACTCTGCCGATATTTATAGGTTTATAACGTAGCTGTCCACCTACTTTAAGTTTTCGTCCTTTAACATCAGCCCTAGAATACTAAAAATCAGAAGCCATCCTTTTGCTGCTCCCCAGCTAGTAGCATTTGACTCATTCACTGATGGCAGTTCAATATTTGGAGGATGAGTTGGGAGATGATCCTCTTCCCAATAAGCATTGCTTAATAATGGAGAGTGCTTGATCCTCGTTACTGTGTAAGTCATTTAACCTCAGAGTCCTATCTGTATAACCTGGCCGTATCAAGGTGGTTGTGAGCAAAGAGCTTTACAAACCTATTGCCCATAGATGTGAATTACAGAATCTGGACAAGGAAGGTCAAGGGCAAAGACTCAAATGCTGTATTACCTTATTGGTTAGGGATACAGGCATAATTCCTAAAATGGGTTAGGCCAGTTTTTGCCTCAGTGAGGCTAATGGCCATAGTGGGATCATTTTCTCTGAACAGTATCTTGCAGTGCCCCAGAACTCAGTGCTTGATCTCTACAGGCCTGTGAGGTGGGCAGCCAGGTCCTACCGAATGTCTCAGGGCTCTTCATTTTTTACGCTATGTTTACAGACGTGGTTTATATAAAAAGCTGTTCTGGGCTGTGGTTCATGTTACTTATTTTCCAGGGTACACCTCCATGACTTGCTTTTCTCCTTATGGAAGGTTTGGCCTATATAGTCAGATCTTTGGAGCTTAATGATGCCAAGCCAGTGTGGTCAAGCAGAACTGAATTTCATTTTTCCCACACTGCTTTCATTCTTTCCCCAAGGAGACCACTTAGCTCAGTTCTCAAGAGTTAGTGGTGACCTTGGTTGTTGGCTCCCTTTTCTAGCAGGTGGGCACAGACAATGCCCAAGTGAGTACATATAGTGGTACGTGTACTAAGACCTCTCCACCAGAAGACTCTACCATTCAATGAAAGGTGCCTATAGAGGGGTGGAATTAACTAGGGTGTCACAGCATGACACTGATCCTGGGAAGAAAGGGAGGATAGAATTTGTAATGCTCACTGGAACTTAGTGGGGTCATCATGGCAAGGCTAAGATTGGTAAACGCCAGTGGCCAATTCAGAGTATGGTTGAGTAGAATGTGGGGGAAGGGATCAGGGTGTTCATCTTTCATTTCATTAGGTATGGCCTTGATTTATGAAGCTGATATCCATAGTTTGTACATTTTGGAGTTAGTGCTGCTACAAATCCCAAGGGGGAAAGGAAATAGTTACATAGTCATCACTGTAGTACAAAGACGCCATTCTCCTTTTCCCTGTCATCATTCCGTTGGTTCTTGTAATAATGGCCTCCATGTCATCACAGGAAAATATTCCACTTGCCCAAGTAGTTTTTACCAACTTTGCATTCTGATCTGACAGAAGTCTTAGAAAATGAAAAGCCAGCCCAATGCGGGATGGTAACTTAGAACACAAAGCCATGTGCATGGAAGAGTGGAGAGTATAGGAGGAAGAGGCCATGCAACTGATGAGTCTGGAGATTTTTTTATGGAATGAAATCTTTTGAAAACAGTATCAAATAAAGTGAGTTGGCAGACCACTCTCATCTGCTCCTCAACATGTTTATAAAGGTCAATGTTTAAGTTAAGGGTTAAATGTCTAGGTTAAAGACAGGTAGCAATGTCAAGACCAGCATCCCCAAAAAACAGTTAACACCTGGTGAACAGAATTGTGGCAACTCCAAAGTGTCTGTGATGACCAGTCAGATTTACATATGCCTGAGAAATGCCACTAGTTCTATGTCAAAAGCAAGAAGGAATCTTCTGAGCTAAGAAAGCTACAGTAGGTGGTGACATAAGGAGAAAACTATGGAAAACGTTTAGAAATGTAGCAGCAGAGATGCAGGCAATGGAGAGGTCTACAGACCCATCAGTTGTCTCAGTATTTACAAAAGCAAACTGGCAGTGAGAACCTATGACACTGAGCACATCTGAAATCTGCCTCCTAAGGCTGTAATGGCTGTCTTTTCAGCAGCCACTCTGTGCCAGACACACTTTAGCTCTAGTTAAAAGGATTTATCAGAAAACCATTTAAAGAGTTAAGCATTTAGTTGATAATTGTCAAGATTATTCCCCTACACAGATAGAATCTGGGTTAAATTTGACCTAGAAGCCATCTAAGAGTCAAGCCAGGATTAAGAACTCCCTCTAACTAACAAATATGTGTTAATAGTAACAAATTAATTTTATTACTCATAATAATTAAAGATAACATCAATAGATTATAAATTTGCACAAATAAATATTTGTTAAACTGTTTAATCCTTAAATGAGGATGAATCTGCTACTTTGGGAGGCAGTCTTTTCCAATGTTTAGATAGCTCTGACCAAAAAAAAAAAAGATTCTGTTTCTCATCCACCATCTTGTTTTGCCCAGTGGAACCAGAGAGATCTAAATTGGCTCTTTACCCCAAAAAAGATATCGTAACCACTGAAGGGGTTAATATTTGTGACAATCTTTTTCCATTATTCAGATTTTTAAATGTATGATGAAAAATACCAAGAGACTAGAAAAAGACACCTCACCTTCTAAGACAGCACAGATAACCCCTGTAAATAAAACCCCAAACACACTAATGCCAGATGACATGCTCCTGGAGTCTTCTGGCTAGAGGCACCTCAGTCCAAGAATACCAAAAACAACCTAAAAAACCAAATTTGAAAATAGCAGATGCTGAAGAATTCCTTCTGAGGCTAGAATGAGCCTCCTAATATTGATCCCAATGACTCCCACCCTTACCATCTGTTTGGTAAAGAATCATTTACTCAGCACTTCATTTGCTGGTGGTAAAGGACAGCTTACCAGGAGCTTCAGGGAAGCGCTAGAGACATGAGATCACGCAGGCAGCTCAGGAGGGGAAAAAGGTTTATTAGGCCATTTCCAGGAGAGGGACTCTTAAGTGCAGCAACACTGTTCTGTTCCCACAGGCAGAAGGAGGAAAAGGCAGCTGTGAAAAATGGGCCAACAGTCTTCACTACAGACCTAATTCCTTTTGACTTGAATAACTTTTCATTTGCAGAAGTCATCTCCTTCTCCTGCACAGAAGAAACAAGTCCGTGTATACCTAGCCTCAAAGTGACACCGGCAAGGTTCCTGATGATCTTAGGAAATATTTAGGACGAGGAGCCAAAGGGCTTCAGATGGCCTTTTCTCAAGAACTAGGACACGGCTATAAAGAGAAAGGAGGAGGAAAGGGCTGGCTGAGCTGACCACTACAGGAATGGGATCGTTCCACTCCCTGAAGCTTTCGGGTGATTTTATTTTTATTTATAAACAAGACAAAAATCCAAGCAGCATTAATTTAGAATAATTACAAAAAAAAGTTAAAAAAACAGAAGACAAGGGAGAGTCTGGAAAAGGAGTAGTGAGCATTTGGAAAGGAGGAAACATGTAGAACCCAGGCTCCATCATGTACCAGCTGTGCTCCAGTCTCTGAGGCAGTAGGAGAAGCCCATCCTCCTTGCTTCCCAGCTGGTCACCAGACAGCAAAGTGGATTCTGTTGTGACTCTGGGATTAGCCACATGGGGCCCTGTCTGGCTGCTGGCATGGGGAGAGGAAGTGCTATGGACTTCCCCTGGTCAACCTCCCCCCTCGTCATCACCCCAACAGAAGCTTTTAACCTTCCTGTCCAAAGTCCTCTGAGAATTTCTTCACTTTTAGAAGGTCTTCTGCATTGACAGTGGGTCGGGTAGTGGCCAGAGACCGAAGCATGTCCGACTGCAAAGAAAGAAGAGAGAATTAGGACCAGGGCCTAAGCTGGAGAGGCCCTTCTGCCCCAGCTGCCATCTTTGAGAATTTTCCCAGAATTGAGTGAATTGGAGTTGTACACTGGGGTGGGAGGGTGTCTTACCTTATACCTTCATATTATGTTATGAAGTTACTAATGGATTCAGCCATAATATGCCTTAATATTATGCCATCATATGCCTGCTTGAGAGAAGATGGCATGGTAGGCAGTACTAAACCTAGCAAATCAAGCTGACAGATATTTTATTGAATACCTGCTGTATGCAAAGGGAAACCCCACATCTCAAATGCAATCATTTGTACAAACTTCTGATGCTAAATAAAGTAAGGGGAAACTGCACTGTCTGTCTCTCCACAGTGAGACGTTTTCTTGTGTAAGCTAGAGGACTGTGGGGCTCACACCACCACAGGTGGTTCTGTGTTTAAAAGAGGGCACAGTTATTTAGGGGCAGTGAAGTGAGGAAGTTCTTTGTACTCTGGCCATCCCATCTATTTACCATGCACACCACAGGCTCCAACAGTTTGTCACTGGGTACATCCATCCAAGTCATCTCAATGGCTCCAGGGTCTCCTGGAGAGCAGGGGGTCAGAAGGTCATCTATCATGACTCCAGGGTTGGTGCGAGAAGGGCCCCGAACCTGGAACCAAAGTGGAGACATAAGGGGCCCACATCTACCAGCTCATCATGACTTACTCTTCTGTACATTCTGGCTAGGCAGAATAAAAATTCTCTGAGGAATATTTTGGGGCTGGAAGATGCTAAACAAGAATTCTAAGATAATACTAGTTGTGTATGACATCGCTAAGTTTATCAAGTCATCCAGGGACATCAAATTCATGTGAAAACTATGCTACCTAAGATAGCTTTTAAGTCCAGAAGCAGACACTGAGGAATCTACAAGCTAATCATCAGGTTAGGAGGTGGCACAGTATAATGGAAAAACATCTCTCAAATACAGCTTCTCAGGTAGATTAGATAGGTGAGCCTCAGTGAATCATTTAATCTCTCTATTCATTAAGTAACTCCCTAGCTTATCTTTTAAAAAAGTTGCGTCAATTAAAAAAAAATGAGTGAATATCCCTACTTTGTCCTCCCAGCTGCCCCCAATGAAAAAGAAAATCTCTGTAACAAGAGCACAGTGGGCAGAACGACTGCCTACTGACCGTGTCCAAAACCCGTCTCCCTGTACAACCAGGCCTGCTCCCTACCTCTGTTCACAGGGTACTCCGTGAATGATCCTGGGGCAAAGATGGCTGAGGTAACTCTCGGGTGGTAATACCACTACTCTCTTGCCCCTAAATCTTCACACCCACCTCCTTCACCTCAGCCCACCAAACCTCACTCTACCAATCACTGTGCTCCCAGCATGTCTCTTAAAAATGACAAGGACCTGAAATTCCAGCCCCGCTCCCTCCCCAAAATTCAACCCCATCTCCAACATGGTTCTGTCCATGGACCTGAAGAGGGGGACATCAGACACACACTCCACTCTCCTTTAAGAACAGGAATACACCACAAGAAGCCAGAATGTACAAAAAAAGGAAGCTTATAACACTTGCCTGGTACAGTTCATGCCCTCCTCCCACTGCCATGGTGCACAGCTCACTATCTTACCTTTTTGAAGTGTGTTGCTGACTGCACTTTTCTCACAGGCTGCATAAGAGAATCCCGCACGATGATGCTGATGTCTGCCCCTGAATAGCCATCAGTCTTCCGGGCTAGCTCAAGGATATTGGCTTCTGTGAGGCTATGTGGGGTGTTTCCAAGATGCAGCCGGAACATCTGGGTCCGGGCTGCTTCCTCAGGCAGTGGGATGTAAATTCGTTTTTCAAACCTAGAGCCAAATATAAAGGAACAGGTGCTATAGAGGTTTAGAGAAGTATGGAGGTTCCATCAAAAGTATCCCCAACTCTTTCCACTGAAATACCAACGTAACAGGGCTGGCCATTCGAGGCCACCAGTGCCACAATGACATTACTCACTATCTCCAACAAAAGTATATAAGTGACATTAGCCCAAGGGAACTTATGTGGAGAGGTGGGAAGAAAGGAGAATGACTGATTGAATGCATTCATTCTAAAGGAAAGAATACAAATGAATTACCCTGTAGCACAGGAGTTCTGAACCTAGGCCATGGATCAATTTCAAGGGGTCCATGAATTGGTTTTCTTAGTATTACAATAACTACATTGCAACATAATTGCATTCCTTTGTAATCCTACGTATTTTATTTTATGCATTTAAAGCATGATTCTGAGAAGCTCTTCAGCTTCTCTAGTCTGTGAAGGAGTCCCTGACACAAAAATGGTTAAGGATCCTTGCTACAAATCTGATGGATTTTGAGGTGTGACCTCCCCCACAGGATGTGCTTGCCCAAATCAAACCCAGAGAAATTTTGAGTGAACCCAAGCAGGTTATGACCAGAGTCAGAGGTGGCTGATTAATGTGTAACTGACAATGGGATGGAGAATGATTAGCAACTGGTGGATGGGTGACTCCAGTGAACAGGAGTCCTACTCACCTCCTCCTAATGGCTGAATCCAAGACCCATGGGATATTTGTGGCGCCCAGGACCAAGGTGCCATCATTGTTGTTCCCAACCCCTGTGGAAAGAAGGAAAATAAGAAGCTGACCATCACTAGCCACAGCCTCTGGGGGTTTTATGCTGGGGCCGAGTACCCTCACACCCTGAAGTGAGAACAGGTTCATCTGGGGTTGGAGGAGGAGAAGCAAAGAGTACACCAGCTAGGGTTAGTCGGCTTCTCAAGAGGGGACAAAGCAAGCACAACTGGGCTTTGTCAGGCTGACAACCATAGTCCAAGTTCCAGAGCTCCTTCAAAGTACTAGTGACTTTACCCAGGGCTACTAAAAGAAGGCTAAGGAGTGGACAGAAGGGAGGTAGGAGAGTGGAATAAAAAGAGACCTGGATAGGGAATTAAGAGACTTGTGTTAAATCCTCTTTACATTTCTTTAAAAATAAAATTAAAACAAGGAAATCCCCAGAGCTTTGATGGCTCTGGGAGGCCCACGTGTTTCTAAAAAGCCAGCAATTTCCACCTAGTTCTTCATCGGGTCATGGCTGATGAGTGTGGGCATTCCCATGAACCAGGGTGCCTTGCTACAGGCCAAACATCAAGTCCCAAATTCTCCTCAATGTTAGCCCCAGCTGGCACCCTGGTCTGGGTAGACCCTGAACATTAGCACAGGAGCTGAGTATCTTTCTGTGTGGGGTGCCCCAGCAGAACGTCCAGGCATCTTCCACCAGAAGTTCTGCTTGTGGCAGATTCAGCAGCTTTTTTTTTTTGGCAGGCCTGGCCATGCATTTCTGCTCACATCTGCCGGACAGGCCCTCTGTCCCAGCGCTGTCCAGGAGGGGCGAGTGTGTTCAGTGTGAAGATTTTAAGAAGTGAAGGCCAAGGAGCAGAGATGCAAAGGAGGTCAGGTGGACTGGCTCTGGCTCAATGTCCTCCCCTGTACAATGAAGGCAGCACCTGCAGTGACCTCCAGGCTTCTTTGAGCACTCACCCTGCATCTGGACCAAGAACTCTGTCTTGATCCTCCGAGCAGCCTCGCTCTCATTCTCATTCCGAGATCCACAGAGGGAATCTACCTCATCGATGAAGATGATGGAGGGTTTGTGCTGCCTGGCCAGCTCAAAGAGGTTTTTGACAAGCCTGTGATGAAAAGTCAGAATGTGACTGCCCTTATTCAGCCCAGCCCTCTCCACCCCTAAATGGCTTTTGGGGATGTGTCAGCAAGCAGGATAGCGGGGACTACGTTCTCTCAAAGGGAGGGCTTGCTCTGTGGCTCCAGTGAGCTCGGAGGGAATGTGGCCTGATTGCTGACTTACTTCTCACTCTCTCCCAGCCATTTGGACATCAGATCTGAGGAGGACACAGAGAAAAAGGTGGAGTTGTTGGCCTCTGTTGCCACAGCCTTTGCCAGGTAAGATTTCCCTGTGCCAGGAGGACCAAAGAGTAGGATCCCTCTCCAGGGGGTACGCTTGCCTACAGAAAGAAACAAAAAACTGGTGAATGAGCAGCAAAGGATTCTGGACTCAGAGGATCAAGGAAGCAAACACTGAAGTTGGGCCCTTTTGTCCTGTCCATATATGGCCTGCCCATCCTAAACAAACCCTAACCATCTCTAGCTAACTTAGTGACACAAGCCTGCTGACGCTGTTCTTGTAGGTGAGCTGGACCAAAAGTCAGCTAAGAAGTCAAGTGAGATTGGCATCTTCCTCATCGAGGTGGGAGGGGATGGGGAACACCGGGCCACAAGGGCCCTAACTGCTCAGCAGGCTCTAGTCCTGTGTCCTCATTCTAACTAAAAAGAATGGGAAATAGTTTTCAACTCTTCTTGGTAGCTTTCAACTTTATTTCTGATATTTGAACTGAATCAGTTCAGCTCTCACCTGTGAACAAGTGTGGGAACTTGATTGGCAGGATGACGGCCTCTTTAAGGGCTTCCTTGGCTCCCTCCAGGCCAGCCACATCACTCCACCGAATGTTGGGCTTCTCCATGACAATGGCCCCTGTAACAAGGAGGTAGAGGGACCCTAAGGAGGGGCCCCAAGGCAACCCCAAGGGTGACCTCGGCAGCCTCATGCAACTTACCCATCAGCTGTTCTTGCAGCTTCTTTTTCTCTGGATTTTCTCCTTCACTGTCGCTGTCACTTCTGTGGAAATGAAACAGGCAGTCACAAGCTGATGCTTTATGTCGGCAGCAGCAAGGTCCAGCGCCTGCCCGCTGGTGTGCAAGAGAAGGAACAGAGATATCTACTGGCGACGCCATGAGCGGCTTCGAGAGGGGTGCCCGCCCACTAAAGGCCCATAGGAAAGGCACCCAATCCATCCTCATAACAAGTAGAAGCTGGTTTGTAAAATCAATATGCTATTGTTAAATGCAGCTCTTCAGGGCACAAAATAATGATAACCAGCATTTACACAAAGCTCTAACATTCACTGAACACTTTATTTACATATGTTATGTCATGTAAACATCACAAAAGCCCTGGGGAATAGGTAATACAGGACTATTATCCCCGTTTTACAGATGAGGAGACAAGCACAGCATCAGCTGGTCAGCCTCAGTGACACAGTAAATACCAGAGGAATTCCTGACGCAAACCCAGTATTCTATCCACTATCCCATGCTGTTCCTTTTAAGGACTTTTAGCATCCCTCAAATCCTCTAAGAAAGCAGGCTCTCCCTATCCATGGACAACTGTCACTATGGAGGAATAAACCAAACACTGTTGCAAAATCTTGTCCTCTTGGGAGAAGGGTCTGTTCCCAGGAGCCTTCCTGTCCTCCAGGAAAGGCCTTCCATTCCGGGCAGTCACCCTTTCAAATCATGTCTCCTCATGACAACATGCTCTTTACAAGCACATTTCTGTCCCTGGGATACCACCTGCAAGCTTCTCTTGCTGTGGTCTGTGAAATTTCAGTTAGAATTCAAGAGCCAGGAACTCCATAAGTTCAGATTATTTTTATTAAGTCACTTAAACTAACTTATTTATCTAATTTCATCAGATGGCCACACCAAAAAGGGATGTCTGCCCTTGGGAACTCTGGGGATTCTCTCGGCCACACTGACTCGGCCCCTCTGGGCTGAGACACTCACCCCTTGCTGTCATTTGGAGCCTCTTTCACCGGCTTTTTGCTTTGCTTGTCTTTATTCCGCAAGTAATCTTTCAGCTTCTCGGCCCGGTCCAGGTACTGCATACACTTTCCCCGGATGCTCTCCTTCGCTTTATCACTGTGTGCCTCATCTGTAAAAGGGCCACCCAAGAAGAGGCCTATTTAGCCTTGAAGGTCATCTCCTTTTCATGGCAGGTGCCCATAGCAGCTCAGGACCCCACCCCAACTCACATTTGATTGCATGTAGGAAATACTCCACAGCGTGTTGGTAGAGCCGCAGTGCCTCTTCATAGTTCTTGGCTTTGTCCTCCTCTGTCGCCTTTGTCACCAGATCAATGGCCTTCTGGAAAGACAACATGACACAGGGCTCCCAAACAGATCCTGAAAACACTCAGTCACAAGCAGCAGGAAGACACTGGAGCCAATGAGCTCAGGCTGACTTAGTCATTTGTCTTAGGCCAGGAGAGCCAACCACTTCCCAGTCATCAAATAGAAAGGCTTTAAAAGGAAGCATTAAAAGATAGTCATCCCTTCTCCACAATAACCACACAGTTAACAGGGATTTCACACTCACTCTCCTCTCTGGATTCCAGCAGGAGGAAACCAAAGCTAATATCCCAGACTAGAGTTACAAAAGAATGGAGAAGTCACTCTGTTGTTAGTGGGACATTTTATTCTACTAACTCCAAAAAGAAAAGTGGCCACCAACAGAAGATCTGGGACTCTACTGACCCTCTACAACCACTAAGTAGTTTAGAATGAAGACCAGAAATCACAGTGTTTCCAGAATCAAATGGTGGAAGATGCTCTGAGATTCAGAGAAGTCCCGTGCCCACTTCTATGCCTCACTGTGTGGATTTCAAGAGAACTTCGTTCAGTTCCATTGCTCCACTGAATTGGCTTCCTTTGGTTAGAGAGGAGGAGAAGGATATTCCTGAGATCCCACATTAAGTGTGGGAAATTTCAAATACACAGTTTAACGATCGAAAACACAAGAAGGGTCTGTCTGAAAGACACATGCTGACGGTCAAACCGAATCATACAATACACAATTTTCCCAGACTAGTTACCTTCCCCAGCCCTCCTCCCCCCGAAGTGGGATTTTAAAGGATGAAGGATCTTTATTCTAGTTATAGAAACTCATGATTTCATCCTTTGGAAGGAACAGAAAGCATTTAGAGAAACACAATTGCCAACTAAAACCCCATCTCTAAAGAAGTGGTAGATCCCCTGGTCCACCACCTCTGGGACTACGGCACTGTCAAGTGTCATGGAGATTCTTCCCCCGGAAAAACAGACATTTCCAAGCAATGTGACGGACTGAAGAGCTCAGCTTTGGGGAATGACAACCCAATCTAAGAGCTCTAAAGGCGAGGGGAGCACGGGTCACTATCATTGGGTTTTCGGTCTTCTCTGGGTGCACAGACGAGCCTCCAAGACCCGGTCCTTGCACCGTTTGGAGCCGCTAACGACCAAAGCCTGGCTGCTCCACGGCCCAGAAGGCACAGCCGAGGGGAGGCTGCGCTGGGTGTGTGTCAGCCCGGCTCTGCAGACAGACAGGACGGTGGGAAGCGCTGCCCGGCGCGGAGCCCCCTCGTCCGTCCGCCAGTCTGTCCATCCAGGGCTAAATGAAACTAGGTCAGGTAGCGAAGTTTCAGGACGGAGATTTATGGAGCAGAGAGAGACCCCCCTCGGTGTCTCGGGATCAGGAGCTCCGAGGGGGAGGAGGGCCGGAGGAGCTGCCCGAGCCAGACCTCGGGGCGCAGGGGGCCGTGGCTCCCGTCCTGGCCCTCCCGCCCTTCCCGGGATGACCTTGGGGCGGGTCGCTTCCCTTCCGCGGGCCTCAGTTTCCCCACCGGCAAAACGACGGAACCGGCTCCGCGGCGGCCCGGCGCCCGCTGGGGGCGCAGCCCCTGCCGGGCTCCTCCAGGTGGGTGGAGGGCGGGGGCTCACCGCCCACCACGGGAGGGTGGGGCCGTGCCCAGGGCGGCCTCGGTTTCCCCAGCGGCGGGCCCCGAGCACGCGGGGGCTGAGGGCCGGGGCCCATCCTCCTCGCCGGCGCCGGTCGGGCCGGGCCGGGCCAGAGGCCTCCCGGGCGGCCTCGGCCCCGGCCCGGCCCGGCCTCCCGCCGCGGCCTCCCCGCCAGGCCCTCGAGGCCGGTACCTGGAGAGTTGAAGTTGTCATTTCATCTCCCGGGCGGCCCCGGCAGCCCGCGGCGCTGGTTCCGGCCTCAGTGCGGGCCCCTGCGGGAGGCCGAGGACGCTGGGTCCAGGACGGGCCGACGGGCGGAAGGGGACGCACAGCGGGCGGGGCCCCGGCTGGGCGGCCTCGGCTCCGCTCGACTCCGAACTCTCCGCGAGCGAGCGAGCGAGAAGGAGAGAGCCAGCGAGAGGACGGCGAGCGCGGCCTAGAGCGGCCCGGCTCCGACTCCGCGGTCGCCCCCTGGCGGCCGCAGCCGAGCACTGCAACCTCGGAGCCGTCCCCGCCAACCTCGGAGCCGTCCCCGCCAACCTCGGAGCCGTCCCCGCCAACCTCGGAGCC